>CM057340.1:161415475-162615475 GCA_030015575.1 Agapanthus africanus | reverse complement strand
TCAGCATTACTTCTCCGTATACACCATAGCACGATGGTATATCGGGGCGGAACTATCTCACCCTATATGATAAGGTGTGCTCTATGATGAGTACTACTGAGTTACCTATTTCCTTTTTGGGAGTTATGCACTTGAGAAGCTTTATACCTATTGAAAAGGGTTCAGATCAAATCAGTTGCCTACCACTTCATATGTGATATGGAAAGGGAAGAGCCCATATCTTAAGTTAGTTAAGATTTGGGGTTGTCCGGGCTATGTTTAAAAGCAAAATCCGGACAAACTCGAGGCAAGTTCTGTTATGTAATACTGGAAATGTTCCAGCCATACAAATTGTAGCTGATGATTTGATAGAACCAAAAGGATTCAGTAGATTCCAACGAACCTCAGCCTCTCCGCCGATCTAGTAGGGTTCCTCACCCACCTGAGAGATACTTCGGTTTCTCTATGACAGTGGGAGTGAGGTTTGCATCATGTGATGATGACCCAACTAGTTTCGAGCTGGCCATTAGGAGTGGGACTCTGTAAGAATGGCTGGATGCTTATTGATCTGAGATGGAATCCTTATACACCAACAAAGTATGGACTTTGGTTGCTATATCTGAAGGGTTAAATCCCCATCAGAAGCAAGTATATCTTGAGAAGATAACTTGGTGTAGTTGGAAAAGTTAAGACTTTCAAAGCTAGACTTGTTAAAGGTTTGCACCATTGACCAGATATGGATCATAATGAAACCTTTTCAAGGATCTATGCTTAAGTCCATCCAGATCCTACTTGCCACGGCTACATATCATGACTACGATATCTGGCGGTTGGGTGTCATGACTGCTTTTCTAAATGATGTTTTAGAAGAGTGCGTCTATAAGTACACAGCCAGAGGGCTTCGTAGACAGTGGGAGCAGCGGAAACGTGTGCAAGATGCTTTATAGAATTAAAGCAGGTATCGCGGAGTTGGAACATCTGTTTTGATGTGGTAGTCAAAGAGTTTGACTTCATCAAAATGGTAGATGAACCTTGTATATACAAGAAGGTAGTAGGGAGTATGGTGACGATACTCGTAGAGTACGTGGATGACATGCTCTTGATAGGGAAGGAGTTTCCTATGCTACGCTCGATCAATCTCCGTTTATCACAATGATTCTCCACATACGATCAAAGTGATACCTACTAAATCCTGGGTTTTTGATCTATGAGATAGATCTAAATGGATGTTAGGATTCTCACTAGTTGTAGTGAGATGGTATCAATTGATCCTGGGGAAAATCACTGGAAGTGTTCCAGGGTGATAAAGACGACTGAATGTCAGTCGCAGGCATTGTCTTTACCCTCAATAAAGGGACGGTATGTTGGAAGAGTTCCAAGCTAGATACCGTGACATACTAGACGATAAAGGCAGGATACATCGCTACTAAAGATGCTACCAAAGAGGCTGTTTGGATGTATAATGGTTCATGAGATGAACTATGTTCCTACCATTGTGAGACAATGGAGTCGTGGCTTATGCCAAGGAACGCCGGTCCCATCAGTGATCCAGACATATTCTAAGGCAGTGTCACCTGATCATGGAGATGGTTGATCTCCAGGGAGATCGAGGTTAGGAGAGTAGACTCAGAGGACAACACAGCGGATCCACTCACAAAGGCCTGTTCCCAGAGAGAGACTTTTATGGGATGGTTGAGTATGAGATACTGCAACCACTGCTATCAGATGGCCCTAGTGCAAGTGGGAGATTGTTAGTTATATGTATGCCCTAGAGGCCATTACTATACATAGGATGTATATTGTAGTGGATGCTGGGACATATATAGGGAGGACTTTCTTGCTCGACATGATAGTATGCTATCTGGTTACTCTTTACCTTAACGTGTACATTGATTGTCTCTCTGTTACATGTTGGTAAAGCCCTTAGGATGTGTACTTGACTATCTGGACTATGATGCAGATCATACTAGTGGGGACATGGTAGTCCATAAGTACATCCTTCAAAGTCCCTAGTCGTGGGTGTATCGAGACGGGGCATCGATATGCCAGAGTAGACTAGCGTATACCTTCTCGACCCATACAGATGGGCGATGGATGATCCCATATCCATTGGTGTTTGACATCAGAGATGATATACGGGTGCTCAGTAGAGACTCGGTACACTGGACGGACTCGCCGAGAACTCTCAGATGCTATTATACCTCACGTCAGATGGCAGTTCTCTGGTGACACTGGTACAGAGTAGTCTGTTGACCCGAGATCGTCATAGAGTCTTGTGTGGTTCCCACTGTGCTTTGATTTCCATCTTACCACGTCCAAGAGGGCGTGCAAAACGGTGGTTTTTGGGTACAGTCCCGAGTCACATGGAGGCAATGAGCGATAGGAGGGGATTCGTCTCTCCCGGTATAGGGGGTTGATGTTGCGCTGTGTTCGATTGGCTATAACAGGAAATCCCTGGCCAGGGTTGCTGAGATTTACTGGTAAGTGTTACCAGTAGTTTCTCGAATTGTTATAGACCTCATATCGACACGACTTATCGAGCTATTGGGGTCTGACGTTTACCACCCCTAGGCGAGATATGCGACATATCAGACGATCAGACCGGACTGTACGGTAGTGTTACTGGTTGGATTCACTGGAGTGTGAGCGGGCTTGCTCGTCGATCTTCAGGTCGCTCAATACCCGGGTGGCCGTTACGTTTAGCAGACCGCTTGCGGCTTGTGGATGTTTGATATGATCATCATCCGCTGCCGGTGTATTGACGAGTCTTTAGAGTCCTACACAGAGGTTTCCTGGCTCAAGCGAAACGAAATAGGAGCGCATATGAGATATGTGCGGGACCGAGAATGATGCGTGTATGTGATACCGTGTTTCATTCTCGCGATGTGACATTGATCGGTTATATGCGATATAGCCGGGTTATCGGATCAAGTGTTGATTCGATAAGTTGTTACTGATGATACCAGTCGGTTATGTGCGACATGACCGGATCATTGAATCAAGTGTTGATTTAGTGATTTAATGCATAATTATATATTTGATATATTACTTTGCATTAACTAGTATCGGTTCACTTTGAATGGATTTTCTCACTCGGGTGTGCGCATTCCATATGCGATATGATTTTGTGCACTTGATTGTATCATGATTGATGATACATGCTTTTTGGTTAAGTGTAAAGTATCAAACTATAGTTAAGTGGATAATTAGGGTTTTTGATTTCCTTATTTATATATTAATCTTTTTCTTTTTGGAAAAAGAATAAGCAAATGAGAAAATGGTGGCAATTTTTGTTTTGTTCATGAAGTTTCATGAACACTTTGACTTTGTCACCATTTTGTCTCATGCTTAACCCTAACCACTCCACTAACCCTAGTTCACTCTCTACAACTAACCATGGTTCACTTATGATAAGAATGGATTATTCTTTTCATTTTAAATAATTCTGATGATAATAATCATTCTTTATCATCTTCTTCTTCTTCTTCACAAGAAGAAAAGCATGCTTCATCAATGGTGATTGATGAATTAGAGTGAGAAATCCAATTCAAAAGTTTACCCACTTCCTATTTCTTCATCCTCTATCTCTTGCCAAGTAGTAGAGTGTGTTTCCTTCACAAGTTTTCATGGCTTGGTGAAGGTGGAGCTTGATCTAGTGATGCTTCGACGTAGATCATCTTCGGCACGTCGTCGATGACCTAGCCCGCTTCTTCTCCGATGAAGCCGACGCAAGAGCCCGGATCTCGATATGGACAGCGAGGATACTTCGTTGCGGAGCTATGGAGGTAAAGAACCGGATCTACAAAGGTTGTATTTCCGTATTCTTGTAGTTAAGTGTTAACTAGTTTCTTTTTCGCCTAGATTTCTAGCCAACGATCCGTAGTTTAGAGTTTCTCGGCACCGTTAAATTTGAAATTGGCATGGTTGATGCCTTGTGAGACCTCTTGAGAGTGCCTAGGAACCCTACAGAGGCATAAGCCCCACAATACTGCATGATAACATGAAAATATGAATGCATGAAATGTCTAAGTAATAAATGCCATGTCTAGACTAACACCTGAGAGCAATCACAATATTATATCGATCTAGCTTTTAGCTGATTCTATCAATAAAAGATAATATGTTCTAAAGTGTACGTGACGTAGCAATTACCGATGATGATGTGTGTGAGCCGGCAAGTAAGTGTGCGTGGAATATGTGCATCATCGGTAATGGTGCTGGTGTCCTAACAGGCAGAGTTTTATACTGATGAAGGAAACATATGTATGAGCATGCAACGTGATGATTATGAACTGAAAATAAAGGTCACATGTATACTAACCACTCATTTGGAATATACATATCTAACTACATCTATATGACTCGAGCCCAAACTGGTATCTATTTAACCCCCTAAGAACTAAACTAAAGAAACTAGTCGATAAGAAATAAGAATCCACCTAAGGTCTGAGTCCATATCTCTAATAGTCGGCGATCCAGCCTCAATAGCGTCACGTACGTAGTACGACTTCCTCGAATCAAGAGTGCGGATCAATCATCACATCTATGCCTCGTACGGTAAAATCCATCGTACGACATCCTAATATCGGGATACGGGTCAAGTATCACCTACGTATCTCATCATTCGTTTATATCATCGTCAAATAATGTCATGATCAAAGATACTGTACTGTAATCGCATACATCCCAATATCATTAATCATATATCATTGCCAGCATAAATATACATCGTCAATTTATCCTCAGAAATATCATGTCAAACATATCATATCGTGATTAACTCACACTTATATCATATCGTAATCAAGTCACACCTATATGATATCGTAATCAAGTCACAGATATATCATATCGTGATTTCAGTCACAGGTTACAGTCCGGGTTCTATTTCAGAGTCTCAGTAACTCAATATCATCAACACCCATTATTATTTATGTACACCTATTCATTATCTCATTTTCTAATGAACCGATAACATTATAACACGACTGTATAGCCAAGAATCACGGCATCAAGCCCAGTTATATTGTTTCATCCCCATGTATCATATCACATCCTTATATCACATATACATGCTGTGTATATATATACCTACTCATAACCCTATATATATATGCACATACACATATACACCAAGTCAAGTTTCTGTGTGTGCGTGTGTGTATCTACCTGAAACCTACGAACCTCCTCCAAGATATTCATCCTCTGGTAAGGTCTTTCTAAATCCGTCTTGTCCAACCTAAGGTCATTACTAGGGTCCTACTCATCTAGAATCTAAGGTCACGTCTGGCTTCCTAATGACAATAAGTAATATTCCTATTCTACGTTTGCGGGGGTGCTAACGCCATCCACCCGACTTCCCCCGTAGATATACATCTACTCACCTGGTCTTTGTCTGTCGAAAACGATGTCGCCCTCCTCTTCTTCCTCGTCTGAAGTCCACATGAGGGGTACCTATACGCAAACATATATAATATCGTAAACTGAATCACGGGCAAAACCAAAACGACGCACGAAACGCGCATAGGTTAAAACCTATGACCCGCTCATGCAAAAGAACCAAATGTCGCTCGATATCGGCGTACAAACGCCGATTGATCGAGGTAAAACATCAACAAACAGCTCGTAGTTTCAAAACTCATTATTTATAATATAAAATATGTTTTAAATCATCGAAAACTTAAAATCGATCAAATCGTCCGATTTCGTAAAAACCTAGAAAACGTCAATTTACCATTTTACTTCAAAACTTGACGTTTAAATGAAATTAATGGTCATAATACTCATTAAATAGCATAACTAGATTATATAAACCATTACTATATTTTTAACACCCTAATTTGTATTAAATCGAAATTCTAATTTACAAACTTGCCCGATTTCGATACTTTTAAGAAAAAATTTACAATTCCACAATTACACTTGATTTTGCACATTTCAAATTGTTAAACCCCCTCCTTGAAACCTTAAGTATGTGCTAAAACCCTAGCTTTATTTTTAATCCCTCATTTTAAATAAATTTTCAAAACCTAGTTTAATAAAAATAGCAATATTGTGACAATTTTAAAGTGAATGCTAGAAATTTGTAATTAGATTATGCTTCACACTCAATTTACATATTAATCTACACATTAACACCACAATCTAATAATAAAAATCCTAATTATAATTTTATCTAACCTAATTATATGTTTTGTAAAAATCTTGTTTGCAAAAAGAACCTAATTCAAACAATTTAAATGCAATAACTAGCAATTTTGCTACTAGATTAGGTTTAACATTTCCTAATATGTTAAACTACAAATTTAGATCAATACCCAAGAATGAAAACCCTAATTAGATCATCAACACCTCTCTTGAAAATCATAAGCAAACAATTTAAACCAAATTCCACACTTAAACTACTAAATCTAGCAAACTTCAACTACAATTAAACACTAGATTAGGATTATACCTCACAAGTGATGATTCCTAGCTTGCACTAGTCTCCAAGACACCTCTTTTCTCCACTTTTTAAACAATTTAGGGTTTGAGAGAAAGTAGAATAGGAATTAGGTTAGAAATTGTAAGGAAAAGTGTGTAATTTTTGTGGATTTTGTTGATTTTTGCAAGGATTTTTGAAGAAGGAAAATGGGAAAAAATAGGGCTGTTGGAGGGGGGTCTCGGCCAGAGCTTAGGGGAGAGGGAATGAGGAAATGTGTAGAAATTTCCACCTAAAAATATCATCTAAGGTCAATTAATGCTTTCACATCAAAACTTTTCAAAAAACCCCTTTTTCTTTCCATTTTTCAACCCCCTTTTACCATAAACTATTAAACTTGAAATGTTTTGCTAAATTTTTTTTTAAAATGAGGGATTAAAAATAAAGCTAGGGTTTTAGCACATCCTTAAGGTTTCAAGGAGGGGGTTTAACAATTTGAAATGTGCAAAATCAAGTGTAATTGTGGAATTGTAAAAATTTTCTTAAAAGTATCGAAATCGGGCAAGTTTGCAAATTAGAATTTCGATTTAATACAAATTAGGGTGTTAAAAATATAGTAATGGTTTATATAATCTAGTCATGCTATTTAATGAGTATTATGACCATTAATTTCATTTAAACGTCAAGTTTTGAAGTAAAATGGTAAATTGACGTTTTCTAGGTTTTTACGAAATCGGACAATTTGATCGATTTTAAGTTTTCGATGATTTAAACCATATTTTATATTATAAATAATGAGTTTTGAAACTACGAGTTGTTTGTTGATGTTTTACCTCGATCAATCGGCGTTTGTACGCCGATATCGAGCGACATTTGGTTCTTTTGCATGAGCGGGTCATAGGTTTTAACCTATGCGCGTTTCGTGCGTCGTTTTGGTTTTGTCCGTGATTCAGTTTACGATATTATATATGTTTTTGTATAGGTACCCCTCACATGGACTTCGAACGAGAAAGAAGAGGAGGGCGACATCGTTTTCGACAGACAAGGACCAGGTGAGTAGATGTATATCTACGGGGGAAGTCGGGCGGATGGCGTTAGGAAGCCAGACGTGACCTTAGATTCTTGGTGAGTAGGACCCTAGTAATGACCTTAGGTTAGACTAGACGGATTTAGAAAGACCTTACCAGAGGATGAATATCTTGGAGGAGGTTCGTAGGTTTCAGGTAGATACACACACGCACACACAGAAACTTGACTTGGTGTATATGTGTATGTGCATATATATATAGGGTTATGAATAGGTATATATATATACACAGCATGTATATGTGATATAAGGATGTGATATGATACATGGGGATGAAACAATATAACTGGGCTTGATGCCGTGATTCTTGGCTATACAGTCGTGTTATAATGTTAGCGGATCATTAGAAAATGAGATAACGAATAGGTGTACATAAATAATAATGGGTGGTGATGATATTGAGGTACTGAGACTCAGAAATAGAACCCGGACTGTAACCTGTGACTGAAATCATGATATGATATATGTATGACTTGATTATGATATCATATAGGTGTGACTTGATTACGATATGATATAAGTGTGACTTAATCACGATATGATATGCGTGACATGATATTTCTGAGGATAAATTGACGATGTATATTTATGCTGGCAATGATATATGATTAATGATATTGGGATGTATGCGATTACAATACAGTACCTTTGATCATAACATTATTTGACGATGATATTAAACGAATGATGAGATACGTAGGTGATACTTGACCCATATCCCGATATTAGGATGCCGTACGATGGATTTTACCGTACGAGGCATAGATGTGATGATTGATCCGCACTCTTGATTCGAGGAAGTCGTATTACGTACGTGACGCTATTGAGGCTGGATCGCCGACTATTAGAGATATGGACTCAGACCTTAGGTGGATTCTTATTTCTTATCGACTAGTTTCTTTAGTTTAGTTCTTAGGGGGTTAAATAGATACCAGTTTGGGCTCGAGTCATATAGATGTAGTTAGATATGTATATTCCAAATGAGTGGTTAGTATACATGTGACCTTTATTTTCAGTTCGTAATCATCACGTTTCATGTTCATACATATGTTTCCTTCATCAGTATAAAACTCTGCCTATTAGGACACCAACACCATTACCGATGATGCGCATATTCCACGCACACTTACTTACCGGCTCACACACATCATCATCGGTAATTGCTATGTCACGTACACTTTAGAACATATTATCTTTTATTGATAGAATCAGCTAAAAGCTAGATCGATATAATATTGTGATTACTCTCAGGTGTTAGTCTAGACATGGCATTTATTACTTAGACATTTCATGCATTCACATTTTCATGTTATCATGCAGTATTGTGGGGCTTATGCCGACATTTATCATTTACTTACTCATGATTTTGGGATTTTGGGTTTTTGTGAGATTTCTGGATTTTGGGGAAAACCGCAAGAATATATATAAACTTCTTTCTCCCCTCCTCTCTTTTAAAATATAAGTTGCGGTTTTCTCATGATGTATGTGTCGTCCACCATGAGATTTCATGTTTTCTGTTGGATTTCGAGACCCGATTCGAGGAGTGGATGAACCGTCTCGGGTACATGGTGGGCCCGGTATGGTACCCCGGGACAAGAAGATTGAGTTGTAGACGATGAGCCTGGCAGGGGAAGACTGCCTACCGGTGATGTCTGGCGCGGTGGATATCCGGAGGATACCGACCGTTGTCGTGAGATTTGATGATATGGGCCGATCCGGACTGACGGAGCCCGAGATATTGAGACTATGAGGTATTGAGACTATGAGGTATTGAGACATGAGATTTATATGTTTTGTGTCGATGCTTGATACGGATTTCCATGGATTTCATCGATGATATTTCAGATTTCTATACAAATTTACTATAATCAAAGTTAAAGATTTCTTGTACAGATATATCCAGATTTCAGGATTGATTGTTTTACATTCATGGTGCATGCATACTCATTCACATGACATATTACTATTTAAGGCACTGACACGAGTGTAGGGTGTTTTTCGTCACCCCGGTGAGATGGGAATACGCGCGCGCTTGTCAGGCGTACTACAGATTCCCCCTGCCTAGGGTAGGCCGGGGCTTAATGATTGTGGGGATCCAAATCTCCGGCAGCCGTGAACTAAGCTGCCGTTAATTACCCCTCGCCTTTGGGGCGAGGGAACCTCCGATTAACGGGTTAAACTGGTCATGCGAACTCAATGTGCAGTGTACGTGTGTTTTGTTTTGAAAGGGGGTTTTGGATATATCGGGAGCCACGCAGAGTTTTTACGGGGGTCCCGCTACCCGGATAGCGGGCTGGCGGTCAAGGGGGCTAGCAGCCCCCTTGCGGGGTTCAGGGCAGCGCCCCGGCCCGAAAATTTTTTGGAGGGGGAGAATGTTGCGGAGTATGTATATGTGTGAATTTGTATACATATGTATATGTATATGTATGTACATAAAAAGAGAGGGAAAAGGCATCCAAGGGATGCGTGGGGCCAGCGCCTTGAGCGCTGTGCACTTAGGTGCTGTGCGCTCAGGCGCAAGCACGCCACGTGTCGGCACGTGGGCGCTTTGCGCATAAGCGCTGCGCGCAGGTGCGCAAGCGCGCGCGCCACGTGTCGGCACGCGGGCGCTTTGCGCAAGAGCGCTGCGCGCAGGTGCGCAAGCGCGCGCGCCACGTGTCGGCACGCGGGTGCTTTGCGCACTTGCGCAAGCGCGCAGGTGCGCAAGCGCGCGAGCCACGTGTCGGCACGCGGGCGCTTTGCGCACTTGCGCTGCGCGCCGGAGCGCAAGCGCGCGCGCCACGTGTCGGCACGCGGGCGCTTTGCGCATGAGCGCTGCGCGCCGGCGAGGATAAGAGGCTTTTAGCCTCAAAAAAAGATTTTCTCAAAAGAGAAATCAGAGAGGAGTTGGACTCCTGAATGTCTTTTGGGTTTAATGGAAGTGGTTCTTCTTCTTCCTCCTGTTGCTTGCTGGATCTTGAAGATCAAGAGATGTGAAATCTCAAAATCTCTCCTTTTTAAGATCTGATGACAGATCCAAGTTCCCCTTTGTGGGTTTTGTGGTGAAAAACTAATTTGTTTTATAAAAAGACGAGTAAAACTCTTGATTTAATTCAAGAGAAAGAAGAAGTTTTTGGAACCTTGAAGAAGAAGAATAGATCTCAGATCTGGAAACTTTTTTTTTAGAGAGAGAAAAAGTTGTTGTTGTTTTTTTTATTCATCATGTTGCCTTTTATAGGCTTACATATTTGCATATAGCCCCTTGGGCTTTACAAAAATGGCATTTTAGCCATCCCATGGCTCATGTGCCATTTCATTTTTGCACATAAGCCATGGGCTTACAAAATATTGGCTTTATGCCCATTTTGTTTACATTCATGCATAAAAAATTACATAAAAATTATTTATGACATGATTTTGTTGTTGGCATGCAAAGGCTGGCCGCGGGCTCGACTTGGGCATGGGCCCGCTTGACCTGGGCTTGGGCCCACCTAGCTTAGGGGTTGACCTTGACTTTGACTCGGTCAACCGGGGTGTAAATTTTTACCCCAACAACGAGCACGGAGCATTTGCACTTGCACGTAGTTTATTACCCTGCCATTACTAGATGACTAGTAATATATTAGAATATTATTATGACCTAGGACAGCGTCGTGCATTCGATTTCTTTTCGCAGATGTCTTCTACTCACGAGTTGGCAATTCACCCCTGTTGTGCCAAATTTTATTACAGGTTCGATGTACAGGTTTCCTTGGCAGCTTGCTGGCACATCTTTTCATTCAGGGTGATTTGGACGGTAGGTTGGTTCACTTGTATCAGGACCGCCGTTGTACTTTTGTTATTTCACTTGTATCTGGTAAGCTCCATCAACCAAACATGTATTACTTGATAAGTTTAATGGACCAGTTATTTATTTCGACCTTAGAGTCGCGCATGTATTATTATGGTTTGATGGATTTGTTTTCTTTTGAGTTTTGAGCCTCGCCCTTTGGCGTTGTATATTATTGTACTTGGTGTGGTTGTTTCCGCCTGTTGGCGTAGAGCTAGCTCCCGCTTGGGGATGCCATTTTATCGTTTGTATATATTATACTTGTTTGTACCCGTTTGGGGCCAGTTTTTGTACAAAGGTGACTCTGCCGAAATTTTTGAGAGAATTTGATCTTGCTTTTAAACTTGTTTTCCCATATTTTTTCCTTTACTTCTTCTTTTATATGGTTTAGATTTCTGGGCTTTGGCTTACTTAGATTACGTTGCGCCTCTAGATGCTTCGTAATTTAAGTGTCGGTCACGTTCCGTACTTTCGGGTCGTGACAACTAATTAGCTACCGCACACTACGCCTTGGCTAAGGTCAACAAACGTAGC
This sequence comes from Agapanthus africanus, assembly GCA_030015575.1. NCBI lineage: Eukaryota > Viridiplantae > Streptophyta > Magnoliopsida > Asparagales > Amaryllidaceae > Agapanthus > Agapanthus africanus. The sequence continues at coordinate 162,603,646 of CM057340.1, read as the reverse complement.
ACGAATACTAAGTAGGATTTATCTGAAATGAAAGAGGGCTACGACAGGTCCTTCAGAAAATCTTTTGCGTAATGAACTTGATATAGTTGTAGAAACAAGTGAATTTTGAAAAGGAGTGGTTTTTTAGGCTTTTTACTAGTTTTTCTATAGAGATCACTCCCGGTGAAGGGATCTCAGCTCTTTCCTTATCGAATAAGGTGCATGATATTTCATAAATACCGCTATGCAAAACAAAAACTAAAAGAACCAATCAAAAGACAAAACCGAGTTGGTTGTAGCATCAGCTAGCTTTTCCTAAAGTGGTCACTCCCGGTGAAGGGATCTCGGCTCTTTCCTTATCGAATAAGGTGCTGGATATTCTACAAGGAATACCGCTATGCAAAGCAAAAAAATTAGAGCTACCCTTTTTGAAAATATGATTCTACAAAATGTTTTAGGTTTCTTTTCTTTTCATTAATCTCATTAATGAAATCCCATCATTTAAAGCTTCCTAAGCATCACAGAAAATGAAACGAAAATACAACGTACGCTTATGCCATCCGCATTCGCCACCGTGTCCCGTTATGCACCGTTAGGTTACTTAACTAACGACATACCGGGACGGGACTAGCACGGGTGCAAAACATAACCAACGTCCACTATATATCTCATATATAATGTATATCCATTCGTCTCAGAATCCACAGTGATCACATCACAAAGCAGCAGAAGAAACATATGAAATATTCGATATACTAGGATATCCGTGTTTTATTTTGAGCCTGTATAAAAAACGGATTCCACGGTCGTGACGAATAGCCAAACCCACATCCCTAGACCCCTACGAGAGCGGCAAGCAACCCTACCAATTCTAGAGTTAGGAGACCCGGACTCGACTCCTCGAGTTGGTCTCCCACTGGACTTTAGAGCCCGGTTGCTTGTGCTCCCCTCCTTGGGTCTATCCTAATGTGGAAAAGTAATTAATATACAATAATGGTGACATTATCCTCAACCCGGAAGTGCCCCAATAAAAGAATGTTACATACATTGAATTTTACATGAATGAAAATAAAAACTCTCATCTCACATAAAACCCCTCGGCTATTCAAAACGCGACGATCCAATATAACATATCACAGCAACACATAACATCACATGTCATCAACGTAAGTAAATATGCTTATCCCAATTGTTGTTGACATATAGCAACGAAACCGGCGATACACCACATATTACACTTACGGTCGCAGAACATAAAATGTCAAACAACAACATTTGGAATCCATAATAACCTTAGACATCATAACCCAAAATATCACATACTTTGGATTTCATGCTTAACTATATGAATTCCACATATTGTATCACATCACACAAATAGCTAGACGATGTTAAACATTATGATCGAATCAACAAACACCCACAATTACCCAATAAGCTCAACACTTGAGCGTACTTTAAAAGTATCCATCACATGCCACAGTACCAATGAACCAGCTGTGGAAGGGCAAACTGATGCCTCATCTGTGGCACCGCTGAACCACCACAAACCCTAGGGTTCGTGGCGGTTCTGACGGTCACAAAATTGAGTTAAGGTTTCATTCTTCTAGAGGGTTCATCGAATAACTTGCACGATATTTGAATGTTTCAAACTTGGAAAAATTTCAACTCTTGAAAAAATTTCCAGCGAGGGTCAAAGTGGGTTTCTGATATCCCTTTGAACTTTTTAACACTGTCTAAACAACCCGAAATACCACTAGAATTACGACTACGAAACACTCCGAGTTGCCTTTACAGTAAATCAACATCTCATGCAAATTTAGCAAAAATAAACAACACCGGAAACACCAAAACCCAGAGACCAGAACACAAAAAAAATTGGACCCAGAATTCCCCAAAAGGGTCGGCCTGCTCGGATTTTGGGGCTTGGGGCTCGGACAAAAACCGACCAATTTTGTCCAAATTTCTTCTGTATTCTTATATTGTACCATACAACATTCTGCACTTGTTTGAAAAATTTTTAGAGCTCGTATAAAATCGACAGAAACTGTGGTTTGGTGTTGCAAGTTTCGGAGTAGTTTCGTTTTCGTAATCCTACACAATCCGTCTAATTCTCTAGCTAGGCTCTAATACCACTCTAGAGTTCCTATGAATGACAACAAGGTTTCGGGAGGCATCGTCGATGCCATTTTAAAAAATTTGCCGTTTTAAAGAACCCTAAACTAGAATCGTTAACTAGAGAATCATACAAAACTTATTGTAAACTACTTTACATCTAAGTGAACTAGAAATACAACCTTTGTAGATCGATCCTTCACTTCATTATCTCCTTGTAGTAGTCCCTTCACTGCGATGAAATGATCTTGCGGACTCTTGAATTGCTCCATGAGAAGAAAGCAACGAACTTGCTTGAAGTCTTCAAGGCCGAAGATAATCTACGTCGAGGAGACACTAACCCAAGCTACAATCTTCACTAATGTGGGATTAGTGAAGCAAATAACATATACTAAAGTGCTAATCTAGTAGAGGATGAAGAAGTAGGATTTTTGCTCACTTTGGATTTCTTTTTCTCACTAAAGTTTCTCACTTTTACAAAACCTAGAGTGCTCTTGAGTTTTGAAGAAGAAGATCAAGAGAGATAATGTTGTGAGAGTGAATGGAAACCATGGGTGAGAAAATATCTAATATTACCCTTGTAGAGACTTAACCATGAGTTTAGATAATGGTTGAGTTAACAAATATCTAGTGTAAGACAAAACTAGTGGACTAAGTCAAATGGTCTTAAAGCTTCATGAAGCATCATGCCATGTGACAAATTTCCACCAAATAATTGAATTACAATAAATAAATAAACCCAACATTATCTTCATCATGGTGTAAATCTCATACACCCATATTGGATGTATTATCAACAATGACACATAAGTAATTACACAATTAATATATATCACATATATATCAAGTGTGCACATGTGAGAAAAATAAATGTTTAAGTGAGCTAATATTAGTTAATGTAAATTAATATATCAAATATATAATTATACATTAAATCATTAAATCAATACTTGATTTAATAATCCGGTTATATCTCATATGGCCGACTAATATTATTTGTATCTTTATATCGAATCAACACTTGATTCGACAACCCGGCTATATCACATATAACCGACCTATACAGTATCGACTAATCGAATCAACATTTGATTCGATAACCCGGCTATATCACATATAACCGATCGATACTTTATATCGCGAGAATAGAATACGGTATCACAGACTCGTATTAATCTCGGTGCTGCACATATCACATATGTGCTCCTATCTCGTTTTGCCTGAGCCAGTGTGTAACATTTTGGAAAATTAAGAAGATTTAATTATAAATCTTTATTATAAAATAATGAAATAGATATTTTACGGAAGTGATATCGCTTATGAAATTTAGTATCGGAATCATATCCGAAAAATGTAATTATTTTGATAAATGTAAATAAAAGTGTGATATCATTTAAAAATGATATATTTAATTATTTTAACATGATATTGGATTTTCATTAAGCTAATGACCCTTAAGTAATAGACTAAATATTATATATCTTTTATTTCTTATCAACTAAATTATGTCATGAAAGATTTTCTCTCATTTTTAAATTCTATAATGGTAGAGTTTATGATAACCTAAGTTTAAACCCTCAACCTGAACATACCCTCACCCTTTCTCCCATCTCTCCACCTCCTCCTTCTTCATGTTACACCTCCTTCTTCCAATCTAACACCTCCTCCTTGCATGAATCCCTCATGCTTTATCAAGTAACACCACCTCCTTCCTCTCATGCCACCTCCCCCTCTAATCACACACCACATGCTTTCTCTACATATCTTCTCACTTCATTTACACATAATACTTGAAGAATTCAGTAGCAATTCCAACTGAAACCTTACCCTCTTCAGCTCCAAACCAATAAAAATTCTAAGTGTTCACACCAAAAGAGTGAGAGCAAGGAGTTTCTTCATCAAATTGTGCACACCATCATCTTAAAAGCCATTACAACTCTAGATGATGTTAGTGTATATGCCCTAGAGGCCATTACTGTATCATACTAGTTTGTATATTACTTAATGGAAGCTTAGGATATTCACAGTTGTATAGACAATCTTGGTCAAAATGCTAGTATGCTACTTTGTTTGTTTCTACTTTAATATGTGCATGTGTTTCTTTTAGCAAATCGCTTATACATATTAGTGGAGCCCTTAGGATCTTTGCTTGATTACCAGCGTTGTGATGGCAGTCACACTTGTGGGGGTTGGGTAATCTACAAGCAAATCCTTATACAGGTCTCTAGTCATAGGATTATCGAGACAGGGCATCGATACTCCGGAGTAGACTAGCGTATGCGCTTCTCATCCCAGCAGGGGAGATGGTATGTCCCACAGCCATCAGTACATCGTACTGGAGATAGTATGCGGGTGCTCATTAGGTTGCGAGTACACTGGACATGACTCGTCGGGAACTGTTGGTTGGTACTATACTTATCGTCAGATAACAGTTCCTAGGTGACATGAGTACAGCTTAGTCCGTTGACTTGACACTGTCACTCCGCCTCGAGTGTGTTCCCATTGTTCTTTGATTACTACCCTTCCACGGCTCAAAGGAGTCGTGCAAACAGGTAGTAGTAGTTGGGTGCAGTCCCGAAGCACTTGGAGGCAGTGACGGTTATACAGGATTCTTCTCTCCCGGTATTGGTTGTTGATATTGCGCTGTGTCTAGGCGAGCCATTACACAAAGTCCCTGGCCAGGGCAAGCGAGAATTACCGGTAGTGTTTCCAGTAGTTTCTCAGGGTGTTCTGGGCTACACTCCGGTACGACTTGTACCGCTATTAGGGGTCTGACATTTTACCGCCCCCTAGGCCCGCCATGCGATACTCTCATACGATCAAACCGGACTGTATGGAGATTGTCACATTCCGGCTCAGTAGGAGTTCGGATGGGTTTAGCTCAGTAGGAGTTCGGATGGCTTTAGCTCATCGGCCTTCTTATCGACATCTACCTGGGGACCGTTACGTACAACTAGTGCCGCTTGCGGACTGTAGTTAAACCCACTTCCAGCGTAGTGTCTGAAAGGTTCCTAGGCACTCTAGTAAGGTCTCACAAGGCATCGAACATGCCAATTTAAAATTTTTAGTGCCGAGAAACCCTAGACTACGGATCTTAAACTAGATGTTTAGGCGAAACGGAAAACTAGTTAACTATTTAACTAAAGTTGAGATGCTACAACCTTTGTAGATCCGGATTTCCGCCTCCTTAGCTCCACGTGGTCATGTCCTCGCTGTCCATCATGAATCCTCGACTCGATCATCGGCTTCATCGGGAAAACAAGCGGAATAGGTCGTCGGCTTTGTGTCAAAGACGATCTACGTCGAGGTTGCACAAACTCAAGCTCCGACTTCACAAACTTGTGAAACTTGTGAAGTAAACACCCAAAACAACTTGGCAAGAGGTAGAGGGTGAAGAAATAGGAGGTGGGTTCACTTTAGAATTGGATTTATCTCACTTTAACTCAAGTTGCCATTTTTATAGCAAGCTTGAAGAAGAAGAAGAAGATGAGCTAGTTATGATAAGTTATGATGAAAAGAAAATATAAAATCAAATACTTATCATAACTAAACTAGGGTTAAGTGTAGAGAATAAACCATGGTCACTTTAGAGGGTTAGGGTTAAGCATGAAGATAAGGATGGTTAGCAAAGTCAAAGCTTCTTGAAGCTTCAACATAAAACAAGAAATGCCACCATTCTCCTCTAAATCTTTATCCAAATAAATGAATAAACAATTAAATGAATAAAGGCATAAATAAAACCCTAATCTCAAGTTAACTATGGTTTAATTCCATACACTTAACAATATGTTCAAGTATCATCAAACATGATACATAAAAGTGCACAATAGTATATCACATATACAATGTGCAAATCAAGTGAGAAAAATCCGTTTAAAGTGAACCAATACTAGTTAATGCAATGCAATATATCAAATATATAATTATGCATTAAATCATTAAATCAACATTTGATTCAATGATCCGGTCATGTCGCACATAACCGACTAGAATCCAATGTATCGATTTATCGAATCAATGATTCGATAACTAGGTCATATCGAATATAACCATTCGAAACATATATCGCGAGAATGAAATGCGGTATCACATACACGCATTATTCTCGGTCCTGCACATATCTCATATGCGCTCCTATTTCGTTTCGCTTGAGCCAGGAAACCTCTGTGTAGGACTCTAAAGACTCGTCAATACGCCGGTAGCAGATGATGATCATATCAAGCACCCACAAGCCGCAAGCGGTCTGCTAAACGTAACGGCCACCCGGGTATTGAGCGATCAGAAGATCGACGAGCTAGCCCGCTCACACTCCTGCGAATCCGACCAGTAACACTTACCATACAGTCAAGTCTCTTCGTCAGATATGTCGCATATCAAGTCTAGGGGTGGTATACGTCAGACCCCAATAACCCGATAAGTCGTGCCGATGTGAGGCTCGTAACGGGTCAAGAAACTACTGGTAACACTTACCAGTAAATCTCTGATCATCCCTGGCCAGGGACTTCCCTGCTACGGCCAATCGAGCACAGCGCAACATCAACTCCCAATACCGGGAGAGACGAAACCCCTCCTATCGCTCATTGCCTCCATGTGACTCGGGACTGTACCCAAAGACCACCGTTTTGCACGCCCTCATGGACGTGGTAAGGGGGAGATCAAAGCACAGTGGGAATCACACAAGACTCTATGACGATCTCGGGTCTACAGACTAACCTGTGCAAGTGTCACTTGAGAACTGCCATCTGACGTGAGGTATAATACCATCTGGGAGTTCTCGGCGAGTCCGTCCAGTGTACCCAGTCTACACTGAGCACCCGTATACCATCTCTGATGTCAAACACCAATGGATATGGGATCATCCATCGCCCATCACATGGGTCGAGAAGCATATACGCTAGTCTACTCTGGTATATCGATGCCCCGTCTCGATACACCCACGACTAGGGACCTTGAAGGATGTACTTATGGACTACCATGTCCCCACTAGTATGATCTGCATCATAGTCCAGGTAGTCAAGTACAAATCCTAAGGGCTTTACCAACATGTAATTATAAGACAGTATAAAGAGACTAGTGTACATGTTAAGATAAATAGCAACCAGATAGCATACTATCATGTCGAGCAAGAAAGTCATCTCTATATATGTCCAAGCATCCAATATAATATACATAATCTGTACAATACTGGCCTCTAGGGCATACATACAACTAACAGTGTCGAGTCTTTAGAGTCCTACACAGAGAGTTTCCTTGCACTGGGCAAAAGGTGTAGAGGCCGTATGGTTTTACGGCAAGGCTACGATCACTTACGTACACTTGTGCGCGTATGCTGTTCGGGCAGACAATACTATTGGGCTTTGGTTTAAGCCGGATCCTAGTATTGTATGGATGGATTAGTTTTGTCTTCTGTGCATTCGCATTCTACGGAATGTGGATGCGGGTGTGTATGCACAGTTGTGAGGAGCGAAGAAGAAGGAGGTACCTCATTAGGGTTTTGACAGTTGGTTCGGTCAAAACCATTATGAGGCGGAGACATTATTTACTAATCTTTTTTAATGATAATTATGTTATGGCTGATTGCTTTGACCATTTGACCATTCTTGACCTTGTTGACAATTTGACCATTGTTGACTAGGATCTTTCATGTGAGATCTAGAGTCTTCTTTTTTGTTTTGGTTTTATTTTGAGATGATAATGGTCAAATCAATGTAGCCATCAACATTATCATGATAAAAGATTACTAAATATTTTTTTCTAAGATCATTATCTCTTTGACATTCTCTCTCTTCAAAGAGTGAGCTCCCAAGGTTCTTCCTCCTTCTTCCTCCTCTAGATTTTTCCTTTGCTCTCATGTGTTGAGAAAATAATGATCTAAATTGACAAACAAATTCATCTTCCTCTTCTACACCACCTAGGACATCAAGCATAACACACTTGTTGCCCTAGTTACCTCGGCTTGAGGTGGAGCTCGGAACAAAAACTCTCGGATGGATCGTCATCGACTCTAGAAGGCCGCGGAGGTGACCAAGAGCCGGATCGATCCTTGGAGCTTGCGTGGACGAGGAGAACAGTGGAGAGAAGCCCCGAAGGACCGGTTTCGTGAGGTATAATCTCTTTAGCATAATAGATAGAACCTCATGTTGTTGTTAGCAATGGTTTGGCAAAGATCCTCAAGCTTTTAGTCCATGTTGCCTTGTGTTTGAAAATTGATTTTTACCTATTCCACCTCCCCGTAAGCACCGGGGTGGGTAACGTGGACTTATAGTGGTATAAGAGCCTCGCTAAACCATTACTAACTTGTTACAAAAGTGTTAGAAAATCGATCGCCGGAAAAAATCGCAAAACACGTCGAAAAATCCACTTTTCTGTCGTTTTTAAAAACTGGTCCAAAAATTTTTCAGGGGACCGTAGAAATACGTGCAGGGTTTTATGGGGAATCTGTAGAAATTTGGGCGCCTGAGTCACTCAGAAGACTGCGGATTCGCAGCCGATCCAAGCGATCCGCCGCGGATCCGCGGCCGAGTTGACTCGGCCGCGCACCAAATTTCTTGAGGTGTTCTCTGTGATGGTTTTGTGATTTTTGAGATAGTTTGTTTCTGCCCAGATTTTGCTGAGTACTGTGTTGTGCTTGGGGTAGTTTCAAATCAAGTTTTCGATCGAAATTCTAAGTACTTTTGCTAATCGGATATTCTGTGATGTGATATATGTATTGAACGTCTACTAATCTCTATACGACGATTAGTGGGGGTTATACATATCTGTGATCTGTGATGTTGGTTTGTGTATATGAACTTGTTGGATTGTCGCGGATGAATAGCCGGGGTTTGTGAGATGAGAGTTTCTTTATCTTTCATTTGATGTAACATGTAAATTGATGTAATATTATTTTTATGGCCGCACATCCGGGATGTGGTTGTAGCCGCCATTGTATATTATTTCTTTTACTGTTTTTGCTCTTAGGATAGACCCAAGGTGGGGTGCACAAACTACCGGGTATTTTGAAGTGCTGAGTGGCCTACTCACATTGTTGAGGGAGGTTGCTCCACTTCGGGTACTTGGCGGGTAGTTTGCCGCACCTGTAGGGCTCTAGGGTGGGGTTTGGCTATTCATCGCGACCGTGTAATCCGTCTTTCGTTGCAGGCTCGAACGAAACGCGGATTCCTAGTATATCCAATGTGTTCATCTATGATCTGGAATGGCTATCATTGCATCCGAAGAATGTATATATCTATATATGATATCTAGTAGGCGTTGCTTATGTTTTGTATCCGCGCTAGTCCAGCCCCCGCTCTGTCGTTAGTTAAGTAACCTAACGGGTGATGATGGGGCCCCGTGGCGAATGTGGATGGCATAAGCGTACGTCATATTTTCATTGTTTTCTGCAATGGTAGGATTAATTGATGGGACACATTAAATTAATGCAAGAAAACAAACCAAAGTTAAAATCGTTGGAACAATTTCAAAACCACTCGGTTTCTTTTCAAAACAGAAAACTTTAAAAAACGCGGAGCTTAAACCACTCCTTTTAAAAGCTATCAGGTTCCTTCGATTATATCAAGTTCACTACGTTCACGGTTTTGCCAAAAACCATTCGTAGCCCTCCGTCATTTCAGTTAAATATTCAGTAGTATTCAAGCTATGTATTTTGACCTTCGCCAAGGCATAGTGATTGGTAGCTGCTGAATATTTATCTGTAGCATAGATAGATGCGTTAGTTTGGGAAAGTCGTACTACTATTTTGGCCTTCGTCAAGGGTATGTACGGGTGGGTTCAAATTAACCTGGATAATGACGGGTAGAACATGACATGCGACTTATGATATGTTGGCATTCGTCAAGGTCATAAGAGCATGGGGCAAAATTCCACATCGAGAGTTTCTAAAGAAACTAAAACTTGCTAGTGCTGTATACCATTTGGAGTTTGATAATGTTGGTAGGATTCCTTGAGCATTATCTTACAATGATATTTGGATCCCGATCCTACTGTGAGTATCCGCTACTCCTCGGGAAACTTTTCACTTAACGATCAATGCTATAAACCAAGTAGGTGTCTAGAAAGGTGTTAGCGGGGCTACGCCCACAGGGAAAAGAGGTTATTTAATTAAGGAACTTCGCGAAAGCGTCTTAAAACCTCCCTCGAAGTACCGACACTGGCCTGGCTGAACGGTTAAGTAAGTATTGTACGGTGAGATTGATCCCGACTAATTCTTCTTTTATGGTTTGAGGAAGGATTCAAGAAACAGTGGGAGCCATCCTGTTTAGATAAATTAAAAACCAATCTATATACTTGCAAGAGCATCATGCCAAGTGTTTTCTTCTCTCTCTCTTAATTGCAGCGACCCAGTGACCAGACATAGGTTACATCTATATAATAAAATGACTGAATCTGACTGTTATGACTGGCAAAGGTCTGTCCAGATGTCCATTGCCCATGACAAGCTGGGACACCTCCTAACTAAACAAACCCCTGCCGTCTCAGGACCATTTACCCCTGTCACGTATATTGATATCCGTAAGACATCGGAAAAAGACTGTGCGAATGCCAAGTGCCTCGTGTTGGCCTCAGTTGATGGTGCATACCAGAGGCAGCACGAGAAGAGGGACTTAGCTTCTATCTTCCTCCATAATAATGATTTATATGGAGAGCAATCTCGTATCGCAAGATATGAGACCTCGAACGAATTTCTTCATGCGAGGTTGGCTTTCAGGTCATCTGTAGGGGGCAACGTCCTTACAGAGACCAGCTATTTAGATGACCTCACAGACCTGAAGATCATGTTGAAGAACGGGTCAAATACTGACTTGATTCTACAGTCTCTGCCCTCTACTTATAACTTGAAGGAAACCAGGGAAGTAGAAGGAAAGAGAAGGGCAAAAGTTTCGGGACTAGATATAGTAAAGAAGGGACGTTCCTATTGTTACGGGAATGAACATTGGCAGAAGGATTGCAGGGATAGCAAAACTAGTAGCCAGGATTCAAAGCATGTTGTGGCTTCGGCTTCGGGTGTGTTTGTAATAGAAAACTGTATGTCAATTAACCCTACTTCCTGGGTATTGGATACCGGATCAGGATCTCACATCTGTAATTTATTACAGGCTTTGAGAAACCGTAGAGTTATCAGGATTGGTGACATGACTCTCAGGGTTGCCAACGGAATGAGCGTGGATGCTGAATCCGTAGGGGAATATCACCTTGGATTGACAAGTGGGCAGATATTGATTCTGCGTAACTGTTTGTATGTACCTAGTATGGCTTGTAATATCATATCTGTATCCTTACTTTCTAAGAAAGGATACGATTTTACTTTTGTAAGCGATATGGTCCACATCCACCTGAATCAAGTTCTGATTGGGTCAGGTACATTAGAAAACGGAATATACGTACTGAATCAAGCTCAGGTTTTCAATGTCCAGAACACACTTAAAAGAAAGTCTCCGGAATTAAATCAGGCTTTCTTATGGCATTGTAGACTGGGTCACATTAATGAGACACGGTTAACAAAGTTATATAAAGAGGGATACTTGAATCCGTTCGAGTATCAGTCTTATGCTACTTGTGAATCTTGTCTCATGGGAAAGATGACAAAGACTACGTTTACTGGACACGGAGTAAGAGCGAGCGAGATCTTAGGACTCATACACAGTGACGTGTGTGGTCCAATGTCTACACATGAGCGAAGTGGTTATTCAAACTTCATTACTTTTACGGATGATTTCTCTAGGCATGGACATGTCTTCCTGATGAAGCATAAATCCGAGGCCTTTGAGAAATTTCGGGAATACAAGAATGAAGTTGAAAAACAAACAGGCAAGAGTATCAAGACACTGAGATCTGATCGAGGTGGTGAATACTTGAGTACCGAGTTTCTGGACTACTTAAAAGAGAATGGAATTCTCTCTCAGCCTACTCCTCCATACACACCACAACACAACGGTGTATCTAAAAGGCGGAATCGAACCCTATTGGATATGGTTCGTTCCATGATGATTAAGGCTGAGTTACCGCGATCCTTCTGGGGTTATGCACTAGAATCAGATGCATATCTTTTGAATAAGGTTCCCTCCAAGACTGTGCCTACCACACCATATCAGATGTGGTGTGGGAAGAAACCCCATCTTCAATATCTGAAGATATGGGGATATCCAGCTTTTGTTAAAAAGCAGCATGCGGGCAAACTCGAGGCACGCTCAGTACTGTGTATGTTTGTGGGATACCCAAAGAACTCCAGGGGGTATCTTTTCTATTACGCAGAGGAACAAAAGGTTTTTGTTTCTCGTCATGCCCACTTTCTGGAACATCAGTTTTTAGAAAAAGAAACAAATGGGAGCGCAGTAGAACTGGAAGAAATTCCAGAACTACAAGCCATTACTGAAAGCTTGGTAGAACCAGAAGTTTCAGGAGAACCGGACATCCCAGCGCCACTCCGCAGGAGTAGTAGGCAGTCTCATCCGTCCGAGAGATACTACGGTTTTCTCATAGACGGGGATCGAGAGGATTGCGTCATTGAAAATGATGAGACTACTAGCTTCCAGCAATCCATTCAGAGCGGTGACTCAGTAAAATGGCTGGATGCAATGCGGACCGAGATGGAGTCCATGTACACCAAAAAAGTTTGGACTTTGGACATTGCTCCAGAAGGGGTAAAACCCATAGGCTGCAAATGGATCTTCAGAAAGAAGATTGGTGTAGATTGGCAGGTTGAAACCTATAAAGCTAGACTTGTTGCAAAGGGTTTTCGTCAAAGACCTGGTTTGGACTATGACGAGACCTTTTCTCCAGTGGATATGCTCGAATCCATTCAGATCCTTCTTGCCATTGCTGCCTTCCACGATTATGAGATATGGCAAATGGACGTAAAGACGGCTTTCCTAAATGGAAATTTGGAAGAGTGCGTCTATATGGATCAGCCGGAGGGTTTCAATCAGAGTGGGAGCAGCGGTAAAGTGTGCAAGTTGCTTAAGTCCATTTATGGACTGAAGCAGGCATCGCGGAGTTGGAACATCTGCTTTGATGATACTGCCAAAGAATTCGACTTTATCAAAAATCCGGATGAACCATGCATTTACAGTAAGATTGTAGGGTGAACTGTGGTATTTCTCGTCTTGTACGTGGATGACATTCTCCTAATAGGAAATGATATTCCTATGCTACAGTTAGTCAAAGGATTCTTGTCACAGAGGTTCTCCATAAAGGACCTAGGCGATGCCAACTACATTCTAAGGATCCAGATTTATCGTGATAGATCTAAGAGGATGTTGGGACTTTCGCAGTCAAGATACATCGACACCATACTGAAACGATTCAGTATGGAAGATTCCAAGAGCCGTAATCTGCCGGCTTGTCACGGAATCACTCTCTCCAAGGATATGTCTCCCAAGACTGATTTGGAAAGGGCTCGCATGTCATCTATACCCTACGCCTTTGCGGTAGGCTCTATAATGTATGCGATGTTGTGTACCATACCAGATGTAGCATACGCATTAAGCGTTGTAAGCCAGTATCAGTCAGACCCAGGGGAGAAACACTGGATAGAAGTAAAGAACATTCTCAAGTACCTGAGAAGGACTAAGGAGATGTTCTTGGTGTATGGCGGAAAAGACCTCCAGATCGAGGCCTTTGCTGACTCCAGCTTCCAGAGTGACAAGGATGACTCTAAGTCCATGTCGGGTTATGTCTTTACCCTCAATGGAGGGGCGGTTTGCTGGAAGAGCTCCAAGCATGAAACCGTTGCTGACTCAACTATGGAAGCGGATTACGTAGCTGCTTGCGATGCCGCAAAGAAAGCTGTCTGGATGAAGAAGTTCCTCACGGAGCTTCAAGTGGTTCCTACCATTGTTGATCCAATACCGTTGTATTGTGACAACAACGGCGCTATAGCTTTAGCGAAGGAACCCAGGTCCCATCAGAAGTCCAGACACATTTTGAGGCGGTACCACCTGATGAGGGAGATCGTAGATCGCCGGGAGATTGAGGTGAAGAGAGTAGATTCAAAGAATAACAATGCAGATCGATTCACGAAGGCCATACCCCAGACTCAGTTCGAGTGGCTGATCGAGATGATAGGTCCTCGATACGCCAGTACATGGCCCTAGTGGAAGTGGGAGATTGTTAGTGTATATGCCCTAGAGACCATTACTGTATCATACTAGTTTGTATATTACTTAATGGAAGCTTGGGATATTCACAGTTGTATAGACAATCTTCCTCAAAATGGTAGTATGCTAATTGGTTTGTTTCTACTTTATATGTGCATGTGTTTCTTTTAGCATATCGCTTATACATATTAGTGGAGCCCTTAGGATCTTTGCTTGATTACCAGCGTTGTGATGGCAGTCACACTTGTGGGGGCTGGGTAATCTACAAGCACATCCTTATACAGGTCCCTAGTCATAGGATTATCGAGACAGGGCATCGATACTCCGGAGTAGATTAGCGTATGCGCTTCTCATCCCTGCAGGGGAGATGGTCTGTCCCACAGCCATCAGTACATTGTACTGGAGATAGTATGCGGGTGCTCGTTAGGTTATGAGTACACTGGACAGGACTCGTCGGGAACTGTTGGTTGGTACTATACCTATCGTCGGATAACAGTTCCCAGGTGACATGAGTACAGCTTACTCCGTTAACTTGACACTGTCACTCCGCCTCGAGTGTGTTCCCAATGTTCTTTGATTACTACCCTGCCACGGCCTAAAGGAGTCGTGCAAACAGGTAGTAGTTGGGTGCAGTCCCGAAGCACTTGGAGGCAGTGACGGTTAGACAGGATTCGTCTCTCTCGGTATTGGGGGTTGATATCGCGCTGTGTCTAGGGGAGCCATTACACAAAGTCCCTAGCCAGGGCAAGCGAGAATTACTGGTAGTGTTTCCAGTAGTTTCTCAGGGTGTTCTGGGCTACACTCCGGCACGACTTGTACCGCTATTAGGGGTCTGACGTTTTACCGCCACCTAGGCCCGCCATGCGATACTCTCAGACGAACAGACCGGACTGTACGGAGATTGTCATATTCAGGCTCAGTAGGAGTTCGGATGGGTTTACCTCATCGGCCTTCTTATCGACATCTACCTGGGGACCGTTACGTACAGCTAGTGTCGCTTGCGGTCTGTAATTAAACCCACTGCCAGCGTAGTGTCGAGTTTTTAGAGTCCCACACAGAGAGTTTCCCTGCACTGGGCAAAAGGTGTAGAGGCCGTATGGTTTTACGGCAAGGCTACGATCACTTACGTACACTTGTGCGCGTATGCTGTTCGGGCAGACAATACTAGTGGGCTTTGGTTTAAGCCGGATCTTAGTATTGTATGGATGGATTAGTTTTGTCTTCTATGCATTCGCATTCTACGGAATGCGGATGCGGGTGTCTATGCACAGTTGTGAGGAGCGAAGAAGAAGGAGGTGGCTAATTAGGGTTTTGACAGTTGGTTCGGTCAAAACCATTATGAGGCGGGGACATTATTTACTAATCTTTTTTAATGATAATTATGTTATGGCTAATTGCTTTGACCATTTGACCATACTTGACCTTGTTGACAATTTGACCATTGTTGACTAGGATCTTTCATGTGAGATCTAGAGTCTTCTTTTTTGTTTTGGTTTTATTTTGAGATGATAATGGTCAAATCAATGTATCCATCAACATTACATGATAAAAGATTACTAAATATTTTTTTCTAAGATCATCATCTCTTTGGCATTCTCTCTCTTCAAAGAGTGAGCTCCCATGGTTCCTCCTCCTTCTTCCTCCTCTAGATTTTTCCTTTGCTCTCTTGTGTTGAGAAAATAATGATCTAAATTGACAAATAAATCCATCTTCTTCTTCTACAACACCTAGGACATCAAGCATAGCACACTTTTTGCCCTAGTTACCTCGGCTTGAGGTGGAGCTCGGAACACAAACTCTCGGATGGATCGTCTTCGACTCTAGGAGGCCGCGGAGGTGAACAAGAGCCGGATCGATCCTTGGAGCTTGCATGGACGAGGAGAACAGCGGAGAGAAGACCCGAAGGACCGGTTTCGTGAGGTATTATCTCTTTAGTATAATAGATAGAACCTCATGTTGTTGTTAGCAATGGTTTGGCAAAGATCCTCAAGCTTTTAGTCCATGTTACCATGTGTTTGAAAATTGATTTATACCTATTCCGCCTCCCCGTAAGCACCGGGGTGGGTAACGTGGACTTACAGACGATTCCACAAGCACGTCTTGAGCAGGATTTTCTTATACACAATCTCCATAGGTATAATTTCTTTCATCCTTAGAAGTTTAGTATGTTGTATACAGTGCCCTAAGAGTCAATTATTGGATCACAGGCACGTGATTGCAATGATTGAGGGATGACCTATACCGGTAGGACAGTCTTACTCAAGATGATAGTATGCTATCTGGTTTATCTTTATCATCGTGTACAGCTTTAGGTGACATTACATGTCACTATTAGACATTGATAGAGCCCTTAGGATTCTTACTTGACTACCAGTAGTATGATGGCGATCATATACGTGAGAGTGGGGTAGTCTGTAAGAACATCCTTAAAGTGGTCCCTAGTCGTAGGAGTTTCGAGACCGGACATCGATATCCATTAGTAGACTAGTGTATACAGTCGAGACCCCGACGAGGGGCGGTGGCTGGTCTCATAAGCCATTGGTGTCAGTTGGATCACCTAAGATGTATACAGGTGCTCATTGGGTTATGAGCACCGGACAGGACTCGCCGGGAACATGCTAGTTGGTATTATACCTGACGTCAGATAGCAGTTCCCTGGTGACATGTGTACAGGTTAGTTCATCGACCTGAGATCGTCATTTGTCTCGTGTGTGTTCCTACTGTGCTTTGATTACTACCCTACCACGGCTGAAAGGAGTCGTGCAAACAGTTTTTAGTTGGGTACAGTCCCGAGCCACATGGAGGCAGTGAGCGGATCGGCACGGGTTTCATCTCTCCCGGTATTGGGGGTGAGATCGCGCTGTGTCTAGGAGAGCCATTACACGAAGTCCTTGGCCAAGGCAGGACTTTTACTGGTAGGTATTCCAGTAGTATCTCAGGGTGTTCTAGGCTACACTCCGACACGACTTGTACCGCTTTTGAGGGTCTGACTTTTACCAACCCCTTAGGCCCGACATGCAATGCTCATAGACGAACGGACCGGTCTGTACGGATATTGTCACTGACAGGCTCAGTAGGGTGTCCGGATGAGTTTGCTCATCGACTTCCCTTTTGGTCAATACCTGGTAGCCCGTTACGTACGGCAAGTACCACTGACGTGCTAGTGGTTAAATCCACAGCCAGTGTATTGACGAGTCTTTAGAGTCCCCCACAGACAGTTTCTCAAGTTTCGGGCGAAATATTGTAGAGGCCGTATGATATATGACAGGGTTCGATCATATACGTTGAGTAATGCACGGATCATGATCGGGCGGATCATACTAGTGGGCTTTGGTTTAAGCCGGATCCTAGTATTAGATTTTTTGGATTACTTTAGTCTTATCGCATTCGCATTCGGTCGGAATGCGGATGCAAGTATGTATATACAGGTGAGGGGTATCCTTGTGATCCGTCACGAGTTACTTTAGATGTTGCCGTATCTTTTTTTTGTTGTAAACATTTGGGTTAATGATTACAAATGGAGATAATGAGCTAAAAGTCATGATTATGAGCATTAATTGTGACACATGCACAAGTGGTGACTCATGGTTTCTTTCTTTGTGCATGTGTCACATTTTTGATTGATTTGTGGGTTGATATGATGAGAAGAGAGAGAGAAGGGCAGCCATAGAGGGGTTTGCTCTTGTATTATTTCACACACTCTCTCTCATTTGATCATAGAACACACAAGAAAGAAATGGCTTCTTCTTCTTCTTCTTGCTCTAGCTCACAACCTCCATTGATGGCATCATCTCCAACCTTCATTCATACACTCTCATGTGTTGAGAATCAATGGATGCTTAAGACATAGTGATCACACATATTCTCTACTTCACCTTGGACACGTCGGCTAGCGAACTTCGTGTCCGAGTTTCTTCGGACGAATCGGGAGCCCGTAAAAAGACTCATTGATGTAGTGCCCTTCCGACGCGAAGACCGGAGATCGGTGATGCCGCGAGGAGCTTGGGTTAGTGGCCAAAGACCGAAGGACACGGATCGATTGGTATAGCTTTTCTAACCCTTCTCTAGTTTGCTAGTTATAGGTTAATGGCTCGATCCAGGATTAAAGTCTACGATAGCTCCGGTTTCAAGTTTAGAAAAAGTTTTCGTTTCCGCATTTTGGCCTCGGATGGACGGCCGGGGCGCTACCGTAGACTTGCATGGTATCAGAGACACGCCATTAACCTTTACTATCTTGTTCTAACGTATTTAAAACATCGATCGAACGAAATTTCCGAAACCACGATTCCATTTCATGAAGTTTCTGTCGAATTTTTTTTGTGGTCGAAAAATTATTTTGAGTGTTGCAGAAAAACAAGCAGGCTTTTTAAGACATCCGAGAAAATTTGGTAGCATGATGCTACAGTAGTGCCGCGGAACCGCGGCCATACCCATGTTTTGGCCGCGGTTCCGCCGCCATTCTGTAGCTTCACTGCACCAAAATTTCTACAATGGTCTCTGACTTGGAATTGGGGTTTCTGGTATTTTTAGTTTTGGCCCAGATTATTTTGAGTGCTGGATCGTGAATTTCATTTGATCGGTAAATCTGGTCTAATTGCTATAGCTCTTTTAGACGGATTTGCGAACGAGACATTCACGTTGAAGTTTTGTGTTGTGCTGTGATGTTGCGGATTTGTCGTGGTGGATAGCCTGGTGCAATGGTAGTACTGTTTGGTTGTATTTGTACATTTGATATTGCGGGGCGAGCGTCCGACATGTGGACTTCCATCACCGCCTGTTTGTATATTATTCTTTTGGGGCACGATCGGGCTGAGGTCGATGTACCCGTTGTATATAATTTACTTTCTATACTAGGATTACCCCGCGGAGGGGCTGCACAGGTAGCCAGGTTCTAGAGGGCAACGGGCCCGCATCTCATGGCTTTGAGACGGAGGGGGATTCACTCTAGAATTGGCTGGCTATTCGCCGCACTCATAGGGGGTACAGGTTGACCCAAGGAGGGGTGCTCAAGTTACCGGATTCCGTGAAGTGCTGGGTGGTCCATTCACTTTGCTGTAGGGGCTGCCTCGCTTTGAGTTTTGGCGGGTAACTTGCCGCGCCCATAGGGGTCTAGGATTTCATTGCACAGGCTATCCACACGACCAGGGGAACGTCGGGTTTCAATAGTGGCTCTATGAAACCCGAGGATTCCAGATTATCTGTATTGTTCTGTGATGCTGATTATATTTCTGTGATGTTGCATTTTATCATGCCTCGAGCGATTATTATATATTGATATATATACTAGTAGATGTTGTATATGTTTTACACCTGCGCTAGTCCAGTCCCCGCTCTGTTGTTAGTTAAGTATCCTAACGAGTGATGATGGGACCTAGTTGCGAATGCGGATGGCATATACGTACATAATATTTTCGTTCTTTTGTGGTGTGATTAATCGATGGGACTGCATTGATTCAGATCAATGCAAGCTAAACAAACCAATTCTGATGTTGTTGGAACATTTTTCAAAAGGCTATTATTGCAAGGACGTTTTCATTTGTTTTGCTCAGTGGTATTCGGTTAGGAATATCCAGCACCTCAGTCGAAGAGGCAAGGGCCGAGATCCCTTCACCGGGACTGACCCCTTGGACAGAAGTTTGCGTCAGTGTAATAAATTCACTATAGCCGATTGCCTTTTTCTTTGCATCGTATTATTCAGTTGGAATATCCTGCACCTCATTCTAAGGGGAAAGAGCCGAGATCCTTTCACCGGGAGTGACCTCTTTAGCAAAGGTTTTTGCCACTATATTTTTATAAAAAGCTATCCGGTTCCTTCAACGATATCAAGTTCATTACGTTAAAGGTTTTTCGCCAAAATCCATTCGTAGCCCTCCGTCATTTCAGAAAGGTAGCACTTAGTATTCATGCTATGTATGTTGGCCTTCGTCAAGGCATAGTGTATGGTAGCTATTTGTTACTTTTCTGTTGCATAGATAGATACGTTAGTTTGGGACAGTCGTACTACTATTTTGGCCTTCGTCAAGGATATTTACGGGTGGGTTCAAATTAATCTGGACAATGACGGGTAGAACTTGACATGTGACTTATGATATGTTGGCCTTCATCAAGGTCATAAGAGCATGGGGTAAAAATCACATCGGGGGTTTCTAAAGAAATTGAAACTTGCCAGGTATGCGCATACCTTCTGGAGTGTGATAATGTGAGTGAATTCCATCACCTTATCATGCGATGATAGTTGGATCTCGATTCCCACTGATGAGTTGGTTTACTCCTCGGGTGATCCCGGCTAATTCTTCTTTCAGGTTTGGAGGAGAATTTGAGGTTACAGTGGGAGGCTTCCTGATCAGATAAATTGATAACCATTCTTATCTAGGTTAGAGTGCACGCAGAGTGTTTCTTTTCTCTCTCTCTTTGGCAGCGACCATGGCCTAACCCTAGACTATGACTCAGTGACCAAGTTAACCGAACCTTCTTAAAACACTGGATTTTGGATTGTCAGAGTTGCATACCTCATTGCCACTCCTTCTTTTACCCTTTTCTCCAGAATGTTAGTGTATATGCCCTTGAGGCCATTACTGTATCATACTAGTATGTATATTACTTGATGGAAGCTTGGGATATTCACAGTTGTATAGACAATCTTGCTCGAAATGGTAGTATGCTACTTGGTTTGTCTCTGCTTTAATGTGTACATGTGTTTCTTTATTGTATCATCTATACGCATTAGTGGAGCCCTTAGGATCTTTGCTTGATTACCAGAGTTGTGATGACAGTCACACTCGTGGGAGCTGGGTAATCTACAAGCACATCCTTATACACACGTCCCTAGTCGTGGGATTATCGAGACAGGGCATCGATACTCCGGAGTAGACTAGCGTATGCGCTTCTCATCCCAGTGCGGGAGGCGGTCTGTCCCACAGCCGTCAGTACGTCGTGCTTGAGATAGTATGCGGGTGCTCGTTAGGTTACGAGTACACTGGACAGGACTCGTCGGGAACTGTTGGTTGGTATTATACCTTTCGTCAGTTATCAGTTCCCAGGTGACATGAGTACAGCTTAGTCCGCTGACTTGACACTGTCACATCGCCTCAAGTATGTTCCCACTGTACTTTGATTACTACCCTACCACGGCTCAAAGGAGTCATGGAAACAGGTATTAGTTGGGTGCAGTCCCAAAGCACTTGGAAGAAGTGACGGTTAGACAGGATTCGTCTCTCCCGGTATTGGGGGTTGGCATCGCGCTGTGTCTAGGAGAGCCATTACACAAGTAGTCCCTGGCCAGGGCAAGCGACATATACTGGTAGGTTTCTAGTGTTATCTCAGGGTGTTCTGGGCTACACTTCGACACGAATTGTACCACTATTAGGGGAATGACGTTTACCGCCCCCCTAGGCCCGCCATACGATGTTATCAGACTAACAGACCGAACTGTACGGAGATTGTCACATACAGACTCAGTAGGAGTTCAGATGGGTTTACCTCGTCAGTCTTCTTATCGGCATCTACCTGGGGACCGTTACGTACAGCTAGTGCCGCTTGCGGTCTGTGGTTAAACCCACTGCCAGCGTAGTGTCGAGTCTTTAGAGTTCCACAAAGAGGGTTATTCGCCTTTGGGCAAAACAGAGTAGAGGTCGCATGGTTTTGCGACAGGGTTCGTTCATATCCGCGCACTTGTGCACGTTTGGTGTCCGGACAGTCATTACCTGCGGGCTTTGGTTTGAGCCAGATCCTAGTATATGTTTTGGGGTTAGTTTTATCTCTTAGTATTCATGTTCCTCGGAACACGAATGCGGGTGTGTATGCACAGTTGATTGAGGCGGAGGAAGAGGATTTTCATTAGGGTTTTGGAACGGGTGTGTATGCACAGTTGACAGTCGTCTTTTTCCAAACCCTAATAAATTTGTGATATATCAATTAATAATATTAATTAAATGAAATTGTGTCATGGCTGGGTTGTTGACCAAGGTTGACTAGTTGACAAAGGTTGAAAGGTTGACCATCATCATTTCAAGCAAAGATGCTCTTTGATCTTTGCAAAACTCATTTAATGTGAAATGATAATGGTCATTTCAACATACCATCACCTTTTTCATTTAGATTAATTTTGTTAATTGATTAATTCAAATATATTTGTTATGGTTGTAAAAAACCATCTCATTCTATCAAAACCATTCTCTCTCCTCTCTTCTTCTTCCTCCTCCTCTTGTTCAAGGAGAACAATTCTCATGTGTTGAGAAACATCTCCTTGAAGATTAAACACCCTAAAGCACTCACTACTCTCTCTAAGGTAGAAGGTTTAGCAAGCCGGACATCTTAGTTCTCTTAAGATTAAGAAAGGAGCTCAAGGAAGATACCCTCAGGTGGATCCATCTTTGACAAGAGTAGGCGACGAGGAAAGCACCATCCAACCACTACAAAGAGTCCAAGAAGAAGGAGTTCAAGTGAGGTATAACCCCTAACCGAGTAGATAAATATCTAGTTAGGTTGCTAGTGTGTAGTTTAGCCAAGATCCGTTTTTGTAGTCCAAGTTACCTATACCGTAAAAAATTGTTTTTTACCATTTCCGCAAGCCCGAAAGAACCGGGAGAGGTAACATGGACTTACAGTGGTATCAGAGCCTAACTAAACACACCCTAGCATGTTAGCAAAGTATTAAGAATTTCGACCGAACGAAAAACCGCGAAACACCCCGGAAAAACCAAGTTGCTGCCGAATTTTTTTTCTGCTCTAAAAATAAAACATCATATCTTAAAAATCGGCTCAGGCTTTTCTATAAACAGGCAAGAAAAACGATCGCATGAGCCGACCAAAGCGCCGCGGTTCCGCGGCCGAGTTGACACGGCCGTGGATCGTTTCTCCTGCAGTTTGTATCTGGGGGTATTTTGTGATTTTTGGGATGGTTTGTTTCTGCCCAGATTTTCCAGGGAACAAGTTGGTTTTTAGGGTGGTTACAAATCCGTATTTTTGGTCAATTTTCTGTAGACTTTGGCTAATGGTTGTATCTGTAATGTTATATATGTATTGAACGTCTACTAATCGCTATACGTCGATTAGTGGGGGTTATACATATCTGTGATCTGTGATGTTGATGGTTTGTGTATATGAATTCGTTGGATTGTCACGGAAGAATAGCCGGGGGAATTGTGAGATGAGAGTTTTGTTTATCTTTCAATTCTTATAATATGTAAATTGATGTAATATTATTTGTATGGCCGCACAACCAGGTCGGGGTTGTAGCCATCATTGTATAATTTCTTTTTACTGTTTTTGCTCATAGGATAGACCTAAGGTGGGGTGCACAAACTACCAGGTATCTCGAAGTGCCGAGTGGCCTACTCACGAGTTGAGGGAGGTTGCTTCGCTTCGGGTACTTGGCGGGTAGTTTGCCGCACCCGTAGGAGTCTAGGGTGGGGTGTGGCTATTCATCGCGACCGTGTAATCCATTTTTCGTTACAGGCTCGAACGGATTGCGGATTCCTAGTATATCCAATGTATTCATCTGTGATCTGTAATGTCTATCATTGCTATATATCTATATATGATAACTATTTAGGCGTTGCTTATGTTTTTCAGCCGCGCTAGCCCAGCCCCCGCTCTGTCGTTAGTTAAGTAACCTAATAGGTAATGACGGGGCCCCGTGGCGAATGCGAATGGCATAAGCGTACGTCATATTTTGGTTGTTTTCTGCAATGGTAGGATTAAATGATGAGACGCATTAAAAGAACTAATGCAAGAAAATAAACCAAGTAAAAGTCGTTGGAACACTTTTGAAACCACTCGGTTCTTTTCAAAAACCAACTTTTAAATGCGGAGCTTGAGCCACTCCTTTTAAAAGCTATCTCGTTCCATCGATTATATCCAGTTCACTACGTTCACGGTTTTGCCAAAACCATTCGTAGCCCTCCATCATTTCAGTTAAATATTCGGTAGTATTCAAGCTATGTATTTTGACCTCACGCCAAGGCATAGTGATTGGTAGCTGCCGGATATTTATCCGTTGCATAGATAGAATGCGTTGATTTGAGACGGTCGTACTGCCATTTTGGCCTACGTCAAGGGTAGGTACGGGTGGGGTTCAAATTAACCTGGATAATGATGGGTAGAACTTGACATGTGACTTATGACATTTTGACCTCACGCCAAGGTCATAAGAGCATGGGGCAAAAATCCACATCGGGAGTTTCAAAAGAACTGAAACTTGCTAGCGCTGCATACCATTTGGAGTGTGATGATTCTGATAGGATTCCTTCAGTTTTGTCACGCGATGATATTTGGATCCCGATCCTACTGTGAGTATATGCTACTCCTCCGGAACTTTCTCATTTAACGATCAATGCTATAAACCTAGTAGGTGTCTAGAAAGGTGTTAGCGGGGCTATGCCCCCAGGGAAAAGAGGTTATTTAATTAAGGAACTTTGCGAAAGCGTTGGAAAACCTTCCTCGAAGTACCAACACTGGCCTGGCTGAACAGTTAAGCAAGTATTGTACGGTGAGATTGATCCCGACTAGTTCTTCCTTCATGGTTTGAGGAGGGATTCGAGAGACAGTGGGAGCCATCCTGTTTAGACAAATTAAAAACCACTCTAAACTTGCAAGAGCATCATGCTAAAGTGTTTCTTCTCTCTCTCCTAATTGCAGCGACCAAACATTATGACTGGACTTAAGTTACTACTAGATAAAAACATACTGACAGGGCCAAACTACAAAGATTGGCTCAGGAATGTCAAAATGGCAATCACTTATGACAAGTTGGGGTATCTTCTTACCACCAAAGCTCCCCCTGTCCCAGGTCCCACCTCCAGCGTCGCGGATAAGGAAATCCGTAAGACATGGGAGATCGATTGCTCGAAGGCCAAATGCCTCGTGCTTGCCTCTATGGACAACGAACATCAGAGGAGGCACGAGAATATGGACCTCGAATCCATATTTCTTCATACAAAAGAACTGTATGGAGAGCAGTCTCGTATCGCAAGATACGAAGTGTCGAAGAAGTTGTTTTTGGCAAGATTGGCCATTGGATCATCGGTAGCGGAACACGTGCTTAAGATGATTGGCTACATAGAGGAGCTCGCGGACCTTGGGACCACGTTGGAGAATGAGCTCTATACGGACTTGATTCTTCAGTCCCTTCCTTCCACTTACCCCCAGTTCATCCTGAATTTCAACTTGCAAGAAAAGGAAGTTGAACTTTCAGAACTCCTTAACATGCTGAGGAGTGCAGAAGGCACCCTACAGAAAAGTAGGGAAACATCCACTTTGTTTGTAGGAGGATCTTCCTCTTCTAAGTCCAGGGCGAAAGCCAAGGGAAAGAAGAAGAAAGCCCCTGCCAAACCAAGGGGCGGTGTTAGTAAGTGGATACGAAGGGAAAGGCAAAAGCAACAAAGGTAGCAGGAAAGCTTGTGGGGAAGGAAGAGTGCTTTTACTGTCACAAGAGTGGACACTGGAAGAAAGATTGCAGGGCCTGGAAGGCCAGAACACAGGATCTGAAGCAAGTTGCGGCTTCAGCTTCAGGTGTGTATGTTATTGAAAACTGTCTATCAATAAACTCTACTTCCTGGGTATTAGATACCGGATCAGGATCTCATATCTGTAATTCTTTGCAGGGGTTGAGAAAGCGTAGGTTTTTGAAGGAAGGTGACATGACCCTCAAAGTTGCAAACGGAGCTAGCTTGGATGCTGAGGCCGTGGGGGACTATCACCTGGGAATGTCAGATGGACATGTTTTGGTTTTACGTAATTGCTTTTTTGTACCCAATACAACTTGTAATATCATTTCTGTATCTTTAGTTTCTAAAGAAGTTTATGAATTTGCGTTTGTATGTAATGTTGTAAACATTCACCTTAATCAAGTTCTGATTGGGTCAGGTACATTGAGCAATGGTATATACGTATTAAACCAACCATAGATTTTCAATGTCCAGAATACACACAAAAGAAAGTCTCCAGAAATCAATCAGGCTTTCTTATGGCATTGTAGACTCGGTCACATCAATGAGAGAAGGTTGATGAAGTTACATACAGAAGGATATTTGGATTCGTTCGAATATCAATCGTATGCAACTTGTCAATCCTGTCTCAAAGGGAAGATGACAAAAACTCCGTTCACTGGACACGGAGTAAGAGCGAGCGAGCTCTTGGGACTCGTACACAGCGACGTGTGCGGTCCAATGTCTACACATGCACGAAGCGGTTATTCTTACTTCATTACTTTTACGGATGATTTTTCAAGGTTCGGACATGTCTTCTTAATGAAGCATTAATCTGAAGCCTTTGAAAAGTTCCAGGAATACAAGAATGAAGTAGAAAAACAAACAGGCAAAAGTATCAAGACACTGAGATCGGATTGAGGTGGTGAATACTTGAGTGCCGAGTTCCTCGATTACCTAAAAGAGAATGGAATTCTCTCTCAGCTTACTCCTCCCTACACTCCGCAACATAACGGTGTATCGGAGAGACGGAACCGAACCCTATTGGATATGGTACGGTCCATGATGAGTAACGCTGAGTTGCCGCGATCATTCTGGGGATATGCGCTAGAATCAGCCGCATACCTTTTGAACCGTGTTCCCACTAAGACTGTGCCTATCACACCATACGAGTTATGGAGTGGGAAGAAACCCTATCTTCAATACCTGAAGATTTGGGGATGTCCAGCTTTTGTCAAAAAGCAGCATGTGGACAAACTCGAGACACGCTCAGTACTGTGCAAGTTTGTAGGATACCCAAAGAACTCCAGGGGGTATCTTTTCTATTACGCAGAGGAACAAAAGATCATTGTTTCTCGTAACGCCCACTTTCTGGAACACCAGTTCTTAGAAAAGGAAATAAGTGGGAGTGCAATAGAACTGGAAGAAATTCCAGAACCACAAGCTATTACTGAAAGCTTAGTAGAACCAGAGGGTTCAAAAGATCAGGACATTCCTACGCCACTCCGCAGGAGTAGTAGGCAGTCTCATCCGCCCGAGAGATACTATGGTTTTCTCATAGACGGGGATAGAGAAGATTCCATCATTGATAGTGATGAGCCGACTAGCTTCCAGCAGGCCATTCAGAGCGTTGACTCGGTAAAATGGCTTGATGCAATGCGGACCGAAATGGAGTCCATGTACACCAACAAAGTATGGACTTTGGACGCTGCTCCAGATAGGGTAAAACCCGTAGGATGCAAGTGGATCTTCAAAAGGAAGATTGGTGTAGATTGACAGGTCGAGACCTATAAAGCTAGACTTGTTGCAAAGGGTTTTCGTCAAAGACCTGATTTGGACTATGACGAAACTTTTTCTCCAGTGGCTATGCTAAAATCCATTCGGATCCTTCTTGCCATTGCTGCCTTCCACGATTATGAGATTTGGCAGATGGACGTAAAGACCGCTTTTCTAAATGGAAATTTAGAGGAGTGTGTCTATATGGACCTGCCAGAGGGTTTCATTCAGAGTGGGAGCAGCGGAAAGGTGTGCAAGTTGCTTAAGTCCATCTATGGACTAAAGCAGGCATTGCGGAGTTGGAACATCTGTTTTGATGAGACGGTCAAGGAATTTGGCTTTATCAAAAATCCAGATGAACCACGCATCTATAGTAGATTTGTAGCGAGAACTGTTGTATTCCTCATTTTATACGTGGATGACATTCTCTTGATAGGAAATGACATTCCTATGCTACAATCTGTCAAAGGGTTCTTGTCATACAGGTTCTCTATGAAAGACCTGGGTGATGCCTCCTACATTCTGGGGATCCGGATCTATCGTGATAGATCCAAGAGGATATTAGGACTTTCGCAGTCCAGGTACATCGACACCATACTGAAAAGATTCAGCATGGAAGATTCCAAGCGCGGTAATCTACCGGCTTGTCACGGGATCACCCTCTCCAAAGAGATGTCTCCTAAGACTGATTTGGAAAGGGATCGCATGTCTATTATACCCTACGCTTCTGCGGTAGGCTCTATAATGTATGCGATGTTGTGTACCAGACCAGATGTGGCTTATGCACTGAGTGTGGTAAGCAGGTATCAGTCAAACCCTGGGGAGAAACACTGGATAGCGGTAAAGAACATTCTCAAGTACCTGAGAAGGACTAAGGAGGTGTTCTTGGTGTATAGCGGAAAAGACCTCCAGATTGAGGCCTTTGCTGACTCCAGCTTCCAGAGTGACAAGGATGATTCCAAGTCCATGTCGGGTTTTGTCTTTACCCTCAATGGACGGGCGGTGTGTTGGAAGAGTTCCAAACAGGAAACCGTTGCTGACTCGACTATGGAAGAGGAATATATCGCTGCATCTGATGCCGCAAAAGAAGCCGTCTGGATAAGGAAGTTCTTGAAAGAACTTCAGGTGGTTCCGTCCATTGTTGACCCAATGCCTCTGTATTGCGACAACAACGGGGCTATAGCTTTAGCAAAGGAACCCAGGTCCCATCAGAAATCCAGACACATCTTGAGGCGGTATCACCTGATCAGGGAGATCGTGGATCGCAAGGAGATAGAGGTTCGGAGGGTTGCTTCAGAAGATAACACTGCAGATCCATTCACGAAGTCCTTACCCCAGACTCAGTTCGAGCGGCTGATCGAGATGATAGGTCTTCGATACGCCAGTACATGGCCTTAGTGCAAGTGGGAGATTGTTAGTGTATATGCCCTAGAGGACATTACTGTATCATACTAGTATGTATATTACTTGATGGAAGCTTGGGATATTCACAGTTGTATAGACAATCTTGCTCGAAATGGTAGTATGCTACTTGGTTTGTCTCTGCTTTAATGTGTACATGTGTTTCTTTATTGTATCATCTATACGCATTAGTGGAGCCCTTAGGATCTTTGCTTGATTACCAGCGTTGTGATGGTAGTCACATTCGTGGGAGATGGGTAATCTACAAGCACATCCTTAGTCATGGGATTATCGAGACAGGGCATCGATACTCCAGAGTAGACTAGCGTATGCGCTTCTCATCCCAGTTCGGGAGGCGGTCTGTCCCACATCCGTCAGTACGTCGTGCTTGAGATAGTATGCGGGTGCTCGTTAGGTTACGAGTACACTGGACAGGACTCGTTGGGAATTGTTGGTTGGTATTATACCTATCGTCAGTTATCAGTTCCTAGGTGACATGAGTACAGCTTAGTCTGCTTACTTGACACTGTCACTTCGCCTCAAGTGTGTTCCCATTGTACTTTGATTACTACCCTACCACGGCTCAAAAGAGGCGTGCAAACAGGTAGTAGTTGGGTGCAGTCCCGAAGCACTTGGAAGCAGTGATGGTTAGACAGGATTCGTCTCTCCCGGTATTGGGGGTTGGCATCGCGCTGTGTCTAGGAGAGCCATTACACAAGTAGTCCCTGGCCAGAGCAAGCGAGATATACTGGTAGGTTTCCAGTGTTATCTCAGGGTGTTCTGGGCTACACTCCGACACGACTTGTACCGCTATTAGGGGACTGACGTTTACCGCCCCCCTAGGCCCGCCATGCAATGTTATCAGACGAACAGACCGGACTGTACGGAGATTGTCACATACAGACTCAGTAGGAGTTCAGATGGGTTTACCTCGTCAGTTTTCTTATCGGCATCTACCTGGGGACCGTTACGTACAGCTAGTGCCGCTTGCGGTCTGTGGTTAAACCCACTGCCAGCGTAGTGTCGAGTCTTTAGAGTCCTACACAGAGGGTTATTCGCCTTTGGGTAAAACAGAGTAGAGCTCGCATAGTTTTGCGACAGGGTTCATTCACATCCGCACACTTGTGCACGTTTGGTGTCCGGACAGTCATTACTAGCGGGCTCTGGTTTGAGCCAGATCCTAGTATATATTTTGGGGTTAGTTTTATCTCTTAGTATTCATGTTCCTCGGAACACGAATGCGGGTGTGTATGCACAGTTGATTGAGGCGGAGGAAGAGGATTTTCATTAGGGTTTTGGAACGGGTGTGTATGCACAGTTGACAGTCGTCTTTTTTCAAACCCTAATGAATTTGTGATATATCAATTAATAATATTAATTAAATGAAATTGTGTCATGGCTGGGTTGTTGACCAAGGTTGACTAGTTGACAAAGGTTGAAAGGTTGACCATCATCATTTCAAGCAAAGATGCTCTTTGATCTTTGCAAAACTCATTTAATGTGAAATGATAATGGTCATTTCAACATACCATCACCTTTTTCATTTAGATTATTTTTTTTAATTGATTAATTCACATATATTTGTTTTGGTTGTAAAAAACCATCTCATTCTATCATAACCATTCTCTCTCCTCTCTTCTTCTTCCTCCTCCTCTAGTTCAAGGAGAACAATTCTCATGTGTTGAGAAACATTTCCTTGAAGATAAAGCACCCTAAAGCACTCACTACTCTCTCTAAGGTAGAAGGTTTAGCAAGCCGGACATCTTAGTTCTCTC
The DNA here is from genome assembly GCA_030015575.1 of Agapanthus africanus. Classification (NCBI taxonomy): domain Eukaryota; kingdom Viridiplantae; phylum Streptophyta; class Magnoliopsida; order Asparagales; family Amaryllidaceae; genus Agapanthus; species Agapanthus africanus. The sequence goes on along the minus strand of CM057340.1, from coordinate 162,573,079 downwards.
AAGATTGAGAAAGGAGCTCAAAGAAGATACCCTCAGCTGGATCCATCTTTGATAAGAGTAGGCGACGAGGAAAGCACCATCCAACCACTACAAAGAGTCCTAGAAGAAGGAGTTCAAGTGAGGTATAACCCCTAACCGAGTAGATAAATCTCTAGTTAGGTTGCTAGTGTGTAGTTTAGCCAAGATCCGTTTTTGTAGTCCAAGTTACCTATACCGTAAAAAATTGTTTTTTACCATTTCCGCAGGCCCGAAAGAATCGGGAGAGGTGACATGGGCTTACACAGAACACCCCGTATTACTTCGAACATCCACTTCCATTGGATAAAACCATCGTTTGGTTATATACGAACTCGAAGGAACTTGTTCCAGATTCGAAGATGGTTTCTGGGTCTGGAGAAAATGAATAGGACTATTCAGTTGTCTTTTCCTTTTACCTTCTCTCAGGTTGCGAGTGCTCCTTGGATAAGGATAGTACACCTATTACATTAATTGGATAGTCTTCTTCCAAGCCATAGGCAGGTGCTGAATGGTAGGGAATGAAGAAAACCAATTAGCCTAACGATGGTGTACAGAAGGTAATAAGTTAAGACAAATAAAGGGATTTGAAAGATGGCAAAGTAAACTGCGACTGCTATTCACGACCAAACCAAGTATTTCATCGCCACTCCTACTTCACCTTTGTATTTCTCCAGAACACACCGTATCACTACGAAGATCCACAGTTTATTTGGATACTCCATCGTATGGTTATATACAAACTCGAAGGAACTTGTTCCAGTTCAGGGATGGATTCTGGTTCAGGAGAAATAGGAATAAGGTTTCATTTCGTTGTCTTTTATCTTTACCTTCTCTCGGGTTGCGAGTGCTTCTAGGATTAGGGCAGTACACCCATTATGCTTATTGGATATTCTTCTTCCAAACCATAGGCTGGTACCGAACGGTAGGGAAGGAAGAAAACCATTTGGCCTAAAAGTGGTGTGCAGAAGGTAATGACTAAAGACATATAAAGGGATTTAGAGATATGGCAAAGAAATATACGGTTACAGTTGTGAATCTGATAATGGAAGAGACATTACTAAGAATACCCGGATACCCCTTCGAAACATTTACATGTTTCAGTTTCACTTTGTATTGTTAAAAGAAAACTGATTTTCCAATTAGTCCTTCCTCCAGGGTATGTATTTACCAGGTTTGATTCTCACATCTGTATGGTTTTATAGATGATGAGTGGGAGTAAGTTATTGGGAATTGGGTGATCATCCTCATTATATCGGGATTCGTTGTAATTGATGATATTTGAGGAAATCGCCTGGGTTGTTTGCTGCACGGCAAATATTTGGTTTTGAATATCAGTTGTTATGCACCAATTTCAAATTGATATATCTGTATGTTTAATTTTATAAAGTGAGATATAATTTTTTGAAATTATGTCCATGACATTTACCTATATCAGTGGATGGTTAGGTAAGGAGCATTAAACAGCAGTGTAATTCTTCTTAACCATAAGTACAGTTTTCAACCTACGACACACAGGGAATGTGTTATTAGACTCAGGGGACTTATACAGAGTATTGTATGTTGTCCAGTGTCCATGAGGACTGAGGGGTTTGTATTCGTACTATATTCTGTTTACTTGTGACATCTCTAGTTCTTGGACATGTGTTTCGTAGAAATGCAAGCTCTAAGTTTTGAGAAGTTATAGGTATAAGAATAAAGTAGAGAACCAGGTGTTGCAAGTATAAGGATTCTTTAAGGTGATCGAAAATATAGATACTTATGTATGGTATTCAGTTAATAGTAATGATTAAGAGAACTTGCTTCTCTTTCAGGTTACTCATAATTGGAAGCACTCCTAAGTTGAGTAATGCTGATCGGCCTCTCTCCATTTAGTTGACATGCACTGGAGACAGCTGCATGATTTGAATCTGATTCCAATTAAATCAGTGCCTCTGTTTCTATATTGGATATAGAAGAGTTCATATCTTAACAATGTTAAGGTACGGGGAGTTGTCCGGCTTATACTTAAAACCAGACTCTGGAAAACTCAAGGCGCGTTTCTGTAATGGCTGTTTGTGGGTTGACCAGGGCTATGACGAAGGTTGACTTTCTACCATCTGGAAGATCAATAGTGATATTGTTCTTGACTCGCCACGGTTTTGATAAAAATGAATTTTTTCAGAAAACAGTAGTGGGAGTATGGTAGAACTGGAAGTGATTCCAGAACCGCAAACGATTACTGAATATTTGATAAGAACATAAAGATTCGATCTGGTTTGACATTCCATTGGCCACTCCGCAGATATGGTGGGTAACCTCAGGCACCCGAGAGGTACTCCGGTAGCCTCAAGGACGGTGACAGGGAGGTTCTTGTTTACCCAGACATGCCATTGCTGTTGTTCCAGACTGTGAGACCTGGCAGGAGGATGAGTATAGCGTCGTTCTAAACTAGCTTTAGATGTGTACGTATATATGACTCTGCCAGAGGGTTGTCGTAGTCAGTGGGAGCAGCGGAAGTATAATGGACAAGTAGCTTATGTCTATTTATGGACTAAAGCAGATATAGAGGAGATAGATCATCTATTTCTGATGTGACAGTCATAGGTTTGACTTCATCAAAATAGGGGATGGATATGTTAAGAAGGTAGTAGGGTGTGATGTCTTGGTATATGGATGACATACACATAGTAGGAAGTGAAATTCCTATACTACGATCGGTTATACTTTGGTTGTCACACAGTGGTTTCTCCACATAGGATATAAATATAATATCAGACATTTTGGTTACTAGATCTATGGTTTTTAATCTAGATTTGGGAGTTTCCCAATCATGGTACTTAGACAGCATTCTACAGGTATTTTTAGAATGGATGACTCCTGGCACGGTAGTGTACCTGCAGGTGATGGAGTCACCCTCTCTAAGGCTGTCTTACCGACTAAAAGGGAGAGGGATGTGCATGATTGGCAGATCATTTGCTTAGGCAATTGAGTCAATCATGAGATGTCAAGTACCACACCAGACGTTGTTTTTTGCACTAGATGCAATAAGTTGATATTAATCCTATCATGGAGAAACGTTCGGAAGCAGTTTTAGAACATAAGTGGATGTTCTAGAGATATGATAACAACAGCCTCTTTTAGGAGACGGTTATCATTCCAGGCTTCCAAGGTGACCTGGATGACAGAGCGACTGTCAGAGTTATAGTTTTTCTCTGACGAGGGGCAGTTGTTTGGACAGGAGGTCCAAGCGGATACTGAGAGAGGCATGGCGCAGGATACTGATTAAGTTCAGTTGACGATACAGTCTAAGAAGTTTGGATTTGGAGTTCATTTATGAACTGGGTCCCATCAGATATCCAGACATATTCTAAGACAGGTATTGCTCATTTCGGGAGATGGCTTTCTCCGCGAACTTGAGATAAAGAGAGACATAGAAAGAAACATTAGGGCGGATCCACTCACTGAGGCTATTCCTCGAATGCAATAGTTTCGCAAACGGGCTTTGTGAAACTGATTAGTAGAGGAATTGGGTGTTCGGTATCACACGGGTTGTGAGTATGCGACATCGCAATAATTAGCCTTGAGTGCAAGAGGGAGATTGTTGGATATAGTGCCCTCAGAGTCAATTATTGGATCATAGGCACGTGATTGCAATGATTGAGGGAGGACCTATACCGGTAGGACAGTCTTACTCAAGATGATAGTATGCTATCTGGTTTATCTATATCATCGTGTACAGCTTTAGGTGACATTACAGGTCACTATTACACATTGATAGAGCCCTTAGGATTCTTGCTTGAGTACCAACAGTATGATGGAGATCATATACGTGAGAGTTGGGTAGTCTATAAGCGCATCCTTAAAGTGGTCCCTAGTCATGGGAGTTTCGAGACTGGGCATCAATACTCCATTAGTAGACTAGTGTATACAGTCGAGACCCCGATGAGAGGCGGTGGCTAGTCTCACAAGCCATTGGTGTCAGTTGGATCACCTAAGATGTATACAGGTGCTCATGGGGTTATGAGTACACCGGACAGGACTCGCCGGGAACATGCTAGTTGGTATTATACCTGACGTCAGATAGCAGTTCCCTGGTGACATGTGTACAGGTTAGTTCATCGACCTAAGATCGTCATTTGTCTCGTGTGAGTTCCCACTGTGCTTTGATTACAACCCTACCATGGCTCAAAGGAGTCGTGCAAACAGGTTTTAGTTGGGTACAGTCCCAAGCCACATGGAGGCAGTGAGCGGATCGGCAGGGGTTTCGTCTTTCCCGGTATTGGGGTAAGATCGCGCTGTGTCTAAGAGAGCCATTACACGAAGTCCTTAGCCAAGGCAGGACTTTTACTGGTAGGTATTCCAGTAGTATCTCAGGGTGTTCTAGGCTACACTCCGACACGACTTGTACCGTTTTTAGGGGTCTGACTTTTACCAACCCCTTAGGCCCGACATGCGATGCTCATAGACAAACGGACCGGTCTGTACGGATATTGTCACTGACAGGCTCAGTAGGGTGTCCGAATGAGTTTGCTCATCGACTTCCCTTTTGGTCAATACTTGGTAGCCCGTTACGTACTGCTAGTACCACTGACGTGCTAGTGGTTAAATCCACAGCCAGTGTATTGACGAGTCTTTAGAGTCCCCCACAGACAGTTTCTCAATTTTCGGACGAAACGTTGTAGAGGCCATATGATATATGGCAGGGTTCGATCATATACGTGCAGTAATGCATGGATCATGAACGGGCGGATCATACTAGTGGGCTTTGGTTTAAGCCGGATCCTAGTATTAGATTTGTTAGATTACTTTAGTTTCATCGCATTCGCATTCGGTCGGAATGCGGATGCAGGTATGTATATACAGGTGAGGGGTATCCTTATGATCCGTCACGAGTTTACTTTAGATGTTGACGTGCCTTTTTGTTGTTGTAAACATTTGGGTTAATGTTTACAAATGGATATAATGAGCTAAAAGTCTTGATTAGGAGCATTAATTGTGACACATGCACAAGTGGTGACTCATGGTCTCATTCTTTGTGCATGTGTCACATTTTTATTGATTTGTGGGTTGGTACGATGAGAAGAGAGAGAGAGAAGGGCAGCCATAGAGGGGTTTGCTCTTGTATTATTTCACACTCACTCTTTCATTTGATCACATAACACACAAGAAAGAAATGGCTTCTTCTTCTTCTTCTTGCTCTAGCTCACAACCTCCATTGATGGCATCATCTCCAACCTCCATCCATACACTCTCATGTGTTGAGAATCAATGGATGCTTGAGACAAAGTGATCACACACATTCTCTACTTCACCTTGGACACGTCGGCTAGCAAACTTCGTGTCCGAGTTGCTTCGGACGAAGTGGGAGCCCGTAAAAAGACTCATTGATGTGGTGCCCTTCCGACGAGAAGACCGGAAGTCAGAGATGCCGCGAGGAGCTTGGGTTGGTGGCCAAAGACCGAAGGACACGGATCGATCGGTATACCTTTTCTAACCCTTCTCTAGTTTGCTAGTTATAGGTTAATGGTTCAATCCGGGATTAAAGTCTGCGATAGCGCCGGTTTCAAGTTTAGAAAAAGATTTCGTTTCCGCATTTTGGCCTCGGATCGACGGCTGGGGCGCTACCGTAGACTTACATAGTAAAGGGTTAAATCTATTTTCTGTGCAGTGTTATAAAAACTGTGTATTTGCGATCATTAGCCTACAGATATTGAAGCTGTTATAGTTTAGATGTAAATTAGAAAAAACCCAAACAGTTCCATAATCTTATAGACTAGACCTAGAATAACCCATAGGAAGACGGACCCATCCCCTCGGATTTTGGCCGGCGACATCAAGGCAAAATCCGAGCTCGCCGGTTTTGTGGGAGAGTTGGGTTTTGTACTTTTTAGGGTATATCTCTATAGGTGTTTTGGGTAAGTTTGGTATTGTTTAAATAAGTTAAATGTTCAGTAGTTTAAATCTGTAAGCTAATGTCAGATTGGGGTAAAATTCTATATGCGATACGTTGCATGTTTAGTGGTGCAGTATCTTAAACTAGGATTTTGTGATAATTTAACTACAGAAAGTGAATCTGGAACTTATAGGTATAATCACTAGAAAAACTAGCAAGACCAAAAGTATAATGAGCCAATTAGAAACCCTCACTTAAAACCTGAGCCCCAAACTCCATACAAGATCCGGTGATTGATTCGATTTCACGATGTGTCGTGTTTTAGAAATGATGTTTCACAATCAAAGAAATTTTTGATCGCAATCAATAACGGTGTCGATTGTAGCGCGTTAGCGAGTGCGGATCGTCCTCAGGGAAAATGTGATCCGTTCGAATTTGATTTAGATGAATTGAAAATTAAAGAAAAGAGAAAGACAATTCAATTCAAGATTTAAAAGTGAATTTCAAGAATTATTAAAATCTAGATCTAATAACAAGAAAACATTAAAATCAAGAATCAAGAATTGATGATTTCCAATCGAATTAGGTTTCAAGAATCGAAGTGAGGCTCGTAGGAATCGATCGAATCTATAGACGTGATGAAAACTATTGATTACGTTTTCTTATCCATTAATAATTTGATACTAGAACGATGACGATCAACGAGAATTAGGGATTTCTTGCGGAAACTTGGGTTTCATCATCTATCCCTTATCCTTTCGTTGATTTCATTCACACTCTAGCCTTTAGTAAATTCAAGCATCGATCGTGGATCGCTAATTAAGAGCGAAAACATTCAAGAAAGCGTCGCTCGAAACTAGGTTGTCGATGTTTCAATTTACAAGAGTTTACAAAACTTATAGGAATTAAAAATCGTTTCAAGATTTGTAACATCATCATCTATTGATTCTCTCGACTCCTTCACGAGCGGAGTTTTTACTCAAGCATCATATCAAAGAACACAATCAAGAATCGAGATCTAATCATGATGCAAGAATGTAAAGAAAGCAAGATAAAGAATTTCACCTTTTATTTATCAACAATTTTGTTACAATTCTCTCAAGATCTACAATGAGGAAAGCACTAGATCGCCGATTTTTCTTCGCACGTCTTCGTGAGTCGCGGATCGTCTTGGACCACGTGCTCGGATGAAGATCGGCTTCGCTCCTAAAAGGTTGAAGGCTTCTTTCTTGAATTGTACTCGGAGATCTTCAATTTAGCTTTGGTGATTGGATTAGGATTAGGGTTACAAGTTGTGTCACTCAACTTATGTTGGAAATTGTAGAACAACCTTAGAAGTGAAGCCTTAGGGTCCCTTTTATATCCTTGATTAGGATTAGCTTCCTTTAGAAGATAGGTTTAGTTTAGCTTCCCTTGTAAGCTTGGTTGTTAGGTAGAAGGTTCTAGAGTTAATTAGTTAGGGTTAGCTTCCTTCATAAGCTTGGAGGTTAGGGAGAAACTTCTAGGCTTAGGTAGTTAAACAGCTTGCTTTGGAAGCTTAAGGATGTTTAGCTTTGAACCATAAGCCTTGCTGTTCTGGCAGAAACTTCTAGAGATCTATGGACTTTGAAGTGGCTTGAATGAGTGTAAACCTTTAACTAAGAAACCTGAAGCATTGAACTGCTGATGTCACCATGACGTGGCCGCGGATCCGCCGCGCAAGCCCTGCTCCGGCCGTGGATCCGCGGCCCTTTTGGTGCCTCTGTGCATGGAAATTCTATGGTTGCTTGATATTAGCCTCATGGTATGTTTCTGATATGTGGAATCTCATCTTTCTTTCTATATCACAGCCAGATCACAAGTCTTTGACTTGGCGCATTTTTATCTGCACTTTTCACAGTTTCTGCTCTTTTCCTGGAATTTCCTGCATAGATTCTCGAGACAAGTGTTGCGCTATACAAAGATTATGCGATGCAATGATAAACACTCAATTTCCCTCAAAAATGCTGGTTTTAGTATATAACACAAGTTATTTGGTATTTTACTGATTTTTTGCTAATATGTGCTATATTAATACCGAACACCTATAGATGAGTGCAAATGGTAAGGAAATTGACGTGTTAAAAATGCAATATTTTCGACTGATCAAATTCCTCCAAACTTATTTTCGGTTATCTCGAGCGAACTATTTTATTAAAAAGAGAAGGAGAAAATAAAGAAAAAGAAAAAGAAAAACTAACTAGCACACTTTCGTAGGCAACACGATTGCACCGAGCATATGCAACAAGCCTTTAAACCTCTAGATGTCCCTAGTAGGAGGAGTGTTGTCTCCTGAGGGTTTTCAGCGGATTGCACCCACAAAATCCAATAATAAAAGGAAGACCTTGAAAGTTACATATAAAGATAAGAATTGTAAAAGAAAGACTTTGAAAATTAGAGTTTCCAACTATACTAGCTTTTCGGTTGTCATGAGCCCTATCTTAATAGTCATGAAAAGATGTTAGAAATCACATCAACCTTCAATAAAACATCGTCTTTATTCTTCATTCCTATCTTTCTTCCAAATATCGATCATATAACCCTACGTGTGTGTAAAGAACATCCCTACACCCGGAGAATTCAATTCAAGCTATCATACTCTTGTCCATCTGCCTCGGTACTTTTTAATTAATGAATATTTAGAAGAGATTGCTCACACATTTTCATGCGACCGTTAATACTTCTTGAGCTACTAACCGACCGATTACTCATGTGCTTGCTTATTTGGTGTTTTTCCTCGTCTTGCACCACCTAAGGCTTAGCAGTAACTCCCAGACCAGTTGGTCTAAGGCACTAGGTGATGAAGCACCCTCGCTATATTTTTTATTGCTGCCTTCGTGATAACAAAACCAGTGTTCATTTTTCTCACCACTTTATATTTTATTTATTTTTTTATTTCCTTCATACTCTGTCTTTTAGACAAGAGCATTTCAAGGTATCCTCTACTATCCCGAGCTTCAAGACATGTGTAAGTGCGTATAGTAGGGTATCAATGTTCAAATGTTTGGCTTCCAGAATATGAACTATTTTTCAGACTTATTTTTATCCTCAGATTAGTGACTTCTTTCATCTTACTAACCCTTGGGACAATGGCTCATAACTACTTATTACTAGTTCGTATAAGAAAACTTCTAATTTTCTTGGTTTTCTTAAATTTTTCTAATCTTTTGGATGTAATTTTTCACTATCTAATCTTTTATTATCTTATTTATGCACAAAAATTAAATATTAAATATTTTTATCTTTTGAAATTTTTTTTTTTAATTTTTATAGGTTTTCAAAAAAATGTTTTGTGCTTATGCAAAGTGATATGCAAATGATGCGAAAATAAGCACAAACCTCCCCCAAACTTATTTTCAACAGTGTCTTCACTGTTGCCATGCGCTAAATCACAAAAAAACTGTAAGCTTGGGAGGAAATTTATTAATGGGGGCATGAAATATGATCGTGAAAAACCTCACCCAAACTTATTCTTTTTACTCACCTCCATTCAAAAGATGATACAATAATTTACAGTTAATGGAGGTGAGAGGGAGGAATTTTAATCAAGATAAAATGGCTCCTGTAAGAACAGGAGCTCCTCCATGGGGTCAGTGGAAAAATACAGCTTTAATATATGTCCATTCACTTTCAAAAATGTACCGTTTTTATCATTTTCTACCTCAACTGCCCCGTGCGGGTATACAGACCGCACAATAAAAGGTCCTTTCCACCGAGATCGTAGCTTACCCGCGTGAAGGTGTAGTCGTGAATCATAAAGAAGGACTTGTTGACCAGGTGTAAAATTTTTCCTCAAAATGTTTTTATCGTGAAATACCTTATTCCGATTCTTTATAATTACAGCATTATCATAAGCTTCATCGCGGAGTTCGCTTAGCTCATTTAATTGCAGCTTCCGAAAGTTGCAGGCTTGATTCAAGTCAAAGTTGATTTCTCTAATGGCCCACATTGCTTTGTGCTCTATCTCGACCGGTAGGTGACAAGCCTTACCAAACACTAACCTATAAGGAGACATCCCTAGATCGGTTTTATATGCAGTTTGGAATGCCCAAAGAGCATCCGTCAATTTGGTCGACCAATCTTTTCTATTCTTAGCAGCAGTCTTCTCCAGAATTTGTTTGATCTGTCTATTTGAAATCTCAGCATGCCCGCTCGTTTGGGGATGATAGGGTGTGGAAAGTTTGTGGTTGATTGCATATTTCCGCATCAAAGTCTCGAAAGACCTGTTGCAGAAATGAGTCCCGTTATCGCTAATGATAGCGCGTGGGTGTCCAAATCGCGAAAAGATGTTTTCTTTTAAGAACTTAATAACAACCTTCTTGTCATTAGTGCGATAAGGAATAGCTTCAACCCACTTTGAGACGTAATCAACCGCAAGCAGTATGTACAAATTCCCAAAGGAGTTGGGAAATGGACCGATAAAGTCAATGCCCCAAACATCGAAAATTTCAACCACTGAGATGGGTTGCTGTGGCATCTCATTTTTCCGAGAAATCCTACCCGTGTATTGACACCGTGTACAGGTTTTGCAATGATCAAATGCGTCTTTGAACAAGGTCGGCCAATAAAAACCGCATTGCAAAACCTTCTCCGCCATCTTTCTAGGACCGAAGTGACCCCCACATGCCTGATCATGAATGAAAGATAGAACACTCTTGAATTCCTCATTCAGGACACACCAGCGAATGATCTGGTCAGGACAATACTTAAACATATATGGTTCATCCCAGTAAAAGTGTTTTACTTGGGATAGAAAACGATGTTTGTCCTGTTTTGACCAATCGCTGGGTATCAGTCCTGTGAAAAGATAATTCACAATATCCCTGAACCAAGGTTCATCGGATACATTCAAGAGTTGTTAGTATGGGAAAGAATCATTGATCGGTAGGGTCATAGGTCAAGAAGAGATGCGCGAAAGGTGGTCGGCTACAACGTTTTCACATCCTTTCTTATCTTTAATAACAAGATCAAATTCTTGTAATATAAGGATCCAACGTATTAGCCTACCTTTAGCATCCTTCTTCGCCAAAAGATGTATCAAGGCGGAGTGGTCAGTGTACACAACAATTGGTGAGCCAATCAAGTAAGGCCTGAATTTTTCTAATGCAAATACAACCACCAAAAGTTCTTTTTCGGTAGTTGTATAGTTAATTTGAGCATCGTTCAGGGTCTTACTTGCATAATAAATCACGTGTGGCCTCTTTTCAATGTGGTGTCCTAAGACTGCACCAACTGCAAAATCTGATGCATCACACATAAGCTCAAAAGGGTGGTTCCAATCTGGAGATGATAGAACGGGGCTGTAGTGAGTCGAATGCTGCCTCACAATCCGATTCAAAGTGAAAAATTGTGTCCTTGGCCAAGAGAAGAGTTAAAGGTCTAGCAATTTTGCTAAAATCCTTAATGAATCTCCTGTAAAAGCCTGCATGGCCAAGAAATGATCGGATATCCTTGACACATTTGGGATGAGGAAGGTTTTGAATGACATCTATCTTAGCTCTGTCAACCTCAATGCCTTTTCATGAAATAACATTTCCAAGCACAATTCCCTCTTGGACCATGAAATGGCATTTTTCCCAATTCAAGGTTTTAGGTCCACGTTACCCACCCCGGTTCTTTTGGGGAGGCAGAATAGGTAAAAATCAAATTTTTCTCACAAGGTGACATGGACCATCCATGAAGGATCTTTTCTAAACAAAAACTAACATACTAACTACAAGTTCTAGCTACTATGTAGAATGGTTATACCTAGGTCTTGAACTTCTTCTCTTCTTGTTGTGGTCCTCCTTCTTGCTTGCTCCTTGGAGTGGCGTAGACGGCTCCTCCTCGTCGCCTTCTCTTTACCGAAGATAGATCCACCCGAGGGCCTCTACCTCAACAAAGAGGTAACTAGAGTGCTTGGTTAGCTAGACAAAGAACCCTAGAAAGAGTAGAGAGATGCTTTGATGGATTAGTCTCAAAAGCTTATGATTTCCAACACATGGAACACTTAAGCTTCGAGAGAGGAAGAGGGAGAGCTTTTTCAAGAGAGAGAAAGAGTATGATAGAATGAGAGAATAATAGACACACTCTCTCAAATGAGAGAAATAAAAATAATAATAATAATAATTAAGGGAAAATGTGATGGTTAGTTTTGAAATGACTATTATCATTTCACATTAAATGAGATTTGCAAGAATCAAGAATCATCTTTCATGTGAAATGATGATGGTCAAAATGTCAACAATAGTCAACCGGTCAACCAAAGTCAAAAGATCAACAAAAGTCAAATGGTCAACCTAACCATGGCATAATTATCCTTAATTAATATCATTAATCATATCTCTCATTCTCATTAGGGTTTGGAAAAAGTCAAGTGTCAAAAACCCTAACGAGATTCCACCGACTCTGTCAACTGTGCATACACACCCGCATCCGGGTTCCGAGGAATACGAATACAATGAGACAAAACCAATCCCAAAGCATATACTAGGATCTGGCTTAAACCAAAGCCCGCTAGTAATAACTGCCCGGACACCAAACGTGCACAAGTGCGCGGATGTGAACGAACCCCGTTGCAAAACCATGCGACCTCTACTTTGTTTTGCCTAAACGCGAATAACCCTCTTTGTAGGACTCTAAAGGCTCGACACTACGCTGGCTGTGGGTTTAACCACAGGCCGCAAGCGGTACTAGCTGTATGTAACAGTCCCCAGGTAGATGCCGATAAGAAGACCGACGAGGTGAACCCATCCGAACTCCTACTGAGCCTGAACGTGACAATCTCCGTACAGTCCGGTCTGTTCGTCTAAGAGTATCGCATGGCGGGCCTAGGGGGGCGGTAAACGTCAGTCCCCTAATAGCGGTACAAGTCATGTCGGAGTGTAGCCCAGAACACCCTGAGAAACTACTAGAAACATTACCAGTAAATCTCGCTTGCCCTGGCCAGGGACGACTATGTGTAATGGCTCTCCTAGATACAGCGCGATATCAACTCCCAATACCGGGAGAGACGAATCCTGTCTAACCGTCACTGCCTCCAAGTGCTTCGGGACTTCACCCAACTACTACCTGTTTGCACGACTCAATAGAGCCGTGGTAGGATAGTAATCTAAGTACAGTGGGAATACACTCAAGGAAAAGTGACAGTGTCAAGTCAAGGGACTAAGCTGTACTCATGTCACCTGGGAACTATTAACTGACGATAGGTATAATACCAACCAACAGTTCCCGTCAAGTCCTGTCCAGTGTACTCGTAACCTAACGAGCATCTGCATACTATCTCCAGTACGATGTACCGATAGCTGTGGGACAGACCATCTCCCCTGCTGGGACGAGAAGCGTATGCACCAGTCTATACTGGAGTATCGATGCCCTGTCTCGATAATCCTACGACTAGGGACCAAAATAAGGATGTGCTTGTAGACTACCCAGCCCCTACTAGTGTGATCGCCATCACAACGCCGGTAGTCAAGAAAAGATCCTAAGGGCTCCATCAATATGTATTAGCGATATGTTAAAAGAAACATATACATATATTAAGATAGAAACAAACCAAGTTGCATACTACTATATCGAGCAAGACTGTCGTAAACCCGTGTATATATCCCAAGCTTCCAAAATGTATTATACAAACTAGTACTATACAATAATGGCCTCTAGGGCATACATATCCAAAAATCTCCCACTTGCACTAAAGGCCAGTAACTGGTGTACCGCATACCCAACGTCTGCACTAAGGCCAGCTACTGGCATACCGCATACCCAATAGCTCAAAAAGTCGCTCGAACTGTGTTTGAGGGATGGCCTTTGTGAATGGATCCGCCGTGTTGTCTTTTGTGTCCACTCTCCGTACCTCAATCTCCTGGCGATCAATGATCTCCCTGATCAGGTGATACCGCCTTAAGATGTGTCTTGATTTCTGATGGGATCTTGGTTCCTTCGCTAAAGCAATAGCCCCATTTTTATCGCAATACAAAGGTATTGGGTCAACAATGGACGGAACCACTTGAAGTTCATTAATGAACTTCTTCATCCAGACCGCCTCTTTTGCGGCATCGCTTGCAGCAATGTATTCAACCTCCATCGTCGAGTCTGCGACGGTATCCTGTTTGGAACTCCAACACACCGCCCCTCCGTTGAGGGTAAACACAAAACCCGAGACAGACTTGCTATCATCTTTGTCACTCTAGAAGCTTGAATCGGTAAAGGACTCGACCCTGAGGTCTCCATTACCGTAAACCAGGAACATCTCCTTAGTCCTTCTCAGGTACTTGAGAATGTTCTTCACTGCCGTCCAGTGGTTCTCACCTGGGTCTGACTGATACCGGCTCACCGCGCTCAGTGCGTAAGCTACATCTGGTCTTGTACATAGCATCGCATACATTATAGATCCTACCGCTGAAGCGTAGGGTATAGTGCTCATGCGAACCCTCTCCTCGTCAGTCTTAGGAGACATCTTCTTGGAGAGGGTGATTCCATGCAATGCGGGTATATTACCGCGCTTGGAATCTTCCATACTAAATCTCTTTAGTATGGTCTCTATGTACCTGGACTGCGAAAGTCCCAGTAATCTCTTGGATCTATCTCTGTAGATCTTGATCCCGAGAATGTACGAGACATCACTCAGGTCCTTCATGGAGAACCGTTGTGACAAGAATAGCTTGACCGATTATAGCATAGGAATGTCATTTTCTATGAAAAGAATGTCGTCCACGTACAAGACTAGGAACACGACAGTTCGTCCTACAATCTTCTTATAGACACAAGGTTCATCTTCGTTCTTGATGAAATCAAATTCCTCGATTGCCTCATCAAAACAGATGTTCCAGCTCCGCGATGCCTGCTTTAATCCATAAATGGATTTAAGCAACTTACACACCTTCCCGCTGCTCCCACTTGCTACGAAACCTTCTGGCTGATCCATGTAAACGCAGTCTTCCAACAACCGTTTAGAAAAGCCGTTTTTACGTCCATCTGCCAGATTTCATAGTCATGGAAGGTAGCAATGGCAAGTAGGATCCGAATGGATTTGAGCATAGCCACTGGAGAAAAAGTTTCGTCATAGTCCACACCAGGTCTTTGACGAAAACCTTTTGTAATGAGTCTAGCCTTATAGGTTTCCACCTGCCCATCTATACCAAGTTTCCTTTTGTAGATCCATTTGCATCCAACGGGTTTTACCCCAGGCGGAGCAATATCCAAGGTCCACACTTTATTGGTGTACATAGACTCCATTTTGGATTGCATAGCATACAACCACTTATCATAGTCCCTACTGATAATGGCCTGCCTGAAACTGGTAGGGTCATCTTCTTCAAAGATGCAATCCTCTCGATCCCCGTCTATGAGAACTCCTACCAGATCTGCGGAGTGGCTGAGGATCGTCTGGGGTTATTGAATCCTGAGGTTCTGTCAAATCTTCAATTTCATTTTGTGGTCGCTGAATTTCTTCCAGTTCTACCGAGCTCCCATTAGTTTCTTTCGCAAGAAATTGCCACTCTAAAAAGGTGGCGTTGCGAGATACAAACACCTTCTATTCCTCGGTGTGGTAGAACAGATATCCTATAGAGTTCTAAGGATATCCCACAAATTTACATAGAACTTAACGTGCCTGAAGTTTGTCCGGATTTTGTACTTTTACATAGGACGGACAACCCCATATCTTAATGCGCTTAAGATACGGCCTTTTACCATTCCATATCTCGAATGGTGTCTTAGGCACTGATTTAGACGGAACATCATTTAAGAGATATGCCGCTGTCAAAAGCGCATGTTGTTCATACCATAATATTTGTATTTCCCATTCTTATTCATTTTATAAATAAATAGGTCCTTTTGACGCATGTCTGCTACATATTACAGGTTACAGGTTCCTGGATCAAAAACAGTGAAAAAGATAAAAGATAATGCAAAAGTGAGACTTTGACCAATAAACAAAGTGTCTTGATCAAGCCTACACAGAGATCAGCACAAAACAGCACAAGGTTTAGGACTTTGTCATGAAGCAATGGTAAAAGTCCGCTACAATGTTCACTAGAGATCTGGAGAAGACCTAGAAGCCCAGTTGAAAAAAGACACATAGAAACAAGAATCAAAAGTCAATAGAAGCCAGGCCCAAAAGTTTCCGAGCCCAACTCCTTCTTTTGGCCGCGGAACCGCGGCCAAACCAGGCCTCGGGCCGCGGTTCCGCGGCCGTGTATGGCACGCGTCGGTGGAAAATCTCACGGGAGCTCTGGCTGTGCGTTGACTAGTCGTCCTAAGGGCAATTTTGTAATAGCACATGTGCGAGTCATTGTAACCCTAATTTTCCTATCCTCTATAAATAGGAATTCTAAATATTGTATTAAGGATGCATCTTTTTCATAAATAAAATTCAGATTCATTTGAAGTTGGGAGAGCATCATTATGTAAGTTTATTTTTATTTCTGCCGTAGTTCTCTAATTAAATTCTTGCCCTAGATAAATTATTCTTTTGCCTTAGTTAATCTAGTGTAGAATTTCTTAAACTGCAGTAGGTAATTAATCTATTAGATCTAAAAATACATATAATAAAAATGATGTTTTTAATAGATCCCTTAATGAGCGAGTAATTTCCTCGCTTGTTAGGGTTAGGAATAGGGAAGAGTTTGAGAGATAAAGATCTCTCATCTCTTTCGTGCCCAATCATTTGCAATAATTAGAACTTCATGCATGCATGCATAATCCGCTCCCTACGGCACCCTACCCACGAGGTAAAGGTGAAACCGTAGCATAAAGGACCGGACATGCATGTCTTTCATGAAAGTTAGAGCAATTATTAGGAAAGGACGGACAAGGATCTAGAGGAAGAAACATTGTTTCTTCCCAATCATCCTAATCCCCTTTACTAATAATTGCTATAACTCCTAAAAGATTTAATTTAGGGCATTGAAAGAGGTATGAAATTTAATCTTACCAAACTTCACCTAGACCTAATCCTGGCAAGTTTCTTAATTCTCGTACAACTTAGTTCTTAGAGGTATGGAATTAGCCCGTAAGAACATTTAGGAAATTAACACCATCCCTATGGACCGACCCGTACTCACCGGCAAGCTGCAAAGCGACGCCGTTCTTGATTGCGGTAAAATATTTTTGATCGTTAAAATCCTACACTAATCACATGTCCCCAAAATGAAAGAGGCAACTCGGCACTACTCATCATGGAGCGAACCATATCCAATAAGGTATGATTCCTCCGCTCTGATACACTGTTGTGCTGTGGTGTATAAGGAGGAGTAAGCTGAGAGAGAATTCCATTCTCTTTTAAGTAATCTAGGAATTTCGTGCTTAAGTACTCCCCTCCCCTATCTGATCGGAGGATCTTGATACTTTTGTCAGTATGGTTCTTTACTTCGTTTCTGAATTCCTTGAATTTCTCAAAAGCTTCAGATTTGTGTTTCATAAGATATACATATCCGAATCTAGAGAGATCGTCAGTGAATGTGATGAAGTACGAGAACCCACCCCTTGCATGTATAGACATCGGACCACATACATCACTGTGTATGAGTCCCAAGAGCTCTGTTGCTCTTTCTCCATGTCCGGTGAACGGAGATTTGGTCATCTTTCCTTTGAGACAAGACTGACAAGTTTCATAAGATGAAAACTCGAACGTATCCAAGAGTCCATCTTTATGCAACTTACTTAGTCTTTTCTCTCCGATATGACCAAGTCTACAATGCCATAAGTAGGATTCGTTCGTATCTAAACTCTTCCTCTTGCGTGTGTTTTGTACATTGAGAACTGTATTCTGATTTAGAACGTAGATACCATTACACAGTGTACCTTCTGCAACCAGTACCTTATGAAGGTAAATGTTCATGATATTTCTGTCAAGAACAAAGTTATATCCATCTTTATTGAGTAAAGAAACTGATATGATGTTGCAAACCATGGAAGGTACATAGTAGCAATCGTTCAAAATTATAGTATTGCCATTTGGTAACACTAGGTGATATTCACCGACGGCTGCAGCATTAACTTGTGCTCCGTTCGCTACCCTGAGAGAAATATCACCAGGTTCAACTTTCCAACTTTTTCTCAGTCCCTGCTGTAAATTGCAGATATGAGATCCTGATCCGGAATCAAGTATCCAGGAGGTAGGGCTGACCGTAAAGTAGTTCTCAATTACAAGAATACCTGAAGTAGATGCAAAACTATGCTTCTTCTTCAACTGGGTATCCTTGGAATCCATACAATCCTCTTTCCCTTGCTCATACTTATGACTGTTGTCACAAGTTAGAGCCAAACCGACGTTTCCCAGCCACGAATAAGAATTCAGATCGGTCAAGCGATACATTTTATTATCTTGATTAGGGCGTGAAATGGCTGCTACCTGGAGAGAGAGAAAAGAAACACTCAGCGTGCGCTCTTACAAGATTAGATTGGTTTATTAATTTATCTAACCAGGATGGCTCCCACCGATTCCTCAAATTCTTCTTCAAACCTTTAAAAGAAGAACTAGTTAGGATTAATCGCACGTCACAATACTTGCTTAACCTTTCAGCCAGGCTAGTGTTGGTACTTCGAGGGAGGTTTTACAACGCTTTCGTGAAGTTCCTTAATTACATAACCACTTTTCCCTGGAGGCGTAGCCCCGCTAACACCGTTCTAGACAGCTACTTGGTTTATAGCATTGATTGTTAAGTGAAATAATCTTCCGAGAGTAATCCAACTCATCAGTGGGATTGGGATCCAACTATCATCGTGTAATGACCTAGATGGAATCCACTCTAGTCACTACACTCCAGAAGGTATGCTAAATCTGCAATTTTCAGTTTCTTTAGAAACTCCCGATGTGGTTTCTACCCCTGGGACCCAAGTGACCTTGACTGAGCCAACATATCAAAGGATCCTAGTCAAGTTCAACCCGTCATTATCTTGATTGCATTAGACCCACCCATACGAGTCCTTGACTGAGCTAAAATGACCGCACGACTGTCCCAACCAATCACAATATATGCTACAGAAAAATATTACATAGCTACCGTTCACTACGCCTCGGCTGAGCATGAAATACGTAGCATGAATACTAAGCAATACCAATCCGAAATGACTGAGGGCTACGACTGGGTTTTGGCGAAAACCCGTTAACGTAATGATCTTGATATAGTTGAAGGAACATGATCGCCTTTTTGAAAATATAGTGGCGAAAACTTTTGCTAAAGAGGTCACTCCCTGTGAAGGGATCTCGGCTCTTTCCTCTTTGAATGAGGTGCAGGATATTCCAAACTGAATACCTCGATGCAAAGCAAGAATAATCGACTATAGTGAAATTATTACCCTGACGCAAACTTTCGTCCAAGGGGTCACTCCCGATGAAGGGATCTCGGCCCTTGCCTCGTTGAATGAGGTGCTTGGCATTCATAACTGAATACCTCTGTGCAAAACATAAGAGAACGTCCTTGCAATAACAGGTTTTTGAAAATTGTTCCAACAACGTCTTTTAGGTTTGTTTTTCTTTGCATTAATATAATGCGTCCCATCAGTTAATCCTACCATTGCAGAAAACAACGAAAATATGACGTACGCTTATGCCATCCGCATTCGCCACGGGGCCCCGTCATCACCCGTTAGGTTACTTAACTAACGACAGAGCGGGGGCTGAACTAGCGCGGATGCAAAACATAAGCAACGCCTACTAGTTATCATATATAGATATATACATTCGTCAGATGCAATGATAGCCATTCCAGATCACAGATGAACACATTGGACATGCTAGGAATCCGCGTTTCGTTCGAGCCTGCAACGAAAGACGGATTACACGGTCGCGATGAATAGCCAAACCCCACCGTAGACCCCTTCGGGTGCG
Organism: Agapanthus africanus; assembly: GCA_030015575.1. Lineage (NCBI taxonomy): Eukaryota > Viridiplantae > Streptophyta > Magnoliopsida > Asparagales > Amaryllidaceae > Agapanthus > Agapanthus africanus. The sequence goes on along the minus strand of CM057340.1, from coordinate 162,553,358 downwards.
GCAAACTACCTGCCAAATACCCAAAGTGAAACAGCCTCCCTCAACATCGTGAGTAGGCCACTCAGCACTTCAACGTACCCGGTAGTTTGTGCACCCCACCTTGGGTCTATCCTAAGAGAAAAAATAGTAAAAGAAATAATATACAATGGCGACTACAACCTCATACCGGATGTGCGGCCATAAAAATAATATAACATCAATTTACAATTTACATCAAATGAAAGATAAATAAACTCTCATCTCACAAACCCCGGCTATTCATCCGCGACAATCCAACAAGTTCATATACACAATCCAATAACATTACAGATCACAGATATGCACAACTCCCACTAATCGACGTATAGCGATTAGTCGACGTTCAGTGCATATATCACATTACAGATATAACCATTTAGCTAAAGTTTATAGAATTTCGATCAATAACTGTATTTGAATCTACCCCAAGTAAAATCCAGTACTCAGACAAATCTGGGCAGAAACAAAAATTCCCAGAATACACAAAACCAAACCAGAGAACCCCAGAACAATTTTGACACGCCGCCGAGTCAACTAGGCCGCGGAACCGCAGCGGATCGCTTGGATCGGCCGCGGATCCGCGGTCCAATGAACGGTTTAGGCGCCCAAAATTCTACAGATTTCTCAAAAAACCCTGCTTGTGTTTTTCATGTCTGTGGAAATATTTTTAGGCCAGTTTTGAAATTCGACAGAAAATACAATTTTTTGGTGTGTTTTCGGGATTTTTTCCGGATCGAAGTTCTAAACACTTTGCTAACAGTTAGTTGTTGTTTAGCTAGTCTCTGATACCACTTTTAGGTCCACGTTACCCACCCCGGTTCTTTTGAGGATGCGGAATAGGTAAAAATCAAAATTTTCTCACAATGTGACATGGACCATCCATGAAGGATCTTTGCTAAACAAAAACTAACATACTAACTATAAGTTCTAGCTACTATGTAGAATGGTTATACCAAGGTCCTTAACTCCTTCTCTTCTTGTTATGGCCCTCCTTCTTGCTTGCTCCTTGGAGTGGCGTAGACGGCTCCTCTTCGTCGTCTTCTCTTTGCCGAAGATAGATCCACCCGAAGGCCTTTACCTTGAGCTCCTACCTCAACCAAGAGGTAACTAGAGTGCTTGGTTTACTAGACAAAGAACCTTAGAAAGAGTAGAGAGATGCCTTGATGGTTTAGTCTCAAAAGCTTATGATTTCCAACACATGGAACACTTAAGCTTTGAGAGAGCAAGAAGGAGAGCTTTTTCAAGAGAGAGAAAGAGTATGATAGAATGAGAGAATAATAGCCACACTCTCTCATATGAGAGAAATAAAAATAATAATAATAATTAAGGGAAAATGTGATGGTTAGTTTTGAAATGACCATTATCATTTCACATTAAATGAAATTTGAAAGAATCAAGAATCATCTTTCATGTGAAATGTTGATGGTCAAAATGTTAACAATAGTCAACCTGTCAACCAAAATCAAAAGGTCAACAAAAGTCAAATGGTCAACCTAACCATGGCACAATTATCCTTAATTAATATCATTAATCATATCTCTCATTCTCATTAGGGTTTGGAAAAAGTCTACTGTCAAAAACCCTAATGAGATTCCTCTGCCTATGTCAACTGTGCATAAACACCCGCATCCGTGTTCCGAGGAACACGAATACAATGAGACAAAACCATCCCCAAAGCATACACTAGGATCTAGCTTAAACCAAAGCCCGCTAGTAATAACTGCCCGGACACCAAACATGCACAAGTGCGTGGATGTGAACGAACCCCGTCGCAAAACCATGCGACCTCTACTCTGTTTTGCCGAAAGGCGAATAACCCTCTGTGTGGGACTCTAAAGGCTCGACACTACGCTGGCAGTGGGTTTAACCATAGGCCGCAAGCGGTACTAGCTGTACGTAACGGTTCCCAGGTAGATACTGATAAGAAGACAGACGAGGTGAACCCATCCGAACTCCTACTTAGCCTGAACGTGACAATCTCCGTACAGTCCGGTCTGTTCGTCTAAGAGTATCGCATGGCGGGCCTAGGGGGCGGTAAACGTCAGTCCCTTAATAGCGGTACAAGTCGTGTCAGAGTGTAGCCCATAACACCCTGAGAAACTACTGGAAACACTACCAGTAAATCTCGCTTGCCCTGGCCAGGGACGAATATGTGTAATGGCTCTCCTAGACACAGCGCGATATCAACTCCCAATATCGGGAGAGACGAATCCTGTCTAACCGTCACTGCCTCCAAGTGCTTCGGGACTGCACCCAACTACTACCTGTTTGCACGACTCAATAGAGCCGTGGTAGGATAGTAATCTAAGTACAGTGGGAACACACTCGAGGCGAAGTGACAGTGTCAAGTCAACGGACTAAGCTGTACTCATGTCACCTGGGAACTGTTAACTGACGATAGGTATAATACCAACCAACGGTTCCCGACGAGTCCTGTCCAGTGTACTCGTAACCTAACGAGCACCTGCATACTATCTCCAGTACGACGTACTGATGGCTGTGGGACAGACCATCTCCCCTGCTGGGACGAGAAGCGTATGCACCAGTCTACTCTGGAGTATCGATGTCCTATCTCGATAATCCTACGACTAAGGACCAAAATAAGGATGTGCTTATAGACTACCCAGCCCCCACTAGTGTGATAGCCATAACAACGCCGATAGTCAAGCAAAGATCCTAAGGGCTCCATCAATATGTATTAGCGATATTTTAAAAGAAACATATACATATATTAAGATAGAAACAAACCTAGTAGCATACTACTATATCGAGCAAGACTGTCGTAAACCCGTGTATATATCCCAAGCTTCCAAAATGTATTATACAAACTAGTACTATACAATAATGGCCTCTAGGGCATACATATCCAACACAAGGTTAAGTTCTTCTCTTTACAACGAGTAAGGACTGCGTCAAGATTCGATAGGCAGTCAGAAAAAGAATCTCCGAAAATCGAGAAATTGTCCATGAAAATCTCCAAAAAATTCTCGACCATGTCCGAGAATATCCCCATCATACACCGCTGAAATGTAGCGGGAACATTGGATAACCCAAAGGGCATGCGACTATAAGAAAAGGTACCAAAAGGACAAGTAAATGTGGTTTTATCTTGATCCTTTTTGGCAATGGGGACCTGATTATAGCCAGAGTATCCGTCCATAAAGCAATAAAATTCACGTCCAGCTAAGCGTTCTAGCATCTGGTCAATGAAAGGTAGAGGAAAGTGGTCTTTCTTCATTGCGGCATTGAGTTTCCTGTAATCAATACATTCACGCCACCCAGTTTGAGTGCGTGTCTGAATTAACTCATTTGCCTCATTGGTAATGACCGTGATGCCAGATTTCTTAGGGACGACATGAATTGGACTCACCCATTGGCTATCGGAGATTGGGTAAATGATACCATTGTCAAGGTATTTGACGATTTCTTTCTTCACTGCATCCTTCATGACGGGGTTCAACCATCTTTGTGGTTCTCGGGTTGGTTTAGCTTCAACTATCAAGTTTATATGATGTTCAACAATCAAGGGACTAATCCCTTTGATGTCCGCCATGGTCCAACCAAACGCGTGCCTATTAGATCTCAATACCGTCAAAAGCGTATTCTCTTGCTCTGATGCTAGAGAAGCGGATATGATAACTGGTAAAGACTCATTCTCACCTAAATATGCATATTTAAGATGAGAAGGTAAAAGTTTAAGATCTAATGCTGGCGGAGAAATAATAGAAGGTGGGATCATCGAATGATTTTCGGAGTCACAAAGAAGCTCATAGCCTGTGAAAGATACAGACTCGGAAAGTGATGAGTCAAGAGTGTCGGACTCGAGCGTGGAAAATGTGTCCTCACTAAGATGTGCAAGATCAAACATTGATGTGGTAGTGTCGTCGAGATCTTCAAAGCAAAGTTCATCAACTTCGCAACTTTCGGGAGCAATCTCGTGGACAGAGCACACATCAAGTATATGAGCAGAGGGTTCAGATGGATGACTTCTAATTTTGTAGATGTTCAGTTCAATTGTCATTTTTCCAAAAGATAGGTTCATTGAACCGTTTCGGCAGTTAATGACGGCATTGGAAGTGGCAAGGAATGGTCGACCCAAAATAACTGGAATCTGATTCCATGGGTTGGCTACAGGCTGTGTATCGAGAACAATGAAGTCCACAGGGAATACAAATTCTCCGACTTTTATCAACACATCCTCCAGTTCACCCCTAAGTTTGGTGATTGAACGGTCTGCCATTTGGAGGGTGGAGTGAGCTGGTTTCAACTCTCCAATCCCTAACTTCCCGTATACAGAATATGGAAGCAGTTTAACACTTGTGCCAAGGTGAAGAAGAGCATGGTTGATGTTTTTACCCCCAATAGAAATCGATATCGTAGGACATCCTGGGTCCTTACGTTTCTTTGGTAGCTGTGGGGTAAAAGCAGTACTAACATTATTAGTCATGAAGACCTTTTTGGCCACTTGAGTCTTCCTCTTCCTAGTGCATAAGTCTTTAAGAATTTTCGCATAAGCGGGGACTTGTTGAATAGCATCTAGGAGAGGGATGTTGATGTTAACCTGTTTGAACATTTCCATAATCTTCTCCATATGTGGATTCGATTTGTTACCCCTTAACCGATTCGGATAAGGTGCTTTAGCAATAAGAGCTGGGTCCATCATAAGAGAAGGTGGTGTGGGTAGACGTGATCCCAGAATAGGAGTGGGGATCGTCTGTGGTGGAATAGAAGAGGTGGGCTGAGGTGTCGAGCCTAGAGGGAAACGGAGAATAGGCTCGCGAGAAGGCGGTGGGGTAGAAGAACAAAGATCAGAGGTAGAAGTGTGTGTGTAAGGAAAGGTTTCAGCCGGGGTATTATTGATAGATTTTTCAGCATCATCAATCTCTTCCCCAACGTGATTATTCAGCACTATTCCTGATCTCAACGTTGTGATGGCTCTCACATTGTAGTGTCGTGAATGCCCAGGATTCGGTAAGGGTTGAGACGGAAGTTTCCCTTTTTCTCTCGCACTCATTTCGGCTTTTAATCGGCCAATTTCTGCTTCCATCGATTTTAAACTCTCAGCTTGGAGGTCAGAGTTTTTCTCAAATTTATCGAAGGAAGACCTAAATTCAGCCGACATTAGTTTCATGTATATTTCAAAAGTCCGTTCGAGTGAAGCAGAGAGATCAGTACCAGTCAACTGTGCAGGATTATACGGTGCAGGTATGTTGAATGGATCTTGAAAGTTTTGTGATTGGTAGGGGTGCTGAGTCAGTTGAAATGGCTGCTGTGGTGGCGGAAGAGCCCTTTGAAAATTATTTTGATTTGGAATAGCGTGTTGATTTTGCTGTTGGTTCCAAGCAAAGTTAGGGTGATTCCTCCGACCCTGATTATATGTGGAAGAATAAGGATCGTTCCTAGGTCTTTGAAAAGCAGCATTGGTATGCTCTTGACCTGGAAACGGAAAATTCAAGGGACATTCTTCTGTCAAATGAGAAGGATCAGAACATCATCCACATACAGTTTTGGGGAGTGACATCTGATTTAGGGAGGCTGCTAAAATTTTTTGTTCCATAGCTTCTAGCTTCTTTTGCATTGCTGCCATCTCAGCTCTAACACCTATGGAAACATCAATTTGGTGAATGCCACCCCTAGACGATTGACTCACACCCTCCCACTGTAAAGATTTTTCAGCGAAATCTTCTAGGAATTTCCAAGCTTCCCCATCGTCTTTGGTCATAAAAGTGCCTTGACACATGGCTTCAAGGTTCTGTTTAGTGGTAGGATTAATGCCCTCATATATGATTCTGCACAGATCCCATCTAGGGATTCCGTGATGTGGACATTGAACCAACAGATCCTTGAAGCGTTCAAAACACTTCGAGAATGGTTCATTCGGAAGCTGGGTGAATTGATTTATTTCGCCACGGACTCGAGCTGTCTTGTGATTAGGGTAGAATTTCTTAAAGAATGCTGCGATGAATTCTTCCCAATTTGAAATGGAATGTGCGGTTGTGTTATACAGCCGCTTCTCGGGTATATCGCACAAGGTAAATAGAAGAAGACGAAGACACATAGCATCCACAGAAAGCTGTGAAGTACCCATCATTGCGCATACATTTTCAAATTTTGTAATAAAGACATATGCGTCTTCAGACTCGAGACCGTGATATTTTGGTAGAAGATTGATGTATTGTGGTTTAATTTCAAAATTATCCCCGTTGGCTGGTGGAATGGTGAGACAGGTCGAAAAAGGACCTCGCATAGGATAGCATCTCTCCTGGAGAGAGACGCGGGGTGGATTCTGCGCACCTGCGGACGGTGGTAGAGTAGTGGTAAAGAAGTTCGATGGAGAAGCTTCCATCGATGCGGGTGTGGTGGTGGGTAAAGAAGAAGTTAATGTAGAATTACCGACTTCGGAGTCGATCAAGGAAACGCAGACAAGACGGGCACTAGAATCCCGTGTCTAGCCTATCTTGCACTAAAGGGTTTAGTACAAGTGGCAGCGTTAAGATAATTAAGGAAAGATGAAGTGGTGTTTGTTTTTCAAAAAGATACGTATTTTTGAAAAAATGATGCAAATCACAACAAATGCACAAACAAAACCCTAAGTCTAATAGTCACCTAGGTCAAGTCTCTAGACCGCTCCTAACTGCCAAAAGAAAAATCGCAGGATCAATCATCTACTGCCTCTTTGTCCCTACTGTGGCCATGTAAGTGTCAGGTAAGTGGGAGGTTCTCCACTACGTAAGTAGTGGGCCTAATTAAGTAACCACTTGCCTTAGACACCACAAAAGAAACCCGGATAAGCAATAGATTATCCACGACTTTCTCCTGTCTTAAGTGAGCGCGACGGTCCTTAGAGTCATGTCTAGATTTCTTTTAGTTAATGAGGGTAATACGGATGCAGTTTTGTGATTTTTGGGGCTTAGGAAGGGTAATGAACTCCCCACCTAATCTGAATTTGGTCTTTACCCCTTAATTTCCGTATTAAAAATGCAAACAACCAGGATCAAACATGCACAATTTTTGCTTTTTGCGGCGCTGCGAATTTTTGCAAAGAAACCTACAGAAAATTTTTATTGGAGCAGATGAGGGAGGAGATAAGAAAGTCAAGAAGTCACCTAAAAATATCCGCACACTGTAGCTACAGTGCCGCCGTGGTTCCGCCGCAATGAACGCCTTATGCCACGCTTCCACGGTCAATGTGTTTAATCATTGCACAAAAATTTCAAGAACCGCTTCTATTCACCTCCTGAGCTCTCTTGAATATTCAAAATATTTTTCCTCAAGCTCCACAGATTCCAGATTTCCTTGCAACAAATCACAACGAATCGTTTAGTGTTTGCGCGAATTTTGATCTAAAAATTCTGATGGAATAAATTTTTCAACTCAAATTTCAAAAATGAACAAATTAGCACACGATCCCCGGCAACATCGCCATTTGATTGAATGAATTTCTCGATGTGTCGTGTTTTAGAAATGATGTTTCACAATCAAAGAAATTTTTGACCGCAATCAATAATGGTGTCGATTGTAGCGCGTTAATGAGTGTGGATCGTCCTCAGGGAAAATGTGATCCGTTCGAATTTGATTTAGATGAATTGAAAATTAAAGAAAAGAGAAAGACAATTCAATTCAAGATTTAAAAGTGAATTTCAAGAATTATTAAAATCTAGATTTATCAACAAGAAAACATTAAAATCAAGAATCAAGAATTGATGATTTCCAATCGAATTAGGTTTCAAGAATCGAAGTGAGGCTCGTAGGAATCTATCGAATCTATAGACGTGATGAAAACTATTGATTACGTTTTCTTATCCATTAATGATTTGATACAAGATCGATGACGATCAACGAGAATTAAGGATTTCTTGCGGAAACTAGGGTTTCATCATCTATCCCTTGTCCTTTCGTTGATTTCATTCAAACTCTAGCCTCTAGTAAATTCAAGCATCGATCGTAGATCGCTAATTAAGAGTGAAAACATTCAAGAAAGCGTCGCTCGAAACTAGGTTGTCGATGTTTCAATTTACATGAGTTTACAAAACTTATTGGAATTAAAAATCGTTTCAAGATTTGTAACATCATCATCTATTGATTCTCTCGACTCCTTCACGAGCGGAGTTTTTACTCAAGCATCATATCAAAGAACACAATCAAGAATCGAGATCTAATCATGATGCAAGAATGTAAAGAAAGCAAGATAAAGAATTTCACCATTTATTTATCAACAATTTTGTTACAATTCTTTCAAAATCTACAATGAGGAAAGAACTAGATCGTCGATTTGGCTTCGCACGTCTTCGTGGGTCGTGGATCGTCTTGGACCACGTGCTCGGATAAAGATCGGCTTTGCTCCTAAAAGGTTGAAGGCTTCTTGCTTGAATTGTACTCGGAGATCTTGAATTTATCTTTGGTGATTGGATTAGGGTTAGGGTTACAAATTGTGTCACTCAACTTGTGTTTGGAATTGGAGAACAACCTTAGAAGTGAAGCCTTAGGGTCCCTTTTATAGCCTTGATTAGGATTAGCTTCCTTTAGAAGCTAGGTTTAGTTTAGCTTCCCTTATAAGCTTGGTAGTTAGGTAGAAAGTTCTAGAGTTAGTTAGTTAGGGTTAGCTTCCTTCATAAGCTTGGAGGTTAGGGAGAAGCTTCTAGGCTTAGGTAGTTAAGTAGCTTGCTTTGGAAGCTTGAGGATGTTTAGCTTTGAACCATAAGCCTTGCTGTTCCGGCAGAAACTTCTAGAGATCTCTGGACTTTGAAGTGGCTTGAATGAGGGTAAACCTTTAACTAAGAAACCTGAAGCATTGAACTGCCGATGTCAGCATGACGTGGCCGCGGATCCGCCGCGCAGGCCCTGCTCCGGCCGCGGATCCACGGCCCTTTTGGTGCCTCTGTGCATGGAAATTCTATGGTTGCTTGATATTGGCCTCATGGTATGTTTCTGATATGTGGAATCTCATCTTTCTTTCCATATCACTGCCAGATCACAAGTCTTGGACTTGGCGCATTTTTATCAGCACTTTTCACAGTTTCGGCTCTTTTCCTGGAATTTCCTGCACAGGTTCTCGAGACAAGTGTTGCGCTATACAAAGATTATGCGATGCAATGATAAACACTCAATTTCCCTCAAAAATACTGGTTTTAGTATATAACACAAGTTATTTGGTATTTTATAGATGTTTTGCTAATATGTGCTACATTAATACCGAACACCTCTAGATGAGTGCAAATGGTAAGGAAATTTACGTGTTAAAAATGCAATATTTTCGACTGATCATCCGGCGAGACACCCTTGAAATCCGGCGACGCCGGCCCCCTGTGGGAATTTTGGTGTTGATTCTTCTTCTGTAGCTTTGAGATGGTATTTTACAAGTCTCTGTATTGTTTGTGTGGTCTAAATAATTACACAGTAAAATCTGGGAACGTTTTAGAAATGGTTTATCAAATTTCAGATATTTACGATACGGAGTTTTCGTAGCCGTTGACGTTTATACGTTAACGACAGAATTATATTATCATTTTGGGTTAATTGTGCTGTAGGTTCTAACCTACTGGCGTTTATCTTGTTGTTTTGGTTTTCGATATGATATTAACATCAATGCGATTTAAATACGAATATAGGTACAATTTGAGGACTCCGAGACGGAGTGGGCGATGTAGCAGCGTGGACTCAGCGAGCTTCTAAGTTGGTGAGTAGATTTACATCTACTGGGAAAGTTGGGTGGATGGCGTATAGCACCCCCGCAATCTTAAAAATAGTATTATGATATCTAGTTAGTTTAGTATTTATTCAAGATATTTATATAGTATCGCATATAGTATGTTCTTCAATTTCATACAGTTTCATGCATAGTTATAGATGAGATACAGTGATAAGATATAGATATGGTTTGATGGATTTGTATGAGAGATCATGCTAGACTTGAGATTATACAGATACAGTGATATGATTGTTAGCTATATGTATGCCCTAGAGCCCATTACTGTACATGAGATGTATATTGTAGTGGATGCTGGGACATATATAGAGAGGACTTTCTTGCTCGACTTGATAGTACGCTATTTGGTTGATCTTTGTCTTAACATGTATACTTACTGACTCTCTGTTACTTGTCGATAAATCCCTTAGGATGTGTACTCGACTTCCAGTATTATGATGCAGATCATACTAGTGGGGCCTGGGTAGTCCATGAGTACATCCTTCAATGTTCCTAGTCGTGGGAATATCGAGACGGGGAATCGATATTTCGACGTAGACTAGCATATATCTTCTCGACCCATATGATGGGTGATGGATGATCCCATATCCATTGGTGTTTGACTTCAGAGATTGTATGCGGGTGCTCAGTGGAGACTAGATACACTGAACGGACACGCCGAGAACTCCCAGATGGTATTATACCTCACGTCAGATGGCAGTTCTCTGGTGACACTGGTACAGCTTAGTCTATCGACCCGAGATCTTCATAGAGTCTTGTGTGTCTCCCTCTGTGATTTGATTTCCACCCTACCACGGCTCTACTGAGTCGTGCAAACAGGTGGTTTTTGGGTACAGTCCCGAGTCACATGGAGGCAATGAGCGATAGGAAGGGATTCGTCTCTCCCGGTATTGGGGGTTGATGTTGCGCTATGCTCGACTGGACATAACTGGAAATCCCTTGCCAGGGTTGATGTGATTTATCGGTAGGTGTTATCAGTAGTTTCAAGGCCGTTATGGACCTTACATCGGCATGACTTATCAAGCTATTGTGGTCTGACGTTTACCACCCCTCGGCGAGATATGCGACATATCAGACGAACAGACCGGACTGTGCGGTAAGTGTTACTGTTTGAATTCGCAGGAGTGTGAGCAGGCTTGCTCGTTGATCTTCTGATCGCTCAATACCCGGGTGGCCGTTACATTTAGCAGACCGCTTGCGGCTTGTGGGTGTTTGATATGATCGCCACCTACTGCCGGCGTATTGACGAGTCTTTAGAGTCCTACACAGAGATTTCCTGGCTCAGGTGAAACAAAATAGGAGCACATATGAGATATGTGCGGGACCGAGAATAATACGAGTATGTGATACTGTATTCTATTCTCGTGATTTGTATCATCGGTCGGTTATATGCGATATAGCCGGGTTACCGAATCAAGTGTTGATTCGATATATTAATACACTAGATATTAGTCGGTTATATGCGATATGACCGGATCATTAAATCAAGTGTTGATTTAATGATTTAATGTATAATTATATATTTGATATATTACTTTACATCAACTAGTATTGGTTCACTTAAGATTATTTTCTCACTTGATGTGCACAATGTGTATATGTGATATATAATTGTGTACATGTTTGTATCATTATTGATGATACATGCAAACATGGGTGTGTGTATAACTTACACCATATTTAAGATAATGATTAGGGTTTTTATTTCTTTTGTAATTCAAAATGGTGGTTTCTTTGTCTTGACTTGAAGCTTCATGAAGCTTAAAGCATCTTTGACAAAGCCCACACACTTTATTTTACAAAAGATATTAATTAACCAAACCATTAGCTTAAGCCATGGTATAGTCTCTACAAAGGTTAGTGGATGATACTAACTCACCCATGGTTGCAAAATTATTATTATCTTCACTTGAGTTTTCATTATCATTATTCTTCTTCTTCTTCATCCAAAAGAAAAACCTTGCTAGATTTTTTCTAAGTGAAGAAAAAAAGTGAGAAATCAAAATCTAAGGTGAACCCACTTCCTATTTCATCATCCTCTACTACTTTCCATTTAGTTTAGGGTGTTCTCTTCACAAATTTCTTGACCTAGTGAAGGGTTAGTGATTGGTAGAGATTTTGCGTGCTTAGTTAATTACCGCAATCAAGACGGTTTCACTTGTAGCTAGCCGGTTGAGTACGGGTCGTCCGTAGGGAGATGGGAATCTTTTTCTATGTGCTTTAACGAGTTAAGTCCAAATTTCCAGGTTTGATTTGAGATTAACTATGTGCTGAAATGTTATATAAAGAGAGCTTGTTAGGGTTAGGATTAGGTTAGTTTGAGTTAGGAGTCGCTCACTTCTTTCGTTGCCACTCTTAATATCGGTGTTACGGTAATCGGCAACAACGCGGATTAGCACGACTAGGAAGGAACTTGCGAGTATAAGCTAGGCTTTCCAAAGCTTAAGTTCTTCCTTTTAGTGCTTGTCCGTCCGTTCTTGGCTCTTAGCCTTAACCTCCGGTTAATTCAACCACAACCGGTCTCACTAAGGAATCACCGCTATCATGTAGAATAGGGTGCCGTAGGGAGCGGATTGTGGTTCAATTAACGGGAGTCCGAATTAAGATGTTGGGCAAGAAAAGAGTGAGAGAGATTTCCTTCTCTCAAACTTTCCTTATCCTACCCTAATAAGTGAGAAAACTACTCACCCATTACAAGAAAAAGGAAAATAAAATAAAAGGAGGAAGATAGAAAGAAAGAGGTTAGAAGATTACAACTGGCTATTTGAGACCTCATTTTGGCAAGGATCAAGCTTAAGCATCATTGTTGTTAAGGATAAAGAAAAAGAGAACAAGAAAGAAACAAACAACAAATAACAACAACTAGATTAGCAAATGAAAAATACAAGCAATTATAATTAACAATCATAACAAGACAAGCATGGTAACAAAAAGAACTCTTTTATTCATCACTTCACTCATGAAACCTCACTACAAGATTTTAATGGAGAAAAGATGAAAAGAGGAAGAAGACTACAAAATATATCCTAGAATTTTTACACAAGAATAAGCACACTTGGTTTTGGCAAGTTCTGGACTATTTATAGGCAGGCAACAGAAATCCTAGGGCAACTTTTAGGCACTACATGAAGTTACAAACATGCCCCTAGAATACGACCCTCTGCCGAGTCAGCATGGCCGCGGTTCCGCGGCCTATGCACGCTTATGCCGCGGAACCGCGGCCCTTTAGGAGACTTAGGTCATGAAATTTGGTGGTTTTCCTTGGTTTTTACTACTCTTCGGTGTGGTATATGTTGTTTCTCAGAATCTCTTCACAATATTTCCAGAATTTCAGCAGAACAAAAGGTGATGTAATGTGGATCTTTTGTCTTGATTTTTCTTGAGCTCCGCGTAGATATGTTGGATCTTTTGTTGACATTGAGTTTTGTGCATGAAAATGACATTGATTTGCCATTTTGTCCCTTAAACTGGTGTGCGGCAACATACGGATAGAGAGCGGAGACCCGTGTTTTATCTGTGGTTGGTAGTAATCCGGAATTTGTCGTGCTTTTCCATAAATTTCACTGTTTAGAGCTGAGAACCTGTATCCTGCAATTAACTAGCAAACACGTCTCAAGAGTACCTACCGATAAGCAATGTGATAAAAATTGGGCGGTACAAAAATGCAAAAATCTGATATGAACAAATACCCCCAAACTTATCATTTGCTCGTCCCGAGCAAAGCCAATTTATTCAAAAAAATTCCTAACCTCATTTTCGCAGGGAACGCGATTGCACTGAGCATGTGCAACAAGCCGTTAAACCTCTAGGTGTCCGTAGTAGGAGGAGTGTTGTCTCCTGAGGGTTTTCAGCGGATACTACCCATAAAATCCGGTCAAGCTAGTTTTGCAAAATAACTATGATTCAAACCCCTAAAGTTTTGTTTTAGAAAATAACAATTCTATGATCTTAAGTCTAGACTATCGAACCCTTATTTTTCACACCTCGCTTCTTATTTAACTAAAGATTTTATATGTCTTTACGTGCAGTGCAAATAGTGTCGTTAAGTTCCAGAAGGATCGGTTAAAGTCATCATGTCACACAATAAAGCCCAGATAACAATTTTAAAAGGATCACATAAGTTTTATAAAGAGTCAAGTATTTTTCATGTTTCGTTTTCCAGTAAGGTTTCAATTTCAGAATTTCTATCTTCCTTAACAGGAAACTTGGTCTTATTTTTTACTCCACTTTTTTCTTGTTTTCATTTCATACACACCTCTATGAACGTGCACTAGTCTTTATCATAGAATAAAACCTTCATATCTCCGCTAGAAATATTTTTTTATAAAACCTGTCTTTTGTCAAGATTATTCTCAGACAAAGAACCGTTAGGAATTTTAACTCGGAGAGAACACTTGCTTGACTTTGTTTTAATCTGGACTTTCTAGGCTTCTTAACGAGCTTTGGGCCAATGCTCCCAAACCAGTTGGCTTTAAGGCATTAGGTGTTGAGACACCCCAGCGGACTTAATTACTTAAGTTACCTAGGCCCAAAAAACAAAAGACAATTTAGCGTGAAAATCATGATGATTCAATGCGAACGGAGATATAACCGACAGTTCAGTTTTTTTTTTTGGATAAAAGACGTGTTTAGTGGGTTAGGTGTGTAATCATTCCAATCAAGTTTCAGATGGGTTATTTTTCAGAATTAGTTCCAATTAAGGCATCAATAATATCCCTTCATATTCACTTCACTTCATAAACTATTCTTAATATTACCTATTTCAGAACAAACCTATTTGATCCTCAGAAAATCATTTATCCATTTAAAAGTTTAGACATAATAGACTTGTCATCTAATTTCCAAAACTCTTGACACGTGTAGTGTGATGTAAAGACGTATATCAGCTATAGTTAACATCAAAGGAGAGTTATCTTTCAGGTTTTCAAAATCTAAAAATAAGATTTAGTTATTCTTATCTTATCAAACAAAACCGTCGAAATGTTGAATCTGAATTTTCCCACTAGCTAACTTGACGAAAAAGTTTTTATGTTTTTAGAAAATTTTCTGATTTTTATGGATTTTATGGATTTTAGTATGCAGATGCAAAATATACATATGAATGCGAAGGTTAGAAATGAGTACCGAGCGTACCCCCAAATTTAAACTGGACAGTGTCCTCACTGTCATTGCATGAAGGGATCATTGAAGGGTCAAATTGTCGGTTATATATACACATTTTTTTTATTTTTGTTTTTAAAGAAAAGAAGAATAGTAAAAATGGAAAAGAATATCCACAAATATATACAAAAAGGTATATACATACCCCTAAACTTATTTGGAACAGTGTCCACTGTTCTTGGCTGGATAACCGAAGTTTGGTGGTAGGCAGAGGAAGATTATGCAGGGTAAACCGGCTCCTGTAAAACCAGGAGCTCCTTTGTTGGTTCGGCGCTAAGGTATGGTTTTAGTCGGTGTCCGTTTACTTTGAAAAATGAACCGTCCGTTGGATTCTCCAAATCCACAATGCCATGCGGATACACATTCCGCACAAAGTATAGCCCTTTCCAGCGAGATCTGAGCTTACCTGGATGGAAATGTAGCCGGGTGTCGTAAAGCAGCGCCTGTTGACCAGGTGTGAAAGTTTTCCGCAAAAGGTGTTTATCGTGAAACACCTTCGTTCGGTTTTTAACGACAACCGCGTTTTCGTAAGCCTCATCCCTAAGCTTGCTCAATTTGTTCAACTGCAGCTTCCAATGGCTGCCCGCATCTTCGAGAGATAGATTCAGCTCCTTTATCGCCCAAAATGCGCGATACTCTATTTCTACAGGGAGGTGGCAAGCATTTCCTTACATAAGCCGATAGGGAGACATGCCAAGATCGGTCTTATAAGCAGTTCGAAATGCCCAAAGGGCATCAGTGAGTTTCAACGACCAATCCTTACGGTTTTGCTTGATTTACTTGATTTGCCGATTTGAAACAGGTGTTTTAATCTGGAAACCGTCTTCTCCAGTATCTGCTTGATTTGCCGATTTGAAACTTCGGCTTGCCCACAGGTTTGGGGGTGGTAGGGCATAGATAGCTTATGATTAATGGAATATTTCCGCATCAAGGCCTCGAAAGTCTTATTGCAGAAATGAGTTCCATTGTCGCTAATGATCGCTCGGGGGTGCCCAAACTGGGAGAAAATGTTTTCTTTAAGAAACCTAACGACAACCTTGTTGTCGTTAGTCCGGCTGGGCACAGCCTCGACCCACTTACAGACGTAATCAACAGCGAGAAGGATGTACAAGTTCCCAATAGAGCTGGGAAACGGCCCTATGAAATCTATCCCCCAAACGTCGAAAATCTCCACAACCAAGATTGGTTGGAGCGGCATCTCGTTCCTCCTGGATATCTGGCCCAAGTGTTGGCACCGGGAGCAAGTCTTGCAGTAGTCATGAGCATCTTTGAAGAGTTGTGGCCAGTAGAAACCACACTGCAAGATCTTCTCAGCTGTCTTTCTGGGGCCAAAATGCCCGCCACATGCTTGATCGTGGCAAAATGACAGCACACTCTTGAATTCATCGTCAGGGACACACCGACGAATAATCTGGTCGGGACAGTACTTGAACAGATAGGGTTCGTCCCAGTAAAAGTGTTTTACTTGGGATAAGAATCGAAGTCTGTCCTGACTTGACCATTCAGTCGGTAGTAACCCTGTGGCCAAATAGTTCACAATATCTGCGAACTAGGGTTCGCAAGATACTGTCAAGAGTTGTTCATCCGGAAAAACGTCGTTGATCGGAGGTTGAGGCGACGTCGAAGAAGGAAGTCATGAGAGATGGTCGGCGACTACGTTTTCACATCCTCTTTTGTCCTTGATGACAAGGTCAAACTCTTGAAGCAAGAGGATCCAACGTATTGGCCGAGATTTTGCATCATTCTTCGCAAAATGATGGCGCAGAACAGAATGGTCTGTGTAGACAATGACTGGAGAGCCGATGAGGTAGGGCCTGAACTTTTCTAAAGCAAATACAACAGCCAAGAATTCCTTCTCGGTTGTTGTATAATTCAGTTGGGCGTCGTTCAGGGTTCGGTTAGCATAATAGATTGCACGTGGCATCTTGTTGATGTGTTGTCCAAGGACAGCACCGATGGCAAAGTCGGATGCATCGCACATAATCTCAAATGGGTGCGTCCAGTCAGGAGAAGAAAGGACGGAAGCAGAAGTGAGTGAGCTTTTTAATGAATCGAACGCAGTCACACAGCTCGAGTTGAAGTCGAATGGCGTGTCCTTGGCCAGCAAAAGAGTTAAGGGCCTAGCAATCTTGCTAAAGTCCTTGATGAACCGTCTATAGAAACCGGCATGGCCAAGGAAGGCTCGGATGTCTCTGACGCATCTGGGAGGAGGGAGATTGGAAATGACCTCAATCTTCGCTTTGTCAACCTCTATGCCATTTTGCGAAATGATATGTCCTAAGACAATACCTTCGCGTACCATGAAGTGGCACTTCTCCCAATTCAAAGGGAGGTTCTTGTCCTTATATCGGGTAACGACAGTGTCGAGATGCAGCAAACACTCTTTAAAGGAATCGCCGAAGATGGAGAAATCGTCCATGAAGATCTCCCGGAAATTTTCCACTATGTCTGAGAAGATTCCCATCATACACCGCTGGAAGGTAGCGGGCGCATTGCATAACCCAAAGGGCATGCGACGATATGCAAACGTGCCGAAAGGATAAGTGAATGTGGTCTTTTCCTGGTATTTTTCAGGGATGGGAATTTGATTATAGCCGGAGTAGCCATCAAGAAAGAAGTAGTACTCGTGTCCGGCCAATCGTTCAAGCATTTAGTCAATGAAAGGTAGCGGAAAGTGGTCCTTCCGCGTTGCGTCGTTGAGTTTTCTGTAATCGATGCATACTCGCCAACCAGTTTGGATGCGAGTAGGGATTGACTCGTTCGCCTCGTTAGTGATGACCGTTATGCCTGATTTCTTGGGGACAACGTGAATGGGGCTAACCCACTGGCTATCAGAGATAGGGTAAATGATACCACTATCCAGACACTTTACGATTTCCTTTTTCACAGCCTCCTTCATGACTGGGTTGAGTCTCCTTTGTGGATCCCTGGCTGGTTTGGCATCATCCATCAGATGAATGTGATGTTCAACGATCAGGGGACTAATCCCCTTGATGTCTGCCATGGAACAGCCAAAAGCTTGCCTATTGCTGTCCAAGACCGCAAGAAGGGCTTTCTCTTGCTCTGGAGCTAGAGAAGCCGAGATGATAACAGGGAGGGTCTCGTTCTCACCCAAGTAAGAGAACTTAAGGTGAGACGGCAAAGGCTTGAGTTCGAGCGTTGGAGGTGAAACGATTGAAGGCAAGATTGGTGAAAAGGTCTCGAACTTAAAGGATTCCAGCAAAGGTTCAAAACGAGTGTAAGCGACCGAGTTGGATGGGTCAGGTAACTCATCCGGAAATTCGAAGGATTCAAACTCGGGTGGTGAGTGGCTAATATCGTTCGAGAAAGTGAAACACTCGTAGTCATTGTCGGGCACAGAAACAGCAGCAGGTTCAAAGAGGAACGCACTAGTGGCGTTCAGGTTATCGTGATCGAACAAAAACTCCTCGAATTCACATTCCTCAGGGGTGATCTCCTGGATTGAGCAAACATCTAGTATATGAGCATTAGGTCGGAGGGCTGATTCCCCAACCTAAAAATGTTGAGTTCAATTATCATGTTTTTAAAAGATAGGTTCATCGAACCATTTCGACAATTGATCACAGCATTTGAGGTTGCAAGGAATGGGCGACCGAGTATCACCGGAATTTGATTCCGGGGGTTAGCTACAGTCTGTGTGTCCAAAACAATGAAGTCAACGGGGAATATGAAGTCCTCAACCTTGATTAACACTTTCTCTAGCTCACCCCTAGGATGGGTGATTGATCGGTTGGCCATTTCGAGAGTACAGTGTGTGGGTTTCAGCTCTCCTACACCTAGTTGCTCATATACTGAGTACGGAAGCAGGTTAACACTGGCACCAAGATCTAATAGTGCGCGGTTAATGTTCTTATCCCCAATGGTAATAGAAATCGCAGGACAGCCAGGGTCCTTCAATTTTTGAGGTAAAAATTAGGTAAGAGCATCACTCACAGCACTAGCCAAGAAAACTTTCTTGGGTACCTGAGATTTCCTCTTTTTCGTGCATAAGTCCTTTAAGATTTTCGCGTAGGACGGGACTTGTTGGACAGCATCTAAAAGGGGAATGTTGATGTTAACCTGCTTAAACAACTCCAGAATCTTCTCCATTTGTGGATTTTGTTTATTGGACCTCAACCGGTTTGGAAATGGAACGTTTTTAAAATTGGTTGAGTCCAATGCTTGTGGAGGAGATTGTGGAGTTGGAACAGATCCCAGAGCTGGTGTTTTCGTGGAGTGAGAAGTGGGTCCGTTCAGAGCAGAAGAAGAAGAAAAAGAGCCTTTTGAAGAATGGAGAATAGGCTCAGAAGACAAAGAAGAAGAAGAAGCGGCCGGGGTGTCATTATCCTCAATTGTTGTGCCGATGTTGTTGTGCAGCATCTTTCCCGATCTCAATGTAGTCACGGCACTCACATTATGGTTTTGTTGTTCAAGAGCAACATGTACATTATGTGGGTGACCGGGATTTAGGAGTGGTTGAGATGGAAGTTTCCCCTTTTCTCGCTCGCTTAACGCCGCATTCAGCTATGCAATCTGGGCTTCGATGGTCTTGATGCTTTGCCCGTGTGCAGCAGTGTGTTGCACCAAAGACTGAATAGACGACTGGATGTTGGCGGTGGATTGTGTCGATTGTTTAATGAAGGCCTCCAGACTTCGTTCTAGCGAGGAAACCTTATCGTTGTTTGACGGAACAAAGTTGTTTTGCGGAAAAGAATTGTTGGGTGCAAAGTTGTTCGTCTGATTTTGAAAAGGTTGGGGTTGGAAGGGCTGCTGAAACTGATGTTGAGTTTGTTGTTGCGCTTGTTGTTGCGGAGGAGGGGGCCTCTAGAAATTTTTGCCTTGGAATTGATGCCGATTCTGATTCCAGGCGAAATTGGGGTGGTTCCTCCAACCGGGTTTGTTGGTGGAAGAGTATGGATCATTTCTTGGTCTTTGCTGAAATGCAGCATTAACCTGATCATGTCCTTAAGATGGTGGATTGTAAGGACACTCTTCGGTTAAGTGAGAAGGATCGGAACAACAAGCACAAATGGTACGAAGGGGAAGAACAGGGGCAGGAGCAGGAGATGAAAATTTGCTCTCTATCGCTTCAAGTTTTCTCGTTATTGCAGCCATTTCAGCTTTCATCGCAATAGAGACATTAAGTTGGTGAATGCCTACCCTAGACTGACCAGTAGAAGTGGAAGAAGAATAAGAAGTTGGTCTGGTGCTCTCCCATTGAAGCGTTTGTTCCGCAAGGTCGTCAAAGAATTGCCACTCTTCCTCGTCAGATTTCGATAAGAAGTGGCCCTGACAAATGGTTTCCAACAACTGCTTGGTTGCTGGGTTCAGGCCCTCGTATAAGGTTTGGCAAAGTTGCCATTTCTCAATACCATGGTGAGGGCACTGAACAAGAAGGTCTTTATACCGGTCAAAGCACTTCCAGAAGGGTTCAGTAGGAAGCTGGGAGAATTGGTTGATTTCGTTACGGATCCTAGCGGTTTTATGATTCGGATAGAATTTTTTGAGAAATGCTTTTGCTAACCCGTCCCAACTGGTTATGGAGTGGGAAGCAGTGCTATACAGCCACTTTTCAGCAAGATCGCACAAAGTGAACGGAATGACCCGTAGCCGTATAGCATCGTCCGACAGCTGGGTCATTTTCATCATGGCACAAACATTTTGAAATTTGTTGATGAAGATATAGGCATCTTCAGATTCAAGCCCATGAAATTTCAGAAGCATGTTAATGAAGTGGGGCTTAATTTCAAAATTATCCCCATTGGCCGGTGGAAGGGAAAGACAGGTGGGGAGTGCAGAGCGGGTGGGATAGAAACGATCCTGGAGCGCGATTCGCTGTGGCGCTACGACAGGCTGTGGTGGTGGGTTATTCGCATCCATAGGAGGTCGAATCAAACCTGGGGGAGTTGTAGGGATGTTTGGATTAAATCCTGACATCGCGGAAGAAGAGGTTGGTGATGGTGAAGGTGAGGATGTATGAACAGAATTCCGGTCAACGTCGGAGTTGGCCGGCAAAGGTAAGGGTGAAATAGGCGTGGACGGAGTTTCGACGTCTGAGTCGATCGCGTAGTCGGTAGCGACTAACGTAATGCGGACTAGGCGGGCGCTAGTGTCCCGAGTCCAAGCGGACATACACTAAACGAGTTTAGTATAGTCAAAGCGGAGAAGGTGAGGGTAAGAAAACATCAATGGAGAATTACGATGGGTGGTGGGTGGAAAAATGGGATTTTGGCGACAAAGGGCATGTTTTTATAAAAGTTTTTGTTTTGTGTTTTTTTTCTTTTTAGAAAGAGCTTTACAGAAATATGTACGGACTTACGGCTTCAAACAATCACAGACAGGATATGCACAATCACACCTAGATCTAGGGTCACCTAGGTCAGCTAGACAGCTCCTAACTGTTCCAAAGGGCTAGAAATAGGACCTCAAACCGGCTCTTCTCCGCCAATTGCTGCCAGGTATGTGCCAGGTAAGTGGGAGGCTCCCCACTACGTAAGTAGTGGTCCTAATTAAGTAACCACTTGCCTTGGACACATTTTCCTAAACACCGCAAAATCAGGATAGGATAAACGGCCGATGCCTGTAACTAGTCCTCCATCCTAATGAGCGCGAAGTCCTTAGGGCTAAGTGTAGTATTTTTTAATTAAACAATGGTCAATGCATATGCTTTTTATGATTTCTGGGGTCTTGGGAAGGGTGATGAAATCCCCACCCAATCTGGATTGGTTTCAAGCCCCTTATAGTCTGATTAAAATATGCAAAGCAGTAACAATCAACTGCAATCAATTTTTTATTTTTTTAGCGCGGCGCAAAGAATCCTGCACAAGAACAATTTATTGGAAGGGGAAGAGAGTTTGCGCAAAGAATGCTGCATAAAACACAGTTCAGTGTAGTTCAGAGGAGTGGGGAGGAAGTTAAAGATACTTACAGAAAATTTTACACCCTGAAGGCACCAAACGGCTGCGGTTTCGCGGCCAAACACATGCTTAGGACGCGGTTCCACGGCAATAGAGAGGGATTGGGCCTCCAATTTTTTTGTGTGTGCTTTATGGGGTGTCCTCTTCTTGTCTGGAGCTCCTGAATCTGGATTTGCTTACTGGATCTTCTCCAGAATCTTTCAGTAGACCGTTTTTTCCGTCTTGGTCACCCACGGTGTAGCCGCAAGATATGGGTCTAACTTCCCACGTCTTTGGCACTGAACTCGACCGTCTTTTTATCCTGCACACTTGCACAAAAACTAATCAGAAATAACAAGATGGTTTTTTACAATGTATATTTTTTTGTTTTGTTTTTCGGTTATATTTATATTCACAAATTAACCCGAAATTACACGAAGAAATAAACTACCGTCTCCCCGGAAACGGCGCCATTTGATTGGTAGAGATTTTGCGTGCTTAGTTAATTACAGCAATCAAGACAGTTTCTCTTGTAGCTAGCCAGTTGAGTACGGGTCGTCCGCAGGGAGATGGGAATCTTTTTCTATGTGCTTTAAGGAGTTAAGTCCAAATGTCCAGGTTTGATTTGAGATTAACTATGTGCTAAAATGTTATATAAAGAGAGCTTGTTAGGGTTAGGATTAGGTTAGTTTGAGTTAGGATTCGCTCACTTCTTTCGTTGCCACTCTTAATATCGGTGTTACGGTAATCGGCAACAACGGGGATTAGCACGACTAGGAAGGAACTTGCGAGTATAAGCTAGTCTTTTCAACGCTTAAGTTCTTCCTTTTGGTGCTTGTCTGTCCGTTCTTGGCTCTTAGCCTTAACCTCCGGTTAATTCAACCACAACCGGTCTCACTAAGGAATCACCGCTATCATGTAGGATAGGGTGTCGTAGGGAGCGGATTGTGGTTCAATTAACTGGAGTCCGAATTAAGATGTTGGGCAAGAAAAGAGAGAGAGATTTCCTTCTCTCAAACTTTCCTTATCCTACCCTAACAAGTGAGAAAACTACTCACCCATTACAAGAAAAAGGAAAATAAAACAAAAGGAGGAAGATAGAAAGAAAGAGGTTAGAAGATTACAACTGGCTATTTGAGACCTCACTTTGGAAAGGATCAAGCTTAAGCATCATTGTTGTTAAGGATAAAGAAAAAGAGAACAAGAAAGAAACAAACAACAAATAACAACAACTAGATTAACAAATAAAAAATACAAGCAATTATAATTAACAATCATAACAAGACAAGCATGGTAACAAAAAGAACTCTTTTATTCACCACTTCACTCATGAAACCTCAGTACAAGATTTTAATGGAGAAAAGATGAAAAGAGGAAGAATACTACAAAATATATCCTAGAATTTTTACACAAGAATAAGCACACTTGGCTTTGGCAAGTTCTGGACTATTTATAAGCAGGCAACAGAAACTCTAGGGCAACTTTTAGGCACTACATGAAGTTACAAACATGCCCCCAGAATACGACCCTTTGCCGAGTCAGCATGGCCGCGGTTCCTGTAGCGCCTTGAAAATTCGTTTTGGTGTTTTCCTGAAAATCGGTGAAAATTCGGTATTTTTCCGAAAACCGTCTTTCTCGTTATTTTGCAGTTTAGGACTAATTATACCAAAAATGGATAGGTAATTGCTTGGTTTTAGTAGCTAATGAGTTACTTATGAAATTTTGGTCATTTAAAATTTTTTCCCTATTTTTCAATTTTTTAATATTATTTTAAGCCGGTAAGAAAATACATTAAATTAGCGATAAATACAAATTTAAATGGGCTAAAATTAAACTTTAAAATCATGTTAATTAAAATCTAGTTGTAACATAAATTTTTAGTAATTTATTTTAATTTTTAACTAATTTTTATTATGGAAAACGAAATTTATTGAATTTAAGCTTAAACTTGCAATTTTGGACTTGTAGGGGGTCTTTTTGCAAAAAAATTTTTGTGCACTCTCACACACACATCCTCACATCTCCTTGGCTGTCCCAAACTACAGGAAATTCCCCCTCTCTCTTTTGTTTTAAAATTCTTTTGTTAGGGATGATTTGAGTTGAATGTGTGTGTTTAAAATATTGTATGTTGAAGGTATGGTGCTTTGACTTTGAGGGGGATTGACCAGGACTTTTTCCATACACCCACACCACTCCCCTCTCCCTCCTCTGGCCGAAATCTGTAGCCCCTCCCCTCTTCATCATTTTTCTTTTCATCTTGTTCAAAAATTCATCAAGTTGCTCCAAAAATTCAAGCTAAAACTCACAAATTAAAACCCCATTCTTCATCCCTTTTTCCTTCACCTCTCTTGCTTGGAATTATGGTGCTAGGAGGCCATCATTGAGGCAAATTTCTTCTTGCTAGATCCATAGATTTGAGGTATAATTTCTACTATTTTAATTTCTTATGGTTAGAATACTTTAATCTAGTTGCTTAGTGTTAATTTTAGTGTTAATCCTAATCTAGTTTTTTTTAGTTAATGATTGAAAATTAAACTAGGGTTTCTTGAAACCATGTTTTAGTCAATTAAGTCTTTTTAATTAACCTAGTTGTTTACTTAACCAATTTATATGGTTACTTTGCTTAAGTGGCTTCATATTAGGCTAATCTATGTTAAAATTGTGTGAAATTTTCATTAAGGTTGCTAATTTTCAAAATCAAGAAAAGGTTTGTGTATGGAATGTGGGTTTTAATGCATGGTAAAGGGGTTAATTTAATTGTAGTGGCTTTCTAATGGTTTAATTTGGATATTTGTGTCATAATGTGTGCACTTTGTCGCACTTTGTCGATATTTGCACCAAATTTGCAAACTTCTAGCTTACTAGATTTTTATTATATTATTGTGGCAATTTAGTTGCGATATCTAGATTATATTGTTGGCATATCCTATGACATTTAGGATGCGTGAGTGCGGTTTTTTGAGTAGTCGGGTTTTAGTTTTGCCGGGCGACCAAATCGACGATTTTTGCAGTTTTTGCGATTTTCGCGTGTGTTCCGCGCACCTTGTGCACGTTGTACCTAGCTAGTGAACGTTGGTATTTTCGTTAGGTAATTGCATCGTTCTTGATTTGTAACCTTATGTTTGTATTGATGTTAATTCCAGGTTCGGTCGCGGAGACGTCAGACGCGGCTCGAAAAGGGAAAGCGATGATTGGACGCAGCTAGCTAGGGATTCCGATGAGTAGATGTAACATCTACGGGGGACTATCGTTGGATGGCGCAAGTCGCACGATAGTTTTCGTACCTTAAAAAGATTCTTAGTAATGTTAGTAATTAGGGGTGTAATACTTGTATGATTATTTGCCACATTCATGCCCTATATTGACATACATATCGAAACCATTTTATAGGACACCTGCACCATTGCCAGGGTTTTTATATGCAGCACAAGCACTATTCATGCTTACACACACACACCCTGGTAATTTCCATGCCACCACACTAGATAACCTTTAAATTGAAACCTTTTACTATTATTGATACTTAAACTCGCGCTATTTCTTTAATTCCTTAAAATGAAATCGTAGGATTGCTATTCATGTGCATGTACCTCATCATATTATTTGTTCATGCTTAGTCTATTAATCACGCATCGCAACTTGATTATTGATATCATATGCATTCATTATCATTGACATATGCACTTATGAGGATTTCTTGAGATTTTATGATATTTCTGGATTTCGGGGGAAAGCCGCAAAATTTCTAAACTTATTATATTTTAAAATATGTAAATTGCGGTTTTTTAGTGATGTAAGTGTCGTCCACCATGAGTTTGCTGTGGTTTTCGAGATTCGTGTCGAGGAGTGGAGGAACCGTCACGGGTACATGGTGGGCCCGGTATGGTACCCCGGGGCAAGATGAATGTGGTGTTGACGTTGAGCCTGGCAGGGGACGGATTACCTACCGGTGACTGTTTGGCACGGCGGATATCCAGAGGATACCGACCGTGGCCGCGAAATGATGAGATTTTGATATTGAGCTGGGTCAGCCGGATGACTGAGGCCAGAGATATTATGACATGGATATATGAGATTTGTGATAGTTTTGAGGTGTCGTTGCTGGACACAGGTTCTTGTTGATTCTATTGGTATTGTGCTGGTATTTCAAAAGAGATTCTTAAAGGGAAAAACATGATTTCTTATACTTACACATTCAGATCACGAGTTGATTCGCATTGCATTCGTACCTGCTAGTATATTCATATTGCATACATACTTGCCATTATGTCCTGCCTTACCTGTATTTAGATGCTAGGATGCTTGTGTGCATGCATACGATAGCCTGTGTAGATGTTATTTATTACTCACGAGTTGGAAACTCACCCCCGTTGTGACATAGCCTTTTGCAGGTCCGCTCCGTCAGTACAGTAGCGGCGGGCGCTCTTGTTTCTTTGGCCTGGACTCGAGGTTTTGCTCTTAGGTGGGTTATATCATTATTTTTGTACAACCTTGTATATTCTTGTATCTAGTGTACTCCATCTACTGTATCTACCAGTATTATTGTATATTGACCTAGAGATGAGACTGTGAGATTTGTGGACTTTTTATGCTGTATTTTGAGGTCGAGCTCACTTGAGTCGACATGCTGTTTTTCTTATGCTTCCTTATGATTATTTCGCATATTGTTGCTTTATATTGCGTGGGATTTATGACCGCCTTGTGGCGAAGAGCTAGCTCACGCTTGGGGATGCCTTATTTGTTGGATTTATATATATTCTTGTTGTACCCATTTTGGGGGCCAGTATTTACAAAAGAGACTCTGCCGAAATTTTTGGAAAAATTTGCATTGTTTTTAAAAAGGTTTTATGTGACTTATTGATAAACTCGTTTTCAATTGATTGGTTTTTCTTCACTCTTTTGCTTATTTGGTTTTGGTGTCTGGGCTTTGGCTTACTTATTTTACGGACGTCTTGAGACGTTTCATAAACTTAAGTGCCAGTCACGTTCCGTACCTTGCGGGTCGTGACAAAGTTGGTATCAGAGCGTTAGGTTTTACCTTTTTGAGTGTAGGATGACTCTTGGTAGATGGAGTAAGTGACTTAAGTAGGGTAACGTAGCGTGTGTATGTCCGCGGCATACTTGCGATACGGTACTCCGCCTAAGTGACTTTAGGATATACTTGCTTGAAAATTCCTTCTTCAATTCCGTGTATCCTATGATCCTATTGCACTGTTCTTACTATCCGTTTTCCTGTAACAGCCACTATGCCGCCGAAGGCTACGAGGGCACAGAGGGCTGCCGCCCGAGACGAGATTCGAGCTGGCTCGTCCGAGACTAGGACTGAGCAGGGTGGTATGCCTACGCCGCAGGGACAGACCGATCCACCTTTCCCAGGCCATATGGATAGGCTCGAGACTGGTATGGAGGAGTTGCGACAGATGATGGGGAGCATGCAGGAGCTACGTCAGACGGTAGGATCCCTAGTTGCAGCCAGTCGTACACCGAGGCCGGATGACGTACCTACTACGTCATAGACGACCATGATACCTGCTCCTACTACTACCACCGTGGCCATTCCGGTTTCACTACAGGATTTCATGAGGCTGAGACCTCCAGTATTCACCGGCACCGAGGCAGCGGAGGACCCCCAGACGTTCCTTGACAGTTTAGCCAGGATCTGCCGTTCGCTGAGATGTTCGGATGATCGATGGGTAGAGCTTGCGAGTTTTCGAGTATAGGGTCTCGCACAGACATGGTGGGAGTCAGTCTTGAGAGGTCGAGCTGCAGGTCTACCGCCTATGACTTGGGTCGAGTTTACAGCGGTCTTTCTAGCTCGTTTCCTTCCAGGGAGCGTTCGTGACGCCAGAGCTCGTAGCTTCGAGGCCTTAGTCAAGACACCTGGTATGACGGTGTCTGAGTATGACATCCAGTTTACACAGTTATCCCGATATGCTCAGTATTTGGTGGATACCGAAGAGAAGATGGTGAAGAGGTTCGTACAGGGACTTGATGCCCAGCTATATCTTGCCATTGGCGCCCAGCACTACGATACTTATTCAGCTGCTATGGATACGGCATTGCGGATGGAGGCACGCATATCACAGACTTCGTCCGTTTCTGGGCCGAAGAGGATTCGCATCGATGTACCGTCTCAGAGGCAGCGCGCCAGATTTTTTCCGAGAGATAGGCCTGGCAGAGGATTTGGACGGGGACAGTTGTATGGTTCATATCCCCAGGGACAGCAGCCATCGCCACGGTGTTTTGGGTGCGGGAGTCCGCACCATCTTGTCAGAGACTGTCCGGCGAGACGACAGGGAGCGGCGACCGTTCCGCATGTGACCCTACCACCATCACCACCCCCTCCTCAAAGAGCCCTACTTCCTACCACAGGCGATGCTCCACGCCAGTTAGGTGCACCCAGAGGCCGTGGACGCGGCGGTCCTGTTCAGAGAGGACGAGGAGGCAGAGGCCGAGGTCGAGGTCAGCCCGCTATCGGTGGAAGACAGGCCCGAGTTTTTGCTTTGACACCGCAGGATGCGCAGGCATCCAATGCCGTTGTGACAGGTACCTTGCCAGTTTGTTCTTTCGACGCACGGGTATTATTTGACCCAGGTTCCACACATTCGTACGTCTCTACACACTTTGCACCGATGTTGGGCCGTGAGTCGTCGTCGTTAGATCATCCGCTTATTGTTGTTACTCCGGTAGGCGAGTCGTTTATCGCTCGTTTTGTATTTCGATTGTGTTCCGTTCGTATCGGGGAGAGGGATTCATCAGTTGATTTGATTCTCCTTGATATGCTGGACTTTGATGTTCTTCTTGGTATGGATTGGCTAGCCACCTGTTATGCTTCGGTGGACTGCCGTGAGAAGGCAGTCAGATTTAGCTTTCCGGGGGAGCCAGTCCTTGTTATTCAGGGAGACCGCAGCGTCACCCTTCCCAGCTTGATTTCGTCTCTTCGCGCTGGTCAGCTCTTGCGGAAGGGATGTCAGGGATTCTTAGCGTTTATTTGTGATACTCGAGCTGCAGAGGTTCCGTTGGACCGGGTCCTGGTTGTTTGTGAGTTCCCTGATGTTTTCCCTGATGAGCTACCTGGGCTACCGCCTGAGCGCGATGTTGAGTTCTGCATTGATTTGATTCCCGGCTCGGGGCCTATTTCTATACCGCCTTATCGGATGGCCCCGGCAGAGCTTCGAGAGCTGAAGGATCAGTTGCAGGATTTGTTAGATAAGGGGCTTATTCGACCTAGTGTTTCTCCGTGGGGTGCTCCGGTCCTGTTTGTCAAGAAGAAAGATGGAAGTTTGCGCTTATGTATCGACTACCGCCAGCTAAACAAGGTTACCGTGCGGAACAGATATCCGTTGCCCCGCATTGATGATTTGTTCGACCAGCTTCAGGGTGCGGGATATTTTTTGAGGATCGACTTGCGATCAGGATACCATCAGCTGCGAGTTCGACATGAGGATATACCGAGGACAGCTTTCCGCACGCGCTACGGCCACTATGAGTTTTTGGTGATGTCGTTCGGACTCACCAACGCTCCAGCAGCATTCATGGATTTGATGAACCGTACATTCAGGCCGTATCTTGACTCGTTCATCATCGTGTTTATCGACGATATCTTGGTGTACTCCCGGAGCAGAGAGGAGCACGAGCAGCACTTGCAGATTACGTTACAGACTCTGAGGGAGCACCAGCTGTTCGCAAAGTTCTCCAAGTGTGCATTCTGGCTGGACAGCGTCGGATTCTTGGGTCACGTGGTTACGAGAGACGGCATATGTGTGGACCCGAAGAAGATTGAGGCTGTTCAGCAGTGGTCCCGACCTACATCGGTTACTGAGATCCGTAGTTTTCTAGGCCTGGCGGGCTACTACAGGCGTTTTGTTCAGGACTTCTCCCGTATAGCTGCACCTTTGACCGGTTTGACCCGGAAGGGAGTTCCTTTCGTTTGGACAGAGGAGTGCGAGCGCAGTTTTCAGCAGCTACGGACTTGTTTGACTACGGCGCCGGTATTATCCTTGCCTTCGGGATCAGGCGGATTTGTGGTCTACTGTGATGCTTCGCGAGTGGGATTAGGATGCGTATTGATGCAGCATGGCCGGGTGATCGCTTATGCTTCTCGGCAGCTGAAGAAGCATGAACAGAACTACCCACTCACGATTTGGAGATGGCTGCAGTGGTCTTTGCACTGAAGATTTGGCGACATTACCTATACGGCGAGTCGTGCCAGATATTCACTGATCACAAGAGCTTAAAGTACATATTTCAGCAGCGAGACCTGAACCTTAGACATCATCGTTGGATGGAGTTGGTGAAAGACTACGACTGTGAGATCCTATATCACCCAGGCAAGGCGAATGTGGTGGCAGATGCGTTGAGTAGGAGGCCCGAGGGTAGTCTATCCTTTTTGCGCGCAGTGCAGAGGCAGTCATCAGCAGATTGGCAGATGTTATGCGACAGCCGAGTTGAGTTCGAGTTCACTCAGACAGGGGGATAGCTCGCGCATGTTCGTGCACGCCCACAGTTGCTTGACCGTATATATGAGGCACAGCACAGTGACGACCGTTGCTCGGAGATCATGGCACAGATGGGACAGGGCAGATTTTCCGAGTTCGTGATTGACGATCAGGGGATTTTACGATATGGATCTATACTGTGCGTACCAGATGCTGATGGATTGCGGCGCGACATTCTTGAGGAGGCACACCGATCAGTGTATAGTGTCCACCCCGGTTCCACCAAGATGTACCATGATATGAGAGAGACCTACTGGTGGGACGGGATGAAGAGGGACATTTCGGAGTTCGTTTCGAGATGCCTGACTTGTCAGCAAGTCAAGGCCGAGCACCAGAGGCCCGCAGGAGAGCTACAGCCGTTACCCATTCCAGAGTGGAAATGGGAGCAGATTTCGATGGACTTCGTTGTGGGTCTACCCAGGACCAGTCGAGGGTACGACTCCATCTGGGTGATCGTGGATAGATTGACGAAAGCGGCTCACTTCCTACCAGTGAAGACCACTTTCAGCTTCGCTCAGTATGCCTAGCTTTACATCAACGAGATCGTGCGGTTGCATGGCGTACCAACTTGTATGGTGTCAGATCGAGGCACCCAGTTCACCAGCCGACTTTGGTAGAGACTTTAGGAGGCTTTGGGCACTCGTTTGAGCTTCAGCACAGCATTTCATCCGCAGACCGACGGACAGTCAGAGCGGACCATTCAGACTCTCGAGGATATGCTCAGAGCGTGCGTTTTAGACTTCGGCGGTAGCTGGGATCGTCATTTACCTCTAGTGGAGTTCTCCTACAACAACAGCTTCCAGGATACTATTCAGATGGCACCTTTCGAGGGATTGTATGGGAGGAGATGCAGATCGCCCGTCTGTTGGACAGGCTCAGCGAGAGCAGTATTTTGGGGCCGCAGCTTGTTGAGAAGACGACAGTGAAGATACAGTTGATCCGAGACCGGATGAGAGCGGCTCAGAGCAGGCAGAAATCGTATGCAGACAGGCGCCGTCGCAGGTTAGAGTTCGCAGTTGGCGATCATGTTTTTCTGAGGGTCTCTCCGATGAAGGGCGTGATGCGTTTTGGGCGAAAGGGGAAGCTTAGCCCTAGATTCGTAGGTCCCTTCGAGATCTTCAAACGTGTCGGGACTGTTGCGTATCGTTTGGCTCTTCCACCCAGCTTTCCCGATGTTCACCCCGTCTTCCATGTTTCGATGCTCCGCAAGTACTTCCACGACCCTTCGCATGCGATTCAGCACCCGACAGTCCAGCTAGAGCGCGACCTTTCTTTTGCAGAGCAGCCGGTGGCCATCCTGGATCGGCAGGTGAAGAAGTTGTGATCGAAGATTATACGAACCGTCAAGGTCCTTTGGCGTAGCCCGAGCAGCGAGGAGGTTACCTGGGAGACCGAGGGCGAGATGCGGAAGAAATTCCCTCATCTCTTTGAAGGTACGCTTAGTTATATTTTGAAATTCAGGGACCGAATTTCTTTAGGGGGGAAGATTGTAGCGCCTTGAAAATTCGTTTTGGTGTTTTCCTGAAAATCAGTGAAAATTCGGTATTTTTCCGAAAACCGTCTTTCTCGTTATTTTGCAGTTTAGGACTAATTATACCAAAAATGGATAGGTAATTGCTTGTTTTTAGTAGCTAATGAGTTACTTATGAAATTTTGGTCATTTAAAAAATTTTCCCTATTTTTCAATTTTTTAATATTATTTTAAGCCGGTAAGAAAATACATTAAATTAGCGATAAATACAAATTTAAATAGGCTAAAATTAAGATTTAAAATCATGTTAATTAAAATCTAGTTGTAACATAAATTTTTAGTAATTTATTTTAAGTTTTAACTAATTTTTATTATGGAAAACGAAATTTATTGAATTTAAGCTTAAACTTGCAATTTTGGACTTGTAGGGGGTCTTTTTGCAAAAAAAATTTTGTGCACTCTCACACACACATCCTCACATCTCCTTGGCTGTCCCAAACTGCAGAAAATTCCCCCTCTCTCTTTTGTTTTAAAATTCTTTTGTTAGGGATGATTTGAGTTGAATGTGTGTGTTTAAAATATTGTATGTTGAAGATATGGTGCTTTGACTTTGAGGGGGATTGACCATGACTTTTTCCATACACCCACACCACTCCCCTCTCCCTCCTCTGGCCGAAATCTGCAGCCCCTCCCCTCTTCATCATTTTTCTTTTCATCTTGTTCAAAAATTCATCAAGTTGCTCCAAAAATTCAAGCTAAAACTCACAAATTAAAACCCCATTCTTCATCCATTTTTCCTTCACCTCTCTTGCTTGGAATTATGGTGCTAAGAGGCCATCATTGAGGCAAATTTCTTCTTGCTAGATCCATAGGTTTGAGGTATAATTTCTACTCTTTTAATTTCTTATGGTTAGAATACTTTAATCTAGTTGCTTAGTGTTAATTTTAGTGTTAATCCTAATATAGTTTTTTTTAGTTAATGATTGAAAATTAAACTAGGGTTTCTTAGAACCATGTTTTAGTCAATTAAGTCTTTTTAATTAACCTAGTTGTTTACTTAACCAATTTATATGGTTACTTTGCTTAAGTGGCTTCATATTAGGCTAATCTATGTTAAAGTTGTGTGAAATTTTTATTAAGGTTGCTAATTTTCAAAATCAAGAAAAGGTTTGTGTATGGAATGTAGGTTTTGATGCATGGTAAAGGGGTTAATTTAATTGTAGTGGCTTTCTAATGGTTTAATTTGGATATTTGTGTGATAATGTGTGCACTTTGTCGCAAATTGTCGATATTTGCACCAAATTTGCAAACTTCTAGCTTACTAGGTTTTTATTATATTATTGTGGCAATTTAGTTGCGATATCTAGATTATATTGTTGGCATATCCTATGACATTTAGGATGCGTGAGTGCGGTTTTTTGAGTAGTCGGGTTTTAGTTTTGCCGGGCGACCAAATCGGCGATTTTTGCAGTTTTTGCGATTTTCACGTGTGTTCCGCGCACCTTGTGCACGTTGTACCTAGCTAGTGAACGTTGGTATTTTCGTTAGGGAATTGCGTCATTCTTGATTTGTAACCTTATGTTTGTATTGATGTTAATTTCAGGTTCGGTCGCGAAGACGTCAGACGCGGCTCGAAAAGGGAAAGCGGTGATTGGACGCAGCTAGCTAAGGATTCCGGTGAGTAGATGTAACATCTACGGGGGACCATCGTTGGATGGCGCAAGTCGCCCGATAGTTTTCGTACCTTAAAAAGATTCTTAGTAATGTTAGTAATTAGGGGTGTAATACTTGTATGATTATTTGCCACATTCATGCCCTATATTGACATACATATACGAAATTATTTTATAGGACACCTGCACCATTGCCAGGGTTTTTATATGCAGCACGAGCACTATTCATGCTTACACACACACCCTGGTAATTGCCATGCCACCACACTAGATAACCTTTAAATTGAAACCTTTTACTATAATTGATACTTAAACTCGCGCTATTTCTTTAATTCCTTAAAATGAAATCGTAGGATTGCTATTCATGTGCATGTACCTCATCATATTATTTGTTCATGCTTAGTCTTTTAATCACGCATCACAACTTGATTATTGATATCATATGCATTCATTATCATTGACATATGCACTTATGAGGATATCTTGAGATTTTATGATATTTCTGGATTTCGGAGGAAAGCCGTAAAATTTCTAAACTTATTATATTTTAAAATATGTAAATTGCAGTTTTCTAGTGATGTAAGTGTCGTCCACCATGAGTTTGCTGTGGTCTTCGAGATCCGTGTCGAGAAGTGGAGGAACCGTCACGGGTACATGGTGGGCCCGGTATGGTACCCCGGGGCAAGATGAATGTGGTGTTGACGTTGAGCCTGGCAGGGGACGGATTACCTACCAGTGACTGTTTGGCACGGCGGATATCCAGAGGATACCGACCGTGGCCGCGAGATGATGAGATTTTGATATTGAGCTGGGTCAGCCGGATGGCTGAGGCCAGAGATACTATGACATGGATATATGAGATTTGTGATAGTTTTGAGGTGTCGTTGCTGGACACAGGTTCTTGTTGATTCTATTGGTATTGTGCTGGTATTTCAAAAGAGATTCTTAAAGGGAAAAACATGATTTCTTATACTTACACATTCAGATCACGAGTTGATTCGCATTGCATTCGTACCTGCTAGTATATTCATATTTCATACATACTTGCCATTATGTCCTGCCTTACCTATATTTAGATGCTAGGATGCTTGTGTGCATGCATACGATAGCCTGTGTAGATGTTATTTATTACTCACGAGTTGGCAACTCACCCCCGTTGTGACATAGCCTTTTGCAGGTCCGCTCCGTCAGTACAGTAGCGGCGGGCGCTCTTGTTTCTTTGGCCTGGACTCGAGGTTTTGCTCTTAGGTGGGTTATATCATTATTTTTGTACCACCTTGTATATTCTTGTATCTAGTGTACTCCATCTACTGTATCTACCAGTATTATTGTATATTGACCTAGAGATGAGACTGTGAGATTTGTGGACTTTTTATGCTGTATTTTGGGGTCGAGCTCACTTGAGTCGACATGCTGTTTTTCTTATACTTCCTTATGATTATTTCGCATATTGTTTCTTTATATTGCGTGGGATTTGTGACCGCCTTGTGGCGAAGAGCTAGCTCCCGCTTGGGGATGCCTTATTTGTTGGATTCATATATATTCTTGTTGTACCCATTTTGGGGGCCAGTATTTACAAAGAAGACTCTGCCGAAATTTTTGGAAAAATTTGCATTGTTTTTAAAAAGGTTTTTATGTGACTTATTGATAAACTCGTTTTCAATTGATTGGTTTTTCTTCACTCTTTTGCTTATTTGGTTTTGGTGTCTGGGCTTTGGCTTACTTATTTTACGGACGTCTTGAGACGTTTCGTAAACTTAAGTGCCAGTCACGTTCCATACCCTGCGGGTCGTGACAGTTCCGCGGCCTGAGCACGCTTATGCCGCGGAACCGCGGCCATTTAGGAGACTTAGGTCATGAAATTTGGTGGTTTTCCCTGGTTTTTAGTACTCTTCAGTGTGGTATATGTTGTTTCTCAGAATCTCTTCACAATATTTCCAGAATTTCAGCAGAACAAAAGGTGATGTAATGTGGATCTTTTGTCATGATTTTTCTTGAGCTCCGCGTAGATATGTTGGATCTTGTGTTGACATTGAGCTTTGTGCATGAAAATGACATTGATTTGCCATTTTGTCTCTTAAACTGGTGTGCGGCAACATACGGATAGAGAGCGGAGACTCGTGTTTTATCTGTGGTTGGTAGTAATCCGGAATTTGTCGTTCTTTTCCATGAATTTCACTGTTTAGAGCAGAGAACCTGTATCCTGCAATTAACTAGCAAACACGTCTCAAGAGTACCTACCGATAAGCAATGTGATAAAAATTAGGCGGTATAAAAATGCAAAAATCTGATATGAACAGTTAGCTTGAGTTTCAGTCACCTCGACGTAGATCATCTTCGGCCTCGAAGACTACGAGCAATCTTGTTCATTTCTCCGGGGAATTCCATACTAGAGTCTGGGAGCTCGATGATCGCAGCGAAGGGACGTCAACACGGAGCTTTAGAAGTAAAGGATTGGATCTACAAGGTTGTATTTTCGTTCACTTCTCTTTGTAATGTAGATTACTTCATTTGGTTACCCTAGTTTTCTAGTACGATTCGTAGTTGATTGCTTAGCACCCCCATGATTTTTTGTTGTGGCATAAGTGATGCTTACAAACCCTAGGCTAGGTGCTAAGAAATCCCAACATGGTATCAGAGCCTAACTAGAAATCTAGACGATGTAATATTAATACGGAAATGGAACAAATCCGTAAACACAATTTCTGGAACCCTGTACATATTGCTCTCTGTTGATTTTCAAAAGTTCTGTAAAAATTGTGCAAACAAGTGCAGAGTGATATATATGATACCTAAAGTGCACAGAACAAAAATGAGGCCGGATGCTCGTATTTCAATCGAGCACTTTCCCTTGAAAACCAGGGAGGCCGGCCCTGCATGCTCAAAATGGTGTCATTTTTGTTTTGTGCTCTGGTGTGCTCATTTTGGGGTTTTGGGTATTGTTTCCTTGGTCCAAATTTCCATGTGATGTAAATTTTGCTATAGGACCAAAACGGAGTGTTCCTTAATCGTAAAATTTAACATTGTGATGGTAACCTAGGCTATATTTGACAGTTCGAACGATCTCCAAACATCACCCCATGCCCCGTCTGAAATTTCCAAGTGTTGGAATTTTTCTAAGTTAATTATATTCAATGTTCGTGCAAGTAACTCTATGGACCCTCTAGAAGAACAAAAACCTTAACTCAATTCTATGCCCTCGGAACCGCGTCTTGAACCCTAGGGTTTGCCGTAGTTCCGCGGTGTCATGGTGAGGCGTTGGTTTGACCCTTCTACGGCTGGATTATAGGTATTGTGGCACGTTTTGGATACTTTAACTTCGCTCTCAATGGGAGTTGTGGGGATTTGTTGATTCGACCGAAACGTTTAACGTAGTCTAGAATATATTGTGATACAATACTTGGAATCAACAACATTTGAATTTTATAAGTCTAGCAATTTAGTCTCACTTGATCGGTTGCCACGGGATTTTGATGCGATGAAAAGTCCGTCGCAATCACTTTGTGTATTCGGATACTCGCTGGGTAACATTATTAGATAGCCACACCCCATAACTGCAACCAAGTGACTATAGGAGAACTCCGTTGCCAAAAAGCATCCGTCTGGATGCTCACGGCCGTGGTGTTCCGCCTAAGTGCACTTCGTCGTCGGCATCGGGGGGTGCGGCCGTCTACTAACGTTTCCGACGAGCATTCGATCGAAATGTCGGGAATCTTGTTGAATTGCCCGACTAATTATTGGAAAGTGTTTTCAATATCGAGACTAAAATGCAGGGTTTATAATTGTTAGGAATGCGATATCTAAGGAATTTATATTGTTAGGCATGAAATCCGCAATATAAGATATTACGGGTTTATGATGTCTAAGGTGGTTGCGGATGCCAACTGTTGTAGGTTTCATTTTCTTTTCTGTGACCGTAAGTGTAATATGTGAGGTATCGCCGGTTTCGTTGCTATACGTCAACGACAATTGGGATACGCATATTTACTTACGTTGATGACATGTGATGTTATGTGTTGCTGGATATGTTATATTGGATCGTCGTGTTTTAATAGCCGGGTTTTTTTTATGTGAGATGAGTGTTTTTCATTTTCATTTGTGTAAAAACCTGTATATAATATTCTTTTATTGGGGAACTTCCGGGTTGAGGAATATGTCACCGTTGATGTATATTATTTACTTTTCCACATTAGGATAGACCCAAGGAAGGGAGCACAAGTAACCGGGTTCTAGAGTCCAGTGGGAGACCATTTCGAGGAGTCGAGTCCGGGTCTCCTAACTCTAGAATTGGTAGGGTTGCTTGACGCTCTCGTAGGGGTCTAGGGGTGTGGATTTGGCTATTCATCACGACCGTAGAATCCGTGTTTTATACTGGCTCAAAATAAAACACGGACATCATAGTATATCCAATATTTCATATGTTGTTTTCTGCTGCGTTATCTGTGATGTGATCATTTCATATATGGAGATAGATACTGTATATAGTATATATGATATATTATACAGACGTTGCTTATGTTTCACACCCGCACTAGCCCTGCCCCGCTCTGCCGTTAGTTACCTAACCAAATGGTGCATGACGGGACATCGAGGCGAATGCGGATGGCATAAGCGTACATTGTATTTATCTGTGGTATTTAGGTGACTTAAATGATGGGATATTCATTAATGAGATTAATGAAAGAAAATAAACCTAAAAGATTTTGTGGAATCGAATTTCAAAAATTAGGTATCTCTAGTTGTTGCTTTGCATAGCGGTATTCCTTGTAGTATATCCAGTACCTCATTCGATGAGGAAAGAGCCGAGATCCCTTCACCGGGAGTGACCTCTTTAGCAATAACTAGCAGATGCTACAACCTTCAGATTGTCTTTTGATTTCTTTTTTAGTTCTTGCTTTGTATAGTGGTATTGTGAATATCATGCACCTTATTTGACGAGGAAAGAGCCGAGATCCCATCACCGGGAGTGACCTCTTTAGCGAAACTAGCAAAAGCCTAAAAAACACTCCATTTTAAATCATTTGATTCTGCAACGAGATCAAGTTCAAAGCTTTAAAGGTTTTCTTAAAAACCATCAGCAACCCTCCGTCATTTTAGGAAGTAGAGTACTTAGTATTTGTGCTGTGTTTGTTGACCTTAGTTAAGGCACAGTGTACGGTAGCTAAGTGATGTCTTCTTACAAAGCATATGATGCGATTAGTTAGGAAAGTCACGTGACTTTGTTGACCTTAGTTAAGGGTCATGTATGTGGGTATAATTAATCACGAAATGACGGGTAGCGCTTGACTAGTGCTTATGATTTGTTGACCATAGTTAAGGTCATAAGTACTAGGGGTAAAAACCTTTATCGGGAGTTTCAAGTGTTGAAACTTGAAATGAGATTGCATACCTTCTATATGATAGTTGGATCCTGATACCTGTTGCGAGTAATTGTTACTCCTGAGAGAGTTTTGCACTTTACAATTAGCCGATGAAGTAGGTGTCTAGAAAGGTGTCAACGGGATTACGCACCTGGGAAAACGAGATTTATTTTAATTAGGTCCGTGCGAAAGCACGGGGAACCTCCCTCAAAGTACCGGCACTGGCCTGGCTGAAATATTGGCGAACTTGTAGGGTGTAATTAATCCCGGCTAGTCTTTCCTTTTAGGGTTTGAAGGAAGATTTGATAAAAACAGTGGGAGCCATCTTGATTAGATAAAATATATAACCAATCTAATCTTGCAAGAGTGCACGCAGAGTGTTTTCTTCTCTCTCTCTCTCTAAGTAGGGACTATGTCACGCCTTAATCAAGATAATAATATGGATGTATTGACCGAACCCGCTTGTTATACTGAGCTGGGGAACGTTGGTCCCGCTCCAACTTATAATTGTTATAAGACCGAGCAGGAAATAGGGGATTACCAGGATTCCCATGCCGCCTAAACGAAGAAAGTGCATGATTGATGTATCTTCTTCGGGTGTGTTCATTACATAGAACTGTTTCTCAGTATCCTCTATGTCCTGTGTATTTGATACCGGATCAGGATCTCGGATATGTAATCTGTTACATCGGCTACAGATAGGTAGAGAACTGAGATGGGTGATAAGTTTCAAAAGTTGAAAACGGTGCAATTGTTGCAGCCAAGGTGTTGGCAGTTATCACCTTGTATTACCAAATACATTGATTCTGAACGAATGTTATTAGATACCGAACCTGATATACGATATAATATCAGTCTTATTACCTAGTAAAGAAGGATATAATTTTGTTTTATTGGATAATGTTTTAAACATTTCCTATATCAAGAGTTGATCGGTTCAGGCATGTTATCTAAAAGCATATACATTCTAAATCAAACCACAGTTCTTAACATATAGAACACACACAAGAGGAAGAATTCAGCAATGAACGAATCCTTCTTGAGGCATTGTAGACTAGGTCATATCAATGTGACCTGACTAGCTAAGTTACATGTAGATGCATATTTAAATCAGTTTGAATTTACATCTTGTGAAACTTGCCAGTCATGTCACAAAGATAAGATGACCATAGCTCCGTTTACTTGAAACAGAGAAAGGGTTAGTGAACTTTTGGGACTGATACATAATGATGTAGTAAGTCCCCTGTCTATAATTGCCAGGACTGGTTCTTTATACTTCCTTACATTCACCTATGATCTCTCTTGATTCGGACACATGTTCCTGTTGAAACACATGTCTGAAACTTTTGAGAAATTCAAAGAATATAAGATAGAAGTAGAGAACCAATACAGGAATAAGTAGTATGTCCTTTGATGAGATCGGGGAGGAGAATACTTAGGCATGGAGATCATGGACTATTCTAAAGGAGAATGAGATTCTCTCTCAGCATTACTCCTCCGAATACTCCATAGCACTACGGTGTATCGGGATGGAGCAATCGCACCCTATTAGATATGGTGCGCTCTATGATGAGTACTATTGAGTTACCTGCTTCCTTTCGGGGTTATGCACTTGTAAAGCTGCATATCTATTGAATGAGGATCCAATAGTTCCTGACGAACCTCAGCCTCTCCGCCGATCTGGTAGGGTTTCTCATCCGCCTAAGAGATACTTTGGTTTCTCGATGACAGTGGGAGCGAGGATTGCATCATGTGATTATGAATCAACTAGTATCGAGCATGCCATCAAGAGTAGTGACTCTGTAAGAATGGCTGGATGCTTAGCGATCTGAGATGGAATCTATGTACACCAACAAAGTATGGACTTTGGTTGCCATATCTGAAGGGTTAAATCCCCATCAGGAGCAAGTATGTCTTGAGAAGATTACTTGGTGTAAATGGAAAAGTTAAGACTTTCAAAGCTAGACTTGTTGTAAAAGGTTTTTGTCATTAACCAGGCTTGGATAATGATGAAACCTTTTCTCCAATAGCTATGCTTAAGTCCGTCCGGATCCTGCTTGCCACTACTACATACCATAACTATGATATCTGGCGGTTGGGTGTCATGACTGCTTTTCTAAATATAGATTTAGGAGAGAATGTCTATAAGTATACAGCCAGAGGGCTTCGTAGAAAGTGGGAGCAGCGGAAACGTATGAAAGTTGCTTTAAAAGTTAGAGCAGGCATCGCGGAGTTGGAACGTCTGTTTTGATGTGGTAGTCAAAGTGCTTGACTTCATCAAAATGGTAGATGAACCTTGTATATAAAAAAAGGTAGTAGAGAGTAAGGTGGTCATCCACGTATTGTACGTGGACGACATACTCTTGATAGGTAAAGAGTTTCATATACTTCGCACGGTCAATCTCCTCTTATAACAAGGATTCTACATATAGGATCAAGGTGATACCTCCTAAATCCTAGGTTTTGGATCTATGAGATAGATCTAAATGGATATTAGGATTCTCACTAGGTGTAGTGGGATGGTATCAATCGATCCTGGGGAAAATCACTAGATAGATTCCAGGGTGGTAAGGACGACTGAATGTCAGTCACAGGCATTGTCTTTACCCTCAGTAGAGGGACGGTATGTTGGAAGAGTTCCAAGCTAGATACCGTGGCAAACTAGACGATAAAGGCTGAAGACATCGCTATCTAAGATGCTACCAAAGAGGCATTCTGGGTGTATATTTGTTCATGAGATGAACAAGGTTCCTACCATTGTGTGACAATGGAGGTGTGGATTTTGCCAAGGAACCCTGGTCCCATCAGTGACCCAGACATATTCTGAAGGTAGTATCACCTGATTACGGAGATGGCTGATCTCCAGGGAGATCGTGGTTAGGAGAGTAGACTCAGAGGACAATACGGCGGATCCACTCACAAAAGCCTTTTCCTAGAGAGAGACTTTTATGGGATGGTTGAGTATGAGATACTACAACCACTGCTACATGATGGCCCTAGTGCAAGTGGGAGATTGTTAGTTATATGTATGCCCTAGAGGCCATTACTGTACATAAGATGTATATTGTAGTGGATGCTGGGACATATATAGGGAGGACTTTCTTGCTCGACATGATAGTACGCTATCTGGTTGATCTTTATCTTAACATGTATACTTACTGTCTCTCTGTTACATATTGATAAAGCACTTAGGATGTGTACTCGACTTCCAGGATTATGATGCAGAACATACTAGTGGGGCTTGGGTAGTCCATGAGTACATCCTTCAATGTTCCTAGTCGTGGGAATATCGAGATGGGGCATCGATATTCCGACTTAGACTAGCGTATATCTTCTCGACCCATGTGATGGGCGATGGATGATCCCATATCAACTGGTGTTTGACATCAGAGATGGTATGCGGTTGCTCAGTGGAGACTGCATACACTGAACGGACTCGCCGAGTACTCCCAGATGGTATTATACTTCACGTCAGATGGCAGTTCTCTGGTGACACTGGTACGGCTTAGTCTGTCGACCCGAGATCGTTATAGAGTCTTGTGTGTCTTCCACTGTGCTTTGATTTCCACCCTACCACGGCTCTAGTAAGTCGTGCAAACAGGTGGTTTTTGGGTACAGTCCCGAGTCACATGGAGGCAATGAGCGATAGGAAGGGATTCGTCTCTCTCGGTATTGGGGGTTGATGTTGCGCTATGCTCGACTGACCATAACTGGAAATCCCTGGCCACGGTTGATGTGATTTACTGGTAAGTGTTATCAGTAGTTTCACGGCCGTTATGGACCTTACATCGGCATGACTTATTAAGCTACTGGGGTCTGACGTTTACCATCCCTTGGCGAGATATGCGACATATCAGACGAACAGACCGGACTGTGCGGTAAGTGTTACTGTTTGGATTTGCAGGAGTGTGAGCAGGATTGCTCGTTGATCTTCTGATCGCTCAATACCCGGGTAGTCGTTACTTTTACCAGACTGCTTGCGGCTTGTGGGTGTTTGATATGATCACCACCTACTGCCGGCGTATTGACGAGTCTTTAGAGTCCTACACAGAGGATTCCTGGCTCAGGAGAAATGAAATAGGAGCACATATGAGATATGTGCAGGACCGAGAATAATACGAGTATGTGATACCGTATTCTATTCTCGCGATTTGTATCATCGGTCGGTTATATGCGATATAGCCGGGTTACCGAATCAAGTGTTGATTCGATATATTGATACACTAGATATTAGTCGGTTATACGCGATATGACCGGATAATTAAATCAAGTGTTGATTTAATGATTTAATGTATAATTATATATTTGATA
Organism: Agapanthus africanus; assembly: GCA_030015575.1. NCBI lineage: Eukaryota > Viridiplantae > Streptophyta > Magnoliopsida > Asparagales > Amaryllidaceae > Agapanthus > Agapanthus africanus. The sequence continues at coordinate 162,510,265 of CM057340.1, read as the reverse complement.
TATTACTTTACATCAACTAGTATTGGTTCACTTAAGATTATTTTATCACTTGATGTGCACAAAGTGTATATGTGATATTTAATTGTGTACATGTTTGTATCATGATTGATGATACATGAAAACTTGGGTGTGTGTATGAATTACACCATATTTAAGATAATGGTTATGGTTTTTATTTCTTTTGTAATTCAAATGGTGGTTTTCTTTGTCTTGAGTTGAAGCTTCATGAAGCTTAAAGCGTCTTTGACAAAGTCCACACACTTTGTTTTACTAAAGATATTTATTAACCAAACCATTAGCTTAAGCCATGGTTTAGTCTCTACAAAGGTTAGTGGATGATACTAACTCACCCATGGTTGCATAATTATCATTATCTTCACTTGAGTTTTCATTCTCATTCTTCTTCTTCTTCTTCATCCAAAAGAAAAACCGTGCTAGTTTTTTTCTAAGTGAAGAAATAAAGTGAGAAATCAAAATCTAAAGTGAACCCATTTCCTATTTCATCATCCTCTATTACTTGCCATTTAGTTTAGGGTGTTCTCTTCACAAAGTTCTTGACCGAGTGAAGGGTTAGCTTGAGTTTGAGTCATCTCGATGTAGATCATCTTTGGCCTCGAAAACTATGAGCAATCTTGTTCATTTCTCCGGGGAATTCCTTACTAGAGTCCGGGAGCTCGATGATCGCAGCGAAGGGACGTCAACACGAAGCTTTAGAAGTGAAGGAACGGATCTACAAGGTTGTATTTTCGTTCACTTCTCTTTGTAATGTAGATTACTTCATTTGGTTACCCTAGTTTTCTAGTACGAATCGTAGTTGATTGCTTAGCACCCCCTTGATTTTTTGTTGTGGCATGAGTGATGCTTGCAAACCCTAGGCTTGGTGCTAAGGAATCCCAACAGTGATGAGATATAATACAAGGATTTATACGTATTGGAATATGATGAACTTTTTATGCTGAATAACAGCCAATTTATCCTTTAACTCGTAGAGTTAGGTTATATTCTGTTTTAGGATGTAATACTTGTGTGAGCTATATTCTTTTAAAAACTACGATTCGTTTGTCTTTTAAATAAAATACTGGGATGCGTGCCAGTTTCTAAAATGGATATCTAATTTAAATCTAGGGCAGCTTCCTTATTTTAAACTTAACATTTCGATCATTTCTAAAGTTAATGGTATAGTTCATTGCAAGTAATTACAATAGTTATGTTCAGATTACTTTACATGTTTGCATTATATTATCAATATTATACGTTTCTGCGTTACGGACACTCTGATAGAACACTGCACAACTACCAATGAGTACTATGCTTGTAACATTTCAGAAAATTAAAATATTATTTTTGGGAATTTTTATAATTAAATAATAAATATATTGAATATTTTAATATTTCGGTATAATTAAATACCAATAAATTGGGAAAATTTTGGAAAATTATAGAAATTACTAAAAAGAGGGCATTTTATTGGATTTTAGAAAATTGTGAAATTTTATGATTTATTATATTCGATTTTATTGCTAATCGCGATTAATTATCGCTAATCGTGCATTAAGCTTATTTTGTGCAAAACATGCACCATATCATTTTTACACTTGTGTTACATTTTATAACCATGGTTTCATTTGGGAGTTATGTTTTGGTTTTAAAAAATGAAATGAGAAGAAAAGAAAAGAAAACGGAGTAAACAAATAGGTATGGGTGAAAGAGAGAGAGGTGAGGGGTCAACCCATGACCATGGCTCCTTGTCCCTTCATTGTTCTTCTTCATTTCTCTCCCCTCTTTTCTCTCATGGCAGCACTCTCTCCTCCCTCCTATTCAAACTTACAAAACACCATCAAAATAACCTCAAAATCTCATCCCCACTTCATTAAAAATGTGCACAAGCTCACAAGCTACACTTTGGACGAAGAAAGCAAAGGTTTTGTACTCTTTGGGCAACTCAAGAAATTCTTGAGTTGCCAAATGAGGTAATTCCTATACCATTTGCATTGTCTTTCTTTCACTTTAGCATCCATGTTTGATTTGAAGTGTTTTAGTGATGTTTAGTGAGGATAGGAAATTCCAAGTTAGGGTTAAGGAAAACATAATTTGAGATAGTGTAATTGAGGTTTGTTAAGGCCATATAACCCCTCTAGTGTAAGTTTCATGGATTGAAACCATAGACTTAAACCCAAAACCCTAACTTAGAAACCTCGATATCGGAGAATTGTGGATTCTGTTAGGGTATATTGACATCTGCTATCACCCGGGACACCTGAAATATATTTAGCAAACATAGAGAGATGTGTAGGCAACCTAGAACCTATACCCAAGACCCGAGCCCCAACAACCTTGTCCAGGCCGTAGATTTATTCATTTGGGCCGCAATTTGCTGCCTTGGTACACCTAAATTGCTTCATGCTTGTTCTAGGGCTTTATCTCCAGTAAATTAGACCCTCCATATGTGCAAAATTGGCTAATTTCACTTAGGGAAAAATCTGGGACCATTTTCTTGAGTTGCTGCATTGTTTTACAAATTCGTTTTAATTTGGGATTTGGTATTTGATTTTGTGTTGCGTCGTCTGGTGTTTGTACGTCAGCGACGGGGGTTGTTTGGTGGTTTTGCAGGCGTAGGCTATAGGTTTTAACCTATGAGCGAAACGTGTGCCGTTTTGGTTTTCCGACCTGATTTTAATACGCATTTTGCAATTGTGTATTGGTTGTAGGTACCCCCACATGGATTTCAAGACGACGAGGATGAGCGTGGCGTCATCGACTCAAGCAAGAGAGAATCAAGGTGAGTAGATTATATCTACGGGGGAAGTCGGGTGGATGGCGTATAGCACCCCCGCAGTTCGTAACATAGTGTACGGTATATATATATATATATATATATATTATATGGATATACTTATATGGTACTGTAGGTTATGATTATCAAGATAGACTTTTGGAGTCATGGAGTGTAATTGGATGATAGTGTCGCTAGTTAGTTTAGTTGCGAGCCCTAGAATAAGGTTTACACCCACATGCACACACATGCTTGCTTGCTATTACTTGTACGTATATGAGGATACGTATACACACACACACACACATGTTTGGGACTACGTCTATATATATATATACTTATACTTATACATGGATAATGAGGATAGTGGATGGTATTTGGAGATGAGTCGATGAGTTTAGATATGGTGCCACGAGATCGGTGATATGATGTGATTCGTATTAGGAGATACGACATAAGATTTTAGTGGGCCATTAGGCATGTGTTTTCAAACACTCATATATATGCAGATGGTATCAGTTTGTAGTAGATTTAGATCAGTACCCCAGTTCATGAGATATGATGATAAGGATACTAGATAAATGATGAGATGAATGTGATATTTGACCCGTACCCAGATTGGGATGCCGTACGACGGATTTACGTACGAGCTACAAATTGATGATTTATCCCCACTCTTGACTCAAGAATGTCATGTTATTTATTGTGCCGTATGTTATACTATTGAGGCGAGATCACCGACTATTATATATGTATGTGTGTATATATATATATATATATATATATATATATATATCGACTCAGATTTTGGTGGTTTCCATACCCTTTCAATTAGCTTGTTAGTTAGATATGTAGTTTACTTAGTAGAAGTTAGACTAGACCAGAGTTATACCTATTTCAAAACTAACGAATCTTGAGTATTTTAAAGACAGGTCAAGGGATTCTACGGATATTTTCAAAATGCGCATCTTTTCCTAAAAACACCGTAGCCCTTATTTTTCTAAACGCCACGATTCGTGTTATTTCAAATGGCAAAACTGTATGACATATATATATTGATGTAGATTCTTCACTGTTGCATTTATTATTCAATTTCCGCATATTCTTGCTATTCGCATCGCATTGCATGTTTAAATGTGTTTATTGTTATATTAAACCCATGATGTCAGGACACCAGCACCATTATTGATGATGCGTATGTTCCACGTACACCTGCTTGCCGGCTCACACACTTCATCATCGATAATTGCCATGTCATTACACGGTAAGATTGTTGCATCAGGATATGACTCCTTGTATGACATATTGGCACACAGACATATTGTAGACTCATACTGGCATACATACACATTGTACACTCATACTTACGTATATACCTACTTGTACATCCATATTGGCACACAAACATATTGTACACTCATACTGGCATACATACATATTGTACACTCATACTTACGTACATACATAATTTACACCCATACTTGCATACATACGTATTTGCACATAGACAGATGATTCTAGCTTGATTTTGGAGATTTGGGAACCGCAAGATATATTTTAAAACTGGATTCATTTTAAAGGAGCGGTTTTCCCTCGATATGTGCATATTACTGTTTTATGTTGCATGATATACGGATATGCTTACATTTCTATTATATGTTGCATACATCATGCTTTGTGATTATACGCATTGAGATATGTTGTTTTCATGAGATTTCTGGATTTAAGAACCGTGGCTATTTTGAAAGAAAGTATATATTGTTTAAGAACCCGGGTTCTCTTGATATGATATTTCAGTGCGTCCACCATGAGTTTTATCGGTTCTGATATATATATATATACCCCATGCGAGGAGGAGTCGTGAGCCTTGTGCGGGTACATGGTGGGGCCCGGTATGGTACCCCGGGGCAAGAAAGGGATGCTGTGTATACAGACGGTGAGCCTGGCAGAGGGACTACTACCTACCGGTGATTGTATTTGGGCTCGGCGGATATCCGGAGGATACCGACCGGAGTTGAGAGATGATATGGACCGATCCGGACTAACGGAGCCCGTAGGCCGATCCGCACTGACGGAGCCCAATATATATGAGGATTTACGTGCTTATGCTGGGCACAGGTTTCATGATGTTTTCGAGTGTCGATGCTAGACACCCAGGTTCCATGATTTTGATGTGTGGCGAGGGACACACGTTGATTTATATCCTCATAATTTCATGCATATGCTTTATGATATTTAATGCATGATGTTTTATGTCATTGGTTGACACGTGGTCGAGATCCACATGCATACATGCATTGATTACAAAGTTGGATGATAACCACATACTCATAGACTTCATGCTATAGTGACACTGATTTCATTGATGATACCTCATGTTTATGATATGTTGCTAGCTGAGGCACTGACACGCGCACTTGGTACTACACTTATGTATAGTTGTTTACCCTTGCCACTTGATCATGCTTCAGACTTTATCATATTAAGGATATATATTACTGATCGTTTGACCTAGGATTGAGTCATACATACGATTTCTGCTCTGTGATATTTTCTACTCATGAGTTGGCAACTCACCCCCGTTGTGCCACAGTTCTTGCAGGTTTTTGCCGTACAGGTTTCATTGCAGGTTTCTGGCACACTGCTTCCTTTCTGGGTGATTACTTTGGTAGGTGGGTTCATTCGCATCGTGAACACCATTGTACTTATTTATTTTTAGTTGTATCTATTAAAATTCTATAAACCCGACTTGTATATTTATTTCAGACTTAGAAAACCAGTTGTGTATTATTTCGACTTTAGAGTCGCGTGTTGTAGTTTTATGATTTTCTTGATGATTTTGAGTTTCCTTTTGAGTTTTGATCCTCTTCGTTCGGCGTTGTATATTATATTGCTTGCGTGGTTGTGGCCGTCGATTGACGAAGAGCTAGCTCCCGCTTGGGGATGCCTTTTATCATTATGCATATATTATTCATGTTGTATCCCGTTTGGGGCTAGGTTTTACAATGGAAACTCTGCCGAAATTTTCAGAAAGGACTTGAGATTTTAAAATGCATATTCGGCTTATGCTATTAAAACCACTTCTTTAAAACTAGTTTTCCTTCATTTATTATTTAAAATCGTTTAGATTTCTGTGATTTCTTGGTTTACTTGAATTAGATGGGGTCCTATAGACTTCATATGATTCAAGTGCCAGTCGCGTGCCATTTCGGGTCGTGACAAAGTTTGTATTAGAGCGCTAGGTTAACCTTGGTTCGAGTCTAAGTTTGACTATGCTGAGCCTAGAGCATTTGTATATATTCGGAATTTAGTCTTGACCTTACGGAACTTAGACTTAGTCGAGGGGGTATTATATCCGAACTTTCGTCGCGTAGGTTGACCTTGGTTGATGGAGTAGGTGACTTAAGGAGAGTGATGTAACGTGTGTATGCTCCGCAGCATACTTACGATATGCTACTCCTCTTTGGAAGCCTTAGGATGTACATTTCGTTGCACAGTATTATATTCATTCCTATGATCAATCCTCATCGATATTGGTTATGATTTTGCTTCCACGATTACACGGGCAGAGAGAGCTATGGCTAGAGTTGCGTCAGCACGAGCTCGTCACGGACGAGATTGACCACGGCGTGATTCCAAGGACTTACGATTGCATAGAGGCGTCATTTTATGTGTTTTCACGCCAGGAGCGTTTGATGGATCGCTTTTACAAGATTACTCGGACGTGCAAATCAGCACCAGAGGATTGAGCCACTGATAGAGGCCAGTCAGAATGTGATGACCGTCGATGCACAGATTAATTGATGATTAAGGCACTGTTCAGCGTGCGAACAAATGAGCAAGTTGTTGCTGCGAATGACGAGATATCGCCATAGATGTTACGAGTTATTGCCGCTCGAGTTGTACTTAGATATATGATAGAGGGTCGCTAGTCACCAGAGGATGAAGGACTAGGACATGCGATTCGTTGCCTACCCCGATGCGAGTTCATCAGATTCATTGATTCCAGCTAGCGACAACTTCATGCAGGTACGTTGAAAGTCGGTAGAGACGATCGAATGTCAGAAGCCTATTTTCCAAGTTTAAAGTGTTCAGAGAAAAATGCAAGTAATGCTATGGACCCTCTAGAAGAATGAAACCCTAACTCGACATAATGACCATGAGAACGCTTTGAAACCTTAGGGTTTGCGGCAGTTCAGCGGTGCCATTAGTGAGGCTTTGGTTTGCCCTTCTACGGTTGGTCCATAGGTGTTTTGGCATGTACTCGATATTATTAAACTGTACTCAAGATGTTGAGCTCTTAGGGGATTATGGAACCTTGACGAATCGATCGAAAGGTTCGACATCATTCGGGTATCATGTGATGGGATACATTCCTTGGGAGACTCCAGATACGAGTATAGCGGTTGGAGAGCAGTCCATGCAGCCACAAAGAGACGAATCCAAAGCAGTCGACATTAGAGAAAAGTGGAGTAAGAGGTTCGTATGAGATCTTGATGAGATGACATTCCACTCCGCCGACATCAGAGATGTGAAACGCATGCAGAGGCGTTGTATATGGATATACCTTCCAGAAGGAGTCGCGATCAGTATGCAGCCGTTCCGGAATAAGGAATTGATTTAGTAAAAGACGATGGCTTCCGGGCAGTTCGGCAGAAACGAGATTTGGGAGAGACTTCGACAGAACCTTTCTGGAATAATTTACAAGAAGACTTGGATCTAGGAGAGGTCATATTATGCACACCCAGCAGGCCAGAGTTCGGCATCGTCGACGAGATAGTTTGCCAGAGATCTTTAGAGGATGTGCTTGAGCGGGACTATTCCGCTATACTTGATTTCGATATTTTGGGCGATCTATTCGCATGATTGAATTTTGATGACTGAGTTTCATGATATTCGTTTTCGTGCACCATGGTTGCATCTACTGGGTATTTATATTTTGTGCCTAGTTATTACCCTTGAGATATGCTTTATACATCGTTGTGTTGATTTATGATTTGTGCACAGTTATTGCACTTAATATCATTTTTGTGCCTTGGCTGCACATGTTTATGATTTCATGGATTTCATACAGTTGGGTTGATTTTGTGCATATGATACGCACACGATTTGGTTTTTGCACTCGGTATAGTTCAAATATGCTTGCAGTGCATTGAAACGTATTTTGTGCACCACAGTTGCACCTGAATTCGGTTTGATGTCATTCGATATGTTGATTTTGATTTTATGCCTATGTTATGCATGTGATTTGACTTATGTTTTCGGTATAGTTTTCATGCACTTTTAGTGTTTTGATTTGATTTGTGCACGCTGATGCACATGGTTGAGAGATTATATACCGTGGTATATCTGATTTGGATTAAGGTTTATTGTATACCGTCGATTTCGATTATGATATTGATGTTGATTTCGCGCACTCTGTGCATTTGATTTAGATTTTTGCACATATTTGGCGCACTTTGATTGGATTTTGCGCATGTTCGGCGCTTGATATTGGATTTCGTGATTTCGTGCATGTTGGATGCACATGAATTAGATTTTATTCATGCATGATGGATGCACCAGATTTGTGTTTTCGCGCATGTTGGGCGCAGGTTATGAGATGCACTAAATCGGGATCCTTTATGCATATCAGATGCACCTGATATTGCTGTCAGGCACACCGTTTCCTCTGACAGGTGTTTCGTGCACATCCAATGCACTTAGATGTTGTTTCTGTGCACATGTATGACACATTCATGGGTTTTGATTTCCGTGCCCACCAGACACACGTAGCATTCATATGCATATTTTGGGATTGATTTCTTATGGAGCAGTACATTTTTTATGATATTTGCTTTGTTTTCGTATTGAGCAGGACTAGTCAGAGGAAAGTACCTGGGTATATTTGCATGCATTGATAGTTATCGAAGGGATTTTCAAAAAAGAGAGCTATAGTCTCAGTATTTACCTATGTGTCTGATATGACACGAAACATTTAAAACAAGGAAACCCTTCTAAATTATTTTCAAAAAACGGCGGGACGTACATATTAAACAAAGGATAAGTATATATATATAGTTATTTTCTTACAATAGATGTCCGCCACTGTGCCGCGATACGCGCATAGCATAGCAACATGAAAGGTTTGGCATGCATTTCCTTTAGATGTTTACATGTATAGTTTTGATGTATATCATATTAGTTTTCTTATTGGATATGACAATGGTATCTTCACCATGACTCCTATGATTGCGAGATGCTTGACGGAGTTTGGATTTGGAGTAATCTGCTCATTGTTCATGCGCATGTATTGCGCTACGATGCATTTTATGTATTGATGATTTCGGAGTACCAACGACTTGGACTTTTTACTGAAATGGTTTAGTATTTGAGGGTTTAAATTCGGGGACCAAATTTCTTTAAGGCGGAAGATTGTAACATTTCAGAAAAATAAAATACTATTTTTGGGAATTTTTATAATTAAATAATAAATATATTGAATATTTTAATATTTCGGTATAATTAAATACTGATAAATTGGGAAAATTTTGGAAAATTATAGAAATTACTAAAATGAGGGAGTTTTATTGGATTTAAGAAAATTAAGAAATTTTAGGATTTATTATATTCTATTTTATTGCTAATCGCGATAAAATATCGCTAATCGCGCATTAAGCTTGTTTTGTGCAAAACATGCACCATATCATTTTTACACTTGTGTTACATTTTATAACCATGGCTTCATTTGGGAGTTATGTTTTTGTTTTAAAAAATGAAATGAGAAGAAAAGAAAAAAAAAGAAAAGAAAACGGAAAGGTATGAGTGAGAGAGAGAGAGAGGTGAGGGGTCAACCCATGACCATGGTTTCTTGTCCCTTCATTGTTCTTCTTCATTTCTCTCCCCTCTTTTCTCTCATGGCAGCACTCTCTCCTCCCTCCTCTTCAAACTCACAAAACAACCTCAAAACCTCATCCCCACTTCATTAAAAATGTGCACAAGCTCACAAGCTACGCTTTGGACCAAGAAAGCAAGGGTTTTGGACACTTGGGGCAACTCAGGAAAATTCTTGAGTTGCCAAATGAGGTAATTCCTATACCATTTGCATTGTATTTCTTTCACTTTAGCTTCCATGGTTGATTTGAAGTGTTTTTGTGATGTTTAGTGAGGATAGGAAATTCCAAGTTAGGGTTAAGGAAAACATAATTTGAGATAGTGTAATTGAGGTTTGTTAAGGCCATATAACCCCTCTAGTCTAAGTTTCATGGACTGAAACCATAGAATTAAACCCAAAACCCCAACTTAGAAACCTCGATATTGGAGAATTTTGGATTTTGTGTGGGTATATTGACATCTGCTATCACCCGAGACACCTGAAAAATATTTAGCAAACACAGAGAGATGTGCAGGCAACCTAGAACCTATACCCATGACGCAAGCCCCAACCACCTTGTCCAGGCCGCAGATTTATTCATTTGGGCCGCAATTTGCGGCCTTGGTACACCCAAATTGCTTCATGCTTGTTCCAGGGCTTTATCTCCAGTAAATTAGACCCTCCATATGTGCAAAATTTGCTAATTTCACTTAGGGTAAAATCTGGGACCATTTTCTTGAGTTGCTGCATTATTTTGCGACTTCGTTTTAATTTGGGATTTTGTATTTGATTTTGTGTTCCGTCGTCTGGTATTTGTACGTCAGCGGCGGGGGCTGTTTGGTGGTTTTGCAAGCGTAGGCTATAGGTTTAAACCTATGAGCAAAACGTATGTCGTTTTGGTTTTCCGACCTGATTTTAATACGCATCTTGCGATTGTGTATTGGTTGTAGGTACCCCCATATGGATTTCACGACGACGAGGATGAGCATGGCGTCATCGACTCCAGCAAGCGAGAATCAAGGTGAGTAGATTATATCTACGGGAGAAGTCGGGTGGATGGCGTATAGCACCCCCGCAGTTCGTAGCATAGTGTATAGTGTATATATATTATATGGATACATTTATATGGTACTGTGAGGTTATGATTATCTAGATAGACTTTGGGAGTCATGGATAACTTTCGTGTAATTGGATGATAGTGTCGCTAGTTGGTTTAGTCGCGAGCCCTAGAATAAGGTTTACACCCACACGCACAGACATGCTTACTTGTTATTACTTGTACATATATGAGGATACGTATATATATATATATATATATATATATATATATATATAGTCACACACACACACATACACACACACTCATAGGTTTGGGACCAGGTCTATATATATATACATATACCTATACATGGATAATGAGGATAGTGGATGATATTTGGAGATGAGTCGATGAGTTTGGGCATGGTGCCACGAGATCGGTGATATGAAGTGGTTCGTATTAGGAGATACGACATGAGATTTTAGCGGGCCTTTAGGTGTGTGTTTTCATATACGCATATATATGCAGATGGTATCAGTTTGTACTAGACTTAGATCAGTACCCCAGTTCATGAGATACGATGATAAGGATACTAGATAAATGATGAGATGAATGTGATATTTGACCCGTACCCAGATTGGGATGCCGTACGACTGATTTACATCCGATCTACATATTGATGATTGATCCGCACTCTTGACTCGAGAATGTCATGTTATTTATTGTATCGTTTGTGATACTATTGAGGCTGTTGGATATATGTATGCCCTAGAGGCCATTATATGATAGTGGATGTATCTATACATGTATATATATATTAAGTATGCATTCTTGCTCGACATGATAGTATGCTATCTGGTTCTTCTTTATCTGACATGTTGATTTGATCATGCTTTTATTCATTCGTACATGCTGATAAAGCCCTGAGGATATCGGCTTGACTACTCTGATTATGATGGAGATCATACTAGTGGGACATCTGTAGTCCATAAGCATATCCTGAAATGTCCCTAGTCGTAGGTATATCGAGACGGGGCATTGATATACCAGAGTAGACTAGCGTATATGATACTAGACCCATACGATGGGCGATGAATGTTCCCACATTCATCGATGTTTGACATCAAGATCATATACGGGTGCTCAGTGGTGACTGGATACACTGGACGGACTCACCGAGAACTTCTATATGGAATTATATCTATCGTCGGATAGCAGTTCTCAGGTGACACTGGTACAGGTTAGTCTGTAGACCCGAGATCGTCATAGAGTCTTGTGTGTTCTCCTACTGTACTTTGATTGCCACCCTACCACGGCTCTACTGAGTCGTGCAAACAGTTGGCCGTTGGGTACAGTCCCGAGACACACGAAGACGATGAGCGATAGGAGGGGTTTCGTCTCTCCCGGTATTGGGAGTTGATGTTGTGTAGTGCCCGACTGGTTATATCAGTAAGTCCCTGGCCAGGGCTGCTGAGATTTGCTGATAAGTGTTATCAGTAGTTTCTCGATCTGTTATAGACCATTCACCGGTATGACTTATTGAGTTATTGGGGTCGACGTGACCATCCCTAGACTCGATATGCAGCATATCTGACGAAGAGACCGGACTGTACGGTAGTGTTGCCGGTTGGCTCGACGAGAGTTGTAGCAGGTTCGCTTGTTTTCTTCTGATCGCTCAATACCCGGGTGGCCGTTACGTTTAGCAGACCGCTTGCGGCTTGGGGGTGCTTGATATGATCATCACCCACTGCCGGCGTATTGACGAGTCTTAGAGTCCCACAAAGGAGTTACCTAGTCCAGGCGAAATTTTGTGGTGCGCGTATGCGATATGAGCATGGACCCGATTAAAATGCGCGTATAGGATACCGTACATTGATCGGGTGGCTTACTTTTGGTGGGGTCATATGTGATATGGCCGGATTGATAAATCAAGTGTTGATTTATCATTTAACCATTAGTTTTCTCACTTAAAACCTTTCTTGTATATGATGAATGTATGCATGCATGTATGTTTTTCTTTCTTTCTTTCTAATTTCATGCACATATGGATGTGCATACATTCATACATACATACATCATCTATCATGGTTGATTACACATGGAAAATGATGGCAATATAAGACTCACACCATGGATAAATATTTGAATTATCATTTGATTTTTGGTTAAAACAAAATAGAAAAAGAAAGGATAATTATTGACTTATTTCTACACTCTTCTTTAACCTAACCATCCTCACCTACCCTTAACCATGGATTAAATTTTCCTTCTTTGTTTTAAACTCTAATTAAATAATAACTCAAATATTTAACCATGGTTTGAGATGAGAAGAAATAAATATATAAAGTTATATTTTCATTTCTTTTCAAGGGTTATCTTTTTACTCTTGTTAAAAGAAAGCCATCATCTTCTTCCTCCTTCACCATTTTGCTCTCTAGCCTTTTGTAGTGAGCAATATACTCATCAAGATTAGTTTTTGAAGTGAGAAAAGACACCACAACATCATTCTACACAACTTTAGCCAACTTGTTTAGAGTGTTATCTTCATTTCTTCTCTTGAAAAGTCAAGTAGATAGCTTGGACGAAGGAGCTTCGGGTGGATCGTCATGGACACAAGAAGACTTCAAGAGGACCTTCCTCCAACACCTAAGAGGCCAAAGAGTCTAGCGAAGGGAGCTACAAAGGTTGTAGTCTTGAAACCCTAGTCTTTTTGCCTTTAACATTTAGAAACCCTAATTTTCTAGGATAAGATCCTTTGTATGCTTGCTTAGCACCATAAAAACTTGAACTTTGTGACATGTGATGCTTCCAAACTCTACATAGGGTGCTAGGTAAACCTAACATTGGTATCAGAGCCGACCTAGAATATTAGGCGACACTTTTACGAAGTAAAATTCCCGATCAGATCAAAATACGATTTTTCGAGACCTTCTCTTGACAAATTTTAAAATCTGACATTTTTCAGAATTAAAAATACTTAAAAAATACAGCTGGAAGAACTAAGAAAAACTGTGAAATTCGAAGCCCTGATGCATACAAACCGCCGCGGAACCGCGGCAATTCCTGGCTTAGGCCGCGGCTCCGCGGCCGTACAGAGGCATCATTGCTTCAAATTTGCACTATAATTCTTATAACTGCTTGTATAGTGTTTTAGGTATGTTTAATATGAATATAGTACTGTATTTTCTGGAGATGGTTTTGGACTCGTCGATTCGATCGGAATTTTCATTTCGTTGCTTTTCCGGGTAAATTAGAAAGTATTGAAGTGTTCGAACGAGTATCATTTGCTCACTATTCACGGGGTTTTGAATATTTTGGAGAGACGTGCAAGTTTTGTGGTGGACCCTCTAGAAGACAACAAACCTTAACTCGATTATGTGACCGTCTTGAACTGCCCTTTGAACCTTAGGGTTTGGGGCAGTACGGCGTGCCACATGTGAGGCGTTGGCTTGACCCTTCTACGGCTGGACCACTAGTACTGTGTCACACTCCAGGTTTTTGAACTCTGCTCAAGTGTTGAGCTTTAGTGAATCTTGGGTATTTGATCGTTCGTTCGAAAACTTTAATACTGTCTGTTTATCTGGAATGTGATGCAATGTGTGGAATTCATATTACTAGACATGAAATACGAAGTATGTGATATTTCACATTTGCGATGTCTAAAGAGAATGTGGATTCCAGATATTGCAGTTTTACATTTTCTTTTCTGTGACCGTAAGTGTAGTATGTTCGATATCGCCGGTTTCGTTGCTATACATCAACGACAATTGGGGTACGCATAATTACTTACGTTGATGATATGTGATATTATGTGTTGCTGAGATATGATGTGCAGGATTGTCGCGATTGAATAGCCGGGGGCTTTTATGTGAGATGAGAGTTTTATATTTTCATTCATGTAAATTCAAATGTAATGTAATATTCTTTTATTTGGGGCACTTCCGGGTTGAGGTTGTGTCACCAGTGTTGTATATTATTTACTTTTCCGCATTAGGATAGACCCAAGGAGGGGAGCACAAGTGACCGGGTTCTGGGGTTCAGTGGGAGGCCATCTCGAGGAGTCGAGACCGGGTCTCCTAAACTCCAGGATTGGTAGGGTAGCTTGTCGCTCTCGTAGGGGTCTAGGGGTGTGGGCTTGGCTATTCATCGCGACTGTGGAATCCGTATTTTCTATTGTTGGCTAAATACTAAATACGGACGTCCTAGTATATCCCATATTATATATATGTTTCTGCTGCCTGTGTTCTGAGATATCTGAGACGAATGACATATTATATATATGATATATAGTAGACATTGCTTATGTTTTACACCCGTGCTAGTCCCGTCCCAGTATGCCGTTAGTTAAGTAACCTAACGGTGCATAACGGAACATTGCGGCGAATGCGGATGGCATAAGCGTACGTGTTATTTTCGTTTCTTTTATGTGATTGGCTTAAGGACTTAAATGATGGGATTACATTAATATGATTAATGTAAAGAAAATAAACCTAAAAAGATGTTGTAGAATCAGATTTGAAAATCACTCGGCTCTTTATGAAAAAGCTATATTTCAAAACTGCGGAGCACAAACCACTCCTTTTGAAAACCGTTTGATTCTACAACGATATCAAGTTCAAAGCGTTAAAGATTTTCTTAAAAATCATCCGCAACCCTCCGTCATTTTAGGAAGTAGAGTACTTATTATTCGTGCTACGTTTGTTGACTTTAGTTAAGGCGTAGTGTACGGTAGCTAAGTGATGTCTTCCTACACTGCATATGATGCAGATTAATTAGGACATTCATGCGACTTTGTTGACCTTAGTTAAGGGTCATATGGATGGGTCTAATTGATCAAGAATTGACGGGTAGAACTTGACTGGTACTTATGATTTGTTGACCATAGTTAAGGTCATAACTACTAGGGGTAAAAATCACATCGGGAATTTCAAGTGTTGAGATTTGCAATGAGATTGCATACCTTCCATATGATGGTTGGATCCCGATCCCACTGTGGGCAATAGTTGCTCCTAGGAGAGTTTTGCAGTTTACAATTAGCTAACTCATTAGGTGTCTAGAAAGGTGTTAACGGGGCTATGCCTCTGGGAAAATGAGGTTTACTTTAATTAGGTCCGTGCGAAAGCACGGGGAACCTCCCTCAAGTACCGATACTGGCCTGGCTGAACGGTTAGCGAAGTTGTAGACTGTAATTAATCCTGGCTAGTTTTCTTTTTAAGGTTTGAAAGAAAAACTTGATTAAAGCAGTGGGAGACATCGATTAGACAAGATAATAACCAATCTGATCTATGCAAGAGCTTTCGCTGGGTGTATTCTTTTCTCTCTCTTAATGGCAGATACCAATGACTGGACTCAAACTTCTACTAGATAAAAACAAACTGAATGAGACCAATTATAAAGACTGGCTGAGGAATCTGAAAATAGCCTTGACTTATGATAAAGTATCATATGTCCTCACGGCTTCAGCCCCGCCCACCCCAGGTCCAAAATCCTTAGTTGCAGACATTGAAGTCCGCAAGACATGGGACGCTGACTATGCGACGGCCAAATGCCTCGCGCTTGCATCGATGGACAATACACATCAAAAGCAGCACGAGAATATGGACATTCAAACCATATTCCTCCATACAAAGGAGCTGTATGGAGAGCAATCCCGCGTATTACGATACGAAGCATCAAAGAAATTGTTTCAGATGCGAATGGCCCCTGGCACACCAGTAAGAGACCATGTTCTGAAGATGATAGCTCTTATAGAAGAGCTTGAGGACCTAGGATGGATAATGGACAATGAACAATATACAGATATTATTCTGCAGTCCCTCCCCTCCACCTTTGCTCAGTTCATAGTTAACTTCAACATGCACGGCATGGAGAAGGAGCTACCTGAACTCCTTAATATGTTAAGGAGTGCAGAGAGCACTATGAAATCAATGAAAACTCCCGTTATGACTATTGGGCAATCTTCTTCTTCTCGCCCTAAGGCTAAGTCCAAAGGAAAGAAAAAGAAGAAGCCCACCAATCCTAAGGCTGGAGTTAAAAAGGTGAAGGGAAAGGAAAAGTCCAAAGCTGGAGACCCGGGGAAAGGAGAATGTTTTCATTGCCACAAGACAGGACATTGGAAGCGCAACTGTACAGAGTACTTGAACCTCAAGAAGAAGCATGGGGATGCTTCCGCTTCAGGTGTGTTTGTGACAGAAAACTGTTTTTCAATAAACTCTGCTTCCTGGGTATTAGATACCGGTTCAGGTTCTCACATTTGCAATTCTATGCAGGGACTGAGAAATTGCAAATTTTTGAAGACAGGTGACCATACTTTCCGCGTTGGAAATGGTTCCAATGTACATACAGTCGCAGTGGGAGAGTATCACTTGGGGTTGCCATCTGGATTTTTTTTTGGTTTTGAACACATGTTATTTTGTACCAAGTATGCTATGTAATATAATATCAGTTTCTTTGTTAGACAATGAAGGATATAACTTTATATTGCAGAACAATGTTATGAACATTCACCTGAATCAAATGTTGGTTGGGTATGGTACACTTAATAACGGGATATACGTCCTAAATCAACACACAGTTTTCAGTATACAACACACTAATAAAAGAAAACTTTCAGAATTAAATGAAGCTTTTCTTTGGCACTGTAGACTTGGTCATATTAACGAAACAAGACTAAACAAGTTACACAAAGATGGATATTTAAACTCTTTTGAATATAAATCTTATGCGACTTGCCAGTCTTGTATCAAGGGTAAAATGACCAAAACTCCGTTTACCGGAAACGGAGAAAGAGCTACTGAGCTCCTAGGCCTCATACATAATGATGTATGCGGGCAAATGTCTACAAAGGCTAGAGGCGGTTTTTCATACTTCATTACGTTCACTTACGATTTCTCAAGATTCGGTCATGTATTTTTATTAAAGCACAAGTCCGAAGCTTTCGAGAAATTCATTGAATATAAACAAGAAGTAGAAAAACAAACCGGCTTGAGTATCAAGATACTTCGATCAGATCAAGGTGGGGAATACCTTAGTATATAATTTGCAAACTTCCTAAAAGAGAATGGGATTCTCTCTCAGCTCACTCCTCCTTACACACCACAGCACAACGGTGTGTCTGAACGACGGAATAGGACCCTATTAGATATGGTCCGATCCATGATGAGTGATGCTGAGTTACCCGTCTCATTTTGGGGGCATGCATTGGAGACTGCAGCGTTTCTGCTAAACAGGGTTCCGACCAAAACCGTGTCTACCACGCCATATGAGATATTGTTAGTTATATGTATGCCCTAGAGGCCATTACTATACATAGAATGTATACTGTAGTGGATGCTGGGACATATATAGGGAGGACTTTCTTGCTCGACATGATAGTATGCTATCTGGTTACTCTTTACCTTAACGTGTATACTAATTGTCTCTCTGTTACATGTTGGTAAAGCCCTTAGGATGTGTACTTGACTACCTGGACTATGATGCGGATCATACTAGTGGGGACATGGTAGTCCATAAGTACATCCTTCAAGGTCCCTAGTCGTGGGTGTATCGAGACGGGGCATCGATATACCAGAGTAGACTAGCGTATATCTTCTCAACCCATACAGATGGGCGATGGATGATCCCATATCCATTGGTGTTTGACATCAGAGATGATATACGGGTGCTCAGTGGAGACTGGGTACACTGGACGGACTCGCCGAGAACTCCCAGATGGTATTATACCTTACGTCAGATGGCAGTTCTCTGGTGACACTGGTGCATGTTAGTCTGTAGACCCGAGATCGTCATAGAGTCTTGTGTGATTCCCACTGTGCTTTGATTTCCACCTTACCACGTCCAAGAGGGCGTGCAAAACGGTGGTTTTTGGGTACAGTCCCGAATCACATGGAGGCAATGAGCGATAGGAGGGGATTCGTCTCTCCCGGTATAGGGAGGTGATGTTGCGTTGTGTTCGATTGGCTATAACCGGAAATCCTAGGCCAGGGTTGCTGAGATTTACTGGTAAGTGTTACCAGTAGTTTCTCGAACTGTTATAGACCTCATATCGACATGACTTATCGAGCTATTGGGGTCTGGCGTTTACCACCCCTAGGCGAGATATGCGACATATCAGACGACGAGACCGGACTGTACGGTAAGTGTTACTGGTTGGATTCACAGGAGTGTGAGCGGGCTTGCTCGTCGATCTTCTGATCGCTCAATACCCGGGTGGCCGTTACGTTTAGCAGACCGCTTGCGGCTTGTGGGTGTTTGATATGATCATCACTTGCTGCCGGCGTATTGACGAGTCTTTAGAGTCCTACACAGAGGTTTCCTGGCTCAAGCGAAACGAAATAGGAGCGCATATGAGATATGTGCGGGACCGAGAATAATGCGTATATGTGATACCGTATTCCATTCTCGCGATGAATGTATCCATTGGTTGTATGCGATATAACCTAGTTATCGAATCAAGGATTGATTCGATAAGCCGATACATTGAATATTAGTCGGTTGTATACGATATGACCGGATCGTTAAATCAAGTATTGATTTAATGATTTAATGCATAATTATATATTTGATATATTACTTTGCGTTAACTAGTATTGGTTCACTTAAATTGGATTTTCTCACTTGATGTACAAAAGTTGTATATGTGATATACTTTTGTGCACTTGTTTGTATCATGTTTGATGATACATGCTAACTTGGGTTTGTGTAAAGAATTAAACCATGGTTATGTTTATGGTTAGAGTTTTGATTTACTTATCTATTCATTTATTTATTTATTCATTTTTACAAGATAAATAGAATGGTGGCTTATTTTGTTTCTTTCATGAAGCTTCATGAAGTGTTGAAAGCTTGACCATTTTGTTTGTTTGCTTAACCCTAACCATTCAACCTAACCATAGTTCATTCTCTACACCTAACCATGGTTGGTACATGATAAGTATTCATTTTATTTTCTATTTTGAATAATACATATCATATTCTTTCTTCATCTTCTTCATCTTCAACAATGAAGAAACCTTGCAACCATCAATGGCAACTTGAGAAAAAGAGTGAGAAATCCAATTCTAAAGTGAACCCACTTCCTATTTCATCATCCTCTACCACTTGCCAAGTAGTATATGGTGTTTTCTTCACAAGTTTCAAGGCTTGGTGAAGTTGGAGCTTGATCTTGTGTTGCCTCGACGTAGATCATCTTCGGCATCGAAGTCGACGACCTAGCCCGATCATTTCTTCGATGAAACCACCGCGAGAGTCCGGGATCCGATGGGTACAGCGGAGGGAATTCAAAGCGGAGCTATGGAGGTGGAGGACCGGATCTACAAAGGTTGTATTTCCGTTCAATTAGTTAAGTTGTTAACTAGTTGCATGTTTCGCCTATTCTCTAGTTAACGATCCGTATTAGGGTTTGTAGGCACATGAAAAATTTGAATTTGGTATGGTTGATGCCTTGTGAGACCTCATAAGCGTGCCTAGGAACCCTACAGTGGTATCAGAGCCTAGCTAGAGCCTTAGGCGATGCGTAGACGAATTTTGAAACCCGAACGAACCCGAAACCCTAAAAATGACCCCTCTTTGTACATTTTTACAAAACTGGGTTTTTTCCAGATTAAAAATTCTTTAAAAACTCAGCAGGAAATTCTAAGAATTACGGTGCAAAAATTACCTAATGATGTGTCTAAAGCGCGGCGGAACCGCGGCAGAAGCCTGGATTCTGCGGCGGTTCCTGTTAGTGTATATGCCCTAGAGGCCATTACTGTATCATACTAGTTTGTATATTACTTAATGGAAGCTTGGGATATTCACCTTGTATAAACAGTCTTGCTCAATATAGTAGTATGCTACTTGGTTTGTTTCTACTTCAATGTGTACTTGTGTTTATTTCAGTATATCACTTATACGCATTAGTGGAGCCCTTAGGATCTTTGCTTGATTACCAGCGTTGTGATGGCAGTCACACTAGTGGGGGCTGGGTAATCTATAGGCACATCCTTATACAGGTCCCTAGTCGTAGGACTATCGAGACTGGGCATCGATACTCCGGAGTAGACTAGCGTATGCGCTTCTCATCCCAGTGTGGGAGATGGTCTGTCCCACAGCCATCAGTACGTCGTACT
This sequence comes from Agapanthus africanus, assembly GCA_030015575.1. Lineage (NCBI taxonomy): Eukaryota > Viridiplantae > Streptophyta > Magnoliopsida > Asparagales > Amaryllidaceae > Agapanthus > Agapanthus africanus. The sequence goes on along the minus strand of CM057340.1, from coordinate 162,489,491 downwards.
GGAGATAGTATACGGGTGCTCGTTGGGTTACGAGTACACTGGACAGGACTCGTCGGGAACTGACAGGTTGGTATTATACCTATCGTCAGTTATCAGTTCCCAGGTGACATGAGTACAGCTTAGTCCGCTGACTTGACACTGACACTTCGCCTCGAGTGTGTTCCCACTGCACTTTGATCACTACCCTACCACGGCTCAAAGGAGTCGTGCAAACAGGTGGTGGTTGGGTGCAGTCCCGAAGCACTTGGAGGCAGTGACGGTTAGACAGGATTCGTCTCTCCCGGTATTGGGGGTTGACATCGCGCTGTGTCTAGGAGAGCCATTACACGAGTAGTCCCTGGCCAGGACAAGCGAGATATACTGGTAGGTTTCCAGTGTTATCTCAGGGTGTTTTGTGCTTCACTCCGACACGACTTGTACCGCTATTGGGGGACTGACGTTTTACCGCCCCCTAGGCCCGCCATGCGATGTATCAGACGAACAGACCGGACTGTACGGAGAATGTCATATTCAGACTCAGTAGGAGTTCAGATGGGGTTTCACCTCGTCAGCCTTCTTGTCGGCATCTACCTGGGGACCGTTACGCACAGCTAGTGCCGCTTGCGGTCTGTGGTTAAACCCACTGCCAGCGTAGTGTCGAGTCTTTAGAGTCCCACACAGAGGGTATTCGCCTCTGGGCAAAACAGAGTAGAGGTCGCATGGTTTTGCGACAGGGTTCGTTCTCATCCGCGCACTTGTGCACGTTTGGAGTCCGGACGGATTATACTGGCAGGCTCTGGTTTGAGCCAGATACTGGTATATGTTTTGGGGGTTGCTTTTATATCTTGGTATTCTTGTTCCTCGGAACAAGAATGCAGGTGTGTATGCACAGTTGCTTGAGGCGGAGAATGAGGTTTTTCATTAGGGTTTCGGATCGGGTGCGTATGCACAGTTGACAGTTATCATTTCCAAACCCTAATGGATTTGTATATTATCTATTAATAATAGTAATTAAATAAGAATTATGTTATGGTTGTTTTTTGTTGACTTGTTGACCTTGGTTGACTTGTTGACCATTGACCACTTTCATGCCTTGAAAGTCTTCCTTGATTCATGCTTACACTTCATTAAAAGAGGTATGATAGTGGTCATTCCATATTTACCATCAACTATTCTTATTTCCATTATTATCATTTAGATAATTCATTTCTTTTGCAATATGGTTGCAAGAAAGAAATAATTGAGCTCATTCTATCATAACCTCTCTCTCTCCTCATTTCATCTTCTTCCTCCTCTTGAAAAGAGAAACCTTCTCATGTGTTGAGAATCATTCTCTTTAGATAGAAAAGCAAACCCTAATCACTCTCTACTCATTCTAGGATGAAGGTTTAGCAAGCCGGAAACCCTAGTTCACTCAAAGATCGAGGAAGAGCCCAAAGTCGAACCTTCGAGGTGGATCCATCTTCGACGGGAGAAGGCGACGAAAAGAGAACCATCAACCTCTACAAGGTTTGAAGAAGAAGGAGTTCAAGTTTAGGTATAACCATCTTCCATAGTAGCTAACTCTCTTTAGCTTGTTAACTAGTTTTAGTTTAGACAACGATCCCGACATAGTTTAGTCCATGTTGCCTCTTGCGATAAAAATTCGTTTTTTATACCGTTTCCGCCTCCCCGTAAGTACCGGGGGTCGCAATATGGACTTACAGTGGTATCAGAGCCTAACTAAACTTAAACTAGCTTGGTAGTGAAGTGTAACGAAGTTCGGAACCGAAAAATCGCAAAACCGGAAAATCAAAACCCTAACTTTCTGTTGAAATTTTTTCTGCTCAAAATGAAAAACTTTATACTTGTAAAATTGTCTCAGGGTTTTCTAAGAACACACAAGAAAAACGATAGCATGTTTCATCAAAACCGCCGCCCTTCCGCGGCCTGAGCTACTCATCTGGCCGCGGAACCGCCGCAAGTTGGTGTCATCTTTGCATCGTTTTTCGTGCATTGTTCTTCTGTGTTGGGTTTGGGATTTTTAAGATATATTATATGTACCCAGATTTTCCAGAACTGAAATTCACTTTTGGGGTCCTATAATTCCGTATTTTTTTCCGAACTTCACTGCACTTTGGCTATGTTGGTTATATCTGTGATGTTTGCATGTATTGAACGTCGGCTAATCGCTATAAGTCGATTAGTCGGGGTTATACATGATCTGTAATGTGCTGGAATGTGTATATGAATGTGTTGGACTGTCGCGGGTGAATAGCCGGGGTGGATGTGAGATGAGCTTTTGTTTTTCTTTCATTCATTGTAAATGTAAATTGATGTAATAATATTATTTGTTTGGCCGCACAACCGGGTCGGGGTTGTAGCCGTCATTGTATAATTCTTTTTACTGTTTTTGCTCCTAGGATAGACCCATGGTGGGGTGCACAAACTACCGGGAACATGAAGGGTAGTTTGCCGCACCCGTAGGGGTCTTGGGTGGGGTATTTGCTATTCACCGCGACCGTGTTATCCGCTTTTCGTTTCAGGCTCGAAAGGAATGCGGATTGCTAATATATCCAATGTATTCATCTGTGATCTGTAATGTCTATCATTGCTTTCTATTTAGATGTTGCTTATGTTTTACAGCCGCGCTAGCCCAGCCCCCGCTCTGTCGTTAGTTAAGTAACCTAACGAGTGATGACGGGACCCCGTGGCGAATGCGAATGGCATAAGCGTACGTCATATTTTGGTTGTTTTCTGCAATGGTAGGATTAAATGATGGGACGCATTAAAAGAACTAATGCAAGAATATCACGCATTAAAAGAACTAATGCAAGATAATAAACCAAGTTTAAGTCGATGGAACACTTTCGAAAAACCACTCGGTTCTTTTCAAAACTAACTTTTAAATGCGGAGCTTGAGCCACTCCTTCTAAAAGCTATCTCGTTCCATCGATTATATCAAGTTCACTACGTTCACGGTTTTACCAAAACCATTCGTAGCCCTCCGTCGTTTCGCATGAATAGGCAATAGTATTCAAGCTGTGTATTTTGGCCAAAGTCAAGGCACAGTGATTGGTAGCTATTGGGTGTTCATGTGTAGCATAGATAGATGCGTTGGTTTGGGACAGTCGTGCTGCCATTTTGGCCAAAGTCAAGGGTATGTACGGATGGATCCAAATTAACCTGGAAAGTGACGGGAAGAACTTGACATGTGACTTATGATATTTTGGCCAAAGTCAAGGTCATAAGAGCATGGGGCAAAAATCCACATCGGGAGTTTCATAAGTACTGAAACTTGCTAGATTTGCATACCATTTGGAGTGTGATGATTATGGTAGGATTCCTTCATTTTCGTCACGCGATGATATTTGGATCCCGATCCTACTGTGAGTATATGCTACTCCTCGGGAAATTTCTCACTAAACGATCAATGCTATAAACCTAGTAGGTGCCTAGAAAGGTGTTAGCGGGGCTACGCCCCCAGGGAAAAGAGGTTCTTAAATTAAGGAACTTCGCGAAAGCGTTGGAAAACCTCCCTCGAAGTACCGACACTGGCCTGGCTGAACGGTTAAGCAAGTATTGTACGGTGGGATTGATCCCGGCTAATTCTTCCTTTGTGGTTTGAGGAGGGATTCGAGAGACAGTGGGAGCCATCCTGTTTAGACAAATTAAAAACCATTCTAAACTTGCAAGAGCATCGTGCTAAGTGTTTCTTCTCTCCCCCTGCAGCGACCAAATCGAAATGACTGGACTTAAGTTACTTCTAGATAAAAACATATTGACAGGGCCAAACTACAAAGATTGGCTCAGGAATGTCAAATTGGCAATCTCTTACGACAAGCTGGGGTATCTTCTTACCAGCAAAGCTCCCCCCGTCCCAGGTCCCACCTCCAGTGTCGCGGATAAGGAAATCCGTAAGACTTGGGAGATTGACAGCGCGAAGGCCAGATGCCTCGTACTTGCCTCGATGGACAATGACCATCAGAGGAGGCACGAGAATATGGATTTGGAATCCATATTTCTTCATACAAAAGAACTGTATGGAGAGCAGTCTCGTATCGCAAGATACGAAGTGTCGAAGAAGTTATTTTCGACTAAGTTGGCCGTCGGATCATCGGTAGCGGACCACGTGCTTAAGATGATTGGCTACACTGAGGAGCTCGCGGAACTTGGGACCACGTTGGACAGTGAACTTTATACAGATATAATTCTCCAGTCCCTTCCATCCACTTACGCCCAGTTCATACTGAATTTCAACTTGCAAGAAAAGGAAGTTGAACTTTCAGAACTCCTCAACCTGCTGAGGAGCGCAGAGGGCACCCTACAGAAGGGTAGGGATACATCCACTTTGTTTGTAGGAGGATCTTCTTCTTCTAGGTCCAAGGCGAAAGCCAAGGGAAAGAAGAAGAAAGCCCCCGCCAAACCAAGAGGCGGTGTTAGTAAAGTGGGTGCGAAGAAAAAGGAAAAGGCAACAAAAATAGCGGGGAAGCTTGTTGGTAAAGAGGAATGCTTCTATTGTCACAAGAGTGGACACTGGAAGAAAGATTGCAGGGCTTGGAAAGCCAGGACACAGGAACTGAAGCAGGTTGCGGCTTCAGCTTCAGGTGTATATGTTATTGAAAACTGTCTTTCTATAAACTCTACTTCCTGGGTATTGGATACCGGATCAGGATCTCATATCTGTAATTCTTTGCAGGCGTTGAGAAACCGTAGGGTTTTGAAGGCAGGTGACATGACCCTCAGAGTTGCGAACGGAGCTAGCATGGATGCTAAAGCCGTGGGGGACTATCACCTGGGAATGTCAGATGGGCATGTTTTGGTTTTGCGTAATTGCTTTTTTGTACCCAACGCAACTTGTAATATCATTTCTGTATCTTTGGTTTCTAAAGAAGGTTATGAATTTGCGTTTGTAAGTAATGTTGTTAACATTCACCTTAATCAAGTTCTGATTGGGTCAGGTACATTGAGCAATGGTATATACGTATTAAACCAACCACAGATTTTCAATGTCCAGAATACACACAAAAGAAAGTCACCAGATATTAATCAGACTTTCTTATGGCATTGTAGACTGGGTCACATCAATGAGAGAAGGTTGACTAAGTTAAATACAGAAGGATATTTGGATCCGTTCGAATATCAATCATATGCCACTTGTCAATCCTGTCTCAAAGGAAAGATGACAAAGACTCCGTTCACTGGACACGGAGTAAGAGCGAGCGAGCTCTTGGGACTCGTACACAGCGACGTGTGCGGTCCAATGTCTACACATGCGCGAAGCGGTTATTCTTACTTCATTACTTTTACGGATGATTTTTCAAGATACGGTTATGTCTTCTTAATGAAACATAAGTCCGAAGCTTTTGAAAAATTCCAGGAATTTAAGAATGAAGTAGAAAAACAGACCGGCAAAAGTATCAAGATTCTAAGATCGGATCGAGGTGGAGAATACTTAAGTGCCGAGTTCCTGAATTATTTAAAAGAGAATGGGATTCTCTCTCAGCTTACTCCTCCATACACCCCGCAACATAACGGTGTATCGGAGAGACGGAACCGGACCCTATTGGATATGGTACGGTCCATGATGAGTAACGCTGAGTTACCGCGATCATTCTGGGGGTATGCACTAGAATCAGCTGCGTACCTTTTGAACCGAGTTCCTACTAAGACTGTGCCTACTACACCATATGAAATGTGGTGTGGGAAGAGACCCCATCTCAGTCACATTAAGACTTGGGGAAGTCCAGCTTTTGTTAAAAAGCAGCATGCGGACAAGCTCGAGGCGCGCTCAGTACTGTGTAAGTTTGTGGGATATCCAAAGAATTCCAAGGGATATCTTTTCTACTACGAAGAGGAACAAAAAGTTCTTGTTTCTCGTCATGCCCACTTTCTAGAACATCAGTTCTTAGAAAAAGAATTAAGTGGGAGCGCAGTAGAACTGGAAGAAATTCCAGAACCACAGACTATTACTGAAAGCTTAATGGAACCAGAGGGTTCAAATGAACAGGACATTCCTACGCCGCTCCGCAGGAGTAGTAGGCAGTCTCATCCGCCCGAGAGATACTACGGTTTTCTCATAGACGGGGATCGAGAGGATTGCATCATAGATTATGATGAGCCTACTAGCTTCCAGCAGGCCGTTCAGAGCGTTGACTCGGTAAAATGGCTGGATGCAATGCGGACCGAAATGGAGTCCATGTACACCAACAAAGTATGGACGTTGGACATTGCTCCAGACGGGGTAAAACCCGTAGGATGCAAGTGGATCTTCAAAAGGAAGATTGGTGTAGATGGACAGGTTGAGACCTATAAAGCTAGACTTGTAGCAAAGGGTTTCCGTCAAAGACCTGGCTTGGACTATGACGAAACCTTTTCTCCAGTGGCTATGCTGAAATCCATTCGGATCCTTCTTGCCATTGCTGCCTTCCACGATTATGAGATTTGGCAGATGGACGTAAAAACCGCTTTTCTAAATGGAAATTTAGAGGAGTGTGTCTATATGGATCAGCCAGAAGGTTTCATTCAGAGTGGGAGCAGCGGAAAGGTGTGCAAGTTGCTTAAGTCCATCTATGGACTAAAGCAGGCATCGCGGAGTTGGAACATCTGTTTTGATGAGACGGTCAAGGAATTTGACTTTATCAAAAATCCAGATGAACCGTGCATCTATAGTAGATTTGTAGCGAGAACTGTAGTATTCCTTGTTTTATACATGGATGACATTCTCTTAATAGGAAATGACATTCCTATGCTACAATCTGTCAAGGGTTTCTTGTCACACAGGTTCTCCATGAAAGACCTGGGTGATGCCTCTTACATCCTGGGGATCCGGATCCATCGTGATAGATCCAAGAGGATATTAGGACTTTCACAGTCCAGGTACATCGACACCGTACTGAAAAGATTCAGTATGGAAGATTCCAAGCGCGGTAATTTACCGGCTTGTCACGGGATCACCCTCTCTAAAGAGATGTCTCCCAAGACTGATTTGGAGAGGGATCGCATGTCTATTATACCCTACGCTTCTGCGGTAGGCTCTATAATGTATGCGATGTTGTGTACCAGACCGGATGTAGCTTATACACTGAGTGTAGTAAGCCGGTATCAGTCAAACCCTGGGGAGAAACATTGGATAGCGGTAAAGAACATTCTCAAGTACCTGAGGAGGACTAAGGAGATGTTCTTGGTGTATGGCGGAAAAGACCTCCAGATTGAGGCCTTTGCTGACTCCAGCTTCCAGAGTGACAAGGATGATTCCAAGTCCATGTCGGGTTTTGTCTTTACCCTCAATGGAGGGGCGGTGTGTTGGAAGAGTTCCAAACAGGAAACCGTTGCAGACTCGACTATGGAAGCGGAATACATCGCTGCATCTGATGCCGCAAAAGAAGCTGTCTGGATAAGGAAGTTCTTAAAAGAACTTCAGGTGGTTCCGTCCATTGTTGACCCAGTACCTCTGTATTGCGACAACAACGGGGCTATAGCTTTAGCAAAGGAACCCAGGTCCCATCAGAGATCCAGGCACATCTTGAGGCGGTATCACCTGATCAGGGAGATCGTGGATCGCAAGGAGATCGAGGTTCGGAGGGTTGCTTCAGAAGAGAACACTACAGATCCATTCACCAAGGCCCTACCCCAGACTCAGTTCGAGTGGCTGATCGAGATGATAGGTCTTCGATACGCCAGTACATGGCCTTAGTGCAAGTGGGAGATTGTTAGTGTATATGCCCTAGAGGCCATTACTGTATCATACTAGTTTGTATATTACTTAATGGAAGCTTGGGATATTCACCTTGTATAAACAGTCTTGCTCAATATAGTAGTATGCTACTTGGTTTGTTTCTACTTCAATGTGTACTTGTGTTTATTTCAGTATATCACTTATACGCATTAGTGGAGCCCTTAGGATCTTTGCTTGATTACCAGCGTTGTGATGGCAGTCACACTAGTGGGGGCTGGGTAATCTATAGGCACATCCTTATACAGGTCCCTAGTCGTAGGACTATCGAGACTGGGCATCGATACTCCGGAGTAGACTAGCGTATGCGCTTCTCATCCCAGTGTGGGAGATGGTCTGTCCCACAGCCATCAGTACGTCGTACTGGAGATAGTATACGGGTGCTCGTTGGGTTACGAGTACACTGGACAGGACTCGTCGGGAACTGACAGGTTGGTATTATACCTATCGTCAGTTATCAGTTCCCAGGTGACATGAGTACAGCTTAGTCCGCTGACTTGACACTGACACTTCGCCTCGAGTGTGTTCCCACTGCACTTTGATCACTACCCTACCACGGCTCAAAGGAGTCGTGCAAACAGGTGGTGGTTGGGTGCAGTCCCGAAGCACTTGGAGGCAGTGACGGTTAGACAGGATTCGTCTCTCCCGGTATTGGGGGTTGACATCGCGCTGTGTCTAGGAGAGCCATTACACGAGTAGTCCCTGGCCAGGGCAAGCGAGATATACTGGTAGGTTTCCAGTGTTATCTCAGGGTGTTTTGGGCTTCACTCCGACACGACTTGTACCGCTATTGGGGGACTGACGTTTTAACGCCCCCTAGGCCCGCCATGCGATGTATCAGACGAACAGACCGGACTGTACGGAGAATGTCATATTCAAACTCAGTAGGAGTTCAGATGGGGTTTCACCTCGTCAGCCTTCTTGTCGGCATCTACCTGGGGACCGTTACGCACAGCTAGTGCCGCTTGCGGTCTGTGGTTAAACCCACTGCCAGCGTAGTGTCGAGTCTTTAGAGTCCCACACAGAGGGTATTCGCCTCTGGGCAAAACAGAGTAGAGGTCGCATGGTTTTGCGACAGGGTTCGTTCTCATCCGCGCACTTGTGCACGTTTGGAGTCCGGACGGATTATACTGGCAGGCTCTGGTTTGAGCCAGATACTGGTATATGTTTTGGGGGTTGCTTTTATATCTTGGTATTCTTGTTCCTCGGAACGAGAATGCAGGTGTGTATGCACAGTTGCTTGAGGCGGAGAATGAGGTTTTTCATTAGGGTTTCGGATCGGGTGCGTATGCACAGTTGACAGTTATCATTTCCAAACCCTAATGGATTTGTATATTATCTATTAATAATAGTAATTAAATAAGAATTATGTTATGGTTGTTTTTTGTTGACTTGTTGACCTTGGTTGACTTGTTGACCATTGACCACTTTCATGCCTTGAAAGTCTTCCTTGATTCATGCTTACACTTCATTAAAAGAGGTATGATAGTGGTCATTCCATATTTACCATCAACTATTCTTATTTCCATTATTATCATTTAGATAATTCATTTCTTTTGCAATATGGTTGCAAGAAAGAAATAATTGAGCTCATTCTATCATAACCTCTCTCTCTCCTCATTTCATCTTCTTCCTCCTCTTGAAAAGAGAAACCTTCTCATGTGTTGAGAATCATTCTCTTTAGATAGAAAAGCAAACCCTAATCACTCTCTACTCATTCTAGGATGAAGGTTTAGCAAGCCGGAAACCCTAGTTCACTCAAAGATCGAGGAAGAGCCCAAAGTCGAACCTTCGAGGTGGATCCATCTTCGACGGGAGAAGGCGACGAAAAGAGAACCATCAACCTCTACAAGGTTTGAAGAAGAAGGAGTTCAAGTTTAGGTATAACCATCTTCCATAGTAGCTAACTCTCTTTAGCTTGTTAACTAGTTTTAGTTTAGACAACGATCCCGACATAGTTTAGTCCATGTTGCCTCTTGCGATAAAAATTCGTTTTTTATACCGTTTCCGCCTCCCCGTAAGTACCGGGGGTCGCAATATGGACTTACAGTTCCGCGGCCAAATTATGAGATTAGCCTATAATTTTTGCACAGTAATTTGTTTATTCAGGTGCTGAGTTTTCTGGGAATTTTTAATTTGCACTCAAGAGTTGAGTTTTCTGGGGTGTTTTGGAGCTTCGAAGATTCGATCGGAAATTTCAAACTTTGTCTATGAGATTTTCCGGGTAATTTTAGAATATGTTAAAAAAGTTCGACTGGATATAAATACCCACCTTTTCCCCTGTAGGAAAATTTCCAAGTGTTGGATCTTTCCGTGGTTTAATAATGTTCTAAGTAGTGCAAGTAACGCGATGGTCCCTCTAGAAGACAACAAACCTTAACTCGATTATGTGACCGTCTTGAACTGCCCTTTGAACCTTAGGGTTTGGGGCAGTACGGCGTGCCACATGTGAGGCGTTGGCTTGACCCTTCTACGGCTGGACCGTTGGTACTGAGGCATGAAGTGAATTTATTAAACTTGTTTCATGTGTTGAGCTGTTTCGAGAAAACTTGGGTGTTTGATTGTTCGATCGGAAAGTTTAACATTTTCTATTTACCCGGAATGTGATACAATATTTGGAATCCACAAGTAGTTATGAGATAACTGATATGAATGTTATAAACATAGCAGTTTAGTCTCACTTGATCGGTTGCCACGGAATTTTAATGTGATCAAAAGTCCGTCACAATCACGTAGCGTACGCGGATACTCGCCGGGTAAACTTAATAGACAGCCTCGCCCCATAGCCCCGACCAAGTTACTGTAGGAGAACCCCGTCGTCGAAAGCATCCGTTTGGGTGCTCACGGCAGCGGTGTTCCGCCTTGGTACACTTCGTCGACGGCGTCGGGGGTGCGGCCGCCTACTGAAGTTTGCGACGAGCATTCGATCAGGATGTCGGGAATCTTGTTGAATTGCCCGACTTGATATTGAAAAGTGTTTTCGATTTTGAGACTAAAATGCGGGGTTTATAATTGTTAGGCATGCGATGTCTAAGTAATTCATTTGATTAGGCATGTGATGTCTAAAGAGATTGCGGATTCCAACTGTTGTAGTTTTACACTTTCTTTTCTGTGACCGTAAGTGTAATATGTGATATCGCCGGTTTCGTTGCTATATGCCAACGATAATCGGGATGCGCATATTTACTTACGTTGATGACATGTGATGTTATGTGTTGCTGGATATGTTATATTGGATCGTCGTGTTTGAATAGCCGGGTTTTTTTTTATGTGAGATGAGTGTTTTTCATTTTCATTCATGTAAAAACTTGTATGTAATATTCTTTTATTGGGGCACTTCCAGGTTGCGGAAGATGTCACCGTTTGTATATTATTTACTTTTCCGCACTAGGATAGACCCAAGGAGGAGGGCACAAGTAACCGGGTTCTAGGGTCCAGTGGGAGACCAACTCGAGGAGTCGAGTTCGGGTCTCCTAACCCTAGAATTGGTAGGGTTGTTTGCCACTCTCGTAGGGGTCTAGGGGTGTGGGACTGGCTATTCATCACGACCGTGGAATCCGTGTTTTATACTGGCTCGTATTGAAAACACGGACGTCCTAGCATATCCAATATTTCATATGATTCTTCTGCTGCGATATCTGTGATGTGATCATGTGATGTTCTGTGATAGATACAGTATATAGTATATATGATATATTATATAGACGTTACTTATGTTTTACACCCGCGCTAGCCCTGCCCCACTCTGCCGTTAGTTACCTAACCTAACGGTGCACGAGGGGACATCGAGGCGAATGCGGATGGCATAAGTGTACGTCGTATTTATCTGTGATGTTTAGGTATTTAAATGATGGGACTTCATTAATGTGATTAATGAAATAAAATAAACCTAAAGATGTTGTAGAATTGAATTTCAAAAATAAAACAGGTAGCTACAGTTCTTGCTTTGCACAGCGGTATATATGATATATCCTGCACCTCATTCGATGAGGAAAGGGCCGACGATCCCTTCACCGGGAGTGACCCCTTTAGCAATAACTGGCAGATGCTACACATTCGGTTTGTCTTTTGATAGCTTCTATAGTTTCTGCTATGCACAGTGATGTAAGCCCGCGGGGGCGCCCCGGCCGTCGATCTGACGCCGGAAACGCGGAAAACAAAAACTTTGCGGACTTTGCAAAACGGCACCGCCGCGGACTTTTTCACCCGGATCGGGCCATTAACCTAGCTAGCTAGCAAATAAGAAAAGAGTAGAGATGTATACCAAGCGATCCGAGTCCTCCGGTCTTCATCTCCACTCCGATCTCTTGCGGAATCTCCGTCACCTCCTCGCTCGTCGGAAAGGGGCACCACGTAGCCGGAATCTTTTACGGGCTCCCGCCTCTTGACCGAGGCAACTCGGGCGCGAAGTTGGCTAGCCGACGCGTCCAAGGCTTGCTATAGAATAGTGTAGAAGCTTGTCTCTTTGGGGTTTAAGAGGTTGCCATGATATGGTGGAGGTGAAGAAAGCAACTCAAGAATGTGCTTATGAACTTGGTAGCATGAAAAAGGATATGAAACATTTTTTCTCACTCAAAAAGAAATGATCCTCTCTTCTTCTCCAAAGTGGCCGGCCCCCCTTTTACAAGAATGAGATTGGAGAGAGAAAAAGAATGGCACCACATTTTGTATATCATAATGCAATGGAAAAACCAAACAAAGAAAAATGGTCACTCTCATTTCTTTTCTCATCATAACAAAGCACCATCAAATGAAAAGCCATCAAATGGACAAGAAAGGAATAACATCATGAAGCAAGTCTCATCATAATCCACAAGTGCAAGAAAACCCTCCACAAAAGAGTTATTTGCAAATTGCAAATAACCCCCTCCTACAAGAAAGTCCGACCGAGAAGGAATAAAAGAAAACCGGCCGGAACGGAATACAAACTGGCAACCCCAGAAAACCGATCCCGTAATAAATTACAGGAAAACCCCACTACTGCAAATACATGCCCGCATTTGTATTCGCACTGAACACAAATGTAAAGAGACAAAACTACACTATCTAATACTAGAATCCGGCTTAAGCCAAAGCCGGCTAGTAAAAACCGTCCGATCACGATCTGTGCAATACCGCACGTATCTGATCGAACCCTGCCATATCTCCATACGGCCTCTACAGCGTTTCGCCCGAAACTTGAGTAACTGTCTGTGTGGTGGACTCTAAAGACTCGTCAATACTGTGGCTGTGGATTTAACCACTAGCACGTCAGAGGTATAAGCCAATACGTGACGGGCCACCAGGTATTGACCATAAGGGACGTCGATGAGCGAACTTATCCTGACACCCTACTGAGCCTGTCAGTGACAATATCCGTACAGTCCGGTCCGTTCGTCTATGAGCATCGCATGGCGGGCCTAGGGGGTTGGTAAAAGTCAGACCCCCAAAAGCGGTACAAGTCGTGTCGGAGTGCAGCCCAGAACACCCTGAGATACTACTGGAATACCTACCAGCAAATCTCCTGCCTTGGCCAAGGACTTTTCATGTTCTGGCTCTCCTAGACACAGCACGACCTCACCCCCAATACCGGGAGAGACGAACCCCTGCAGATCCGCTCACTGCCTCCATGTGGCTCGGGAATGTACCCAACTAAAACCTGTTTGCACGACTCCTTTGAGCCGTGGTAGGGTAGTAATCAAAGTACAGTGGGAACTCACACGAGACAAATGACGATCCCAGGTCGATGAACTAACCTGTACACATGTCACCTGGGAACTGCTATCTGACGTCTGGTATATGCCCAACTAGCAGGTTCCCGGCGAGTCCTGTCCGGTGTACTCATAACCCAATGAGCACCTGTATACATCTTAGGTGAACCAACTGACACCAGTGGCTTGTGAGACCGGCCACCGCCCCTCGTCGGGGTCTCGACTGTATACACTAGTCTACTCCGGAGTATCGATGCCCCGTCTCAAAACTCCCACGACTAGGGACCTTTTAAGGATGTGCTTGTAGACCCCAGCTCCCACTTATATGATCGCCCTCATACTGCTGGAAGTCAAGCAAGAATCCTAGGGGCTTTATCAACGTGTAATAGCGACTCGAAAGGTCACCTAAAGCAGTACACGATGATAAAGATAAACCAGATAACATACTATCATCTCGAGTAAGACTGTCCTACCGGGATAGGTCCTCCCCTCAATCATTGCAATCACGTGCCTGTGACCCAATAATTGACTCTGAGGGCACTATCTCCAACAATCTCTCACTTGCACTCGAGGCTAATTATTGCGATGTCGCATACTCACAGCCCGTGTGATACCGAACACCCAACTCCTCTACTAGTCAGTCTCACAAAGCTCGTTTGCGAGACTATTGCGTTCGAGGAATAGCCTCAGTGAGTGGATCCGCTTTGATGTTTCTTTCTATGTCTCTCTATATCTCATGTTCGTAGAGAAAACTATCTCCCGAAATGAGCAATACCTGTCCTAGAATGTCTGGATGTCTGATGGGACCTAGCTCATAAGTGAACTCCAAATCCAAACTTCTTAGACTGTATCGTCAACTGAACTTAATCAGTATCCTGCGCCATGCCTCCCCTCAGTATCCACTTGGACCATCTGTCCAAAATATTGCCCCTCGACAGAGGGAAAACTATAACTCTGACAGCCACTCTGCCATCCAGGTCACCTTGGAAGCCTGGAATGATAACCGTCTCCTAAAGGAGGCTGCCGTTATCAATTCCTTAGAACATCAACTTATGTTCTAAAACTGCTTCCGACTGTTTCTCCAAGATTGGATTAATATCAACTTATTGCACCTACTGCAAGAACAACATCTGGTGTGGTACTTGACATCTCATGATTGACTCAGTTGCCTAAGCAAGTGATCTGTCAATCATGCGTGTCCCTCTCCCCTTTAGTCTGTAAGACACCTTTAGAGAGGGTGACTCCATTACCTGCAGGTACACTACCGTGCCAGGAGTCGTCCATTCTAAATACTCATAGAATGCGGTCAAAGTGCCCAGATTGGGAAACCACCCAAATCTAGATCTAAAATCATAGATCTAGTAACCAGAATGTATGATATTATATCCAAGTCCTATGTGGAGAAACTTCTGTGTGACGACCAAAGTATAACTTATCGTAGTATAGGAATATCACTTCCTACTCCGTGTATGTCATCAAATATCAGGACATCACACCCTACTACCTTCTCAACAGATCCATCCCCTATTCTGATGAAGTCAAACCTATGACTGTCACATCAGAAATAGATGATCTATCTCCGCTATATCTGCTTTAGTCTATAAATAGACATAAGCCACATGTCCACCAATGCTTCCGCTGCTCCCACTGACTATGGCAACCCTCTGGCAGAGTCATATACACGTACACTTCTAAAGCAAGTTTAGAACGACGCTATATTCATCCTCCCGCCAGGTCTCGCAGCCTGGAACAACAGCAATGGCAAGTGTGGGTAAACAAGAACCTCCCTGCCACCGTCCTTGAGCATACCGAAGTACCTCTCGAGTGCCTGAGGTTACCCACCATATCTGCGGAGTGGCCAATGGAATGTCAAACCAGATTGAATCTTTAGGTTCTATATCAAATCTTCAGTAATCGTTTGCGGTTCTGGAATCACTTCCAGTTCTACCATACTCCCACTACTGTTTTCTGAAAAAATCCATTTTTGATAAAACTGTGGCGAGTCAAGAACAATATCACTATTGATCTTCCAGATGGTAGAAAATCAACCCTCGTCATAGCCCGGGTCAACCCACAAACAGCCACTAGTGAAACGTGCCTTGAGTTGTCCAGAGTCTGGTTTCAAGCATAAGCCGGACAACTCCCCGTATCTTAACAATGTCAAGATATGAACTGTTCTATATCCAAGAAACAGAGGCACTGATTTAATTGAACCAGATTCAAATCATGCAGCTGTCTCTAGTGCATGTCAAGTAAATGGAAGAGAGGCCGATCAGCGTTACTCAACTTAGGAGTACTTCCAATTATGAGTAACCTGAAAGAGAAGCTAGTTCTCTTAATCCTTACTATCAACTGAATACCATTCACAAGTATCTACATCTTCGATCTCCTTGAAGAATCCCGATACTTGCAACACTTGGTTCTCTACTTTACTCTTATACCTATAACTCCTCAAAACTTAGACCCTGTGTTTCTACGAAACACATGTCTAAGAACTAGAGAAGTTAAAAGTAAACAGAATATAGTACGAGGACCAACCCCTCTGTCCTAATGGACACTGGACAATATACAATACTCTGTATAAGTCCCCTGAGTCTAGCGACTCATCCACTGTGTGTCGTAGGTTGAAAACTGTACTATTGGTTAAGAAGAATTACACTGTTGTTCAATGCTCCTTACCTAACCATCCACTGGTATAGGTAAATGTCATAGACATAATTTCAAAAAGATATGTCTCACTCTATAAAAATAGACGTACAGATATATCAATTTGAAATTGGTGCACAACAACGGATATTCAAAACCAAATATTTGCCGACCGGCAAACAACCCAGGTGACTTCCTCAAATATCACCGATTACAACGAATCCCGATGTAATGAGGATGGTCACCTAATTCCCAATAACTTACTTCCACTCATCATCTGTAAAACCATACAGATGTGAGAATCCAACCTGGTAAATACATACCCTGGAGTAAGTGTCTAATCGGGAAATCAGTTTTCTTTTAACAGTACACAGTGAAACTGAAACATTGAAATGTTTCAATGGGGTATGCTGGTATTCCTAGTAATGCCTCTTCCATTATCCAGATTCACAACTATAACTGTATAATTCTTTGCCACCTCTCCAAATCCCTTTACATGTCTTTAGTCATTACCTTCTGTACACCCTTTTAGGCCAAATGGTTTTCTTCCTTCCCTACCGTTCGGCACCAGCCTATGGTTTGGAAGAAGACTATCCAAAAAGCATAATGGGTGTACTGTCCTAATCCGAGGAGCACTCGCAATGCGAGAGAAGGTGAGGATAAAAGACAACCGAATGTACTTAATTCATAGGTGATTTAGGATTGACAAAGAAGTACATGGTTTGGTCGTGAATAGCAGTCGCAATTTACTTTGCCCTCTTACTAATCCCTTTATTTGTCTGAACTTAATACCTTCTGTACACCGTTTAGGCTAATTGGATTTCTTCATTCCCTACCGTTCGGCACCAGCCTAAGGTTTGGAAGAAGACTATCCAATTTGCATAATAGGTGTACTATCTCCTAAACCAAGGAGTACTCGCAACCTGAGAGAAGGTAAAAGGTAAAGACAACTGAATAGTCCTATTCGTTTTCTCCAGAACCGGAAACCATCCTCGAAGTCCTTCGAGTTCGTGTATAACCATACGATGGTTTTGTCCAATGGAAGTGGACGTTCGTAGTAATACGGGGTGTCCCGGAGAAAAGAGTAAAAGTAGGAGTGGCAAAGAGGTCTGCAACTCTGACAATCCAAAAGCCAGTGTTAAGAAGGTTCGGTCTACTTGGTCACTGAGTCATAGTCTAAGGTCGGGTCAATGGTCGCTGCCAGAGAGAGAGAGAAGAAACACTCAGCGTGCACTCTAACCTAGATCAGAATGGTTACCAATTTATCTAATCTGGAAACCTCCCACTGTAACGTCAAATTCTTCCCCAAACCTGAAAGAAGAATAAGCCGGGAATACCCGAGGAGTAAACCAACTCATCAGTGGGAATCGGGATCCAACTATCATCGCATGATAACGTGACGGAATCCGCTCACGTTATCACACTCCAGATGGTATGCGCATATCTGGCAAGTTTCAGTTCTTTTGAAACTCCCGATGTGGATTTTTACCCCATGCTCTTATGACCTTGACTAAGGCCAACAAATCATAAGTCACATGTCAAGTTCTACCCGTCATTGTCCAGGTTGATTTGAACCCACCCGTACAAGCCCTTGACTAAGGCCAACAAGGCTATACGACTGTCCCAAACCAACGCATCTATCTATGCAGCATATGAATACCCAATAGCTACCAAACACTGTGCCTTGACTAAGGCCAACAAACACAGCTTGAATACTATTGACTACCCATATGAAACGACGGAGGGCTACGAATGGTTTCTGGCGAAAACCTTTAACGTAGTGAACTTGATATCGTTGAAGGAACGGATAGCTTTTTAGAAAATATAGTGACGAAAACCTTTACTAAAGAGGTCACTCCCGGTGAAGGGATCTCGGCTCTTTCCCCGTAGAATGGGGTGCAGGATATTCCAACTGAATACCACGGTGCAAAGCAAAAGTAATCGGCTATAGTGAAGTTACTGCCCTGACGCAAACTTTTGTCCAAGGGGTCACTCCCGGTGAAGGGATCTCGGCCCTTGCCTCGTCGACTGAGGAGCAGGATATTCCAACTGAATACCACGGTGCAAAACAAAAGTGAACGCCCTTGCAATAACAGCTTTTTGAAAAAGTGTTCCAACAACATCAGAATAGGTTTGTTTAACTTGCATTGATCCGAATCAATGCAGTCCCATCAATTGATCACACCACAAAGAACGAAAATATACTGACGTACGTATATGCCATCCGCATTCGCCACTGGGTCCCGTCATCACCCGTTAGGTTAGCTAACTAACGACAGAGCGGGGACTGGACTAGCGCAGATGAAAAACATATACAACATCTACTAGTATATATATAATATATAATTTCCGCTCAAGGCGTGATAAACAATGCAACACAGAAATGTATAGCAACACAGATCAATACAGATATCTGGGATCCCCGGGTTTCACAGAGCCGCTGAAACCCGACGTTCCCCTGGTCGTGTGGATAGCCTGTGCAATGAAATCCTAGACCCCTACGGGCGCTGCAAGTCACCCGCCAAAACCTGAAGCGAGGCAGCCCCCTTCAGCATCGTGAATGGACCACCCAGCACTTCACGGAATCCGGTAACTTGGGCACCCCTCCTGGGTCAACCTGTACCCCCTACGAGTGCGGCGAATAGCCCGCCAATTCTAGAGTGAAGCCCCCTCCGTCTCAATGCCATGAGATGCGGGCTTGTTGCCCTCTAGAATCCGGCTATCCGTGCACCCCTCCGCGGGGTAATCCTAATACAGAAAGTAAAATATACATACAACGGGTACATCGACCGCAACCAGGTCGTGCCCCAAAATAATAATACAAACAGGCAGTGACGGCAGTCCACATGTCGGACGCTCGCCCCGCAATATCAAATGTACATATAAAACAAAACTGTACTACCACTGCAACCAGGCTATCCCCCACGACCGATCCGCAACAACACAGTACAATCACAGAACATCAACGTGAAAATCACGTTCGCAAATCCGTCTAACCGGGCTATAGCAGTTAGACGGGATTTACCGATCAAGTGACATTCACGGTCGCAGATATAATGTAAAAACTGTGAACTAGCATGTTTAAAATATCCGATCGAACAAATTTATCAAAGTGGGCCCCACACACTACTGTAGCACTTACAGAAAATCTGGGCCCAAAGAAAATGTCCCAAATACCCTATTTCCTACTCATAAGCTTACTGGGAAAATATGGTGCCACGATTCCTCCTTTCCGCCGCGCAAGCGCGGCCAAACCAGGGGTTTGGCCGCGCTTCCGCGGTCGAAGTGAGGAATCAGTGGATCGTATTTTCCCAGAATTCTTATAATATATGGTACATGTCTCTGAAATCACCAGAAAAATTTTAGGAGCTCAAAAAATTTTAACAGAGAACACATGTACACAAAAATACGGTTTTTGGGGATTTTGTTCGATCGGGTTCTAAACGCGCTAGACCAAGCTAGGGTAAGTTAATGGCGTGGCTCTGATACCAATGTAAGCCCGCGGGGGCGCCCCGGCCGTCGATCCGACGCCGGAAACGCGGAAAACAAAAACTTTGCGGACTTTGCAAAACGGCACCGCCGCGGACTTTTTCACCCGGATCGGGCCATTAACCTAGCTAGCTAGCAAATAAGAAAAGAGTAGAGATGTATACCAAGCGATCCGAGTCCTCCGGTCTTCATCTCCACTCCGATCTCTTGCGGAATCTCCGTCACCTCCTCGCTCGTCGGAAAGGGGCACCACGTAGCCGGAATCTTTTACTGGCTCCCGCCTCTTGACCGAGGCAACTCGGGCGCGAAGTTGGCTAGCCGACGCGTCCAAGGCTTGCTATAGAATAGTGTAGAAGCTTGTCTCTTTGGGGTTTAAGAGGTTGCCATGATATGGTGGAGGTGAAGAAAGCAACTCAAGAATGTGCTTATGAACTTGGTAGCATGAAAAAGGATATGAAACATTTTTTCTCACTCAAAAAGAAATGATCCTCTCTTCTTCTCCAAAGTGGCCGGCCCCCCTTTTACAAGAATGAGATTGGAGAGAGAAAAAGAATGGCACCACATTTTGTATATCATAATGCAATGGAAAAACCAAACAAAGAAAAATGGTCACTCTCATTTCTTTTCTCATCATAACAAAGCACCATCAAATGAAAAGCCATCAAATGGACAAGAAAGGAATAACATCATGAAGCAAGTCTCATCATAATCCACAAGTGCAAGAAAACCCTCCACAAAAGAGTTATTTGCAAATTGCAAATAACCCCCTCCTACAAGAAAGTCCGACCGAGAAGGAATAAAAGAAAACCGGCCGGAACGGAATACAAACTGGCAACCCCAGAAAACCGATCCCGTAATAAATTACAGGAAAACCCCACTACTGCAAATACATGCCCGCATTTGTATTCGCACTGAACACAAATGTAAAGAGACAAAACTACACTATCTAATACTAGAATCCGGCTTAAGCCAAAGCCGGCTAGTAAAAACCGTCCGATCACGATCTGTGCAATACCGCACGTATCTGATCGAACCCTGCCATATCTCCATACGGCCTCTACAGCGTTTCGCCCGAAACTTGAGTAACTGTCTGTGTGGTGGACTCTAAAGACTCGTCAATACTGTGGCTGTGGATTTAACCACTAGCACGTCAGAGGTATAAGCCAATACGTGACGGGCCACCAGGTATTGACCATAAGGGACGTCGATGAGCGAACTTATCCTGACACCCTACTGAGCCTGTCAGTGACAATATCCGTACAGTCCGGTCCGTTCGTCTATGAGCATCGCATGGCGGGCCTAGGGGGTTGGTAAAAGTCAGACCCCCAAAAGCGGTACAAGTCGTGTCGGAGTGCAGCCCAGAACACCCTGAGATACTACTGGAATACCTACCAGCAAATCTCCTGCCTTGGCCAAGGACTTTTCATGTTCTGGCTCTCCTAGACACAGCACGACCTCACCCCCAATACCGGGAGAGACGAACCCCTGCAGATCCGCTCACTGCCTCCATGTGGCTCGGGACTGTACCCAACTAAAACCTGTTTGCACGACTCCTTTGAGCCGTGGTAGGGTAGTAATCAAAGTACAGTGGGAACTCACACGAGATAAATGACGATCCCAGGTCGATGAACTAACCTGTACACATGTCACCTGGGAACTGCTATCTGACGTCTGGTATATGCCCAACTAGCAGGTTCCCGGCGAGTCCTGTCCGGTGTACTCATAACCCAATGAGCACCTGTATACATCTTAGGTGAACCAACTGACACCAGTGGCTTGTGAGACCGGCCACCGCCCCTCGTCGGCGTCTCGACTGTATACACTAGTCTACTCCGGAGTATCGATGCCCCGTCTCAAAACTCCCACGACTAGGGACCTTTTAAGGATGTGCTTGTAGACCCCAGCTCCCACTTATATGATCGCCCTCATACTGCTGGAAGTCAAGCAAGAATCCTAGGGGCTTTATCAACGTGTAATAGCGACTCGAAAGGTCACCTAAAGCAGTACACGATGATAAAGATAAACCAGATAGCATACTATCATCTCGAGTAAGACTGTCCTACCGGGATAGGTCCTCCCCTCAATCATTGCAATCACGTGCCTGTGACCCAATAATTGACTCTGAGGGCACTATCTCCAACAAGTGATATATATGATATATCCCGCACCTCATTCGACGAGGAAAGGGCCGACGATCCCTTCACAGGGAGTGACCCCTTTAGCAAAACAAGAAAAGCCTCAAAAGCACTCCAATTTAAAATCATTTGATTCTACAACGATATCAAGTTCATTACGCAATAGGTTTTCAGAAAAACCTATCGTAGCCCTCCGTCATTTCAGATAAGTCCTATTTAGTATTCATGCTACGTTTGTTGACCTCCGTCAAGGCGTAGTGTGCGGTCGCTAACTAGTATTTATCTGTTTATGCATATGATGTAGATTGGATTAGGGTAGTCGTGCGGCCTTGTTGACCTCCGTCAAGGGTCATGCGGGTGGGTTTAATTCGATCAAGAAATGACGGGTTGAACTTGACTAGTAGCCTATGGTTTGTTGACCTCCGTCAAGGTCATAGGGTGCTAGGGGCAAAAATTATCGGGAATTTCAAGTGTTGAAATTTGCAATGAGATTGCATACCTTCTATGAGATGGTTGGATCCCGATACCCACTGCGGGTAATTGTTACTCCTGGGAGAGTTTTACACATTATAATTAGCCGATCAAGTAGGTGTCTAGAAAGGTGTTAACGAGGTTACGCCTCTGGGAAAACGAGGTTTACATTAATTAGGTTCGTGCGAAAGCACGGGGGACCTCCCTCAAAGTACCGACACTGGCCTGGCTTAAAGATTGGCGAACTTGTAGCGTGTAATTAATCCCGGCTAGTCTTTCCTTTTAGGATTTGAAGGAAGATTTGATTAAAACAGTGGGAGCCATCCTGATTAGATAAAATAATAACCAATCTATTCTTGACAGAGCGCACGCTGAGTGTTTTCTTCTCTCTCTCTCCAGGTAGCGACCATATCACGCCTTAATCAAGATAATAATACGGAATATTGACCGAACTCGCTTGTTCTACTGAGCTGAGGAACATTGGTCCCGCTCCAACTTATAATTGTTATAAGACAGAGCAGGAAATTGGGGATTACCAGAATTCCCGTGCCACCCAAACGAAGAAAATGCATACTGATGCATCATCTTCGGGTGTGTTCTTTATACAAAACTGTTTCTCTATTCTCTACGTCCTGGGTATTTGATACCGTATCAGGATCCCAGATATGTAATATGTTACATAGGGCTACAGAAAGGTAGAGAACTGAGAACGGGTGATAAGTTTCATGAGGCAGAAAACTGGGCAAGTGTTGCAGCCAAGTCTGTTGGTCACTGTCACCCTGTATTACCAATACATTGATTCTGAACGAATGTTATTAGATACCGAACCTGATATACAAAATCATATCGGTCTCTTTATTAGTAAAGAAAGGATATAATTTTGTATTGTTGGATAATGTTTTGAATATTTCCTATATCAAAAGTTGATCGGTTCAGGCACGTTATCTAAAAGCATTGAATTTCTAAATCAAACAACAGTTCTTAGTATACGGAACACACACAAGAGGAAGAGTTCAGAAATGAACGGATCCTTCTTGAGGTATTGTAGACTAGGTCATATCAATGCGACCCGACTAGCTAAGTTGCACATAGATGCATATTTAAATCTGTTTGAATTTACATCTTGTGAAACTTGCCAGTCATGTCACAGAGATAAGATGACCATAGCTCTGTTTACTGAAAACAAAGAAAGAGTTAGTGAACTCTTGGGATGATACATGTTGATGTATGTAGGTCCCCTGTCTACATATGCCAAGACTGGTTCTTTGTATTTCATTACATTCTCTGATAATCTCTCAAGATTCAGACATATGTTCCTGTTGAAACACAAGTCCGAACCTTTTGAGATATTCACAGAATATAAGTTAGAAATAGAGAACCAAAATACAGGTATAAGTATTATGTCCTTTGATGAGATCAAGGAGGAGAATACTTGTGCATAGAATTCCTGGACTATTCTAAAGGAGAATGAGATTCTCTCTCAGCATTACTCCTCCGTATACACCATAGCACGATGGTATATCGGGATGGACCAGATACACCCTATTTGATATGGTGTGCTCTATGATGAGTACTACTGAGTTACCTTTTTCCTTTTTGGGGGTTATGCACTTGGGAAGTTGCATACCTATTGAATAGGGTTCAAATCAAATCAGTTGCCTACCACTTCATATGTGATATGGAAAGGGAAGAGCCCATATCTTAAGTTAGTTAAGATTTGGGGTTGTCTAGCCTATGTCTGAAAAGCAAAATCCGGACAAACTCGAGGCAAGATCTATTATGTACAACTGGAAAGGTTCCAGCTATGCAAACTACAGCAGATGATTTGGTAGAACCAAAGGATTCAATAGATACCAACGAACCTCAGCCTCTCCGCCGATCTAGTAGGGTTCCTCACCCACCTGAGAGATACTTCTGTTTCTCTATGACAGTGGGAGCGAGGATTGTATCATGAGATGATGACCCAACTAGTTTCGAGCAGGCCATCGAGAGTAGTGACTCTGTAAGGATGGCTGGATGCTTAGCGATCTGAGATGGAATCCATGTACACCAACAAAGTATGGACTTTGGTTGCTATATCTGAAGGGTTAAATCCCCATCAGGAGCAAGTATATCTTGAGAAGATTACTTGGTGTACTTGGAAAAGTTGAGACTTTCAAAGCTAGACTTGTTAAAGGTTTGCATCATTGACCAGGTATGGATTTTGTTGAAACCTTTTCTAAGTAGCTATGCTTAAGTCCATCCGGATCCTACTTGCCACGGCTACATACCATGACTACGATATCTGGCGGTTGGGTGTCATGACTGCTTTTCTAAATGATGTTTTAGAAGAGAGAGTCTATAAGTACACAGTAAGAGGGCTTCGTAAACAGTGGGAGTAGCGGAAACGTGTACAAGATGCTTTATAGGATAAAGCAGGCATCGCGGAGTTGGAACATCTGTTTTGATGTAGTAGTCAAATAGTTTGACTTCATCAAAATGGTAGATGAACCTTGTATATACAAAAAGGTAGTAGGGAGTATGGTGGTGATCCTCGTAGAGTACGTGGATGACATACTCTTGATAGGGAAGGAGTTTCCTATGCTACGCTCGATCAATCTCCGCTTATCACTATGATTCTCCACATAGGATCAAACTGATACCTATAAAATCCTGAGTTTTGGATCTATGAGATAGATCTAAATGGATGTTAGGATTCTCACTAGTTGTAGTAAGATGGTATCAATTGGTCCTGGGGAGAATCAATGGAAGTGTTCCAGGATGATAAGGACGACTGAATGTCAGTCACAGGCTTTGTCTTTACCCTCAGTGGAGGGACGGTATGTTGGAAGAGTTCTAAGCTAAATACCATGTCTAACTAGACGATAAAGGCAGGATACATCGCTACTTAAAATGCTACCAAAGAGGCTGTTTGGGTGTATATTGGTTCATGAGATGAATTTAGTTCCTCCCATTGTGTGACAATGGAGTTGTGGCTTATGCCAAGGTGTAGGGTTCCGAGGCACTCTAGTGAGGTCTCATAAGGCATCAACCATGCCAATTTCTAATTTTTACGGTGCCGAAAAACCCTAATACGGATCGTTGGCTAGAAGTTTAGGCGACAAATGAAACTAGTCTACAACTAAACTAAAAGAACGGAAATACAACCTTTGTAGATCCGTTTCTCCACCTCCATAGCTCCATGATGAAGTCCTCTCCGCTGTCCAAATCGAACCATGACTCTAGCATCGGCTTCATCGGAGAAAGAGCGGGTTAGGTCATCGACGACGATGCCGAAGATGATCTACGTCGAGGCATCACTAGATCAAGCTCCACCTTCACCAAGCCATGAAAACTTGTGAAGGAAACACCCTATACTACTTGGCAAGAGGTAGAGGATGAAGAAATAGGAAGTGGGTTCACTTTAGAATTGGATTTCTCACTCATTTCATCAATTCACCATTGATGAAGTCAAGGTTTTCTTCATGAAGATGAAGAAGAAGAAGAAGAAAGAATATGATAATATTATGATAGAATAAAAAGATT
Organism: Agapanthus africanus; assembly: GCA_030015575.1. Taxonomy (NCBI): domain Eukaryota; kingdom Viridiplantae; phylum Streptophyta; class Magnoliopsida; order Asparagales; family Amaryllidaceae; genus Agapanthus; species Agapanthus africanus. The sequence goes on along the minus strand of CM057340.1, from coordinate 162,463,842 downwards.
AACTTGAAAAGATAATCCCATTCATTCTTATCATAATAGTTACCATGGTTAAGTGTAGAGAATGAACCAAGGTTAAGTGAATGGTTAGGTTAGGCATGAAACAAAAATGGTGGACTTTTTCAAAGCTTCATGAAGCTTCAATGTAAAACAAAGCAAGCCACCATTTCTTTTCTTTTGCCAAAATGAATGAATAAATGAATAAATAGATAATAAGTGAATAAACAAAACCCGAACCACTCTCACAACCATGGTTTAATCTTTACACAAATCCAAGTTAACATGTATCATCAAACATGACACAATCAAGTGCACAAAAGTATATCACATATACAACTTGTGCAATCCAAGTGAGAAAATCCATATAAAGTGAACCAATACTAGTTAATGCAAAGTAATATATCAAATATATAATTATGCATTAAATCATTAAATCAACACTTGATTCAATGATCCGGTCATGTCGCACACAACCGACTAGTATACAATGTATCGATTTATCGAATCAATCCTTGATTCGATAACTAGGTTATATCGCATACAACCATTCGACACATTCATCGCGAGAATGAAATACGGTATCACATACACGCATTATTCTCGGTCCCGCACATATCTCATATTTCCTCCTATTTCGTTTCGCTTGAGCCAGGAAACCTCTGTGTAGGACTCTAAAGACTCGTCAATACGCCGGCAGCAGATGATGATCATATCAAACACCCGCAAGCCGCAAGCGGTCTGCTAAACGTAACGGCCACCCGGGTATTGAGCGATCAGAATAACGACGAGCAAGCCCGCTCACACTCCTGTGAATCCAACCAGTAACACTTACCGTACAGTCCGGTCTGATCGTCTTATATGTCGCATATTTCGTCTAGGGGTGGTAAACGTCAGACCCCAATAGCTCGATAAGTCGTGTCGATATGAGGTCTATAACAATTCGAGATACTACTGGTAACACTTACCAGTAAATCTCAGCAACCCTGGCCAGGGATTTCCTGTTATAGCCAATCGAACACAGCGCAACATCAACTCCCTATACCGGGAGAGACGAATCCCCTCCTATCGCTCATTGCCTCCATGTGATTCGGGACTGTACCCAAAAACCACCAATTTGCACGCCCTCTTGGACGTGGTAAGATGGAAATCAAAGCATAGTGGGAACCACACAAGACTCTATGACGATCTCGGGTCAACAGACTACTCTGTACCAGTGTCACCAGAGAACTGCCATCTGACGTAAGGTATAATACCATCTGGGAGTTCTCGGCGAGTCCGTACAGTGTTCCCAGTCTCCACTGAGCACCCGTATATCATCTCTGATGTCAAACACCAATGGATATGGGATCATCCATCGCCCATCTGTATGGGTCGAGAAGGTACACGCTAGTCTACTCTGGTATATCGATGCCCCGTCTCGATATACCCACGACTAGGGACCTTGAAGGATGTACTTATGGACTACCCTGTCCCCACTAGTATGATCCGCATCATAGTCCAGGTAGTCAAGTACACATCCTAAGGGCTTTACCAACATGTAACAGAGAGACAATCAGTGTACACGTCAAGGTAAAGTGTAACCAGATAGCATACTATCATGTCGAGCAAGAAAGTCCTCCCTATATATGTCCCAGCATCCACTACAATATACATCCTATGTATAGTAATGGCCTCTAGGGCATACATATAACTAACAATCTCCCACTTGCACTAGGGCCATCTGATAGCAGTGGTTGTAGCATCTCATACTCAACCATCCCATAAAAGTCTCTCTCTGGGAAAAGGCCTTTGTGAGTGGATCCGCCATGTTGTCCTCTGAGTCTACTCTCCTAACTTTGATCATCCTGGAGATCAACCATCTCCATGATCAGGTGACACTGCCTTAGAATATGTCTGGATCACTGATGGGACCGGCGTTCCTTGGCATAAGCCACAACTCCATTGTCACACAATGGGAGGAACGAAGTTCATCTCATGAACAAATATACATCCAGACTGCCTCTTTGGTAGCATCTTAAGTAGCGATGTATCGAGCCTTTATTGTCTAGTATGCCACGGTATCTAGTTTGGAACTCTTCCAACATACCGCCCTTTACTGAGGGTAAAGACAATGCCTGCGACTGACTTTTAGTCGTCCTTATCACCCTGGAACCCTTCCAGTGATTCTCCCCAGGATTGATTGATACCATCTCACTACAACTAGTGAGTATCCTAATATCCAATTAGATCTATCTCATAGATCCAAAATCCAGGATTTAGGAGGTATCACTTTTGATCATATATGGAGAATCATGGTGATAAGCGGAGATTGAACGAGCGTAGCATAGGAAACTCCTTCCCTATCATGAGTATGTCATCCACGTACTCTACGAAGATCATCACCATACTCCCTACTACCTTTTTGTTTATACAAGGTTCATCTACCATTTTGATGAAGTCAAACTCTTTGACTACCACATCAAAACAGATGTTCCAACTCTGCGATACCTGCTTTATCCTATAAAGCATCTTGTACACGTTTCCGCTGCTCCCACTGTCTACGAAGCCCTCTGGCTGTGTACTTATAGACGTTCTCTTCTAAAACATCATTTAGAAAAGCAGTCATGGCACCCAACCGCCAGATATCGTAGTCATGGTATGTAGCCGTGGCAAGTAGGATCTGGATGGACTTAAGCATAGCCACTGGAAAAGGTTTCATCATTATCCACGCCTGGTCGATGACGAAAACCTTTAACAAGTCTAGCTTTGAAAGTCTCAACTTTTCCATATACACCAAGTAATCTTCTCAAGATATACTTCCTCCTGATGGGGATTTAACCCTTCAGATATAGCAACTAAAGTCCATACTTTGTTGGTGTACATGGATTCCATCTCAGATCGCTAAGCATCCAGCCATTCTTACAGAGTCCTACTCCTGATGGCCAGTTCGAAACTAGTTGGGTCATCATCTCATGATGCAATTCTCGCTCCCACTGTCATAGAGAAACCGAAGTATCTTTCAGGCGGGTGAGGAACCTTACTAGATCGGCGGAGAGGCTGAGGTTCGTTGGTAACTATTGAATCCTTTGGTTCTATCAAATCATCAGCTGCAGTTTTGTATAGCTGGAACCTTTCCAGTTCTACATAACAGATCTTGCCTCGAGCTTGTTCGGATTATGCTTTTAGACATAGCCCGGACAACCCCAAATCTTAACCAACTTAAGATATGGGCTCTTCCCTTATCATATCAAATATGAAGTGGTAGGCAACTGATTTGATTTGAACCCTATTCAATATGTATGCAGCTTCTCAAGTGCATAACTCCCAAAAAGGAAATAGGTAACTCAGTAGTACTCATCATAGAGCACACCTTATCACATAGGGTGTGATTGCTCCGCCCCGATATACCATCGTGCTATGGTGTATACGGAGGAGTAATGCTGAGAGAGAATCTCATTCTTCTTTAGAAAAGTCCAGGAATTCCGTGCTCAAATATTCTCCTCCTTGATCACATCAAAGGACATAATACTTATACCCTTATTGGTTCCCTACTTCTAACTTATATTCTGTGAATATCTCAAAAGGTTCGGACTTGTGTTTCAACAGGAACATATGTCTGAATCTAAGGAGATCATCAGAGAATGTAATGAAGTACAAAGAACCGGTCTTGGCATGTGTAGACAGGGGACCTTCATACATCATTATGTATCAGTCCCAAGAGTTCACTAACTCTTTCTCTGTTTCCAGTAAACAGAGCTATGGTCATCTTATCTCTGTGACATGACTGGCAAGTTTCACAAGATGTAAATTCAAACTGATTTAAATATGCATCTTCATGTAACTTCAGCTAGTCGGTTCGCATTGATATGACCTAGTCTACAATGCCTCAAGTAGGATTCGTTCATATCTGAACTCTTCCTCTTGTGTGTGTTCCGTATACTAAGAACTGTAGTTTGATTTAGAACATCAATGCTTTTAGATAACGTGCCTGATACGATCAACTTTTGATATAGGAAATGTTCAAAACATTATCCAACTATACAAAATTTTATCATTTCTTTACTAATAAAGAGATTGATATGATTTTGTATATCAGGTTCGGTATCTAATAACATTCGTTCAGAATCAATGTATTTGGAATACAGGATGACAGTGACCAACAGACTTGGCTGCAACACTTGCCCCGTTTTCTGCCTCATGAAACTTATCACCCGATCTCAGTTTTTCTACCTTTCTGTAGCCCTATGTAACAGGTTACATATCTGGGATCCTGATCTGGTATCGCATACCCAGGACGTAGAGGATATAGAGAAACAGTTCTTTGTAACGAACACACCCGAAGATGATGCATCAGCATGCACTCTCTTCGTTTGGGCGGCACGGGAATTCTGGTAATCCCCAATTTCCTGCTCTGTCTTATAACAATTATAAGTTGGAGCGGGACCAACGTTCCCCAGCACAGTATAACAAGCGGGTTCGGTCAATAATCCGTATTATTATCTTGATTAAGGCGTGATATGGTCGCTACCTGGAGAGAGAGAGAAGAAAACACTCAGCGTGCGCTCTTGCAAGAATAGATTGGTTATTATTTTATCTAATCAGGATGGCTCCCACTGCTTTTTATCAAATCTCCCTTCAAACCCTAAAAGGAAAGACTAGCCGGGATTAATTACAAACTACAAGTTCGCCAATCTTTCAGCCAGGCCAGTGTCGGTACTTTGAGGGATGTCCCCCGTGCTTTCGCACGAACCTAATTAATGTAAACCTCGTTTTCCCAGAGGAGTAACCTCGTTAACACCTTTCTAGACACCTACTTGATCGGCTAATTGTAATGTATAAAACTCTCCCAGGAGTAACTCTTACTCGCAGCGGGTATCGGGATCCAACTATCTCATAGAAGGTATGCAATGTCATTGCAAATTTCAACACTTGAAATTCCCGATAATATTTTGCCCCTAGCGTCCTATGACCTTGACAGAGGTCAACAAACCATAGGCTGCTAGTCAAGTTCAACCCGTCATTTCCTGATTGAAGTAAACCCACCCGCACGACCCTTGACAGAGGTCAACAAGGTCGCACGACTACCCTAAATCAATCACATCATATGCTTATACATATAAGCACTAATCAGCTACCGCACACTACGCCTTGACAGAGGTCAACAAACGTCACACGAATACTAACCAGTACATATCTGAAATGACGGAGGGCTACGACAGGTTTTTCTGAAAACCTATTGCGTAATGAACTTGATATCGTTGTAGAATCAAATGATTTTATAATGGAGTGTTTTTGAGGCTTTTCCAGTTTTGCTAAAGGAGTCACTCCCGGTGAAGGGATCGTCGGTCCTTTCCTCATCGAATAAGATGCAGGATATATCACATATACCGCTGTGCAAAGAAAAAACTCTTAAAAGCAATCAAAAGACAAACCGAAGGTTGTAGCATCTGCCAGTTATCGCTAAAGGAGTCACTCCCTGTGAAGGGATCTCGGTCCTTTCCTCATCGAATAAGGTGCAGGATATATCACATATACCGCTGTGCAAAGCAAGAACTGTAGCTACCTGTTTTATTTTGAAATTCGATTCTACAACATCTTAGGTTTCTTTTATTTTCATTAATCACATTAATGAAGTCCCATCATTTAAAGTACCTAATCATCACAGATAAATACGACGTACACTTATGCCATCCGCATTCGCCTCGATGTCCCCTCGTGCACCGTTAGGTTAGGTAACTAACGGCAGAGCGGGGCAGGGCTAGCGCGGGTGTAAAACATAAGTAACGTCTATATAATATATCATATATACTAAATACAGTATCCATCACAGAACATATCATATGATCACATCACAGATATCGCAGCAGAAGAATCATATGAAATATTGGATATACTAGGACGTCCGTGTTTTCAATACGAGCCAGTATAAAACACGGATTCCACGGTCGTGATGAATAGCCAAACCCACACCCCTAGACCCCTACGAGAGTGGCAAGTAACCCTACCAATTCTAGAGTTAGGAGACCCGGACTCGACTCATCGAGTTGGTCTCCCACTGGACTCCAGAACCCGGTTACTTATGCTCCCCTCCTTGGGTCTATCCTAGTGCGGAAAAGTAAATAATATACAAAGGGTGACATCTTCCGCAACCTGGAAGTGTCCCAAATAAAAGAATATTACATACAAGTTTTTACATGAATGAAAATGAAAAACACTCATCTCAAATAAAAACCCCCGGCTATTCAAACACGACGATCCAATATAACATATCCAGCAACACATAACATCACATGTCATCAACGTAAGTAAACATGCGCATCCCAATTGTCGTTGGCATATAGCAACGAAACCGGGGATATCACATATTACACTTACGGTCACAGAAAAGAAAGTGTAAAACTACAACAGTTGGAATCCGCAATCTGCATAGACATCGCATGCCTAATCAAATGAATACCTTAGACATCACATGCCTAACAATTATAAACCCCGCATTTTAGTCTCATTATCGAAAACTCTTTTCAATATCAAGTCGGGCAATTCAACAAGATTCCCGACATCCAGATCGGATGCTCGTCGCAAACTTTAGTAGGCGTCCGCACCCCCGATACCGTCGACGAAGTGCACCAAGGCGGAACACCGCTACCGCGAGCACCCGAACGGATGCTTTCGGTGACGGGGTTCTCCTACAGTCACTTGGTCGGGGCTATGGAGCGAGGCTGTCTATTAAGTTTACCCGGCGAGTATCCGCGTACGCTACGTGATTGCGACGGACTTTTGATCACATCAAAATTCCGTGGCAACCGATCAAGTGAGACTAAAGTGCTATGTTTATAACATTCATTCAGTTATCTCATAACTTCTTGTGAATTCCAATTATTGTATCCCATTCCGGATAAAATAGAAAATGTTAAACTTTCCGATCGAACAATCGAACACCCAAGTTTTCCCGAAACAGCTCAACTCATGAAATAAGTCTAGAAACATTCAGTTCATGCCTCAGTACCAACGGTCCAGCCGTAGAAGGGTCAAGCCAACGCCTCACATGTGGCACGCCGTACTGCCCCAAACCCGAAGGTTCAAAGGGCAGTTCAAGACGGTCACATAATCGAGTTAAGGTTTGTTGTCTTCTAGAGGGACCATCGCGTTACTTGCATTACTTAGAACGTCTTTAAACCTCAGAAAAATCCAACACTTGGAAATTTCCCGACAGGGGAAAAGTTGGGTATTTATATCCGTTCGAACTTTTTAACATATCCAAAAATTATCCGGAAAGTCACACAGACAAAATTTGATAATCCGATCGAACATACGAATCCCCAAAACAACCCAGAAAATTCAACTCTTGAATAAATATTAAAAATTCCCAGAAAATCCAGTACCTGAAAACATGAATTACTGTGCAAAAATTGTTGGATGACATGACAATTTGGCCGCGGAACCGCCGCACAAGGCATGCTTGTGCCGCGGTTCCGCCGCGCAATGAGGGAATCATGGGTACGGGCTTCACAGTAATTCTTACAATTCCCTGCTGAATTTTCTGCATATTTTTAATCTGGAAAAATCCCAGAAATTGAAAAAAGTCCAGAGAGCATATTGTATTAGGGTTTCGATGTTCGATCGGGTTTCAAACGTCGTCTAGGCATCGCCTAAGGCTCTAGCTAGGCTCTGATACCACTGTAGGGTTCCTAGGCACTCTAGTGAGGTCTCACAAGGCAACAACCATGCCAATTTCTAATTTTTACGGTAACGAAAAACCCTAATACGGATCGTTGGCTAGAAGTTTAGGCGACAAATGAAACTAGTCTACAACTAAACTAAAAGAACGGAAATACAACCTTTGTAGATCCGTTTCTCCACCTCCATAGCTCCATGATGAAGTCCTCTCCGCTGTCCAAATCGAACCATGACTCTAGCATCGGCTTCATCGGAGAAAGAGCGGGCTAGGTCATCGACGACGATGCCGAAGATGATCTACGTCGAAACATCACTAGATCAAGCTCCACCTTCACCAAGCCATGAAAACTTGTGAAGGAAACACCCTATACTACTTGGCAAGAGGTAGAGGATGAAGAAATAGGAAGTGGGTTCACTTTAGAATTGGATTTCTCACTCATTTCATCAATTCACCATTGATGAAGTCAAGGTTTTCTTCATGAAGATGAAGAAGAAGAAGAAGAAAGAATATGATAATATTATGATAGAATAAAAAGATTAACTTGAAAAGATAATCCCATTCATTCTTATCATAATAGTTACCATGGTTAAGTGTAGAGAATGAACCAAGGTTAAGTGAATGGTTAGGTTAGGCATGAAACAAAAATGGTGGACTTTTTCAAAGCTTCATGAAGCTTCAATGTAAAACAAAGCAAGCCACCATTTCTTTTCTTTTGCCAAAATGAATCAATAAATGAATAAATAGATAATAAGTGAATAAACAAAACCCTAACCACTCTCACAACCATGGTTTAATCTTTACACAAATCCAAGTTAACATGTATCATCAAACATGACACAATCAAGTGCACAAAAGTATATCACATATACAACTTGTGCAATCCAAGTGAGAAAATCCATATAAAGTGAACTAATACTAGTTAATGCAAAGTAATATATCAAATATATAATTATGCATTAAATCATTAAATAAACATTGATTCAATGATCCGGTCAAGTCGCACACAACCGACTAGTATACAATGTATCGATTTATCGAATCAATCCTTGATTCGATAACTAGGTTATATCGCATACAACCATTCGACACATTCATCGCGAGAATGAAATACGGTATCACATACACGCATTATTCTCGGTCCCGCACATATCTCATATGCGCTCCTATTTCGTTTCGCTTGAGCCAGGAAACCTCTGTGTAGGACTCTAAAGACTCGTCAATACGCCGGCAGCAGATGATGATCATATCAAACACCCGCAAGCCGCAAGCGGTCTGCTAAACGTAACGGCCACCCGGGTATTGAGCGATCAGAAGATCGACGAGCAAGCCAGCTCACACTCCTGTGAATCCAACCAGTAACACTTACCGTACAGTCCGGTCTGATTGTCTGATATGTCGCATATCTCGCCTAGGGGTGGTAAACGTCAGACCCCAATAGCTCGATAAGTCGTGTCGATATGAGGTCTATAACAATTCGAGATACTACTGGTGACACTTACCAGTAAATCTCAGCAACCCTGGCCAGGGATTTCCTGTTATAGCCAATCGAACACAGCGCAACATCAACTCCTTATACCGGGAGAGACGAATCCCCTCCTATCGCTCATTGCCTCCATGTGATTCGGGACTGTACCCAAAAACCACCAATTTGCACGCCCTCTTGGATGTGGTAAGATGGAAATCAAAGCATAGTGGGAACCACACAAGACTCTATGACGATCTCGGGTCAACAGACTACTCTGTACCAGTGTCACCAGAGAACTGCCATCTGACGTAAGGTATAATACCATCTGGGAGTTCTCGGCGAGTCCGTACAGTGTTCCCAGTCTCCACTGAGCACCCGTATATCATCTCTGATGTCAAACACCAATGGATATGGGATCATCCATCGCCCATCTGTATGGGTCGAGAAGGTACACGCTAGTCTACTCTGGTATATCGATGCCCCGTCTCGATATACCCACGACTAGGGACCTTGAAGGATGTACTTATGGACTACCCTGTCCCTACTAGTATGATCCGCATCATAGTCCAGGTAGTCAAGTACACATCCTAAGGGCTTTACCAACATGTAACAGAGAGACAATCAGTGTACACGTCAAGGTAAAGTGTAACCAGATAGCATACTATCATGTCGAGCAAGAAAGTCCTCCCTATATATATCCCAGCATCCACTACAATATACATCCTATATATAGTAATGGCCTCTAGGGCATACATATAACTAACACAAGGAATGTCCGTCCCATCAGTGATCCAGACATATTCTAAGGCAGTATCACCTGATCATGGAGATGGTTGATCTCCAAGGGATTGAGGTTAGGTGAGTAGACTCAGAGGACAACACGGCGGATCCACTCACAAAGGCCTTTTCCTAGAGAGAGACTTTTATGGGATGGTTGAGTATGAGATACTACAACCACTGCTATCAGATGGCCCTAGTGCAAGTGGGAGATTGTTAGTTATATGTATGCCCTAGAGGCCATTACTATACATAGGATGTATACTGTAGTGGATGCTGGGACATGTATAGGTAGGACTTTCTTGCTCGACATGATAGTATGCTATCTGGTTACTCTTTACCTTAACGTGTATACTGATTGTCTCTCTGTTACATGTTGGTAAAGCCCTTAGGATGTGTACTTGACTACCTGGACTATGATGCGGATCATACTAGTGGGGACATGGTAGTCCATAAGTACATCCTTCAAGGTCCCTAGTCGTGGGTGTATCGAGACGGGGCATCGATATACCAGAGTAGACTAGCGTATATCTTCTCGACCCATACAGATGGGCGATGGATGATCCCATATCCATTGGTGTTTGACATCAGAGATGATATACGGGTGCTCAGTAGAGACTGGGTATACTGGACGGACTCGCCGAGAACTCCCAGATGGTATTATACCTTACGTCAGATGGCAGTTCTCTGGTGACACTGGTGCAGGTTAGTCTGTAGACCCGAGATCGTCATAGAGTCTTGTGTGATTCCCACTGTGCTTTGATTTCCACCGTACCACGTCCAAGAGGGCGTGCAAAACGGTAGTTTTTGGGTACAGTCCCGAATCACATGGAGGCAATGAGCGATAGGAGGGGATTCGTCTCTCCCGTTATAGGGAGTTGATGTTGCGCTGTGTTCGATTGGCTATAACCGAAAATCCCTGGCCAGGGTTACTGAGATTTACTGGTAAGTGTTACCAGTAGTTTCTCGAACTGTTATAGACCTCATATCGACACGACTTATCGAGCTATTAGGGTCTGACGTTTACCACCCCTAGGCGAGATATGCGACATATCAGACGACGAGACCGGACTGTACGGTAAGTGTTACTGGTTGGATTCACAGGAGTGTGAGCGGGCTTGCTCATCGATCTTCTGATCGCTCAATACCCGGGTGGCCGTTACGTATAGCAGACCGCTTGCGGCTTGTGGGTGTTTGATATGATCATCACTTGCTGCCGGCGTATTGACGAGTCTTTAGAGTCCTACACAGAGGTTTCCTGGCTCAAGCGAAACGAAATAGGAGCGCATATGAGATATGTGCGGGACCGAGAATAATGCGTGTATGTGATACCGTATTCCATTCTCGCGATGAATGAATCGATTGGTTGTATGCGATATAACCTAGTTATCGAATCAAGGATTGATTCGATAAGCCGATACATTGAATATTAGTTGGTTGTATACGATATGACCGGATCGTTAAATCAAGTATTGATTTAATGATTTAATGCATAATTATATATTTGATATATTACTTTGCATTAACTAGTATTGGTTCACTTAAATTGGATTTTCTCAATTGATGTACACAAGTTGTATATGTGATATACTTTTGTGCACTTGTTTGTATCATGTTTGATGATACATGCTAACTTGGGTTTGTGTAAAGAATTAAACCATGGTTATGTTTATGGTTAGGGTTTTGATTTACTTATCTATTCATTTATTTATTTATTCATTTTTGCAAGATAAATAGAATGGTGGCTTATTTTGTTTCTTTCATGAAGCTTCATGAAGTGTTGAAAGCTTGACCATTTTGTTTGTTTGCTTAACCCTAACCATTCAACCTAACCATAGTTCATTCTCTACACCTAACCATGGTTCGTATATGATAAGTATTCATTTTATTTTCTATTTTGAATAATACATATCATATTCTTTCTTCATCTTCTTCATCTTCAACAATAAAGAAACCTTGCAACCATCAATGGCAACTTGAGAAAAAGAGTGAGAAATCCAATTCTAAAGTGAACGCACTTCCTATTTCTTCATCCTCTACCACTTTCCAAATAGTATAGGGTGTTTTCTTCATAAGTTTCAAGGCTTGGTGATGTTGGAGCTTGATCTTGTGTTGCCTCGACGTAGATCATCTTCGGCATCGAAGTCGACGACCTAGCCCGATCATTTCTTCGATGAAACAACCGCGAGAGTCCAGGATCCGATGGGTACAGCGGAGGGACTTCATAGCGGAGCTATGGAGGTGGAGGACCGGATCTACAAAGGTTGTATTTCCGTTCACTTAGTTAAGTTGTTAACTAGTTGCATGTTTCGCCTATTCTCTAGTTAACGATCCGTATTAGGGTTTGTAGGCACATGAAAAATTTGAATTTGGTATGGTTGATGCCTTGTGAGACCTCATTAGCGTGCCTAGGAACCCTACAGATATGGCATGGGAAGAGACCGTCTCTTAAAAGAATTAAGGTTTGGGGTTGCCCGGCCTATGTTAAAAAGCAGAATCCGGACAAACTCTAGACACGGTCAGTCATGTGTAATTTTGTGGTGTATCCAAAGAATTCTTATGGATATCTATTCTACCACAAAGAGGAACAAAAGGTGTTTGTTTCTCAGTATGCTACATTCTTGGAAAAAGAGTTTTTCACAGATAAAGATGATGGCAAAGTGTTGGATCTAGAAGAGGTTCTAGAGACACAAACTACAAATGACGATTTGGTTGAACCGGCTGTTGCAATAGAAACTGAGGATCCTCGGCCACTCCGAAGGTCTGGTAGGACTTCTCGCCCACCGGAGAGGTACTACGGTTTCCACATTGATGGTGACGGAGAAGATTGCATCATGGATGATGATGATCCTACCAGTTTTCAGCAAGCTATCACGAGTGGTGACTCTGTGAAGTGGCCGGATGCCATGAGATCCGAAATGGAGTCTATGTACACCAACAAAGTATGGACTTTGGACATTGTACCCCCTGGGGTAAAACCTATGGGATGCAAATGGATCTTTAAAAGAAAGATTGGTGTAGATGGGCAGGTAGAGACCTATAAGGCAAGACTTGTGGCGAAAGGTTTTCGTCAAAGACCAGGTTTGGACTATGACGAAACTTTTTTTCCCGTAGCCATGCTTAAATCCATTCGGATCCTACTTGCTATTGCTGCACACTACGACTATGAAATCTGGAAGATGGACGTTACAACAGCATTTCTAAATGGAGATTTAGAAGAAAGCATTTATATGGATCAGCCAGAGGGCTTCATTGATAGTGGGAGCAGCAGGAAAGCATGTAGACTGCTTAAATCCATATATGGGTTAAAGCAGGCATCTCGGAGTTGGAACATCTGTTTCGATGATGTTATCAAAGAGTTTGATTTCATCAAAAATCTAAATGAACCGTGTTTATAAGAAGGCTGTAGGAAGAGCTGTCACATTCCTCGTATTGTACGTGGATGACATTCTTCTGATAGGAAATGATATTCCTATACTACAGTCGGTCAAATCATTCTTATCATTAAGGTTCTCCATGAAGGACCTGGGTGATGCCACATACATCCTAGGCATAAGGATCTATAGGGATAGATCCAAAAAGTTATTGGGATTGTCCCAAACCAGGTACATCAACACCATCCTAAAAAGGTTTAGTATGGAAGACTCGAAGCGGGGTGCCTTACCCGCTTGCCAAGGAGTCACTCTCTCCAAAGATTCTTGTCCAAAGACCGATGAAGAGAGAACTCGCATGAGCATTATACCCTATGCTTCGGCAGTAGGATCTATAATGTATGCGATGTTATGTACACGCCCAGATGTAGCTTATGCACTTAGTGTTGTAAGCAGGTATCAATCCAACCCAGGGGAGAACCACTGGACAGCTGTGAAGAACATTCTTAAGTACTTATGAAGGACTAAAGAATTGTTCTTGGTGTATGGTAATACGGATCTCCAAATGGAGTCCTTTACCGATTCGAGCTTCCAGAGCGATAAGGATGACAGCAAATCTATCTCAGGGTTTGTATTTACCCTCAATGGAGGGGCGGTAAGTTGGAAGAGTTCCAAATAGGATACCGTTGCAGACTCTACGATGGAGGCTGAGTACATTGCTGCGAATGATGCCGCCAAGGAAGCCGTCTGGATGAAGAAGTTCGTCTCGGAGCTAGGTGTAGTTTCAACCATTATTGATCCAATACCCTTGTATTGTGATAATAATGGGGCTATGGCGTTAGCCAAGGAGCCCAGGTCCCATCAGCGGTCCAGACACATCCTGAGGCGCTTTCATTTGATCCGGGAGATTGTAGATCGCCGCGAGATCGAGATTAAGAGAGTAGACACAAAGAATAACGTCGCGGATCCATTCACCAAGGCCCTCCCTCAGCCGCAGCATGAGCGACTTTTTGAGATGTTGGGTATGAGATACGCCAATAACTGGCCTTAGTGCAAGTGGAAGGTTGTTGGATATATGTATGCCCTAGAGGCCATTATATGATAGTGGATGTACCTATACATGTATATATATATTCAGTATTCATTCTTGCTCGACATGATAGTATGCTCTCTGGTTCTTCTTTATCTGACATGTTGATTTGATCATGCTTATATTCATTCATACATGCTGATAAAGCCTTGAGGATATCGGCTTGACTACTCTGATTATGATGGAGATCATAGTAGTGGGACATCTGTAGTCCATAAGCATATCCTGGAATGTCCCTAGTCGTAGGTATATCGAGACGGGGCATTGATATACCAGAGTAGACTAGCGTATATGATACTAGACCCATACGATGGGCGATGAATGTTCCCACATTCATCGATGTTTGACATCAAGATCATATACGGGCGCTCAGTGGTGACTGGGTACACTGGACGGACTCACCGAGAACTCCTATATGGAATTATATCTATCGTCAGATAGCAGTTCTCAGGTGACACTGGTACAGGTTATTCTGTAGACCCGAGATCGTCATAGAGTCTTGTGTGTTCTCCCACTGTACTTTGATTGCCACCCTACCACGGCTCTACTGAGTCATGCAAACAGGTGGCCGTTGGGTACAGTCCCGAGACACACGAAGACGATGAGCGATAGGAGGGGTTTCCTCTGTCCCGGTATTGGGAGTTGATGCTGTACAGTGCCCGACTGGTTATATCAGTAAGTCCCTGGTCAGGGCTGCTGAGATTCGCTGATAAGTATTATCAGTAGTTTCTCGATCTGTTATAGACCATTCACCGGCACGACTTATTGAGTTATTGGCTCGACGTGACCATCCCTAGACTCGATATGCAGCATATCTGACGAAGAGACCGGACTGTACGGTAGTGTTGCCGGTTGGCTCGACGGGAGTTGTAGCAGGTTCGCTTGTTTTCTTCTGATCGCTCAATACCCGGGTGGCCGTTACGTTTAGCTGACCGCTTGCGGCTTGAGGGTGCTTGATAATGATCATCACCCACTGCCGACGTATTGACGAGTCTTAGAGTCCCACAAAGGAGTTACCTGGTCCAGGCGAAACGTTGTGGTGCGCGTATGCGATATGCGCATGGACCCGATTAAAATGCGCGTATAGGATACCGTACATTGATCGGGCGGCTTACTTTTGGTGGGGTCATATGTGATATGGCCGGATTGATAAATCAAGTGTTGATTTATTATTTAACCATTAGTTTTCTCACTTAAAACCTTTTCTTATATATGATGAATGTATGCATGCATGTATGTTTTTCTTTCTTTCTTTCTAATTTCATGCACATATGGATGTGCATACATACATACATACATACATACATCATCTATCATGGTTGATTACACATGGAAAATGATGGCAATATAAGACTCACACCATGGATAAATATTTGAATTATCATTTGATTTTTGGTTAAAACAAAATAGAAAAAGAAAGGATAATTCTTGACTTGTTTCTACACTCTTCTTTAACCTAACCATCCTCACCTACCCTTAACCATGGATTAATCTTTCCTTCTTTGTTTTAAACTCTAATTAAATAACAACTCAAATATTTAACCATGGTTTGAGATGAGAAGAAATAAATATATAAGGATATATTTTCATTTCTTTTCAAGGGTTATCGTTTTACTCTTGTTAAAAGAAAGCCATCATCTTCTTCCTCCTTCACCATTTTGCTCTCTAGCCTTTTGTAGTGAGCAATATACTCATCAAGATTAGTTTTTGAAGTGAGAAAAGCCACCACAACATCATTCTACACAAGTTTAGCCAACTTGTTTAGAGTGTTATCTTCATTTCTTCTCTTGAAAAGTCAAGTTGATAGCTTGGACGAAGGAGCTTCGGGTGGATCGTCGTGGACACAAGAAGACTTCAGGAGGACCTTCCTCCAACACCCAAGAGGCCAAAGAGTCTAGCGAAAGGAGCTACAAAGTTTGTAGTCTTGAAACCCTAGTCTTTTTGCCATTAACATTTAGAAACCCTAATTTTCTAGGATAAGATCCTTTGTATGCTTGCTTAGCACCATAAAAACTTGAACTTTGTGACATGTGATGCTTCCAAACTCTATATAGGGTGCTAGGTAAACCTAACAGAGGCGAGATCACCGACTATTATATATGTGTGTGTATATATATATATATCGACTCAGATTTAGGTGGTTTCCATACCCTTTTCATTAGCTTGTTTGTTAGATCTATAGTTTACTTAGTAGAAGTTAGACTAGACCCGAGTTATACATATTTCAAAACTAACGAATCGTGAGTATTTTAAAGGCAGGTCAAGGGATTCTACGGATATTTTCAAAAGACGAATCTTTTCCTAAAAACACCGCAGCCCTTATTTTTCTAAACACAACGATTCGTGTTATTTCAAATGGCAAAACTGTATGACATATATATATTGATGTAGATTCTTCACTGTTGCGTTTATTATTCAATTTCCGCATATTCTTGCTATTCGCATCGCATTGCATATTAAAATGTGTTTATTGTTATATTAAACCCATTATGTCAGGACACAAGCACCATTATCGATGATGCGTATGTTCCACGTACACCTGCTTGCCGGCTCACACACTTCATCATCGATAATTACCATGTCACTACACGGTAGGATTGTTGCATCAGGAAATGACTTCTTGTATCACATATTGGCACACAGACATATTGTACACTCATACTGGCGTACATACACATTGTGCACTTATACTTGCGTATATACCTACTTGTACATCCATATTGGCGCACAGACATATTGTACACTGGCGTACATACATATTGTACACCAATACTTGCGTATATACATATAGTACACACATACTTGTATACATACGTATTTGTACATACATAGATGATTCTAGATTGATTTTGGAGATTTGGGAACCGCAAGATATATTTTAAAACTGGATTCATTTTAAAGGAGCGGTTTTCCCTCGATATGTGCATATTACTGTTTTATGTTACATGATATACGGATATGCTTACAATTCTATTATATGTCGCATACATCAAGCTTTGTGATTATACGCATTGAGATATGTTGTTTTCATGAGATTTCTGGATTTGAGAACCATGGCTATTTCGAAAGAAAGTATGTATTGTTTTAAAAACCCGGGTTCTCTTGATATGATATTTAAGTGCGTCCACCATGAGTTTTATCGGTTCTGATATATTTATATATACCCCATGTGAGAAGGAGTCGTGGGCCGTGTGCGGGTACATGGTGGGACCCGGTATGGTACCCCGGGGTAAGAAAGGGATGCTGTGTATACAGACGGTGAGCCTTGCAGATGGACTACCACCTAACGGTGATTGTACTTGGGCTCGGTGGATATCCGGAGGATACCGACTGGAGTTGAGAGATGATATGGGCCGATCCAGACTGACGGAGCCCGTTGGCCGATCCGGACTGACGGAGCCCTATATATATGAGGATTTACGTGCCGATGCTGGGCACATGTTTCATGATGTTTTCGAGTGTCGATGCTAGACACTCAGGTTCCATGATTTTGATGTGTCGCGAGGGACACACGTTGATTTATATGCTCATACTTTCATGCATATGCTTTATGATATTTACATTCATGATGTTTTATGTCATTGGTTGACACGTGGATGAGATCCACATGCATACAGGCATTGATTATATAGTTGGATGATATCCACATACTCATAGACTTCATGCTATAGTGACACTGATTTCATTGATGATACCTCATGTTTATGATATGTTGCTACCTGAGACACTGACACGCGCACTTGGTACTACACTTATGTATAGTTGTTTACCCTTGCCACTTGATCATGCTTCAGACTTTATCATATTGAGGATATATATTCCTGATCGTTTGACCTATGATTGAGTCATACATATGATTTCTGCTCTGTGATGTTTTCTACTCACGAGTTGGCAACTGACCCCTGTTGTACCCCAGTTCTTGCAGGTTTTTGCCGTACAGGTTTCATTGCGGTTTTCTGGCACACTACTTCCTTTTTGGATGATTGCTTTGGTAGGTGGGTTCACTCGCATCGTGACCATCATTGTACTTATTTATTTTCAGTTGTATCTAATAAAATTCCATCAACCAGACTTGTATATTTATTTCAGACTTAGAAAACCAGTTGTGTATTATTTCGACTTTAGATTCGTGCGTTGTAGTATTATGGTCTTCTTGATGATTTTGAGTTTCCTTTTGAGTTTTGATCCTCGCCCTTCGGCGTTATATATTATATTGCTTGCGTGGTTGTGACCATCGATTAAAGAAGAGCTAGCTCCCGCTTGGGGATGCCTTTTATCATTGTGCATATATTATTCATGTTGTACCCCGTTTGGGGCCATTTTTTACAAAGGAAACTCTGCCGAAATTTTCAAAAAGGACTTGAAATTTTAAAATGCATATTTGGTTTATGCTATTAAAACCACTTCTTTAAAACCAGTTTTCCTTCATTTATTATTTAAAATGGTTTAGATTTCTGGGATTTCTTGGCTTACTTAAATTAGATGGGGTCCTATAGACTTCATATGATTCAAGTGCCAGTCGCGTGCCATTTCGGGTCGTGACAATGCTGCACAAGCACGTGAATGTATGTTATACTACACCTCATTGATACTGCCATGTCACTGTAGAACCGTGATGTTATATAGGTATTAAAATAATTAGGTTGTTACATCGTAGAACACTTGCACAAATACTAATGATTGCCATGTTGCACGAGCACAAACGCGTATGCTACACTACACATCATTAGTAATACCATGACACAGTAGAATTGAAATCTATAATCATGTGATATAATTACGCAGTCTTCTTTATTCCTGTTGTAAATTACGAATATTAGTACTATAGATGCTGTACTTGATTCTTACGGTTTTTCTGGATATTTTACTCCTGATGATATATTTCGGTGGTATGGGACACTGTTATATATGTATATATATATAATATATCATTCATACAATCTATGCAAGTTTCTTATTCCTCACTTGATATTCTTATATGATAAGTAAACGTCCACCATGAGATTTGTGTTTTCTGATTTTGATATCCGGACCGAATCTGGGGGTATACGGTTATGGATTTACAATTTTATCCAGACTGAGTCGGTAGGGATACAATTGGATACATGGTCGACCCGATCGAGAACGAGGGGCAGGATAGCTGCATTATAGGCGGGGAGCCTAACGAGGCAACTCGATACCGGAGATAGAAACGAGCATAGAAGATATCCAGGGGATGCTGACCGGGGTTTCGATTGGGCACGGCGGATATCCAGGGGATACTGATCGTAGCCAGGATATCGATTGGCGATCATCTGTTGAGATGATGTCGATGGTATCTGTATTTACGTGTCGATGATGGACACGAGAGATTTCGGATTTTGATGTCGATACTGGACATATATATATATATTGATATGATCATTATCATGAGGAACACAGTTAGATATTATTAGTGAATTCAACCAGGACTGATCCGGAGGACAGTGCCTGCATATATTTGTACAGACATTCATATACAAAATGGAATTCCAACACGAAATATAGATTCATGATTTTGACTCATATGATATGGAGATATTATATTTGGGATTGCATGAGAGATAGTATTGCACATATGCATATCATATAGTATAGTGGTACAGATTATGATAGGACTATACTTATGAACTAGGTATCGTCATGCATTTCGATTTCTACTGTTAGATGTACTTTTATTCACTGAGTTGGCAACCCATCCTCGTTGTGCCACAGTTTCTTGCAGGTTTCACCGCTTGTATTATCAGCGGCTTGGGCACACATTCTTTTCGGCGGTTGATTGGTAAGTGGGTTATTATTGTATTATACTCACTCTTGATTATTCATATATTATTTTATCTAGTGGAAACTCCATCAACTTAGAAGTGGTATATTATGGACTTAGAAGTAAGACTTAAACTATATGTGTCTTGATGTCGTACTCTTTGGAGTCGATTTCTGAATTAGATTGTTGGTTGCTCCATCGTTTGGACGTGGAGACTAGCTTCCGTTGGGATACTATTTTATTATTATGTTGTATCCGGTTTTTATAAAAATGTAAAGGAGGTGATGTCAAGTTTCAAAACGTCATAAATGCTTTTCAACATACTTAGTTAAATTTAGATGTTATTTAAATTGATTTTATCGGATGATTATATAAACCTCACCTCCAATATTTTCAAAAGGGGTTTAGATTCCGGGTTTCGGCTTACTTGGATCTCGTCGATGTCTTTAGATGTCACGTGATTTAAGTACCGGTCACGTGCCAAATTTGGGTCGTGACAAAGTTGGTATCGGAGCATTTGGTTTAACCTTTGTTCGAGTTTAGGTTGACTATATGGAGTCTGGGAATACATTTTGGTACCTGTACATAACCTTATAGGACGTAGAATTGACTTTGGGGGTTGTATACCCGAACTTTCGTTATATAGGATGACCTTTGTTGATGGAGTAGGTACTATGCAGAGTGACGTACCGTACATATGTTCCGCGGCATATTTACGATATGATACTCCGCCTAAGTTACTTTAGGATTTATATCTTGAGATCTTCCTTCTATTCTTTCCGTTGATATATCTTCGTTAGTGCATGATTGATTGTTTCGATCACCATGTTTATGGGAGCCGAAAGGGCTGCTGTTAGAGATACGGTCAGAGTAGACTTGTCTGGGACAAGGACTGACTGGGGTGACTTTTCGATGATATAGATACATGTCGTTTATTTTTATTTGATCGAGTTCTAATAGTGAAGCGAGTTTCTTCGGGATCCACACCAGATATTAGGATTATTGCTAGAGATCAGCCGGAGTTGAGGCGTGATGTATCCCCTCTCCGAAAATTATGGCATTGTGTACTGTTCAGACAACGGTAACAATCATTGCTGAGATTATCGAGATGTTACTCCCAGAATTCATGAAGTTAAAGATTGACGATGTTACCCGTATGGATGGATCAGCAGGATTCATAGCTGTGCAGATGTGGAATGGTTAGGACTTTTAAATCCATAGTGGCGCTCCGATAAGAGATAGGAAAAATTTGATTGCTTCTTCCTATAGATCTTACTCAGACCAGATGCAAGTCTTTCCAGAAGGAAATCATGCAGTAAGTTTTCTTCCGACGAATTGGGATGAGTCTTCGAAGGTTAGAGTAATTAGATTCTTCTACAGAGTATCAGAGATAACAGATTCGTGTTTCCAAGTTTGTAAGACTCCATGTTTGGTCACAACCAAGGATGACTTTCAATTCGCGTGACTATGCAGATACGCTCCTTAAGTGATTAATATAAGGGATTTAAGGAACAGGAAAATGGTGTGAAGTTTTAGTGGACAGTTATTCTTCACAGTGGATATCAAAGACTTGATGACGCAGACGACTACACTTTTAGGAGGAAATAAAAAATGGAATGACAGTGGTTATCAAAGGAAAAGTAGATTCAGTAATGAGTACTAGTTCCGGGCAGGCTGGATAAATGATTTTAGTAAAAGACTTGATGGTTTCTTTTCCAGGAGTTTATAATAAATAAGATTAGACTAAGATTAGTTGTTAGCACACAAGCAGAGGACAGAGGTTTTCGTTATCAAACATGTTACGTTACAAAGGACTGGATTACTGGTCAAGAAGGTGTGATGGGATGTATCCGCAATAAGACGAATGGTGTTGTTGTTCCTCACCAGACGATCGCATCAAGAAGCCATGATATTATAGATCTGCAGGAAGAACCAGAATTCAGAGATAGAAGACGTTAGAACGTGGCAGGCGACAAGTAGTAATTCTTGCTATGCAAATTCCGGTGGTATAAACACCTTCCGACATTGAAGGGAATATGCTTCGATGTCCTTTGAGTTCGATTTACGTTTTTATAATCTAAAATATTCATTTTCAAACATTGGAGAAAGGACAACTCGACGTCCGTGATTTTGATATATGTATTTTAAGGATTTGAGGATCAATTTATGTTTTGTGCACACCAGGTGCACTTGATGAGATTTCTATGTACAGTAATTTCACGTTGACTTATGCTTTGTGCACACCAGGTCACTTGTTGAGATTTTAGTGCGAGATGACTGCACTCGATTGGAGTGTTGTGTATACTGGATGCACTACACTAATTTTCCGTGCACATCAGATGCACATGGTTAAGAATTTATATATATAAATATATTCTAGGTATACTTGGTTTGATTTCGTGCACACTAGTTGGCCGTTTTTGATTTTGTGCACTCTGATGCATTTGATTTTAGGTTTGTGCACCTCGATACACTTGGTATTATTTTATATACTTTTATTCCTTGCACAGTGGACATCGTTTCGTGCACGCCTGTTGCACTTAGCGCTGTTTTGTTTTCGTGCACACCGTGAAGTGTGGTTTGAGACTTACATGCAAACCCATAAGAGTTGATTTTGTTTTAATGATTTGCACTTGATAGGATATGTTATAGATTTGATTTATATAAAAGAATTTTTCGCTTGGTCGGGTGCACTGATATTGCACTACGATCATGGCATTGATTGTGTGTACTTAGGATACACAACGGTTTTCGCATTTGGCATAATTTTTGTCATAACTGGAGTAATTCTCATAGCAACCGCTAGAGTTACAGTTGTGAAAGATTATCTTTTGAGTTTTCATGCACACTGTTGCATTGTGATGCATTTTTAGCTCATATGGGACTTTGGAGTCTTGTTATATCGAGCAAATTTTATGTTTTAAAATTTGACCCCGGAAAATTGTTTTGAAATAAGTTGATTGGATTAAGAAAATGTTTATGAAAGAGGTTTAATTTAAATTCGGGGACCGAATTTCTTTAAGGGGGAGAGACTGTAACATTTTGGAAAATTAAGCAGATTTAATTATAAATCTTTATTATAAAATAATGAAATTGATATTTTTACGTAAGTGATATCGCTTATGAAATTTAGTTTCGGAATCATATCCGAAAAATGAAATTATTTTGATAAATGTAAATAAAAGTGTGATATCATTTAAAAATGATATATTTAATTGTTTTAACACGATATTGGATTTTCATTAGGCTAATGACCTTTAAGTAATAGACTAACTATTATATATCTTTTATTCTTATCAACTAAATTATGTCATGAAAGGTTTTCTTTCATTTTGAAATTCTATAATGGTAGAGTTTATGATAACCTAAGTTTAAACCCTCAACCTCAACACACCCTCACCCTTTCTCACATCCCTCCACCTCCTCCTTCTTCATGTTACACCTCCTTCTTCCAATCTAACACCTCCTACTTGCATGAATCCCTCATGCTTCATCAAGTAACACCACCTTCTTCCTCTTATGCCACCTCCCCCTCTCATCACACACCACATGCTTTCTCTACATATCTTCTCACTTCATTTACACATAACACTTAAAGAATTCAGTAGCAATTCCAACTGAAACCATACCCTCTTCACCTCTAAACCAATAAAAATTCTAAGTGTTCATACCAAAAGAGTGAGAGCAAGGAGTTTCTTCATCAAATTGTGCGCACCATCATCATAGAAGCCATTTCAACTCTAGATTATTCCACAAGCACGTCTTGAGCAGGATTTTCTTATACACAATCTCCATAGGTATAATTCCTTTCATCCTTAGAAGTTTAGTAAAGGTTTTAATCTTTTTTCTGTGCAGTGTTATAAAAACTGTGTATTTGTGATCATTAGCCTACAGATATTGAATCTAGTATAGTTTAGATGTAAATTAGAAAACCCAAAGAGTTCCATAATCTTATAGACTAGACTTAGAATAACCCATAGGAAGACGGACCCATCCCCTCGGATTTTGGCCGGCGACATCAAGACAAAATCCGAGCTCGCCGGTTTTCTGGGAGAGTTGGGTGTTGTATGTTTTAGGGTATCTCTCTGTAGCTGTTTTGGGTATGTTTGGTATTGTTTAAATAAGTTAAATGTTCAGTAGGTTAAATCTGTAAGCTAATGTTAGATTAGGGTAAAATTCTATATGCGATACGTAGCATGTTTAGTGGTGCAGTATATTAAACTAGAATTTTGTGATAATTTAACTACAGAAAGTGAATCTAGAACTAATAGGTATAATCACTAGAAAAACTAGCTAGACCAAAAGTATAATGAGCCAATTAGAAGCCCTCACTTAAAACCTGAGCCCCAAACTCCATAGAAGATCCGGCGAAGCGCCCTAGAAATCCGGCGACGCCGGCCCCTTGTAGGAATTTTGGTGTTGATTCTTCTTCTGTAGCTTTGAGTTGGTATTTTACAAGTCTCTGTATTGTTTGTGTGGTCTAAATAATTACACAGTAAAATCTGGGAACGTTTTAGAAATGGTTTATCAAATTTTAGATATTTAAGATACGGAGTTTTCGTATTTTGATTTTGCAGCTGAACCGTTGACGTTTATACGTTAACGACAGAATTATATTGTCGTTTTGGGTTAAGTATGATGTAGGTTCTATCCTACGGGCGTTTAGCTTGTTGTTTTGGTTTTCGATATGATATTTACATCAATGCGATTTAAATACGAATATAGGTACGATTCGAGGATTCCGAGACGTAGTGGGCAATGTAGCAGCGTGGATTCAGCGAGCTTCTATGTTGGTGAGTAGATTTACATCTACTGGGGAAGTCGGGTGGATGGCGTATAACACACCCGCAACCTTATAAATAGTATTATGATATCTAATTAGTTTAGTATTTATTCAAGATATTTATATAGTATCGCATATAGTATGTTCTTCAATTTCATACAGTTTCATACATAGTTATAGATGAGATACAGTGATAAGATATGGATATGGTTTGATGAATTTGTACAAGGGATCACGCTAGACTTGAGATAATACAGATACAGTGATATGATGAGATATAATACAAGGATTTATACGTATTGGAAAATGATGAACTTTTTATGCCGAATAACAGCCAATTTATCTTTTGACTCGTAGAGTTAGGTTATATTCGGTTTTAGGATGTGATACTGATGTGAGCTATATTCTTTTATAAACTATGATTCGTTTGTCATTTTAATAAAATACTAGGATGCATGCCAGTTTCTAAAACGGATATCTATTTTAAATCTAGGGCAGTTTTCTTATTTCAAACTTAATGTTTCGATCATTTCTAAAGATAATGGTATAGCTCATTGCAAGTAATTACAATAGTTATGTTCAGATTACTTTACATGTTTGCATTATATTATAAATATTATATGTTTATGCGTTACGCACACTCTGATAGAACACTACACAACTACCAATGAGTACTATGCTGCATAAGCACGTGAATGTATGTTACACTACTGCCATGTCACTGTAGAACCATGCTGTTATATAGGTATTAAAATAATTAGGTTGTTACACCGTAGAACACTTGCACAAATACTAATGATTTCCATATTGCACGAGCACAGACGCGTATGCTATACTACACAACATTAGTAATACCATGACACAGTAGAATTGAAATTTATAATTATATGATATAATTACGTAGACTTCTTTATTCCTGTTGTAAATTACGAATATTAGTACTATAGATGCTGTAGTTAATTCTTACGGATTTTCTGGATATTTTACTCCTGATGATATATATCGGTGGTATGGGACACTGTTATATATGTATATATATAATATATCATCAATACAATCTATGCAAGTTTCTTATTCCTCACTTGATATTTTTATATGATAAGTAAACGTTCACAATGAGATTTGTGTTTTCTGATTTTGATATCCGGACCGAGTCTGGGGGTATACGGTTACGGATTTATAATTTTATCCAGACTGAGTCGGTGGGGATACAGTTGGATATATGGTGGACCCGGTCGAGACCGAGGGGCGGGATAGCCGCATTATAGGTGGGGAGCCTAACGAGGCAACTCGATACCGGAGATATAAACGAGCACGTCAGATATCCAGGGGATACTGACCGGGGTTTCGATTGAGCACGTTGGATATCCAGGGGATACTGATCGTAGCCAGGATATCGATTTGCGGTCATCTGTTGAGATGGTGTCGACGGTATCTGTATTTACGTGTCAATGATGGACTGTTCACATCATAATATTGCAATTCATACGCCCCATTTTTTTGTGCAATTTATAAGTAAACAGGTGCTTTTGACGATCGTTTGTTACATGATACAGGATACAGACTTTTTAAGCAAATACAGTGAAAAAGACAAAGTTGATACAGGAAATGGACTTTTGACCAACCAGCACACGGATCCTACTCAAGCCGAGACGAACGTCAAGAGAAACGGTCAAAAAAGAGCCTTACAAGTTTCACTGAGAATCTGGAGAATACTAGAAAGCCCAACAGAGAAACGAACAGTGAAAACAGAGAGCCCAAGAGAAGAACAACCAAGAACAGAAAGATGGTGGGCCAAGCCCACTAAATGGCCGCGGAACCGCGGCCAAAGGCATGTATATGCCGCGGAACCGCGGCCATATGGTGCCCGTGTTGGCACCGACTTCTTGTGTCGGTGTGTCGTTTCATTGTTGGGATTTTTAGGGGTTAAATCAGTAAAATTCATGTCTACGAGAGTCTGTAACCCTAGCTTCACTAGTTACTTATAAATTGTAATCTAGATCTTAAAAATTGGATGCCTCTTGATAATCAATAAAAGTGAGATTTGTTGAAGAATTCAGAGCATCATCTCTTCTTGTAAGTCTTTAGTTTTATTTAATTCTTGCCTTAGCATAATCTTTTACTTGCCCTAGTTATTTAATTTTTGCTCTAGTATAATCCTCCTTAATTGCACCAAATAGTTAACCTTTAAAACATAAACATAAAAATGTCTCTTTGCAATAATTCCCTAATGTGCGAGTAAAAATTCTCGCTCGTTAGGGTTAGGAACAAGGGAGTGAGTGAGAGACGGATGTCTCTCACCTCTTTCAATGTCAACTTATTTTTAAACGAAACCTTCATGCACACATATACGATCCGCCCCCTACGGCACCCTACCTATAAGGTAACGGTGTTCCGTAGTATAAAAGGCCGGACTTATATGATGTCCATGAAGCTCACATCAATGAATGAGAAAAGACGGACAAGAATCTAGAGGAAGAAACTTTGTTTCTTCCCGATCATCCTAATCCCTTTTCCTATTGATTGTTGTGACTTTCCTAAAAGCTTAAATCACGACATTGAAAGAGGTGAACATACTGATCTCAACACTCCTACCTTCGACCTAACCCTAATGAGTTCCTTCTCATCACATAAATTCGTCGTAAACTCAATCGATAAAAAACCAACAACGATTTGAATCAACTCGTTATAACACAAAATCAGAAATTAACCATCCCTGCGGATCGACCCGTATTCACCGGCTAGCTGCGAAGCGACGCCGTTTCTGATTACGGTAAACTACAAATTTTTGGATTAATCAAATGGCGCCATTGCCGGGGATGGCGTAATTTTCTCTTTTTGTATGATTTCGGGTTGATATAAAATTTTAAAATTATAAAAATCTGAAAATACATAATATAAAAAAAATTCTTTTCATTATCTTTATCTGTTTGAAGGGTTTCCCGTTTGAATCTTGCAGGAACGACAAGGAATTTTGGATCTGGAGTTTTACAGAAGGTCAAAACAGAAAAGGAGGCATAAAAACAGAGAGGACTTGAAAGTACAGAGCCCCAGAAATTTTTCCAGAGGCTGATCCCTCTACTCCACCGCGTTTCCGCCGCATTAGGAGGCCCCAGGCCGCGGATCCGCGCTTCTACTGACACGTCAGCACATAATTTTTAAAGGGTTTGCTCTCTTTTCTTCCCCTCTGCAACCTCCATATCTCCATCAGTAAAAATTTTCTGCAGGGTTCTTTGCGTAAAAAGTCTTTCTCCCCCTTCTAAATAACAGATTTCTGCAGGTTTCTTTGCGCCGCGCTAAAAAATTGATTGCAAGTGAATTGTTGTTTTGCATATTTTAATCGGACTTAAGGGGCTATTTGACCAAACTCAGATTGGGTGGGGATTTCATCACCCTTCCCAGGACCCCAGAAAACACATAAGCATTTTGCATCGACCACCTTTAATTAAAAAAGATTAGACTCAGACCTAAGGACAGCGAGCTCAATAGGAAAAGGACTAGGGTAGGCATCGGCCGTTTATCCTAACCGACATTGCGGTGTCTAGGCTAGTGGTTTTTAATTAGGCCCACTGTAGTGGTGGTTCCTTTCCACTTACCTGGCCGTATTTGTCCGTGAAGAGGCGGTTTGAGGTCTATTTCTAGCCCTAGTTAGGAGCTGTCTAGTAGACCTAGGCGACCCTAGATCTAGGCCTGATTGTGCATGTGTGGTTGATACTTTTTGTGTCACGAGTCCGTTTTCAAAAAACTTCCTTGCAAAAATTCACAAATAAAAAAATAAATAAAATCTTTTAAAAAAACTTGCAACTTGCCGCTAAAGAAACTTGAAACCTCACTTCCACCACTTCTTCTCACTGACGTTATCTTACCCCCACCTTCTGTTTTTCTCTTTTTTCTGACTGCACTACCCTATAGTGTATGTCATTTTGGACTAGGGATACTAACGCCCGATTAGTCCGCGTTTCGTTGATACCGACCAACGAACCCTTCGACGAACCCTTCGTCGATCTTCCGTCCATTTCCTTACCTCCACATTCAATTTCTTCATTCGAAGGTATGTCGGGATTCAACCCCAACGATACCTTACCGACGGGAATGATTCCACCTCCGCCAGGTGCGAATAACCCGAATCTACCGCCTGTTGTAGCGCCCGCACGAGTTGCGCTCCAGGATCTCTTCTACCCCGTTCGCACTTCTTTACCCACTTGTCTTTCACCCCCACCGGCAAATGGGGATAATTTTGAGATAAAACCACACTTCATCAATATGCTGCCTAAGTTTCATGGTTTGGAATCCGAAGATGCATATATTTTCATTAATAAATTCCAAAACGTTTGCAGCATGATGAAGACAACCCAATTAAGTGACGATGCTATAAGGCTAAGGGTCATTCCTTTCACCTTATGTGACCTAGCCGAGAAGTGGCTATATAGCACCGCGTCACATTCCATAAGAAATTGGGATGAGTTTGTGAAGGCTTTTCTGAAAAAATTCTATCCTCACCATAAAACTGCCAGAATTCGAAATGAAATAATTCAATTTTCACAACTTCCTTCCGAACCATTCTGGAAGTGCTTCGAGAGATTTAAGGACCTACTAGTTCAATGCCCTCACCATGGGATAGAAAGTTGGCAACTTTGCCAAACATTATATGAGGGATTGAACTCGGCAACGAAGCAGTTGCTAGAAACCATCTGTCAAGGTCATTTTCTCTCTAAGTCTAATGATGAGGCGTGGCAGTTTCTCGAGGATCTTAGTGAGCAGACAATACAGTGGGAGAGCACCAAGACCACATCAACTTCTAGTGGTCAATCTAGGGCGGGCATACATCAAATAGAGATGTCGATTGCTATGAAGGCCGAGATGGCCGCTCTTACGAAAAAGCTAGAAGCGATCGAGACCAAAATCTCGTCGTCTTCTCCTGCCCCTGCTATGCCCCCACGAACTGTCTGTGCTTGTTGTGCGGATCCATCGCATTTAACTGAAGAGTGTCCTTATAATGCATCCACTCAAGGACAGGATCAAGTCAATGCTGCATTTCAGCAACGACAAAGGAACGATCCGTACTCTTCGACGTATAATCCGGGGTGGAGGAGTCACCCAAATTTCGCTTGGAACCAAAATCAACAATTCCAAGGAAATAATAATAATTTTCAAAGACCTTCTCCTCCACAACAACAACAAGCACCCTCGCAAACTCAATATCAACCGCAACAATTTCAACAACAACCTTACCCTAATCAGGTGAACAATTTTGTGCCGAACAATGCTTACCAGCCAAACAATTATGTTCAACCTAATAATGATAAGGTTAGCTCGCTCGAGAGAAGTCTAGATGCATTCCTTAAGCAATCTACACAGTCTACAGCAAGACTTGAGACTTCTATTCAATCTTTAGTGCAAAACAGTGCCTCCCACGATCAGAGTATCAAATCTATTGAGGCACAAATTGCACAACTTAATGCAGCTTTGAGCGAGCGCGAAAAAGGAAAACTCCCGTCTCAACCGTTGCCCAACCCCGGTCACGCACATGCTGCCCACAATCAGCAAAATCATAATGTGAATGCGGTGACCACGTTGAGATCGGGAAAAGTGTTGCGGAACAATGTGGGCATTAACAATGACACCCCTGCCGGTGGGTCTTCTTCTTCTTCTTCTTCTTCACCATCTTCTTCTTCTTTAGAGCCTATTCTCCACCCTTCACATGGCTCTACCTCTTCTAGCTTGAACGGACCTAATTCTCACGACACGAACACATCTACACGAGGTACCGTTCCAACTCGACAATCTGATCTACACAAGTTGGACTCAACCACTTTTCAAAATGTTCCTTTTCCTAATAGGTTGAGATCCAATAAACCAACTCCTCAAATGGAGAAGATTGTCGAGCTGTTTAAACAGGTTAGCATAAACATCCCTCTTTTGGATGCAGTTCAGCAAGTTCCTTCATATGCCAAAATTTTAAAGGACTTGTGCACCAAAAAGAGGAAGTCGCAAGTGCCAAAGAAAGTTTTTGTGGCTAGTGCTATTAGCGATGCTCTTGTAAATTCCCTTCCCCCAAAACAAAAGGACCCCGGGTGTCCCACCATTTCGATAACAATTGGGGACAAGAATATCAATAGAGCACTCTTAGATCTTGGCGCGAGCGTCAATTTGCTACCCTATTCTGTGTACGAGCAATTGGGCGTTGGAGAGCTTAAGCCCACTCACTGTACTCTCCAAATGGCCGACCGGTCGATCACTCATCCTAGGGGAGAGCTCGAGGATGTGTTAATAAGAGTAGGGGATTTCATTTTCCCCGTAGACTTTATAGTGATGGATACACAACCTGTTGCGAACCCCCGGAACCAAATTCCGGTTATATTAGGTCGACCATTTTTGGCTACTTCCAACGCAGTGATCAATTGTCGTAACGGTTCAATGAACTTATCTTTCGGCAATATGACAATTGAGCTCAATATTTTCAAGTTAGGAAGTCAGCCTGCGGAGCCCAATGCTAGCGTACTAGACGTTTGTTCGATCAATGAGATCGCGGAGGAGGACTGTGAGTTCGAGAATTTTTTATTCGACCACAGCAATGTTAACGCCACTAGTGCGTTCCTCCTACAATCCGACTCAGTTTTCGCGGCGGATAATGATTTTGAATGTTTTACATTCGTCGACGACTTCGAAGACTCATCACCTGATTTGGAGTCTTTTGCTTTTTCGGATGAGTTAGTAGAACCATCCGACACAGTTGCGTACACTCGGTACGAACCTTTGATGGAATCATTCGAGTTTGAAACAACTACCCCTTTGCTACCATCTATTGTTTCACCTCCTAAACTCGAATTAAAGCTTTTGCCGACACACCTAAAATATGCATATCTAGGTGATAATGAGACCTTACCTGTCATTATATCAACTTCTCTAGCTCTTGAGCAAGAGAAGGCTCTCTTGACGGTCTTACTTAATAATCGGCAAGCTTTCGGCTGGTCTATGGCGGACATAAAGGGGATTAGTCCTCTCATAGTCGAACATCATATACACTTAATGGATGATGCCAAGCCAGCACGAGATCCACAAAGGCGCCTCAACCCCATCATGAAAGAGGCGGTTAAGAAGGAAATTGTCAAATGTCTGGATAGCGGTATCATTTACCCTATCTCGGATAGCCAATGGGTTAGCCCAATCCACGTCGTGCCCAAGAAATCGGGCATTACGGTCATTGCAAACGAGGCAAATGAGTTGATTCCCACTCGCACCCAAACTGGGTGGCGAGTCTGCATAGACTATAGGAAACTCAATGCCGCTACAAGGAAAGACCACTTTCCTTTACCTTTCATTGACCAAATGCTCGAGCGATTGGCAGGGCACGAATTCTACTGCTTTCTCGATGGCTATTCCGGTTACAATCAAGTCCCCATCGCCAAAGAGGACCAAGACAAGACAACATTTACTTGTCCCTTTGGCACCTTTGCTTATCGTCGCATGCCCTTCGGGTTATGCAACGCGCCCGCTACATTTCAGCGGTGTATGATGGGGATCTTTTCAGACATGGTCGAAAAGTTCTTGGAGATTTTTATGGACGATTTCTCCATCTTTGGCGACTCCTTCGACGAGTGTTTACGCCATCTTGACGCTGTTCTTACCCGCTGCAAGGATAAGAACCTAACATTAAATTGGGAAAAGTGCCATTTCATGGTACGAGAGGGCATTGTCTTAGGACATGTTATCTCTCAAAACGGCATCGAGGTAGACAGGGCTAAAATCGAAGTGATTTCTAACCTACCTCCCCCAAAATGCGTCAAAGATATTAGAGCCTTCCTTGGCCACGCCGGTTTTTACAGACGGTTTATCAAGGATTTTAGCAAGATTGCTAGACCCTTGACCCTTTTACTGGCCAAGGACACGACCTTCGCTTTTGACTCCACATGCACTGAAGCATTTGAGTCTTTAAAACATTCACTCATCACTGCACCCATCCTCTCATCTCCCGACTGGACGCACCCTTTTGAAATCATGTGCGACGCATCAGACTTTGCAATTGGAGCTGTTCTTGGACAGCACATTAATAAGATGCCCCACGTGATTTATTATGCCAGCCGAACACTAAATGAGGCCCAACTTAATTACACAACAACAGAGAAAGAATTTTTAGCTGTTGTGTTTGCACTCGAGAAATTTCGGCCTTATTTAATCGGCTCTCCAGTCGTTGTTTATACTGATCATTCAGCTCTTCGCCACCTCTTTGCGAAGAAGGATGCTAAGTCTAGGCTAATACGTTGGATCCTTTTATTGCAAGAATTCGACCTTGTCATTAAGGACAAAAAGGGATGTGAAAACGTAGTAGCTGATCACCTATCACGACTTCCTTCTTCGCCCACGCTCGATCTTCCAATCTCTGACGTTTTTCCCGACGAGCAGCTCTTGACCGTTTCTTGCGAACCATGGTTCGCCGATATTGTAAATTATTTAGCCACCGGCTTGATTCCTAATGATTGGTCGAAACAGGATAAGCTTCGATTTTTGTCCCAAGTAAAGCATTTTTACTGGGATGAACCCTATCTTTTCAAATACTGTTCCGACCAAATCATTCGTCGGTGTGTGCCCGAGAGTGAGGTCAAGAGCGTGCTGTCTTTCTGCCACGATCAAGCATGTGGCGGGCACTTTGGTCCAAAGAAGACAGCCGAAAAAGTTTTGCAGTGTGGTTTCTATTGGCCACGACTCTTCAAGGATTCATTTGAATACTGCAAAACTTGCTCCCGGTGCCAACATTTGGGCCGGATTTCACGGAGAAACGAAATGCCACTCCAACCCATTTTGGTAGTGGACATTTTTGATGTTTGGGGTATAGATTTTATGGGACCATTTCCTAACTCTTTTGGAAATGTGTATATTCTGTTGGCGGTTGACTACGTTTCTAAGTGGGTCGAGGCTGTGCCCAGTCGAACGAACGATAATAAAGTTGTCGTTCGATTCCTTAAAGAACACATATTTTCTCGATTTGGGCACCCTCGGGCGATTATAAGTGATAATGGTTCTCATTTCTGCAATAGGACTTTTGAGTCTTTGATGCGTAAATACTCTATCACCCATAAATTGTCAACGCCTTATCACCCCCAAACATGTGGGCAAGCCGAGATTTCAAATCGGCAGATAAAGCAAATTTTGGAGAAAACGGTTTCCAAAAACCGTAAAGATTGGTCACTAAAACTGATAGATGCACTATGGGCTTTCCGTACTGCATATAAAACCGATCTGGGTATGTCTCCATACCGGCTTGTGTACGGGAAGGCTTGCCACCTCCCAGTGGAGATCGAGCACAAAGCTTTCTGGGCCATCAAAGAGCTAAATTTGTCTTTAGGAGATGCGGGCAGCAACAGAAAGCTGCAACTGAATGAGTTGGAGGAGCTAAGGGATGAGGCATATGACAATGCCATAACTGCTAAAAACCGAGCTAAGGTGTTCCACGATAAACACCTTTTACGAAAAACTTTTGAACCTGGTCAACAGGTTCTACTTTATGACACTCGGTTACACTTGCATCCTGGTAAGCTCAGGTCCAGATGGAGAGGACCTTTTGTGGTCCGCACCGTTTATCCGCACGGTGCGGTTGATCTTGAGAACCCTGAAGACGGTACCTTATTTAAGGTAAATGGGCATCGACTAAAACCGTTCTTCACTGCGGATCCTTCGGAGGAGCTCTTGTTTTTGCAGGAGCCGATTTACACCGATTGATTTTCCTCCGTTTTCACCCCCAAACTTTGTTTTCCAGTGACACTATTTCAGACAAGTTTGGGGGCGTGTGTATCATTCATATATATATTTCCAAATACCATAAACATAAAAATAAAAATAAAAATAAAAAAATAAAAAAAAAAATTAAAAAAATGGGGGGGGTTTAATATTTTTTGGACCAAATTGCAAATTTGCAGATTACAAGCTGTTTTTACAAATAAAACCCTCATCTTATAGGGTGTTTTGTGTAAATATCCCTTTCTAAACCCTATATAATGGAACCGAGCCCTTTCCTCTGTTTACCCTAAAACATTTTCCCCTCATAAAAACCCTAGGCGCCGCTCCTGTCCTCTGCAGAAATCTCGAGACGCGCCGCCACCAGACCGCCGCGCAACCGCCGCTCCTGCCGTCTCCCACCGCGCAACCGCCGCCGATCTGCCTCGTCACCCCCTGAAATTTTCAGGGGAGGTAAACCTAAACCCTTTCTCTCTGTTTCTTCATAGAACTTTCTCTGTAAATTTAAAATGGCCCACAAAATGCAGTACGAGAGAGATTTTTCACCGGTGTTTGCACACGAGATCTATGGATCATACTTTCCACACGAAATTGCACAAAGGGGATGGAATTTCCTCCTCTATAACCATGGATCTGCATTTGCCGTCCCTAGCTTAGTTACCCAATTTTATGAGTCAATGGAAGAAAATAGCCTAGACAACTTAGGTTATATTAAACTGATTTGGGGAAATAATGAAATTCGCATTGATAGGGAGATGATACACGAGGTGACACTAATACCACGTGTACCGGCACACGAACAACCCCTTCGCTTTGAAGACTATATTCCTTTAATGGGTAATGACTGTGCGTGAGAACCGCGCAAGGGGATCCAAGCACGGACCCTCTTTGCAAATGTTTTAACTGTGTGCCGGTGGGCACAAAACAATATTTTTGGAAGTTCTCACAACACAACCTTTTTCACCCCTTCCTTACATGTCGTTCATACTTTAATGACGAAAAACCCTAGATTCGACATGTGCACAGTTTTGCTATACTCCATAGGTTCGGGTAAACGAGGGAGTGTATATCCATGTCCCATGCTTGTGACCCAACTCTGCCGTTATTTCCTCCCGGCCGAAGAATTTGACTCTTATTTGACAGAAGGTACCGCAGTTCGACCACTTTTAGAGGGTGTCTCGTCGTCTTACTCTAG
This sequence comes from Agapanthus africanus, assembly GCA_030015575.1. NCBI lineage: Eukaryota > Viridiplantae > Streptophyta > Magnoliopsida > Asparagales > Amaryllidaceae > Agapanthus > Agapanthus africanus. The sequence goes on along the minus strand of CM057340.1, from coordinate 162,427,993 downwards.
ACTGACGGATATTTGGACACGGACTGAGCCGGGAGAAAACATACCTGCACACACCCCCAGCTCGAGCTCAACTTCGAGCGGGGAAGAACTAACTCCCCAAGAACATGCGCGATTAATGAGAAGAACAGTGAGGAGATTAGACTCATTGAGGGATGAGTTCCGGGCATCGGCACGAGAGCACGACCGTCGGTTGACGGAGATTGAGAGAGGGATACAAACACTTCTGGCTAGGGGGGAGAGATCACGTTCACGCTCACGAGCGCGACGTGGGGCCGGGCAGTGAGGGCACTGCTTGGTTCAAGTTTGGGGGTATTAGAGGTGATGTATATAGTTATCCTTGCATTGCATATTGTATATATCTTTGTTTTCCTTTTGCATATTTAATTTCTGCATTGCATTTTTATATAAAAAAATAAAAAATCATAAAAAATTTTGCATATTTGAAAAATAAAAAAAACAGTAAAACCCATAAAAAATTGAAAAAAATTCAAAAAGTAAAAAAAAAATTGATGTATTCAATTTTGGTTAATTGACTTGAGTTTGATAAATAGGTTAACTGGCTAGGAAAAACTAAATCTTAGACTTAGCAAATTAAAAACCCTAAAAATAACCTTCCTTAAAGTTTAACTGTGGAAAGCATATGTCTTTGTAGGCTATTTAGAAATAGGCAAATCTTGGGTTCAGTTCTTGGGCTAAGTCGAAACGAAGGAAAAGTATTAAAACTTTTATTAGAGTATAAGTTTGAAAAATAATTCCTAGCTTAAGTCTAGATTCTGAAAACATATACCCTACAAAATGCACAAACACGCGCCTTGAAACTTGGATTAGTAGAAGAAACCTTGAAATACTCTTGTCTAAAGTCCTTAGCACAATGAAAATAAAAAGAAAAAAAATGAATAAAGAAAAAAAAAATGGACACTGGTTTTTGTGATTACTTAAGGCTGTAAAAATAGAAAAATATTTAGCGAGGGTGCTTCATCACCTAGTGCCTTAGACCAACTGGTTTGGGAGCCACTGCTAAAAGCCTTGGGTGTTGCAAAACTAGGAAGTACGCCTTAAAATGCTAACGCTTCTGGTAATCGGTTGTTGGTACCTCAAGAAGTATTAGCAATCGCATGAAGGATGTGAAAGCAAAGTCTCACAAGTGCTTTGGACAATGGGCTGGAGTATGATTGCTTGATTTGAATTTCCAAGTGTAGGGGTGATAGTTACACACACGTGGGGATATGTGATTAGACTTTAGATAAGAGAAAGGAATGAAGAATAGAACTTGTGTCTTTAATAGAGTTGATAAAAATTCCTAAGTAGAGATGGAACTCTAGAAGGAAAACTTAAGAAATGCCGAAAGCTAAATAATTCTACAGGATAGGTGTAATCTTAAGTTAAATAATGAGCAAGCGTGAAGAATATGGGTGGATAATTTGCGGGTCAACGATAATAGATTTCCTTGTTAGAAAACCTAAATGGAGAACAAAAGTCGAAAAACCAAGTTGATAGGATTTTGTGGGTGTAATCCGCTGAAAACCCTCAGGAGACAACACTCCTCCTACTAGGGACACCTAGAGGTTTAACGGCTTGTTGCACGAGCTCAGTGCAATCGCGTTTCCCTGCGAAAATGTGGCTAGGTTAGAATAAACTAATAAATTTGCTCGAGGACGAGCAAAAGGTAAGTTTGGGGGTATTTGTTCACATCATAATATTGCAATTCATACGCCCCATTTTTTTGTGCAATTTATAAGTAAACAGGTGCTTTTGACGATCGTTTGTTACATGATACAGGATACAGACTTTTTAAGCAAATACAGTGAAAAAGACAAAGTTGATACAGGAAATGGACTTTTGACCAACCAGCACACGGATCCTACTCAAGCCGAGACGAACGTCAAGAGAAACGGTCAAAAAAGAGCCTTACAAGTTTCACTGAGAATCTGGAGAATACTAGAAAGCCCAACAGAGAAACGAACAGTGAAAACAGAGAGCCCAAGAGAAGAACAACCAAGAACAGAAAGTTGGTGGGCCAAGCCCACTAAATGGCCGCGGAACCGCGGCCAAAGGCATGTATATGCCGCGGAACCGCGGCCATATGGTGCCCGTGTTGGCACCGACTTCTTGTGTCGGTGTGTCGTTTCATTGTTGGGATTTTTAGGGGTTAAATCAGTAAAATTCATATCTACGAGAGTCTGTAACCCTAGCTTCACTAGTTACTTATAAATTGTAATCTAGATCTTAAAAATTGGATGCCTCTTGATAATCAATAAAAGTGAGATTTGTTGAAGAATTCAGAGCATCATCTCTTCTTGTAAGTCTTTAGTTTTATTTAATTCTTGCCTTAGCATAATCTTTTACTTGCCCTAGTTATTTAATTTTTGCTCTAGTATAATCCTCCTTAATTGCACCAAATAGTTAACCTTTAAAACATAAACATAAAAATGTCTCTTTGCAATAATTCCCTAATGTGCGAGTAAAAATTCTCGCTCGTTAGGGTTAGGAACAAGGGAGTGAGTGAGAGACGGATGTCTCTCACCTCTTTCAATGTCAACTTATTTTTAAACGAAACCTTCATGCACACATATACGATCCGCCCCCTACGGCACCCTACCTATAAGGTAACGGTGTTCCGTAGTATAAAAGGCCGGACTTATATGATGTCCATGAAGCTCACATCAATGAATGAGAAAAGACGGACAAGAATCTAGAGGAAGAAACTTTGTTTGTTCCCGATCATCCTAATCCCTTTTCCTATTGATTGTTGTGACTTTCCTAAAAGCTTAAATCACGACATTGAAAGAGGTGAACATACTGATCTCAACACTCCTACCTTCGACCTAACCCTAATGAGTTCCTTCTCATCACATAAATTCGTCGTAAACTCAATCGATAAAAAACCAACAACGATTTGAATCAACTCGTTATAACACAAAATCAGAAATTAACCATCCCTGCGGATCGACCCGTATTCACCGGCTAGCTGCGAAGCGACGCCGTTTCTGATTACGGTAAACTACAAATTTTTGGATTAATCATGGACACGAGAGATTTTGGATTTTGATGTCGATGCTGGACATCTATATATATATATATATATTGATATGATCATTATCATGAGATATACAGTTAAATATTATTAGTGGATTCAACCAGGACTGATCCGGAGGACAGTACCTGCATATATTTATACATACATTCATATACAAAAAGGAATTCCAACACGAAATATAAATTCATGATATTGACTCATATGACATGGAGATATTATATTTGGGATTGCATGAGAGATAGTATTGCACATATGCATATCATATAGTATAGTAGTACAGATTATGATAGGACTATACTTATGAACTAGGTATCGTCATGCATTTCGATTTCTACTGTTAGATGTAATTTTATTCACTGAGTTGGCAACTCATCCCCATTGTGCCACAGTTTCTTGAAGGTTTCACCGCTTGGATTATCAGCGGCTTGGGCACACATTCTTTTCGGGGATTGATTGGTAAGTGGGTTATTATTGTATCATACTCACTCTTGATTATTCATATATTATTTTATCTAGTGGAAACTCCATCAACTTAGAAGTGGTATATTATGGACATAGAAGTAAGACTTGGGGTACATGTGTGATGATGTCATACTCTTTGGAGTTGATTTCTGATTTAGATTGTTGGTTGCTCCATCGTTTGGACGTGGAGACTAGCTTCCGTTGGGTTACTATTTTATTATTATATTGTATCCGGTTTTTATAAAAGTGTAAAGGAGGTGATGTCAAGTTTCAAAACGTCATAAATGCTTTTCAAAATACTTAATTAAATTTAGATGTTATTTAAATTGATTTTATCGGATGATTAATTAAACATCACCTCCAATATTTTCAAAAACGGTTTAGATTCCTGGTTTCGGCTTACTTGGATCTCGTCGATGTCTTTAGATGTCACATGATTTAAGTGTCGGTCACGTGCCACATTTGGGTCGTGACACAGTGAAACCTCTGTGTGGGACTCTAAAGACTCGTCAATACGCCGGCAGAAGGTGATGATCACATCAAGCATCCACAAACCATCAGCGGTACTAGCTGGACATAACGGCTACCCAGGTATTAAACGATCAGAAGATCATCAAGCTAGCCCACTCCAACTCCTGCAAAAGCCTGTCAGTAACACTACCGTACAGTGCAGTCTCTTTGTCTGATATGTCGCATATCCAGTATAGGGGTGGTAAACATCAGACCCCAATAATCGATAAGTCGTGCCGATGTGAGGCTCATAACGGGCCGATAAACTACTGATAACACTTATCAGTAAATCTCTGTATCAGCCCTGGCCAGGGACTTTCCAGTTATGGCTAATCGAGCACAGCACAACATCAACCCGCAATACCGGGAGAGACGAATCCCCTCCTATCGCTCATTGCCTTCATGTGATTCGGGACTGTACCCAAAAGCTACCGTTTTGCACGTTCTCATGAATGTGGTAAGGTAGAAATTAAAGCATGGTGGGAATCACACGAGACTTTATGACGATCTCGGGTCTACAGACTAACCCGTACCAGTGTCACCAGAGAACTGCTATCTGACGATAGGTATAATACCAACTAGGAGTTCTCGGCGAGTCCGTTTAGTGTATCCAGTCCCCACTGAGCACCCGTATACCATATTTGATGTCAAACACCAATGGATATGGGATCATCCATCGCCCATCATATGGGTCAAGGTGCGTACACGCTAGTCTACTCTGGAATATCGATGCCCTGTCTCGATACACCCTCGACTAGGAACCGTTTTAGGGTGTACTTGTGGACTACCTTTGGCTCCCACTAATATGATCTCCATCATAGTCCTGGTAGTCCAGTACACAACCTAAGGGCTCTATCAACATGTAAGATCAAGACAGCATCACATATACAAGTCAACATGTTAAGATAAAGAGCAACCTGATAGCATACTATTATGTCGAGCAAGAAAGTCCTCTCTATATATATCCAAGCCTCCACTATAATATACATCGTATGTACAATAATGGCCTCTAGGGCATACATATAACTAACAATTTCCTATATCAAGAGTTGATCGGTTTAGGCACGTTATCTAATGGCATATACGTTCTAAATCAAACTACAGTTCTTAACGAACAGAACACACACAAGAGGAAGAGTTCAGAAATGAACGAATTCTTCTTGAGGTATTGTTGACTAGATCATATCAATGCGACCTGACTAGCTGAAGTTACATAAAGATACATGTTTAAATCAGTTTGAATTTACATCTTGTGAAACTTGCCAGTCATGTCACAAAGATAAGATGACCATAGCTCCGTTTATTGGAAACAGAGAAGAGTTAGTGAACTCTTCGGATTGATACATGCTGATGTATGAATGTCCCCTGTCTACACATGTCAGGACCGGTTCTTTGTACCTCATTACATTCACTAATGATCTCTCAAGATTCGTACATGTGTTCCTGTTGAAACACAAGTCTGAAGCTTTTGAGAAATTCAAAGAATATAAGTTAGAAGTAGAGAACCAAAACGGGTATAAATATTATGTCCTTTGATGAGATCAGGGAGGAGAATACTTGGGCACGGAGATCCTGGACTATTCTAAAGGAGAATGAGATTCTCTCTCAGCATTACTGCTTCGTATACACTACAGTACATTGGTATATCGGGGCGGAGCAATCGCACCCTATGTGATATGGTGTGCTCTATGATAAGTACTTCTGAGTTGCCTATTTCCTTTTAAGGGTTATGCACTTGAGTAGCTGCATACCTATTGAATAGGGTTCCAATCAAATCAGGTGCCTACCACTCCATATGTGATATAAAATGGGAAGAGCCCATCTCTTAAGTATGTTAAGATTTGGATTGTCCGGCCAATATCTAAAAGCAAAATCCAGACAAGCTTGAGGCAAGGTCAGTTCTGTGGAAGTTTGTTGGATATCCCAACCATTCGCAAGGGAATATCTTCTACCACACCGAGGAACAAAAAGTGTTTTGTTTCTCAGCATGCCACCTTTTGGAAAGGGAATTTCTTGTGAAGAAATTAGTGGTCATGAGGTAGAACTGGAAGGAGTTCCAGCTATACAAACTGCAGCTGATGATTTGGTAGAACCGGAAGATTCAATAGTTCCTAATGAACCTTATCCTCTCCGCCGATCTGGTAAAAAGATACTTAGGTTTTCTCTATAACAGTGGGAGCGAGGATTGCATCATGAGATGATGACCCAACTAGTTTCGAGCAGGCCATCAGGAGTGGGGAATCTGTGAGAATGGCTGGATGCTAAGCGATCTGAGATGGAATCCATATACACCAACAAAGTAAGGACTTTGGTTGCTATATCTGAAGGGTTATATCCCTATCAGGAGTAAGTATATCTTGAGAAGATTACTTGGTGTACATGGAAAAGTTGAGACGTTCAAAGCTAAGACTTGTTGCAAAAGGTTCTCGTCATCGACCTGATGTGGATAATGATGAAACCTTTTCTAGTCCCTATGCTTAAGTCCATCCAGATCCTACTTGCCATTGCTACATACCATGACTACGATATCTGGCAGTTGGGTGTCATGACAGCTTTTCTAAATAGTGATTTAGAAGGGAGCATCTATAAGTATACAGCCAGAGGGATTCATAAACAGTGGGAGCAGCGGAAACGTGTGCAAGTTGCTTTATGTGTTAAAGTAGGCATCGTGGTGTTGGAACATCTGTTTTGATGTGGTAGTCAAAATGTTTGACTTCATCAAAATGGTAGATGGACCTTGTATATACAAAACGGTAGTAGGGAGTATGGTGGTGATCCTCGTATTGTACGTGGATGACATACTCTTAATAGGTAAGGGGTTTCTTATGCTACGCTCGGTCAATTTCCTTTTATCAAAAGAATTCTCCATATAGGATCAAGGTGATACCTCCTAAATCCTGGATTTTGGATCTATGAGATAGATCTAAATGGATGTTAGGATTCTCACTAGGTGTAGTGAGATGGTATCAATCGATCCTGGGGAGAATCACTGGATAGCTTCCAGGGTGGTAAGGTCGAGTGAATGTCAGTCATAGGCATTGTCTTTACCCTCAGTAGAGGGACGGTATGTTGGAAGAGTTCCAAGCTAGATGCCATGTCTCACTAGACGATAAAGGCTGGATACATGGCTACCAATGATACTTCCAAAGATGTAGTCTGGATGTGTATAAGTTCATGAGATGAACTTCGTTCCTACCATTATGTGACAATGGAGTTATGGCTTATGCCTAGGAACCCCCATCCCATCAGTGATCCAGATATATTCTTAGGCAGTATCACCTGATCATGGAGATGGTTGATCTCCAGGGAGATCGAGTATAGGAGAGTAGACACAGAGGACAATGGTGCGGATCCACTCACAAAGGCCTATTCCCAGGAGAGACTTTTATGGGATGGTTGAGTATGTGATACTTCAACCACTGCTGATTGTTGGGTATGGGATACTACAACAGATGGCCCTAGTGCAAGTGGGAGATTGTTAGTTATATATATGCCTTAGAGTCCATTACTGTACATACGATGTATATTGTAGTGGATGCTTGGACATATATAGGGAGGACTTTCTTGCTCGACATGATAGTATGCTATCTGGTTGCTCTTTATCGTAACATGTAATCTGATTGTCTCTATGTTACATGTTGATAAAGCCCTTAGGATGAGTACTTGACTACCAGGATTATGATGCAGATCATAGTTGGGGACGATGTAGTCTCTAAGTACATCCTTCAAATGTTCCTAGTCGTGGGTGTATCAAGACAGGGCATCGATATACCAGAGTAGACTAGCGTATAGCTTCTCGACCCATATAGATGGGCGATGGATGATCCCATATCCATTGGTGTTTGACATCAGAGAAAGTATACGGGAGCTCAGTGGAGACTGGGTACACTGAACGGACTGGCCGAGAACTCCCAGATGGCATTATACCTAACGTCAGATGGCAATTCTATGGTGACACTGTTACAGGTTAGTCTGTAGACCCGAGATCGTCATAGAGTCTTGTGTGATTCCCACTGTGCTTTGATTTCCACCTTACCACGTTCAAGAGAACGTGCAAAACGGTGGCTTTTGGGTATAGTCCCGAGTCACATGGAGGTAATGAGCGATAGGTGGGGTTTCATCTCTCCCGGTCTTGGGAGTTGATGTTGCGCTGTGCTCGATTGGCTATAACAGGAATTCCTTGGCCATGGCTGCTTCAGAGATATACTGGTAAGTGTTATCAGCAGCTCGACCCATTATGAGCCTCATATCGACACAACTTATCGAGTTACTAAGGTCTGACGTTTCCCACCACTAGATGAGATATGCGACATATCAGACGAAGAGACCGGACTGTACGGTAGTGTTTCTTGTTGATCTTCTGATCGTTCAATACCCGGATGGCCGTTACGTTTAGCAGACCGTTTGCGGCTTGTGGGTGTTTGATATGATCATCACCTACTGACGGCGTATTGACGAGTCTTTAGAGTTCTACACAGGAGTTTCCTGGCTCAAGCGAAACGGAGTAGGAGCACATATGTGATATGTGCGGGACCAAGATTGATACGATATGAGATACCGTATTCGATTCTGGTGATTTGTGACATTGGTCGGTTATATGCGATATAGCCGGGTTATCGGATCAAGTGTTGATTCGATAAGTTGTTACATATGATTTTAGTCGGTTACATGTGATATAGCCGGATTATTAAATCAAGACTTGATTTGATAATCTAATGTATAATTATATATTTGATATATTACATTACATTAACTAGTATTAGCTCACATAGGATTTCCTTTCTCGCTTGGTTTGTGCACATTGTATATATGTGATATATGCAAGTGTACATTATTTTGTGTCATACTTGATGATACATGGACATGGGTGTGTGTATGACTTACACCAAGCTAGGGATTATCTAGGGTTTTATTTTTCTAAAGTTATTCAAAAATTAAGTTAGACTTTGTCATGGCAGGAAGCTTTGAAAAGCATGTGGTTGCATTGACTTAGTCTTCTAGTTTTGTTTAGCTTAAGATATTTACAAACCCAACCATTATAACTGGCCATGGTTAACTCTCTACAAGGGTTAAGGGATGGCATATACTCACCATGGTTTATTTTCTAACCTCATGATTTTTATTCATTCATCATGTGAGTTATCTTCTTCTTCTTCCTCAAACCTTTCTAGCTTCAATGGAGTTGATAGAAATTGAGTGAGAAAATCATTTCTAAAGTGAGCAAGCTTCCTACTTCATCACCCTCTACTACTTTCCATTTAGTATAGGGTGTTTGCTTCACTAATTCTATAATTAGTGAAGAGATAGCTTGGGTTAGTGTCTCCTCGACGTAGATCATCTTCGGCCTCGAAGTCTTCGAAGCAAGCATCTTCGTTTCTTCAAGGGAGCCTCTCTAGAGTCCGGAGTTCACGATCGCAGTGAAGGGACTACTACACGGAGCTAATGAAGTGAAGGACCGGTCAACAAAGGTTGTATTCCTTGCTCTCTTTCACTTGCAAAGTGTTTGCATTTACTTTCCGTCGATTTCTAGTATATGATTCTAGGGTTAGGGTTAGCTAGAACGACAAAATTTTAATTCGGCATGAGAGATGCCTCCCGAAACCTTACTGCCATGCTAGGGAACCCTGCAGTAGCCCACCACTTAGGTCAAAGCCATCAAAGGGCTAGTGCACAACTTGTCATGTGTTGGACCAAAAACTCATTGATTCTTGATCGGTTTGCAGTTTTGGTTGCAGTGTCAGCTCACAAATGTAATATCCGTGATTCTAGATGTATTTCTAGTATTTTGTAACGGATACCTGTAATCTGTATTACTGAGCAAACACCGGTTAATAGTACAGATATATACAAAAAATAGATAACGAATGAGCGGTATTAAAATGCAGTTTTCAGTGATGAACAACTCTCTCCAAAAAGATGTCTACTAAGACAGATTTGGAGAGAGCTCGCATGCAAGGGATACCCTATGCTTCGGCAGTAGGATCTATCATGTACGCGATGCTATGTACCATACCTGATATAGCATACTCACTAAGTGTAGTGAGTAGGTATCAAGCAGATCTAGGAGAGAGTCACTGGATAGCTGTGAAGAACATTCTCAAGTACTTGAGAAGTACTAAAGAGATGTTCTTGGTGTATGGTAACGGTGAACTCCAAGTGGCATCCTTTACCGATTCGAGCTTCCAGAGTGATAAGGACGACTCTAAGTCGGTCTCGGGATTTGTCTTTACCCTCAATGGAGTGACGGTTTGTTAGAAGAGTTCCAAACAGGAAACCGTGGCAGACTCGACGATGGAGGCTGAATACATCGCTGCCAACGATGCCGCCAAAGAGGCTGTCTGGATGAAGAAGTTCATAAATGAAGTTGGTGTGGTTCCGTCCATCGAGCATCCAATACCTTTGTATTGTGATAACAATGGAGCAGTGGTTTTGGCCAAGGAACCTAGGTCCTATCAGCGATCAAGGCATATTCTGAGGCGGTTTCCCTGATCCAGGAGATAGTTGATCGTCGGGAGATCAAGGTCAGGAGAGTTGACATGAAGAACAACACGGCGGATCCACTCACGAAGGCCATACCCTAGATACAATTTGAGAGACTCTTCGGGATGTTTGGTATGAGATACTACAACAACTGACCTTAGTGCAAGTGGGAGATTATTAGTTATGTGTATGCCCTAGAGGCCATTATTGTACATATGATGTATATTATAGTGGTTGCTTGGACATATATAGAGAGGACTTTCTTGCTAGACATGATAGTATGCTATCTGGTTGCTCTTAGTCTTAACATGTAGATTTGTAATATGATACTGTCTTGCTCTCGCATGTTGATAAAGCCCATAGGATGTGTACTTGACTACTAGGACTATGATGGAGATCATACTAGTGGGGCCAGGGTAATCCACAAGTACATCCTTTAATTGTTCATAGTCGAGGGTGTATCGAGATAGGGCATCGATATTCCATAGTAGACTAGCGTATACGCTTCTTGACCCATATGATGGGCGATGGATGATCCCACATCCATTAGTGTTTGACATCAAAGATGGTATACGGGTGCTCAGTGGAGAATGGGTACACTGAACGGACTCGCCGAGAACTCCCAGTTGGTATTATACATATCGTCAGATAGCAGTTCTCTGGTCACACTGGTACAAGTTATTCTGTAGACCCGAGATCGTCATAGAGTCTTGTGTGATTCTCACTGTGCTTTGATTTACACCTTACCACGTTCAATAGAACGTGCAAAACGGTGGCTTTTGGGTACAGTCCCGAATCACATGGAGGCAATGAGCAATAAGAAGGGTTTCATCACTACCGGTATTGGGGTTGATGTTACGCTGTGCTCGATTGTCTATAACAGGAAGTCCCTGGCCAGGGCTGATATGGAGATCTACTGGTAAGTGTTATCAGTAGTTTCTCGACCTATTATGAGCCACACATTGGCACGACTTATTGGTTACTGGGGTCTGACGGACACTACCCCTAGACTGGATATGCGACATATAAGACGAAGAGACCGGACTATACGGTAGTGTTACTGACAGGCTTTACAGGAGTATGAGCATGCTTGCTTGTTGATATTCTGATCGCTCAATACCCGGGTAGCCATTATATCCAGCTAGTACCGCTGACGGCTTGTGGGTGCTTGATATGATCATCACCTACTGCCGGCGTATTGATGAGTCTTTAGAGTCCTACACATAGGTTTTCTGGCTCAGGCAAAATGAAGTAGGAGCACATATGTGATATGTGCGGGACGGAGATTAATACGAGTATGTGATACTGTATTCTATTCTCGCGATATTGGTATTGGTCGGTTATATGTGATATAGCCAGGTTATCGAATCAAGTGTTGATTCAATAATTTGATACATTTTATATTAGCCGGTTTTATGTGATATAGCCGGATTATTAAATCAAATGTTAATTTTATAATTTAATGTATAATTGTAAGTCTGCGGTTGCGCTCCGGCCGTCTTTCCGAGGCCAAATGCGGAACAAAAACTTTTTACGAAACTGGCGCTAACGCAAACTTAAAACTTGGATCGTTCTATTAACCGTAAACTAGTATACTGTAAAAGAGGGTTTTGAGATTATACCGATCGATCCGTGTCCTTCGGTCTTTAACCTCTGCCCCTAGCTTGTTGCGGCTGCACCGACGATGTTCGCTCTCCGATCTCGATCGATCAACGGTCTCCTCCTCGCAGAAAGTTGCGCCACATCATCGAATCTTTATACGGGCTCACGCCTCTGAACCGAGGAAACTCGGACACGAAGTTTGCTAGCCGATGTGTCCAAGGTTGTAGTAGAGTAAGTGTAGAATGCTTTGTCTCAAGGTTAATCGAAGTTGCCTTTTGGAGTGAAGATGAAATGAGCAAGACGAATGAGCTTAGGATTTTTGTGTTTGCAATGAAAAATGAATCTCCATCTCACACTCACAAAAAAATGGGGTTGCCTCTTATGCCCTCAGCCATAAAGAGGAGGGGATGAGCACAAGTGAGAGGTGGTGACCATAAGGAAAATATCTACAACAAAAATCCTCACAAAAACATCACTATCAACCATTAACTCTCACCACAACAAAAAAACCTCCATTATCAATTTCGAAATTTACAGAAAAGCCCCTCCACCAATTTCAGCCAGGAATAAAAGAATGGTGATTTGGCCGAAAATAATGCAGCAAATTTCAGCCATCAATTAAACATTAAAAACAATGTTTAATCGAGCGGAGAAAAACTGACAACTTCAAAAGGCGATCCCGTAATAAATTACAGGATAACCCTGCAACTGTATATACATACCGCATTTGTATTCCGACCGAATACAAATGCAATGAGACAAAATCTACACAGTATAATACTAGGATCCGGCTTAAACCAAAACCCGCTAGTATTATCCGTCCGAACCATGACACGTGCACAAGTGCACGCATATGTTCGAACCCTGCCATAAAACCATTCGGCCTCTACAACGTTTCGCCCGAACTGGGAAACTTTCAGTAGGGGACTCTAAAGACTCGTCAATACTCTGGCAGTGGGTTTAACCATAAGCCGTCAGTGGTACTAGCTGTACGTAACGCCTGCCCATGTACTGAATGAAAGAGAGTTCGACGAGCGAACTCATCCTGGAACCCTATTGAGCCTATGTGTGACAATATCCGTATAGTCTGGTCCGTTCGTCTATGAGTATCGCATATCGGGCATAGGGAGCTGGTAAACGTCAGACCCGCAAAAGTGGTATAAGTCGTGTCGGAGTGTACCCCAGAACACCCTGAGATACTAATGGAATACCTACCAGTAAATCTCGCTTACCATAGCCATGGATTTTGTGTAATGGCTCTCCAGACACAGCACGATCTCACTCCCAACGTTGGGAGAGACGAATCCCCTGCCGATCTGCTCACTGCCTCCATGTGGCTCGGGACTGTACCCAACTAAAACCTGTTTGCAAGACTCCTTTGAGCCGTGGCAGGGTAATAATCAAAGTACAGTGGGAACTCACACAAGACAAATGATGATCTCAGGTCGATAGACTAACCTGTACACATGTCATCTGGGAATCGCTATCTAACGACAGGTTTTAATAACCAGCTAGCATGTTCCCGGCGAGTCCTGTCCGGTGTACTCATAACCCAATGAGCACTTGTATACATCTTAGGTGAACCAACTGCCACCAATGGCTTGTGAGACCGGCCACTGGTCCTCGTCGGGGTCTCGACTGTATACACTAGTCTACTCCGGAGTATTGATGCCTTGTCTCGAAACTCCCGTGACTAGGCACCACTTTAAAGGATGTGCTTATAGACTACCCAACTCTCACGTATATGATCGCCATCATACTGTTGGTATTCAAGAAAGAATCCTATCGGCTCTATCAACATGCAATAGTGATATATCATGTCACCTAAAGCAGTACTCGTATGCTAAAGATAAACCAGATAGCATACTATCATCTCGAGTAAGACTGTCCTACCGGTATAGGTCCTCCCTCAATCATTGCAATCACGTGCCTGCGATTCAATAATTGATTTTGAGGGCACTATATCCAACAATAATTGTGTATTTGATATGCTAATTTACATTAACTAATATTTGCTCACTTATACTTTTCTTTTCTCACATGTGCACACTTAATATATATGTATATATATTATTTGTGCTTTCTTTTTGTGTCATGCTTGATGATACACACTACATGAGTGTATGAGACTTATGCCATGCCATTAGATTATTAGGGTTTTTATTTATTTAATGCAAATATAAATTGGTGGGAATTAAGCATGGTTGCAAGCTTTGGAAGCTTATAGAAACCCTTGACTTAGTCCACCACATTTGTCTTGCACTATATATTTATTAACCTAACCATAATCTTTAGCTATGGTTTATTCTCTACAAAGGTTATATGAGATATTTATTACCCATGGTTTCCATTCACTCTCTGATCCATTATTCTCTTCATCTTCATCCTCAACAAGAGAAAGCTCTCTAGGTTTTGGTGAGAAAAAGAAATAGAGTGAAAAAATTCTAAAGTGAGCAAAATTCCTATTTCATCATCCTCTATTAGACTAGCCATTTAGTTTAGGGTGTTATCTTTACTAATCCCTAATTAGTGAAGAGGTAGGTTGAGTTGGTGTCTCCTTGTTTCCCCCAATTAGAGCAAAGCTCTGTTTTGAAATTCAAAATTCAAAAATTGAAGCAACGCTTCAGATCCAATGCTCTACGTTGCGCGCCACGTGTCAAACACAGATGGGCTAGCGCTAGGTGCGCTGCGCCCTAGGCAGCGCACCCCCAATCAGAGCAAAGCTCTGTTTTAAAATTCAAAATTAAAAAAAATTGAAGCAACTCTTTAGATCCAGCGCTCTGCGCTGCACGCCACGTGTCAAACACAGGTGCGCTAGCACAGGCTGCGCTGCGTGCCACGTGTCAAACACAGGTGCGCTAGCGCAGGCTGCGCTACGCTGGAATTAAGAATTCCCCACCGTTAGATCAAAAGATCTAATAATAAATTATTAATTAATCAAAATTAAAATTCAGTTATGGAAAGATCTTTCCAATCTTGTTAAAAACAAGAAGATTGCCTTCTGTAAAACAGAAGCCCTAGGATCAAAGATCCAACGGTGGGGAAATATCCCCAAATCAATCAGAGAAAGATCTCTTTAACTGATTTAACAAATCAATTTGCCCTATATAAAGGCCCCAAGACTTAAAGTCTTATATAAAGAAACCCCCCTACAAACTTTGAGAAAACTAAAAGAAAGAAAAGCAAGCTTTTAGCAAAAGAAGATCATTTCATCAAGGTAAAGAACATGATTCTTGAACACAGAGATTAAATCATCTAATGAAAAGAATAACTATCTTCTAAAAAAGATCATAGATCTACAAAAGACCAAGGTCTTTGATAAAAAAAAGAGATCAAAAGATCTCATCATAAAAAAAAAAGAAGTATTTGCTTCATCCACAGATCATTGATCTACAAAGGCAGCGCCTTTTTATAAACAAGAACTTTTTGTTCTTGAATCTTGAGGCAAACCCTCCTTTAAAAAGAACATAAACTTGTTCTCTGATCATAAATTTGATCAAATGCGCTTTGCGCTACTGAAAAGTGCCTTGCACTCATGAACTGCGCCTTTGCGCTCCTTGGACCGGCGCTCAGCGCCAAGATGTGCCACGTGTCAACCACAGATACAACTTGCGCTTTGCGCTTCTGAAACAGCGCACTGCGCTCATGGGCTAGCGCTCAGCGCCAAGCGCGCCATGCGTCATTTACTGGTGCGACACTAAACTAGCGCAATGCGCTCATAAACTGGCGCTTAGCGCTAAGCATGACACGTGTCCTTTTTGTGTGCGCTACTTGGCAGAAGCGCAATGCGCTCTTTAATTGGCGTAAAGCGCCTGGCGCGCCACGTGGCGCGCTGTCAGAACACACATTGTTCTGATGAAGGCTATGCATTCAATACAAGACAAAAAATATCAGGATCTAATGCTCAGGATTATTAAAAGGGCCAAGCCCAAGTAAAGGCGCAACAGCCCAGAACTATAAAATATTAAACATTTTAATATTATTGGACTTAGCCCAAGATTGGCCATAAGTCTTATATTGAACTGAGCCCATCTGCTCACGAATATTAAACAAATTTTAGTCCCAAACTGGGCCACAGATCTTCCAACCAACTCACATTGGTTCGAGGGTACATCTCTTTACTCCTATGATACTTGTCGTTGTAATCCTTCAACGTCTTCAGAGAGCTGACGGGTCCCGATAACCACACATTTCACGGACTGTGGAGTCCTTAAACTCATGGACTACGATGTCCTTAACCTGGACTGTGAGGTCCTTAAAATCATGGACTACGATGTCCTTAACCTGTACTGTGAATTCCTTAAACTCATGGACTACGATGTCCTTAACCTGGACTGTGAGGTCCTTAACCTTGGACCGAGATGTCCTTAAACTAACAACGGACTGAGATGTCCTTAAACTAACATTGGACCGTAACTTCCTTAAACTAATCGACCGCAATGTCCCTGAACTAAACAATAGAGGCCCATTGCTCTCTTGTTGGATCCAAAAGGTCCCGTTAAGTTGATCTTAGTCTAAAAATTAGACTAACGTATCCTTAGCATTAGTTTATGTTGATCTTAGTCCCAAATGAGGCTAACGTATCCTTAAAACCAACCCCCAAACCCAAATCTAAGAAGATACGGATTTGGACTAATCCACGCCCTACGGGAAACAACATAAATTAGTCTCCGTATACAATCCACGGGCAACCACAAACAAAACAAACACCCACGACATGAAGTGACCATCTGGAGAAGGAGAAAGTTGTTACCGCGATGCGGTAGCGTAATTAACTGCAGGGGCTTGCGCCTGCAGGGAAGAGCGTCCCCACAATCAAAAACCCCTCAAACGAGGGGGAATCTGACGAAGTCTGCTATATCGGCCGCATCCGTTTAAACCTTCGATACATGGTGTCATAAATCAACTTGGCATCTTCGGAGAGGTGGATGGATAGAACCAAATAGCATCTGCCCCTAGATTCAGGCAAGACGTTTGTCTTCCCAATTTCCGGCGGTAAACAGATTCTGGCACGCCCGTGGGACCTTTTTCTCTTTCCACTCCAAACTTCGTGTGTCGTGTTCGCGAATGAATCGCGGTTTGATATGGTTGCCCTTAGGTTCGAGGTATAATGATTTGGTTTCTTGCTTGGCGCAGAAAGCGAAACATCAATGGCATCTACTTGCGTGAAGTGTTCCAACTGCAATTGCAACCCGCGCTCCGCCTTATCTGGAGGCATAGCTTACGGGCCCCAAGCGGCCTCCTTGTTCACAATGCCGGTGGACCAGGTGACTCAGGCCACCACTGGATTGTTCTTTGGGACTATGCTCCCACCGATGAGCTTCAGCACCCCTGTACCATCGCAAGAAGCTCCCAAAAAGTTGGTCTTTGATCGGCATGCAACTACAGCGGCCCCACTCAATGGGTCGTCCAGCTCCCGCGCCTCAGTCTTTGCCAGATTGGGCCAAAGTTCATGAGGACCCATCGTGAAGCCCGTAATTCAAGAAAAGGCTATTCCGAAAAGGGTAGCCATCCCTGCTTCCGAAGTCGTCAAGGTGGCTTCTCCTACCAAAGGGTCGATCTTCATAAGACTGACCGTTCCGGCTCCCACTCCGGCTCCCGTTCCTGTTCAAAAGTCTGTCTTTGACAGGTTAGACGTTGCTTCTCAACGAACGTCGGTCTTCAAGAGGCTGGTACCGGAAGCGCCTCACCTGAACATGGGGCAAGACGAAGTCACCCCTCAAGCTGAAACAATCCCAAGAGCTCGACACGCTCGACGTCGCCACTGGCACCGAGTAAGGAAGGCTGGGGGCAACTCCCCCTCTGGTCTAACTCCACCAGCCCCAACGGTAGAAGTCAATGCTGCTTTCCCAACTGGGAACAACTTTGAATTGCTGAATAAGGTGCATAGGAACTCTCCTACCGCCGTATTGAAAAGATCTCCCCCACCGATGGAGAATGTTAGAGAAATAAAGCCGGATCAGCCCCCTAAGCGGCTGTCCTCCAAAGTTTACAAAGTCTGGTGAAGGGTCCAGGAGTCGGTGATTGACCAAGACTATCCCCGTCGACAGAAAAAGGTAAAGAGTCAGCAGGAAGAGAACCGTCCTGTTAAACCACAAAGGAAGACAACTACATGGGTGCCCGCTGCAATGATCCCCTCAACGTCAACTACTCAAAAGAGGAGGAGGCCAGAGAAAGCCCTTGTGACTACGACAGAACGCAAAGACGCTGAGCCCAAACGCCCCAAGTCTGGGGGCATAACGGTGCATACTGTTTGCATGGCTTCCGGAAAAGAGGAAAGCCGCGCTTCGACGGGCCACCGACCGCTCACCCGATAAATAACAAAGGCTCAGGAACAACAACAGCAGAAGCTTCAGGAGATGTTGACTGCAATGGCCACACTCACCGGGCCAAAAGAAAGCCCGGAGGCATCATCAGAACAGCCTCACGAACATGAAACCGATGCTGACTTCCTACGAAGAGTCCTCAAAAAGAAGGGAAGGGAAGCAGCAGATCAAGCGGCTAATATAAAACGAATGGCGCTCCTCTTCCAAGACATGGTCGGGATGATGCTGCAACCAGAACCTCCAGCTGAAGACCCTCCTATCATCATTGAAGACGACAGAGGGGAGACATCGATCCATCCTCCGGCTCTTTCAGCAGCCAAAGAGGAAACCATTTCCAAGGCCGCACTGGATGACTATATAGCTCAGCAAATACCAGCTCACCAGGCGAATGAAGCGGCCGGCCAAGTAGTCAAAACTGGGCGACCGTATCCAAGATAGTATGACAAAATAAAATACCTGCCGGGATACACGATCCCCAAATTCCATGTGTACAAGGGGGCTGGAAATCCTCACCAGCATGTCGCCCAGTTTAAGGCTCTTTGCGGCAACATCGGGGGCGATGATAAACTTTTCCTCCGTCAATTCGTCGGCAGCTTGTCGGAGACAGCGTTCGAATGGTACTTCGAACTCCCGAACGATTCTGTCAAGACATTTGCAGAGATGGAGCTGTTATTTACGCAAAGATTTGCAAGTTCAAGTGACGCACCCTGATTACAGCATTGATCAATGCCAGGGTGAAGCCAGGTGAAACGTGGATTCAATATGCAATACGATGGCGGAATCTATGGTCGAAATGCGAACAGCGCATCGAAGAAGCGCCGGTGGTGGGCATGTTCATGGGCACTCTGGACCCTCATGCAACTATTTCCCAATTCTTGATGTTCTTCAAGCCGACCACATTCCAAGCCTTGATCGAAAAACTGGCCCAAATGGACCAGATGGGTCATAGACCGTCTCCTCCAAAACCGGACTCTCGAAATGAGAAAGGAAAGGGGAAAGCGATCGTTGTTGCTAATGCTCAACAGCAGCCCGGTGGCCCAAGACCAGTTGATCGCCAAAATAACAAAACTCGATCTCTCGAAGATAAAATGAGTCGCCCTTACTCATTCCCTCGAGACAAGACGAAGAGGTTATTCGAGGTTGCACTCCGCAACAGGCTCATTACTCTACCAGAGCCAAGACGCCCAGCGCAACCAGGCGACATTAGCAATCCTAACTACTGCCCTTATCACCGAATGTTGGGCCATCCGATCGAGGATTGTTACATCTTCAAAAGCTGGATAGAAGATCAGTACTAGCAGGGCATATTCGTATTATCTGAGTGTTGGAAGGTTAACCCGCCTCGGCTACACACACCTAAGAAAACGAATACACCGGGGGCATCATTCTCTTTTGTAGAAGAAGCTCCATGGGAGGTCGTTCCTTCAGCCAAGATGAAAAGAATGCTGAAAGATCTCCAAACATGCCCGACGATCAGGTGGAAAAATCCACTCGAACCCGAGATCATCGAAGGAATGTTAAAGCCGCGCCCAACTCCAAAAATCAGTGGTGATAACCAAAGCACTCACATCCAGCCGTCAATGTCTTCAAAAAGGAAGAAGAAGACCAAAAAGCCCGTGAAGCCTGGCGACAAGCGCACGGACCTGCAAAAACTGATTGACGCACTAGAAGAGTATAATCAGAAGGTGCGGACTCCAATCACACTCTAAGAGTTTCTCAGCCACGTCCTTGAGGACGGAGATGATGAAGAAGACTCATCGGATGAATCTGAAGATTACGTGGCAAGTTGCCATGTGATCTCTCACTCGTCGCTAGACAATGAAGAGGCTCATTGCACAAAGAAACTGGGGGCAAGTTCTGAGCTAGAACTTCTGCGGCCATCAGATGAAATAATTGATGCATTCCTGAATACAGCTCTTCTTAAAAGAAAAGCTGATCGGGAGCGTGAGATGGCCATATTTGAAAAGGCCAAACGCCGGCGACTGGACGAAAGAACTGAAACACTGCTTCCAGATCGAAGTTCATACGTCCCGAAAAAAAACAGGTTTAAGACGAGGAAGAGGTTTGCCAAAGCCATGTCAATGGGAATGAAGCTACCATCCTCCGAAGTGAACGCCTTTGGTGAAGCAGAAACACATCCTAGCTACTGCCTATATCATCGAAAGATTGCGCACCCCACCGATGAGTGCAACGCTTTTAAAAGATGGTGGCAAGGATATGTCGCTCACCGGCAAAATTTCAAGCGGATGAAACGTAAAACTCGTCGGGAGCAAAGAAGTACGACCGAGGAGCGTAAAAGAACTACCGGTAACTGTCGCATGGTCAACGCTAGGGGATCGCAAGTTCTCACCTTCGGGAGCGACTCTGACGAAGAAATGGCTCTTGCTCCTCTCTTTAAAGAGTCCACTTGGGAAAAGAGGAAGAACCAAAGACTTGTGAGAATATTCAGCTGCGCAATCGTACGCTGCCCGAAAAGAAACTTGGGCCCTCGAACAGTGGGTCAAATAGAAAAGATAAGGGGAAAGAAAAGGTCTCTGAGGATATCATCCTTGATGACCAAGCCGTTGAGAAGCTGACAGCCAAGGACCCGCCAAAGAAAAGTTAGGTGGACTACAACGTTCTCGCACACTTGAGGAAGATACCTTCGCGGCTCAGCATTCTCGACGCCCTTTTGCTATCTAAAGAGGCGAGAGATTCACTGATCAAGGCATTACAAGAGCCCAAGCAATTCCAAGCTTTCCTCACTGAAGAAAAGATGAAGTACGAGCTGGAAGAAGTACACACAGCCGATATCACCTTCGGCGATGAAGATCTCCTCCTTAGGACATGAGAGCACAACCGCCCCCTATATGTCTCTGGATACTGTCATGACATCAAGATAGGTAAAATCCTGGTCGACAATGGGTCCTCCGTCAATCGCTTTAACGTAAGGGTGTTAAAGGAAATCTGCATGAGCGTTCAACACCTCGCTCGCGATAAAATCACTATCTCCGGATTTGAATCCCAGTCATCATGGACCCTTGGGTCTGTAATATTGACACTACGCTTTGGGCTGCTTGTCACGGACATTAAGTTTCACGTCATTGACGCCAAGACATGCTACAATGTTTTGCTCGGCAGGCCTTGGTTACACGAGTACAACATTATTTCTTCTACACAACATCAGTGTATGAAGTACTTCAAGGATGGTCTCGAATACACCGTGACAGGGGAGTTGAACCCATTCTCCGTGAATGAAGTCCGAAAGTACGAAGATGCAAAATACTTCTTACCAGATTTTGAGGACACAGAAAGATGTCACAAACCGGAGAACAAAGCTATCACCACCATTCCGGTCTTCGGGAGTGATACCGAGGAGGAAGAAGAGATAGTTTATTCAGGTCTGCCCCAGTACAACAAGCCAGGACCGCCTACTCCTATGTTGATCTTCGGCAGCGACTCGGAAGATGAGGTCAATGCCATATTCTCAGCTCGGACATCAATACAAGCCTTCGCCGATGAAGATCAAAGTTTGCAAGTTCCCATGGTTCCGCCAAAGCATCATAAAGAGCTAGACGCGCTTGATACCTAAAGTGTGGAAGAACTGCAAACATTCTACGTCCCTCCCACACGAAAAGGTGAAAGGGCGATCCTATTCTACCGATCCGGGGAAACCAAAGTGGAGAAAGAAATCTGGCATGGTGCGGATTCTACACTTGACAGGCTCCAGCCTATCCGTTTGCCCAGATATTACACGGACAGATTAAAGAGACTCTTAAGACGTCAAGGTATATTTCTTAAGCAAACTGCGCGACAAGCACGGTTCTATAACAGGATCTGGAACGTTCCCGGGACTCAACGAAAGTTGGCCAACGGGAGAATGGAAACGACCGGGCTTGGGTATGTTCAATCCAAGAAACGGGAGCTATTCCGTGACTGCTACGTCATACATGACTTTGATGAAGAAGGAGATGCTCTATGGGAAGATGCTAACCCTGAACTAGAACGAGCTCCCACCGTGAAAATACCCAGTCCGTCATTCGAAGAACAATTGGACAAGCTTATAAGGGAAGCAGGTCAAAAGGTTCGAGACGACCATAATCGCAAAATAGCCATCTACGAGAAAGCCAGGACGCAACGCTTCCTTCAACAGGCTGTGAAAAATGAAAATGCTCCTCCTTGTCAACCCGTTGTACAAAAGGCCCGACGCAGAGGCAGAAACAAACCAAAGAACGGGAAAGGCGTTCGACAGCGACAAAGCGGGTCTAAGAAGCCACAAGATCAGGAATTGAGCAGTCCAGATTCGTCTCTTATGAAAAAGTTGGGTCGAGCATATTCCTTTCCCCAAGACAAGACAAGGAAGATATTCGATCTTGTCATAAAATATCAGATGATGACACTCCCGGAGTCCAAGCACCCTGAGCAAGCAGGAGAAGTCTCTCACCCGGACTATTGCCCCTACCACAGAGCAATAGGACATCCTCTCGAATACTGCTTCACCTTCAAGAACTGGGTCGAAGATCAATATCAGCAAGGCAGGTTCGCTCTATCTAGCAGCTGGAAGGTAACCCCGTCGCAGAAGCATGAACCCAAAGCTACGAGAGTAGACCCGGATCAACATCAGTCTTGGAAGGGAGCCCGTACCTGTCGTGTGATAATGTTGTCGGAGGAAGAACCTGAGAATCATACGATGATGACGAGGTAATCTCAGAATTTCCACCGGCACCAAAAGAGCTGGAAGATGGAATACATACTACTGCAGATAATCTCAAGAAAATTGATTTGGGGACGGCAAGTGACCCACGGCCAACGTTCATCAGTGAGCTGTTGTCTGAAGAAAGGGTGGCTACGCTAAAGGACGTGCTCATGCAGCATAAAGATTGTTTCGCATGGAACTATTCCGAAATGCCAGGATTAGATCCAGAGATTGCTGTGCACAAATTGGCAATATCTCCGGACGTCAAGCCGATCAAACAAGCACCGAGAAGAATGCGGCTCAAGCTTGAGATGAGCATCAATGTCGAGGTCAAGAAACTAATCGACTTCGGTTTTATCCAAGAGGTTCAATATCCTGATTGGATCGCCAACATCGTCCCGGTGATGAAGAAGAATGGGATGGTGCGCATATGTGTGGACTTTCGGGATCTCAATAAAGCCTGCCCGAAAGACGACTTCCCCGTACCAGTCACTGAGCCGATGATAGAAAACACATCCACTCACGAAGTCTTCTCCTTCATGGATGGCTCATCAGGATACAATCAGATAAAAATGCATCCCGAGGACCTGAAGCACACCCCTTTCCGGACCCCTTTGGGCATATTCTACTACAAGGTGATGCCCTTCGGTCTAAAGAACGCCGGTGCCACCTATCAGTGGGCCATGACGAAGATCTTCGATGATCCCATACATGAAATCATCGAATGTTATATCGACGACCTTGTAGTAAAGAGCAAATCATACGAGGAACATTTAGAGCATCTGAAAACCGTATTTCAACGCCTTCGGCAATACAACTTGAAGATGAATCCTCTCAAATGCGCGTTCGGAGTCTTCTCGGGAAAATTCCTAGGATTCATCGTCCGATACAGAGGCATTGAGATAGATTCGTCGAAGATCAAGGCGATCATGGAAATTCCCCCGCCAAGAACTCTCAAACAGCTATGGTCTCTCCAAGGAAAGCTCGCATATATCCGACGATTTGTAGCCAATCTCTCCGGCAAATGCCGTCCCTACAGTCACTTGATGAAAAAGGGAACCCCGTTCGTCTGGGATCGCAAATGCCAGGGCGCACTAGACGAAATTAAGCGATACCTGCAAAATCCGCCGGTGCTGACCGCTCCGGTCAAGGGAAAGACTCTCATTCTGTATACAACAGCCCTCGAAGGTTCTTTAGGCGCGTTGTGGGCACAAGAGAATGACCAAGGGAAGAAAAGAGCCCTTTATTATCTAAGTCGAGTTTTACTGGGGGCAGAAAGCAATTACTCTCCCATTGAAAAACATTGCCTGGTGTTGATCTTCGCAATAACGAAGCTTAGACACTACGCGTTGGCACATGAGGTCCATCTCATATCAAAAGCGGATCCTCTCAAGTATTTGATGTCGAAGGCCATATTAAAAGGACGACTCTCTAAATGGGCCCTGCTCTTGATGGAGTTCTCGATAACTTATCGTCATCTTAAGGCAGTAAAAGGCCAGGCCATCGCCGACTTCCTCGCTGAGCATCCGATACCTGCCGATTCTCCTTTGAATTGCGAGCTGCCAGACGAACATGTGCTTGACACGATCAACAGGGAGAGAAGAGAGAGTGATACCCGGTTGGAACTTTACTTTGATGGAGCATCTTCCATGAAGAAGCGCAAACAAAGCACCCCTATTATCAAATCAGGGGTAGGCCTCATCTTCGTAACTCCATAAGGAGGGATAATGCGCTTTGCTTTCTCCTTGACAGAGCCGAGAACGAACAATGAAGCCAAATACAAAGCTTTGATAGCAGGTCTCGAGATCGCCATCGATATGGGAATTGAAAACCTTCTCATATACGGAGACTCCCAACTGATCGTCGGTCAAGTAAACGGCGACTATCAGACATGCAAACCTGAGTTGGTAAAGTACGGCGAAAGGGTGCAACAACTGCTGGCTCAAATTCCTTCCTACACCTTAGAAAGCATACCCCACACGGAAAATAGCAAGGCAGATGCATTAGCCAATCTCGCTAAAGAACTGTCCAACGAGAACCTATTTGACGTGAGGATCGTTGTGCATAGCCGTCGGGTTCTCGCACCGGCAGAAATATCTCCGGAGTTGTCCGAAGAAAAGGGTGCCACCGAGCAAATGACTTTGCAAATAAAAGACCAGGAAAAGGCTACGGATTGGAGAGATGTCTTTATAGACTACTTCAAATCCCGTCGAACACCTGAAGATGCATCCTCAAGACATCAGCTTATGAAACGAGCTCTGTCTTTCACTTTCGTCAATGATACTTTATATAAGAGGTCATTTGACTCTCTGTGGCTAAGATGCCTGGGACCTGAAGAGGCGAAGAGATTCGTTCAAGAAACTCACGACAGACTCTGCGGTTCTCACCAAGCCGGGCCGAAGATGAAGCTGAAGATTACAAGGATTGGCTACTATTGGCCCACGATAATTTGGGACTGCCTCGAATATGCGAAGCAGTGCCATTCGTTCCAGATTCACGGAGACTTTATTCACCAGCATCCAAATCCACTACATCCAAAGGTGGCTAGATGGCCGTTCGAAATGTGGGGGACTGACATAATCGGCCGCATCGAACTAGCATCGTCCAGAGGACATCGGTTCATTTTGGCGACAACGGATTACTTCTCCAAATGGGCAGAAACAGTACAGCTGAGGGAAGTGAAGACGGAGAATATCCTCCATTTCTTCAAGATGCACGTCATTTATCGGTTTGGAACTCCGAGACGGATCATTTCCGATAACGGGCCAGCCTACAGAAGCCACAAGATCAGCCGCTTCGCACAACAGCATAACATAGACTGGAGATACTCTTTAGTCTATAATCTCCGAGCTAACGGTCTAGCTGAGGCTTTTAAGAAGACCTTGACGAAGATTGTAAAAAAGACGGTATCGAGAAGTAAGAAGGACTGGCATGAACGACTGCATGAAGCTCTTTGGGCGTATCGAACTACGTTCAAAACGGCCACGAACAGAACGCCGTACACATTGGTATTCGGTACAGAAGCGGTACTCCCCCTCGAGATAGAATTACCCTCTCTATGAGCGGCAGTTCATTATGAGCTAACGGACAAAGAGAATGCTCACCTTCGGCTTGAGGAGCTCGAGGCCCTTGATGAAACTCGGCTCATAGCGCAACAAAATCTGGAGGCTTATAAAGCAAAGATGACGCGCTCATACGAAAGATTGACTAGGCCGAGAAAATTACGCCAAGGCGTGTAAGGCTTGCCTAGCACCCTATACTGAGTTTTGAAGCATCACATGTCTCAAAGTTTGGATTTTGATGGTGCTAAACAAGCATGCAAAGGAATCGATCCTAGAAAATTAGGGTTACAAAACTTAATGCTAATAAAATTAGGGTTTCGAGGCTACAACCTTTGTAGCTCCCTTTTGTTGGACTCCTTGGTCTCTTGGGTGTTAGAAGAAAGTCCTCTTGAAGTCCTCTCACGTCCACGACGATCCACCCGGAGTTCCCCGTCCAAGCTCGCAACTTCGAGAATCGAAGAGAACACTCTAAACAAGTTGGCTAAACTTGTGCAGAATGTTGTTGTGGTTAAGATTCTCACTTCAAAAACCTTTCTTGATGTGTATTTTATTCACTAGAAAAAACTAGAGAGCAAATGGTGAAGGAGGAAAAAGATGGCTTTTTATTTTAACAAGTGTAGAATGAACCATCAAAAGAAAAATGAAATATATCTTTATATATTTTATTTCTTCTCACTATAAACCATGGTTAAATGATGGAGACATTATTTAACTTGAGTTTTAGAACAAAAAGAGAAGGATAACTCAAGGTTAGAGGTAGGTGAGAATGGTTAGGTTTAAAGAAGAATGTAGAAGCAAGCAAGAATTATCCTTATCTTTTCTACTTTGTTTTAAACAATAAATCAAATAATAATCCATATATTCAACCATGGTGTGAGTCTTATATTGCCATCTTATTCCATATATAAACAACCATGATAGATGGGTGTATGTATGTATGTATGTATGCACATCCAAATGTGCATCAAACTAGTAAGAAAGAAAGAAAAACATACATGCATGCACACATCCATCATCCAAGAAAAGGCTTTAATTGAGAAAACTAATGGTTAAATGATAAATCAACACTTGATTTATAAATCCGGCAATATAACATATGACCCCACCAAAAGCAAGCCGCCCGATCAATGTACGGTATCATATACGCGCATTTTAATCGGGTCCTTGCGCATATCGCATATGCGCACCACAACGTTTCGTCTGGACTAGGTAACTCCTGTGTGGGACTCTAAGACTCGTCAATACGCCGGCAGAGGGTGATGATCATATCAAGTACCCCCAAGCCGCAAGCGGTCAGCTAAACGTAACGGCCACCCGGGTATTGAGCGATCAGAAGAAAACAAGCGAACCTGCTACAACTCCCGTCGAGCCAACCGGCAACACTACCGTACAGTCCGGTCTCTTTGTCAGATATGCTGCATATCGAGCCTAAGGATGGTCACGCCGACCCCAATAACTCAATAAGTCGTGCCGGTGAATGGTCTATAACAGATTGAGAAACTACTGATAACACTTTTCAGCAAATCTCAGCAGCCCTGGCCAGGGACTTACTGATATAACCAGTCGGGCACAGCACAGCATCAACTCCCAATACTGGGAGAGACGAAACCCCTCTTATCGCTCATTGCCTTCGTGTGTCTCGGGACTGTACCCAACGGCCACCTGTTTGCACGACTCGGTAGAGCCGTGGTAGGGTGGCAATCAAAGTACAGTGGGAGAACACACAAGACTCTATGACGATCTCGGGTCTACAGACTAACCTGTACTAGTGTCACCTGAGAACTGCTATCCGACGATAGATATAATTCCATATAGGAGTTCTCGGTGAGTCCGTCCAGTGTACCCAGTCACCACTGAGCACCCGTATATGATCTTGATGTCAAACATCGATGAATGTGGGAACATCCATCGCCTATCGGTATGGGTCTAGTATCATATACGCTAGTCTACTCTGGTATATCAATGCCCCGTCTTGATATACCTGCGACTAGAGAATTTCAAGGATATGCTTATAGACTACAGATGTCCCACTAGTATGATCTCCATCATAATCAGAGTAGTCAAGACGATATCCTCAGGGCTTTATCAGCATGTATGAATGAATAAAAGCATGATCAAAACAACATGTCAGATAAAGGAGAACCAGATAGCATACTATCATGTCGAGCAAGAATGCATACTGAATATATATATATATATACATGTATAGATACATCCACTATCATATAATGGCCTCTAGGGCATACATATATCCAACAATCTCCCACTTGCACTAAGGCCAGTTATTGGCGTATCTCATACCCAACATCTCAAAAAGTCGCTCATGCTGCGGCTGAGGGAGGGCCTTGGTGATGGATCCGCGGCGTTACTCTTTGTGTCTACCCTCCTAATCT
The DNA here is from genome assembly GCA_030015575.1 of Agapanthus africanus. NCBI lineage: Eukaryota > Viridiplantae > Streptophyta > Magnoliopsida > Asparagales > Amaryllidaceae > Agapanthus > Agapanthus africanus. The sequence goes on along the minus strand of CM057340.1, from coordinate 162,399,446 downwards.
CGATCTCGCGGCGATCTACAATCTCCCGGATCAAATGAAAACGCCTCAGGATGTTTCTGGACCGCTGATGGGATCTGGGTTCCTTGGCTAATGCCATAGCCCCATTATTGTCACAATACAAAGGTATTGGATCAATGATGGTTGGAACTACTCCTAGCTCCGAGACGAACTTCTTCATCCAGACGGCTTCCTTGGCGGCATCATTTGCAGCAATGTACTCAGCTTCCATCGTAGAGTCTACAACGGTATCTTGTTTGGAACTCTTCCAACTTACCGCCCCTCCATTGAGGGTAAATACAAACCGAGAGATAGATTTGCTGTCGTCCTTATCGCTCTGGAAGCTCGAATCGGTAAAGGCCTCCATTTGGAGATCTCCATTACCATACACCAAGAACAATTCTTTAGTCCTTCGCAAGTACTTAAGAATGTTCTTCACAGCTGTCCAGTGATTCTCACCTGGGTTAGATTGATACTTGCTTACAACACTAAGTGCATAAGCTACATCTGGGCGTGTACATAACATCGCATACATTATAGATCCTACTGCCGAAGCATAGGGTATAACACTCATGCGAGCTCTCTCTTCATCGGTCTTTGGACAAGAATCCTTGAAGAGAGTGACCCCATGGCAAGCGGGTAAGGCACCCCGCTTAGAGTCTTCCATAGTAAACCTTTTTAGGATGGTGTCAATGTACCTGGTTTGGGACAATCCCAATAACCTTTTGGATCTATCCCTATAGATCCTTATGCCCAGAATGTATGTGGCATCACCCAGGTCCTTCATGGAGAACCTCAGTGATAAGAAAGATTTGACCGACTGTAGCATATGAATATCATTTCCTATCAGAAGAATGTCGTCCACGTACAACACGAGGAATATGACAGCTCTCCCTACAGCCTTCTTATAAACACAAGGTTCATCTGGATTTTTGATGAAATCAAACTCTTTGATGACATCATCGAAACAGATGTTCCAACTCCGTGATGCCTTCTTTAACCCATATATGGATTTAAGCAATTTACATGCTTTCCCGCTGCTCCCACTATCAATGAAGCCCTCTGGCTGATCCATATAAATGCATTCTTCTAAATTTCCATTTAGAAATGCGGTTTTAACGTCCATCTGCCAGATTTCATAGTCGTAGTGAGCAACAATAGCAAGTAGGATCCGAATGGATTTAAGCATGGCTACAGGAGAAAAAGTCTCGTCATAGTCCAAACCTGGTCTTTGACGAAAGCCTTTCGCCACAAGTCTTGCCTTATAGGTCTCCACCTGCCCATCTACACCAATCTTTCTTTTAAAGATCCATTTGCACCCCACAGGTTTTACCCCACGGGGTACAACGTCCAAAGTCCATACTTTGTTGGTGTACATAGACTCCATTTCGGATCTCATGGCATCCATCCACTTCACAGAGTCTCTACTCGTGATTGCTTGCTGAAAACTGGTAGGATCATCATCATCCATGATGCAGTCTTCTCTGTCACCATCAATGAGGAAACCGTAGTACCTCTCTGGTAGGCGAGAAGTCCTACCAGACCTACGGAGTGGCCGAGGTTCTTCAGTTTCTGTTGCAACAGCCGGTTCAACCAAATCATCATTTGTAGTTTGTGTCTCTAGAACCTCTTCTAGATCCACCACCTTGCCATTATCTTTATCTGTGAAAAACTCTTTCTCCAAGAATGTGGCATATTGAGAAACAAACACCTTTTGTTCCTCTTTGTTGTAGAATAGATATCCATAAGAATTCTTTGGATATCCCACAAAGTTACACATGACTGACCGTGTCTCGAGTTTGTCCGGATTCTGCTTTTTCACATAGGCCGGGCAACCCCAAATCTTAATTCTCTTAAGAGATGGTCTCTTCCCATGCCATATCTCATATGGCGTGGTAGACACGGCTTTGGTTGGAACCCTGTTTAGCAGAAACGCTGCAGTCTCCAATGCATGCCCCCAAAACGAGACTGGGAACTCAGCGTCACTCATCATGGACCGGACCATATCTAATAGGGTCCTATTCCGTCGTTCTGACACACCGTTGTGCTGTGGTGTGTAAGGAGGAGTGAGCTGAGAGAGAATCCCATTCTCTTTTAGGAAGTTTGCAAATTCTGTACTGAGATACTCGCCACCTCGATCTGATCGAAGCATTTTGATACTCAAGCCGGTTTGTTTTTCTACTTCTTGTTTATATTCAATGAATTTCTCGAGAGCTTCGGACTTGTGCTTTAATAAAAATACATGACCGAATCTTGAGAGATCGTCAGTGAATGTAATGAAGTATGAAAAACCGCCTCTAGCCTGTGTAGACATTGGCCCACATACATCACTATGTATGAGGCCTAGGAGCTGAGTAGCTCTTTCTCTGTGTCCGGTAAACGGAGTTTTGGTCATTTTACCCTTGATACAAGACTGGAAAGTCGCATAAGATTTATATTCAAAAGAGCTTAAATATCCATCTTTGTGTAACTTGTTTAGTCTTGTTTCGTTAATATGACCAAGTGTACAGTGCCATAGAAAAGCTTCATTTAATTCTGAAAGTTTTCTTTTGTTAGTGTGTTGTATACTGAAAACTGTGTGTTGATTTAGGACATATATTCCGTTATTAAGCGTACCATACCCAACCAACATTTGATTTAGGTGAATGCTCATAACATTGTTCTGCAATACAAAATTATATCCTTCATTGTCCAACAAAGAAACGGATATTATATTACATAGCATACTTGGTACAAAATAACATGGATTCAAAACCAAAATACATCCAGATGGCAACCCCAAGTGATACTCTCCCACTGCGACTGTATGTACATTGGAACCATTTCCAACGTGGAGAGTATGGTCACCTGTCTTCAAAACCTTGCTATTTCTCAGCCCCTGCATAGAATTGCAAATGTGAGAACCTGAACCGGTATCCAATACCCAGGAAGCAGAGTTTATTGAAAAACAGTTTTCTGTCACAAACGCACCTGAAGCAGAAGCATCACCATGCTTCTTCTTGAGACTTAAGTACTCCGTGCAGTTGCGCTTCCAATGTCCTGTCTTGTGGCAATGAAAACATTCGCCCTTCCCCGAGTCTCCAGCCTTGGACTTTCCCTTTCCCTTCACCTTTTTAACTCCACCTTTAGGATTGGTGGGCTTCTTCTTTTTCTTTCCCTTGGCTTTAGCTTTCGGGCGAGAAGAAGAAGATTGTCCATTAGTCATAACGGGAGTTCTTGCTGACTTCATAGTGCTTTCTGCACTCCTTAATATATTAAGGAGTTCAGGGAGTTCCTTCTCCATGCCATGCATGTTGAAGTTCACTATGAACTGAGCAAAGGTGGAGGGAAGGGACTGCAGAATAATATCTATATATTGTTCATTGTCCATCGTCCATCCAAGGTCCTCAAGCTCTTCTATAAGAGCTATCATCTTCAGAACATGGTCTCCTACTGGTGTGCCAGGGGCCATTCGCATCTGAAACAATTTCTTTGATGCTTCGTATCGTAATACACGGGATTGTTCTCCATACAACTCCTTTGTATGAAGCAATATACCGTGAATGTCCATGTCCTCGTGCTGCTTTTGATGTGTGTTGTCCATCGATGCAAGCGCGAGGCATTTGGCCGTGGCACAGTCAGCGTCCCATGTCTTGCGGACTTCAATGTCCGCAACTGAAGATTTTGGACCTGGGACGGGCGGGGCTGAAGCTGTGAGGACATATGATACTTTATCATAAGTCAAGGCGATTTTCAGATTCCTCAGCCAGTCTTTATAATTGGTCCCATTCAGTTTGTTTTTATCTAGTAAAAGCTTGAGTCCATTCATGGGTGTCTGCCATTAAGAGAGAGAAAAGAATACACTCAGCGAAAGCTCTTTCATAGATCAGATTGGTTATTATTATCTTGTCTAATCGATATTTCCCACTGCTTTTATCGAGTTTTTCTTTCAAACCTTAAAAGGAAAAACTAGCCAGGATTAATTACAGTCTACAACTTCGCTAACCGTTCAGCCAGGCCAGTGTCGGTACTTTGAGGGAGGTCCCCCGTGCTTTCGCACGGACCTAATTAGAGTAAACCTCGTTTTCCCAGAGGCGGAGCCCCGTTAACACCTTTCTAGACACCTAATGAGTTAGCTAATTGTAAACTGTAAAACTCTCCTAGGAGCAACTATTGCCCACAGTGGGATCGGGATCCAACCATCATATGGAAGGTATGCAATCTCATTGCAAATTTCAACTATTGAAATTCCCGATGTTGTTTTTCCCCCTAGTACTTATGACCTTAACTAGGGTCAACAAATCATAAGTACCAGTCATGTTCTACCCGTCATTTCTTAATTAATTAGACCCACTCATATAACCCTTAACTATGGTCAACAAAGTCATAAGAATGTCCTAATTAATCTGTATCATATGCAATGTAGGAAGACATCCCTTAGCTACCGTACACTACGCCTTAACTATAGTCAACAAACGTAGCACGAATACTAAGTACTCTACTTCCTAAAATGACGGAGGGTTGCGGATGATTTTTAAGAAAATCTTTAACGCTTTGAACTTGATATCGTTGTAGAATCAAATGGTTTTCAAAAGGAGTGACTTAAGCTCCGCAGTTTTGAAATATAGCTTTTTCATAAATAGCCGAGTGGTTTTCAAATCCGATTCTACAACATCTTTTTAGGTTTATTTTCTTTACATTAATCACATTAATGTAATCCCATCATTTAAGTCCTTAAGCCAATCACAGAAAAGAAACGAAAATAACACGTACGCTTATGCCATCCGCATTTGCCGTAATGTTCCGTTATGCACCGTTAGGTTACTTAACTAACGGCATACCGGGACAGGACTAGCGCGGGTGTAAAACATAAGCAACGTCTACTATATATCATATATATAATATGTCATTCTTCTCAGATATCACAGGACACAGGCAGCAGAAATTTAGATATAAAGTGGGATATACTAGGACGTCCGTATTTAGTATTTAGCCAGAATAGAAAATACGGATTCCACAGTCGCGATGAATAGCCAAGCCCACACCCTGGACCCCTACGAGAGCTGCAAGTGACCCTACCAATTCTGGAGTTTAGGAGACCCGGTCTCGACTCCTCGAGATGGCCTCCCACTGAACCCCAGAACCCGGTCACCTGTGCTCCCCTCCTTGGGTCCATCCTAATGCGGAAAAGTAAATAATATACAACACTGGTGACACAACCTCAACCCGGAAGTGCCCCAAATAAAAGAATATTACATTACATTTGAATTTACATGAATGAAAATATAAAACTCTCATCTCACATAAAACCCCCCGGCTATTCAATCGCGACAATCCTGCACATCATATCTCAGCAACACATAATATCTCATATCATCAACGTAAGTAAGTATGCATACCCCAATTGTCGTTGATGTATAGCAACGAAACCGGCGATATCGAACATACTACACTTACGGTCACAGAAAAGAAAGTGTAAAACTACAATATTTGGAATCCACATTCTCTTTAGACATCATAAATGCGAAATATCACATATTTCGCATTTCATGCCTAAACTATATGAATTCCACATATTGTATCAAATTCCAGATAAACAGACAGTATTAAAGTTTTCGAACGAACGATCAAGTACCCAAGATTCACTAAAGCTCAACACTTGAGCAGGGTTCAAAAATCCGGAGTGTGACACAGTAGTAGCGGTCCAGCCGTAGAAGGGTCAAGCCAACGCCTCACATGTGGCACGCCGTACTGCCCCAAACCCTAAGGTTCAAAGGGCAGTTCAAGATGGTCACATAATCGAGTTAAGGTTTGTTGTCTTCTAGAGGGTCCACTACAAAAAGACTTGCACGTATCTCCAAAGTATTTAAACTCCATGAATAGTAAGCAAATGATACTCGTTCAAACACTTCAATACTTTCTAATTTACCCGGATAAACAACGAAATGAAAATTCCGATCGAATCTACGCGTTCAAAACCATCTCCAGAAAATACAGTACTATATTCAGATTAAACATACCTAAAACACTGTACAAGCAGGCATAAGAATTATAGTGTAATTTTCATGCAATGATACCACTGTATGGCCGCGGAGCCGCGGCCTAAGCAAGGAATTGCCGCGGTTCCGCGGCCATTTGAACTGTTCATGGCATCGAATTTCACCATATTTCTTAGGTTTCCCTGCTGTATTTTTTATGTATTTTTAATTCTGAGGGAAGTGAAGACGGAGAATATCCTCCATTTCTTGAAGATGCACGTCATTTATCAGTTTGGAACTCCGAGACGGATCATTTCCGATAACGGGCCAGCCTACAGAAGCCACAAGATCAGCCGCTTCGCACAACAGCATAACATAGACTAGAGATACTCTTCAGTCTATAATCCCCGAGCTAACGGTCTAGCTGAGGCTTCTAAGAAGACCTTGACGAAGATTGTAAAAAAGACGGTATCGAGAAGTAAGAAGGACTGGCATGAACGACTGCATGAAGCTCTTTGGGCGTATCGAACTACGTTCAAAACGGCCACGAACAGAACGCCATACCCATTGGTATTCGGTACAGAAGCGGTACTCCCCCTCGAGATAGAATTACCCTCGCTATGAGCGGCAGTTCATTATGAGCTAACGGACAAAGAGAATGCTCACCTTCGGCTTGAGGAGCTCAAGGCCCTTGATGAAACTCGGCTCATAGCGCAACAAAATCTGGAGGCTTATAAAGCAAAGATGACGCGCTCATTCGAAAGATTGACTAGGCCGAGAAAATTCCGCCAAGGCGTGTAAGGCTTGCCTAGCACCCTATACTGAGTTTTGAAGCATCACATGTCTCAAAGTTTGGATTTTGATGGTGCTAAACAAGCATGCAAAGGAATCGATCCTAGAAAATTAGGGTCACAAAACTTAATGCTAATAAAATTAGGGTTTCGAGACTACAACTTTTGTAGCTCCCTTTTGTTGGACTCCTTGGTCTCTTGGGTGTTAGAAGAAAGTCCTCTTGAAGTCCTCTCACGTCCACGACGATCCACCCGGAGTTCCCCGTCCAAGCTCGCAACTTCGAGAATCGAAGAGAACACTCTAAACAAGTTGGCTAAACATGTGTAGAATGATGTTGTGGTTAAGATTCTCACTTCAAAAACCTTTCTTTATGTCTATTTTATTCACTAGAAAAAACTAGAGAGCAAATGGTGAAGGAGGAAGAAGATGGCTTTTTATTTTAACAAGTGTAGAATGAACCATCAAAAGAAAAAAGAAATATATCTTTATATATTTTATTTCTTCTCACTATAAACCATGGTTAAATGATGGAGACATTATTTAACTTGAGTTTTAGAACACAAAGAGAAGGATAACTCAAGGTTAGAGGTAGGTGAGAATGGTTAGGTTTAAAGAAGAATGTAGAAGCAAGCAAGAATTATCCTTATCTTTTCTATTTTGTTTTAAACAATAAATCAAATAATAATCCATATATTCAACCATGGTGTGAGTCTTATATTGCCATCTTATTCCATATATAAACAACCATGATAGATGGGTGTATGTATGTATGTATGTGTGCACATCTAATTGTGCATGAAACTAGTAAGAAAGGAAGAAAAACATACATGCATGCACACATCCATCATCCAAGAAAAGGCTTTAAGTGAGAAAACTAATGGTTAAATGATAAATCAACACTTGATTTATCAATCCGGCCATATCACATATGACCCCACCAAAAGCAAGCCGCCCGATCAATGTACGGTATCATATACGCGCATTTTAATCGGGTCCTTGCGCATATCGCATATGCGCACCACAACGTTTTGCCTGGACTAGGTAACTCCTGTGTGGGACTCTAAGACTCGTCAATACGCCGGCAGAGGGTGATGATCATATCAAGTACCCCCAAGCCGCATGCGGTCAGCTAAACGTAACGGCCACCCGGGTATTGAGCGATCAGAAGAAAACAAGCGAACCTGCTACAACTCCCATCGAGCCAACCGGCAACACTACCGTACAGTCTGGTCTCTTCGTCAGATATGCTGCATATCAAGCCTAGGGATGGTCACGTCGACCCCAATAACTCAATAAGTCGTGCCGGTGAATGGTCTATAACAGATTGAGAAACTACTGATAATACTTATCAGCAAATCTCAGCAGCCCTGGCCAGGGACTTACTGATATAACAAGTCGGGCACAGCACAGCATCAACTCCCAATACCGGGAGAGACGAAACCCCTCTTATCGCTCATTTCTTTCGTGTGTCTCGGGACTGTACCCAACGGCCACCTGTTTGCACGTCTCGGTAGAGCCGTGGTAGGGTGGCAATCAAAGTACAGTGGGAGAACACACAAGACTTTATGACGATCTCGGGTCTACAGACTAACCTGTACCGTGTCACCTGAGAACTGCTATCCGACGATAGATATAATTCCATATAGGAGTTCTCGGTGAGTCCGTCCAGTGTACCCAGTCACCACTGAGCACCCGTATATGATCTTGATGTCAAACATCGATGAATGTGGGAACATCTATCGCCCATCGGTATGGGTCTAGTATCATATACGCTAGTCTACTCTGGTATATCAATGCCCCGTCTTGATATACCTGCGACTAGGGACTTTCCAGGATATGCTTATAGATTACAGATGTCCCACTAGTATGATCTCCATCATAATCAGAGTAGTCAAGACGATATCCTCAGGGCTTTATCAGCATGTATGAATGAATAAAAGCATGATCAAAACAACATGTCAGATAAAGGAGAACCAGATAGCATACTATCATGTTGAGAAAAAATGCATACTGAATATATATATATATACATGTATAGATACATCCACTATCATATAATGGCCACTAGGACATACATATATTCAACAAGGCGAACTCGTGCTAGTGGTCAGAAGAACTATGATCCCCAATCGTGCCAAACGGGGGAAATTCGAGCCGAACTATGAAGGCTCGTATATCATAGACAAGGTCTACCAGGGTGGGGCCTATCTACTCATGGACATGCATGGTGAAAGACCTTTCAGGCCAATAAATGGTCGCTTCCTAAAGAAATACTACGCCTGTCGAGTCACGGCCTAGGTCAATGATAGATGACGACGACTATGTCCGCTCGCTATCTTCCTAAGCCTAAACTCTATAAGTAGTAGCCGAACAACGGACCGAAACGTCCTTAAACTAATTGTAGGGTTACTAGGCATTCTAATAAGGTTCTACAAGGCATCAACCATGCCGGATTAAAATTTTAGCTGTGACGAATAACTCTAAACAAGATCATTGCTAGATAATTAGGGTAAGACATGCAAGTTAAACTCTTTAACACTAAGTGAATACGAAATACAACCTTTGTAGATCGGTCCTTCACTTCTAAAGCTCCTTGTAGTAGTCCCTTCGCTGCGATCATCGAACACCCGGACTCTCGGACGGCTCCATGAGAACATGCAACGGTATTGCTTGAAGTCTTCGAGACCGAAGATGATCTACGTCGAGGGAATACGAACTCAAGCTTCTACTTCACTAATCAAAGAATTAGTGAAGCAAACACCCTAAACTAAAGTGCTAGTCTAGTTGAGGATGGTGAAATAGGAAGTGGGTACACTTTAGAATTTCTTTTCTCACTTTGTATCTCTCTCTTTATCAAATCCTAGAATGAATTTTGAAGGAGGAAGAAGATGAGCTCAAAATGAGAATGAAAACTTATCAAGAGAGAGAGAGAGAGCTAACCATGGTGAGTGAGTATCACATACTAACTCATGTAGAGACTTTACCATGGCTAATTATAGTGCTTAGGTTAACTAATATCTTAAGTAAAACAAAACTAGTGGACTAAGTCAATGCAACCATAAGGTTCATGAAGCTTCATGCATGCGTGCTTATTATCCACTAATTCTAGAATTACTTTAGATATTAAAACCCTACCAATATAATTAGTATGATGTATGTCTCATACATCCATGATAGTTGTATCAACAACCATGATACCAAATGTACACAAATAAATATATATCACATATATATTAAGTTGTGCAAAAGTGAGAAAAACAAATGCTTAAGTGAACCAATGTTAGTTAATATAAATTAGTATATCACATATACAATTATACACTAAATTATTAAATCAACACTTGATTTAATAATCCGGTTATGTCACATATAACCGACTAACACAAAATGTACCAATTTATCGAATCAACACTTGATTCGATAACCCGGCTATATCACATATAACCGGCCGATACAATAGTCGCGAGAATATAATACGGTATCACATACACACATTATTCTCGGTCCCGCACATATCACATATGCGCTCTTATTTCGTTTTGCCTGAGCCAGTATAACCTCTATGTAGGACTCTAAAGACTCGTCAATACGCCGACAGTAGGTGATGATCATATCAAGCACCCATAAGCCATCAGCGGTGCTAGCTGGACGTAACGGCTACCCGGGTATTGAGCGATCAACATGCAAGCCCGCTCCAACTCCTGCAAAAATCCTGACAGTAACACTACCGTAGAGTCCGGTCTCCTCGTCTGATATGTCGCATATCAAGTCTAGGGGTGGTAAAACGTCAGACCCCAATAACCGATAAGTCATGCCGATATGAGGCTCATAACGGGTCGAGAAACTACTGGTAACACTTACCAGTAAATCTCTAAACCAGCCCTGGCCAGGGACTTCCCTGTTATGTCCAATCGAGCATAGCGCAACATCAACCCCCAATACCGGTAGAGACGAAACCCCTCCTATCGCTCATTGCCTCCATGTGACTCGGGACTGTACCCAAAAACCACCATTTTGAACGCCCTCTTGGACGTGGTAAGGTGGAAATCAATGCACAGTGGGAATCACACAAGACACTATGATGATCTCGGGTCTACAGACTAATCTGTACCAGTGTCACCAGAGAACTGCCATCTGACGTAAGGTATAATACCATCTGGGAGTTCTCGGAGAGTCCGTCCAGTGTACCCAGTCTCTATTGAGCACCCGTATATCATCTCTGATGTCAAACACCAATGGATATGGGATCATCCATTGCCTATCTACATGGGTCGAGAAGATATACGCTAGTCTACTCTGGTATATCGATACCCCGTCTCGATACACCTACGACTAGGGACCTTGAAGGATGTACTTATGGACTACCATGTCACCACTAGTATGATCCGCATCATAGTCCAGGTAGTCAATTACACATCCTAAGGGCTTTACCAACATGTAACAGAGAGACAATCAGTATACACATTAAGGTAAAGAGTAACCAGATAGCATACTATCATGTCGAGCAAGAAAGTCCTCCCTATATATGTCCAACCATCCACTACAATATACATCTCATGTATAGTAATGGCCTCTAGGGCATAAATATAACTAACACTAACAACAGACCGAAACGTCCTTAAACTAACAATGGACCACTACGTCCTAAAACTAGCTGTTGACCGAGACGTCGATAAACTACTGTAGACTGCAGCATCCCGAAACTAATACCAAAAAAAGAGGGGGAAACGGTATGTCCATGAGCAAAATGGGCACGGATGAAAACCCGGAAGGGCTCGGTGTGTAAAAACAGCAGGGCTGCCGGCGAGTTTTGTGAAAACCCGAAAGGGCGCAACCTCGTTAGAATAAAAAAAGGAATAAAAAAACGGTATGTCCATGAGCAAAATGGGCACGGATGAAAACCGAAAGGGCTCCGTGAGTAAAAACAGCAGGGCTGCCGGCGAGTTTTATGAAAACCCGAAAGGGCGCAACCTCGTTAGAATAAAAAAAAGAGAAAAGAAAAAGAAAAACGGTATGTCTATAAGCAAAAAGGGCATGGATGAAAACACGAAAGGGCGCAATCTCGTTAAAAGACACATGCAAGGTCCTCTCGACCTTGTGAGGAGAAACCACCTGCTTGAGATCCTTACGACTCACAAGGGAGCAACACACTTAGGAGTCCTCACGATTCCTAAGGAGAAATTACACTTGCGAGATCCTCATGACTTGTAAGGAGAACCCTCTTATGAGACCCTCACGGCTCATAAGATTCGAAAGTCTTAAGCTACAGGGATCTAAACCTGTTCTTAAGCACCCACCACAACCTCCAAAACTGCCCTACAAGCATCTCAATGCTGACCCTTGTATACAATCCACGGGCAGGAACAAGCATTTCCCTAACAAAGTCCCATCCGTGACTAGGGATATGTCTATACGGTGAACAACCCTTGTAAGTCCTCTCGACTTGTAAGGAGAAAACAAACTTGTAAAATCCTTACGACTTATAAGAGACCATACACTTAGGAGTCCTCATGATTCCTAAGGAGAAAACGCACCTACGAGATCCTCACGACACGTAGGGAGAAAAACCTTTATGAGACCCTTACGGCTCATGAAGTCAAAATCCTTAGTCGACAGGATCCTAACCATGTCTACTAAGCCACCGTTGTTCGACATCGACAGAGGCAAATGATGATTCGCTCCTGGCAATATCCCAGTTGTAGCGGTGCTGATCCCAAAATCGGTGTCTAATTCCAGGCTTGAGCGAGAAGCTAGCGAGCCACACATGCATAAGAAAGTGCCGAAATGATGGGGCAACTTGCAGCAAAATCAGCAAGTAAAAAAATGTATGCATGCAAAATAGCCGAAATGATTGGGCAACTCGCAATAAAAAGCAGCGAGTAAAAATAAAATAAATAGCCGAAATGATTGGGCACCGCGAAAAATCGCCGAAATGATTGGGCAATCGGAACATTCGCGATATAAAAGAAGAAATGATAGAGCATTGCGAAAAGAAATAAAATAAAATGAAATTTATGCCCTACAGGTGACATCACATCAATCCTTGTATACAATCCAGGGGCACAAACAAAGAAGGAATCACACCTTCTCTCCCCAGGCTCCATCAGAAAACGAAGCCAAATCTCGACGGTTCAGGGATAGCCTAGAGATCATCAGTAGCGTTCATCCCCATTCCAGCAGGATTCAGATGCTGCAATCAACCCTGGAGCTATGGCAAAGCCCCTACTCCAAATCTCGGTGGTGCCAAGACAACCTGCAGACCACTTCTATATTCGTCTCATTACAACAGACGCAACGTCATCCATATGACGCCGGTCGGAAATACGTCATCCATATGACCCCGTTCGAAAATACGTCATCTACATTTCCTGCTCTGTCTTATTACAATTATAAGTTGGAGCAGGACCAACGTTCCCCAGCTCAGTATAACAAGCGGGTTCGGTCAATACATCCGTATTATTATCTTGATTAAGGCGTGACATGGTCGCTACCTGGAGAGAGAGAGAAGAAAACACTCTGCGTGCGCTCTTGCAAGATCAGATTGGTTATTATTTTATCTAATCAGGATGGCTCCCACTGTTTTTATCAAATCTTCCTTCAAACCCTAAAATGAAAGACTAGCCGGGATTAATTACACCCTACAACTTCGCTAATCTTTCAGCCAGGCCAGTGTCGGTACTTTGAGGGAGGTCCCCCATGCTTTCGCACGGACCTAATTAAAGTAAACCTCATTTTCCCAGAAGCGTAACCCCGTTGACACCTTTCTAGACACCTACTTGATCGGCTAATTGTAATGTGTAAAACTCTCCCAGGAGTAACAATTACTCGCAGTGGGTATCGGGATCCAACTATCTCATAGAAGGTATGCAATCTTATTGCAAATTTCTACACTTGAAATTCCCGATAATTTTGCCCCTAGCGTGCCATGACCTTGACGCAGGCTAACAAACCATAGTGCGCTAGTCAAGTTCAACCCGTCATTTATTGATTGAATTAAACCCACCCGTACGACCCTTGACGCAGGCCAACAAAGTCGCACGACTATCCTAATCCAATCTGCATCATATGCATAAGCAGATAAATACTAGTTAGCTACCGTACACTACGCCTTGACGCAGGCCAACAAACGTAGCACGAATACTAAGTAGGACTTATCTGAAATGATGGAGGGCTACTACAGATTTTTCTGAAAACCTATTGCGTAATGAACTTGATATCGTTGTAGCATCAAATGATTTAAAAATGGAGTGTTTTTGAGGCTTTTACTAGTTTTGCTAAAGAGGTCACTCCTAGTGAAGGGATCTCGGCTCTTTCCTTATGGAATAAGGTGCAGGATATATCATATATATCGCTATGCAAAGCAAGAACTAGAAAAGCAATCAAAAGACAAAACCGAGGGGTGTAGCATCTGCCAGTCATTGCTAAAGGGGTCACTCCCGGTGAAGGGATCTCGGCCCTTTCCTTATCGAATAAGGTGCAGGATGTTCTACAAGGAACACCGCGATGCAAAGCAAGAACTGTAGCTACCTGTTTTTGAAAATTCGATTCCATAACATCTTTTAGGTTTCTTTTCTTTCATTAATCATATTAATGAAGTCCCATCATTTAAACACCTAAACATCACAGATAAATACGACGTACACTTATGCTATCCGCATTCGCCTCGATGTCCTCTCGTGCACCGTTAGGTTGGGTAACTAACGGCAGAGCGGGGCGGGGCTAACGCGGGTGTAAAACATAAGTAACGTCTATATAATATATAATATATACTATATACAGTATCTATCACAACATATCAAATGATCACATCACAAATATCGCAGCAGAAGAAACATATGAAATATTGGATATACTAGGACGTCCGTATTTTATTTTGAGCCTCTATAAAATACGGATTCCACGGTCGCGATGAATAGCCAAACCCACACCCCTAGACCCCTGCGAGAGCGGCAAGCAACCCTTCCAATTCTAGAGTTAGGAGACCCGGACTCGACTCCTCAAGTTGGTCTCCCACTGGACTCTAGAACCCGGTTACTTGTGCTCTCCTCCTTGGGTCTATCCTAGTGCGGAAAAGTAAATAATATACAAATGGTGACATCAACCTCATCCCGGAAGTTCCCCAATAAAAGAATATTACATACATTGAATTTTACATGAATGAAAATAAAAAACCCTCATCTCACATAAAAAAAACCCGGCTATTCAAAACGCGACGATCCAATATAACATATCCAGCAACACATAACATCACATGTCATCAACATAAGTAAATATGCGCATCCCAATTGTCATTGACATATAGCAACGAAACTGGCGATAACACATATTACACTTACGGTCGCAGAAAATAAAGTGTAAAACTACAACAGTTGGAATCCGCAACCTCCTTAGACATCGCATGCCTAACAACTATAAACCCCGCATTTTAGTCTCTATATCGAAAACACTTTTCAATATCTAGTCAGGCAATTCAACATGATTCCCGATATGTGATCGAAAGCTCGTCGCAAACTTTAGTATACGGCCGCACCCCCGGATGCCGTCGACGAAGTGCACTAAGGCGGATCACCACTGCCGCGAGCACCCTAACGTATGTTTTTGGCGACGGGGTTCTCCTATAGTCACTTGGTCGGGGCTATGGGGCATGGCTGTCTATTAAGTTTACCCGGCGAGTATCCGCGTACGCTACGTGATTGCGACGGACTTTTGATCACATCAAAATTCCGTGGCAACCGATCATTTGAGACTAAACTGCTATGTTTATAACATTCAAATTAGTTATCTCATAACTACTTGTGGATTCCAAATATTGTATCACATTCCAGATTAATAGACAATGTTAAACTATCCGATCGAATGATCAAACTCCCAAGTTTTCCCAAATAGTTCTCAACACTTGAGGGGAGTTTAAAAACATCCATCACATGCCACAGTACCAATGGTCCAGCCGTAGAAGGGTCAAGCCAATACCTCACATGTGGCAACGCCGTACTGCCCCAAACCCTAAGGTTCAAAAGGCAGTTCAAGACGGTCACATAATCGAGTTAAGGTTTGTTGTCTTCTAGAGGGTCCATTGCGTAACTTGCACGATTTAGACGTTCTCAAACTACGGGAAAAAATCCAACACTTGGAAATTTTCCGGCAGGGGAAAAAGTGAGTTATTGATATCCGTTCGAACTTTTTAATACTTTCTAAATATCCGGAAAACACAACGAAATAAAATTTTCCGATCGAATCAACGAATACAAAATAAACCCCAGAACACTCAACACTTGAGTCAGAATAAAAAATACCTAGAAAATAGAAATAACAGATACAGGTATTACTGTGCAAAACACAAAGCAGAAACTCATTGTACGGCCGCGGATCCGCGGCACAAGGAGGCTACTGCCGCGGTTCCGTGGCGATCCGTACGACTTACATTGTCGTCTTGCACAATAATTCCTAGAATCACCTGCTGAAATTTTTAGGTATTTTTAATACAGAAAAATCCCAGTTTTGAAAAAATTTCCAGAGAAGGGTTTAGTTTGACGTTTCAGGGTTCGATCGGGGTTTTAACTTTGTATACACGTCTCCTAATGCTCTCGCTAGGCTCTGATACCACTGTAGGGTTACTATGCACTCTAATAAGGTTCTACAAGGCATCAACCATGCCGGATTAAAATTTTAGACATACCGAATAACTCTAAACAAAATCTTTGCTAGATAATTAGGGTAAGACATGCAAGTTAAACTCTTTAACACTAAGTGAATACGAAATACAACCTTTGTAGATCGATCCTTCACTTTTAAAGATCCTTGTAGTAGTCCCTTCGCTGCGATCATCGAACACCCGGACTCTCGGACGGCTCCATGAGAAGAGGCAACGGTATTGCTTGAAGTCTTCGAGGCCGAAGATGATCTACGTCGAGGGAATACGAACTCAAGCTTCTACTTCACTAATTAAAGAATTAGTGAAGCAATCACCCTAAACTAAAGTGCTAGTCTAGTTGAGGATGGTGAAATAGGAAGTGGGTACACTTTAGAATTTCTTTTCTCACTTTATATCTCACTCTTTATCAAACCCTAGAATGAATTTTGAAGGAGGAAGAAGATGAGCTCAAAATGAGAATGAAAACTTATCAAGAGAGAGAGAGAGAGTGCTAACCATGGTGAGTGGCTATCATATACTAACTCATGTAGAGACATTACCATGGCTAATTATAGTGGTTATGTTAACTAATATCTTAAGTAAAACAAAACTAGTAGACTAAGTCAATGCAACCATAAGCTTCATGAAGCTTCATGCATGTGTGTTCATTATCCACTAATTTTAGAATTACTTTAGATATTAAAACCCTACCAATATAATTAGTATGGTGTATGTCTCATACACCCATGATAGTTGTATTAACAACCATGATACAAAATGTACACAAATAAATATATATCACATATATATTAAGTTGTGCACAAGGGAGAAAAACAAATGCTTAAGTGAACCAATGTTAGTTAATATAAATTAGTATATCACATATACAATTATACACTAAATTATTAAATCAACACTTGACTTAATAATCCGGTTATATCACATATAACTAACTAACACAAAATGTACAAACTTATCGAATCAACACTTGATTCGATAACCCGGCTATATCACATATAACCGGCCGATACAATAGTCGCGAGAATATAATACGGTATCACATACACGTATTATTCTCGGTCCCGCACATATCACATATGTGCTCCTATTTCGTTTTGCTTGAGCCAGTATAACCTCTATGTAGAACTCTAAAGACTCGTTAATACACAGGCAGTAGGGGATGATCATATCAAGCACCCACAAGCCGTCAGCGGTACTAGCTAGACGTAACGGCTACCCGGGTATTGAGCGATCAGAAGATCAGCAAGCAAGCCCGCTCCAACTCCTACAAAAAGCCTAACAGTGACACTACCGTACAGTCCGGTCTCCTTGTTTGATATGTCGCATATCAAGTCTAGGGGTGGTAAAACGTCAGACCCCAATAACCGATAAGTCATGCCGATATGAGGCTCATAACGGGTCGAGAAACTACTGGTAACACTTACCAGTAAATCTCTAAACCAGCCGTGGCCAGGGACTTCCCTGTTATGGCCAATCAAGCATAGCGCAATATCAACCCCCAATACCGGGAGAGACGAAACCCCTCCTATCGCTCTTTGCCTCCATGTGACTTGGGACTGTACCCAAAAACCACCGTTTTGCACGCCCTCTTGGATGAGGTAATGTGGAAATCAAAGCACAGTGGGAATCACACAAGACTCTATGACGATCTCGGGTCTACAGACTAACCTGTACCAGTGTCACCAGAGAAGTGCCATCTGACGTAAGGTATAATACCATCTGGGAGTTCTCGGCGAGTCCGTCCAGTGTACCCAGTCTCTACTGAGCACCCGTATATTATCTCTGATGTCAAACACCAATGGATATGGGATCATCCATCAACCATCTACATGGGTCGAGAAGGTATACGCTAGTCTACTCTGGTATATCGATACCCCGTCTCGGTACACCTACGACTAGGGACCTTAAAGGATATACTTATGGACTACCATGTCACCACTAGTATGATCTGCATCATAGTCCAGGTAGTCAAGTACACATCCTAAGGGCTTTACCAACATGTAACAGAGAGACAATCGGTATACACGTTAAGTTAAAGAGTAACCAGATTGCATACTATCATGTCGAGCATGAAAGTCCTCCCTATATATGTCCAAGCATCCACTACAATATACATCTCATGTATAGCAATGGCCTCTAGGGCATACACATAACTAACACTAATAACGGACCGAAACGTCCTTAAACTAACAATGGACCACTACGTCCTAAAACTAGCTGTTGACCGAGACGTCGATAAACTACTGTAGACTGCAGCATCCCGAAGCTAATACCAAAAAAGGAAAAAAAAAGTTATGTCCATGAGCAAAATGGGCACGGATGAAAACCCGGAAGGGCTCTATGAGTAAAAACAGCAGGGCTGCCGGCGAGTTTTGTGAAAACCCGAAAGGGCGCAACCTCGTTAGAATAAAAAAAAAGGAATAAAAAAAACGGTATGTCCATGAGCAAAATGGGCATGGATGAAAACCCGAAAGGGCTCCGTAAGTAAAAACAGCACGGCTGCCGGCGAGTTTTATGAAAACCCGAAAGGGCCCAACCTCGTTAGAATAAAAAAAAGAGAAAAGAAAAAGAAAAACGGTATGTCTATAAGCAAAAAGGGCACAGATGAAAACCCGAAAGGGCTCCGTGAGTAAAAACAACGGGGCTACCGGCGAGTTTTGTGAAAACCCGAAAGGGCGCAATCTCGTTAAAAGACACTTGCAACGTCCTCTCGACCTTGTGAGGAGAAACCACCTGCGTAAGATCCTTACGACTCACGAGGGAGAAACACACTTAGGAGTCCTCACGATTCCTAAGGAGAAATTATACTTGCGAGATCCTCACGACTTGTAAGGAGAACCCTCTTATGAGACCCTCACGGCTCATAAGATTTGAAATTCTTAAGCTACAGGGATCTAAACCTGTTCTTAAGCAGCCACCATAATCTCCAACACTGCCCTACAAGCATCTCAATGCTGACCTTTGTATACAATCCACAGGCGCGAACAAGCATTTCCCTAACAAAGTCACATCCGTGACTAGGGATATGTCTACACGGTGAACAACCCTTGTAAGTCCTCTCGACTTGTAAGGAGAAAACACACTTGTAAAATCCTTACGACTAATAAGTGACCATACATTTAGGAGTCCTCGCGATTCCTAAGGAGAAAACGCACCTACGAGATCCTCACGACTCGTAGCGAGAAAAACCTTTATGAGACCCTTACGGCTCATGAAGTTAAAAGCCTTAGTCGACAGGATCCTAACCATGTCTACTAAGACACCTTTGTTCGACATCGACAGAAGCAAATGATGATTCGCTCCTGGCAATATCCCAGTTGTAGCGGTGCTGATCCCGAAATCGGTGTCTAATTCCGAGCTTGAGCGAGAAGCTAGCGAGCCACACATGCATAAGAAAATGCCGAAATGATGGGGCAACTTGCAGCAAAATCAGCAAGTAAAAAAAATGTATGCATGCAAAATAGCCGAAATGATTGGGCAACTCGTAATAAAAAGCAGCGAGTAAAAATAAAATAAATAGCTGAAATGATTGGGTACCGCGAAAAATCGCCGAAATGATTGGGCAATCGGGACTTTCGCGATATAAAAGCAAAAATGATTGAGCATTGCGGAAAGAAATAAAATAAAATGAAATTTATGCCCTACGGGTGATATCACATCAATCCTTGTATACAATCCAGGGGCACAAACAAAGAAAGAATCACACCTTCTCTCCCCAGGCTCCATCAGAAAACGAAGCTAAATCTCGACGGTTCAGGGATAGCCTAGAGATCATCAGCAGCGTTCTTCCCCATTCCAGCAGGATTCAGACGCTGTAATCAACCCTGGAGCTATGTCAAAGCCCCTACTCCAAATCTCGGTGGTTCCAAGACAACCTGCAGACCACTTCTATATTCGTCTCATTACAACAGACGCAACGTCATCCACATGACCCCGGTCGGAAATACATCATCCATATGACCCCGTTCGGAAATGCGTCATCGACATGACCCCGCTTCGAAAGACGTCATCCATATGACCCCGTTCGGAAATACGTCATCCACAGGACCCCGCTAGGAAATACGTCATCTACAGGACCCCATTCAGAAATACGTCATCCACACGACCCCTTTCGGAAATACGTCATCTATATGACCCCGTTCGGAAATACGTCATCCATATGACCCCTCTCGGAAATACGTCATCCATATGACCCCGCTCGGAAATACGTCATCCACATCACCCCGTTCGGAAACACGTCATCCACATGACCCCATTCGGAAATACGTCATCTATATGACCCCGTTCGGAAATACGTCGTCCACATGACCCCGCTCGGAAATACGTCATCGACATGACCCTGCTCGGAAATACGTCATCCAAATGACCCCATTCCGAAATACGTCATCCACATGACCGCGCTCGAAAATAGGTCATCCACATTACCCCGTTCGGAAATACGTCATCCACATGACCCCGTTCGGAAATACGTCATCCACATGACCCCGTTCGGAAATACGTCATCCATATGACCCAGCTCGGAAATACGTCATCCATATGACCCCGCTCGGAAATACGTCATCCACATGACCCCGTTCTGAAATACGTCATCCACACCCGTTCGAAAATACGTCATCCGCATGACCCCGTCTCGGAAATACGTCATCCACATGACCCCGTTTCGGATATACGTCATCTACATGTCAATCCCACTAAACACTTACCGGTACTCTCGATTCGTAAGGAAGAAAACTCTCTTATAAGATCCTTACAACTTATAAAGGAAAACGCACTTAGGAATCCTTACGATTCCTAAGGAGAAAATACACCTACGAGATCCTCACGACTTGTAGCGAGAAAAGTCTTTATGAGACCTTCACGGCTCATAAAATTGAAAAGTCTTAGGTGAAATATCCTAACCCTGTTTCCTAAGCCATCACCACCCTACGAAGAGTCCAAGATGGACAGCTATATACTATCTACAGGCCACACTTGCTAAAATCACATGGCAACAACACAACAAGGAAACGAAAGCAACAGTAGAACAAAAAAAAAATGTGTATCTTTTATTCATGAATTCAATTGAGTACAAGGCAAATCATATAAAAGAATAAAAACGGATACATGTTATTCAAAGATTACAAGTGCTCGATCTATACAAAATCAGCTACTGGGAGGGAGGCGTATTCAATAAATCAGCTAGCTGCTCGCGCACCCCTCTCAACTCTTTCTCATGATCAACCGCCGCGGCCAGTTCTTCTTCAATTTGGGCCCGTTGCTGCAGAAAGGATGAAAGTTTTTGATCAATTTCCTACTGAGCAGCCTCCTGACTCTGCGCAACCTGCTCACTAAGATCAAGCTTCTTCCTCAACACCAGCCCGTCAGAATACATCGTTGAAGGTTTTTAAAGATGGAGTTCAGCTGGGCAGCATTTGCTGCAACCTCAGCGCGCAGTTGAACAGACTCAGCGGAAGTCGCCTCACGATCCTTTTTCTTAAGGGTTGCCTCTCGTTCGAAATGGCGAAGGAACGAAACACTCTGCTCAACCCATGCGGCCCGCTGGGAGTTCAAAGCCTGAGTCTCAGGGGCAGGACGCATAAGCTCAAGCTCATGCAGGCAGGCCTAATGTTCCGGCAGTAGTTAACCCAAGACCCGCCAACGCTTTCATTATGGAAATTCATAAGCGTCGCCAGCATTATATTAAACTCCACGGCAAAGTCCGCAGCAAATGTGGGAGTCTCCACGTCAAGCTCCTCAATATAGCAGCTTAACATGCGCAGACTATTTGCGGCACCCTTCGAGGATGGACGTCTGGAAAAGGGTTCGGCCGGCATTATGGCGCGAGACTCGAACGGGGCTGGAGTCGATATGACCGCTGCAAAACAGATCACAATCAGATCTCAACTTGAGAAACAAAAAAAATAATAATACGCGAATAGAGTCTACTATACCGGCTGCAACAGGAGGTAGAGCTGGGAGTACAGGTGGCGCAACGATAGCCGCGTCCCTGCCTTCGATTTGTAAGGCTACAAGCAATACAAAGAGGGATTAGCAATAATGTGACTGCCCGTTAAAGAGAGTACGTCTTTTAGAAAAGATACTCACCGACACCACCTGCCGGACTAATCTCTGACAGGCAGGAGAAGTGTGGATGCAACACCTGATACAGGTGGTCAAAAAGGACTCCTGCAAAGACGCAGTAATGCAACGTCAGTACATAAGTTATACAGCTTAAAAGATAAGACTGATGGGTCACGAATCCGCACCTTCCAACATCTGAGATGGTACGAGAGAGGGTAGAGGAGGTGTCACCATCAAAGCGGTAGCTGATGGCACTGCTTCGGGTAGCGCGACCTCAACGCTCGCCAAACCTGCATTAGAAACAAGATAAATACTGTCAAGAAAGATCGAGAAGGATTGAAGAATAAAAAGAAAAGCAACGACCCAAAATCTACCTGATGAGTCACCAGTCGGAACCGCGATGAGAGCGTTACTTGATACAGCAACTGCTTCATCCTCTTCCATCGGGATGGTCTCACCTCCCGTCGCCTCATCCCCTGACTCTACGAGAGCCGTCGTAACGCTTGCGACGCCAGAAGATGGCAAGGAGCCACAGGCGGAAAGAGCAATGACCGGGGCGGTGCCCGACTCTTGAGAGGGAGCGGCCACCTCGGGCTCAGCAATTATGGGTATTTCACCCATCGCCACCTCGGGATCAGCAATTGTGGCTATTTCGCCCATCGCCACATCGGGCTCGGCAATGGTGGTCATCTCATCTACCGCCATCTCAGGCTCGGCGATCGTGACTGTCTCACCTGCCGCTACCTCGAGTTCGGCGATCGCAGCCATCTCGCCTACCGCCGTCTCGGGTTCGGTAATCACGGCTACCTCCTCTACCGCTATCCCTGGTTCAGCAGTCGCCGCCACTTCTTCGGTAAGACTCGGCCCTGCAAGATAAGATATATGAGAACTGGTAGTTATAACTTTGACAACGGAGCCCCATGTCACAATACCTTGAGTTGATCTTCCGTTTGCTTCCCGAGCCGCACGTGCTTCCCGTCTATAAGCAGTGGACAAGGCAGCCGGGGATTCCTCCGAAGGAGTAAGGGCAGCGGTGCTCAAACCCGCACCCGCGGCTAAGGCAGCACTACGCTCCATTGCCGCGTGCATTCGGCGGTTCATTTCCGCCCGAGCCGTCAAAGCGGACCTTCTGGATGCTTCCATCAACAGGACGTCATCGTCCACACCAAGGGTTACCTCTGGAGCCGTCAGGGCTACCGTCATCGGTCGTTTGAGTAAGGCCTCTTTCGGCAGTGCCGAAGAGGCCGGGACTCCGTTGGCTAGCCTGGGGAGAATCTCCGCGTCAGCTTGCGGGATCGGCATTGTGGTCCCTGTGATAAGATAAAGCGGGATCAGATCACCTATAAAAAAAATGGAAGCGGAGACATGATAAGCCGAAGCATTCTGATGCCTAAGGATGCTCGAAGTCTTTCCTCTTCCTCAAAAGTCTTGAGAGAAGCTGCGAGAGCTTCTTCAGGGGAAATGCATGTTAAAGATGGAAAAGCCTCAGTCAAAACACGATAACAGAAATACGATGCAATGGCGAAAAATACAGCTAATGATTACCTGATCGCGCAAGGATAGCCAACCCCTCTTCGTGGCTTGCCAATTGCTCAGAAGCTGCAATGGCATCCGCCAGATCAGTATCATTTGGCGGCATGAATAAGCGCTCATTTGTCCCATACTCGCTCAAGCCCTCACAATAAGGGGAATTAGGCTCCTGACCAAATACAACGTCGGCAGAGAAGAGCGACTTCTTCTTCCTCTTCTGCGAGCGAGCTCCGGTTGCCGCTAACACCAGCTTATGCTTGGCGGGCACCTTGGGATGACGAGTCCCGATATCTGAGCCCATGCCAGATTCGGGGGAAGCTATATTTACCGTCTCCGTGGGAGCATGGGGCACTGATGGTACATCCACCGTCTCCACAGGAGCAAGGGGCAACCCGCGTGTAGGGCTTAGCACACGTGGAGGCTCAACTGCAGCGACTTCTTTTAGCGGAAGGGGGACAGTGGTCCGTCGCTTCAAAGGGACGTTGCGATCGCCAGCAGGGGGTGCACTCTTGCGATCGAGCAGCCGCCGCCACTCTTCCCTGATAACAGCACCCATTGCGTGTTGATACCAGGCCATTAGTACGTTGAGGGCCCTTGGAACACAACTCGGCTCACTGATAAAGAAGTGAGAGCCCGTATTCAAGCACATGAAGTGATATAGCGCACCCCGCATTCCCTCTCTGGTGGCAGCAGGTTCTACCAAGAAAGCCTCCAGCGGGACCCTTTGATTATAACTCAGCTGCTGGGCAAAATGATAGGGGTTGTATCTCATGAATAGCGCCGCATCATTTTTCTTGAATACAAGAAACCCCGGCCTGATGGAGTATAAATGGAGAATCTCCCGGGCTTTCAACACGGAGGCCCTTTCCTTAAAAACGTCGCGCAATGCCAGCACCGTCTTGGAAGTTTCCTGGCCGATCGTCAGGACTCTGTCCGTGGAAGACATACCATCTCCGACTGTGCGCGGACGAAGGAGCAAGCCCCTACCTTCCCGCTGTGACGGACTCACGATGGAAGCGTCAACCAGCCGTATATTTCACGGGAACTTGCATTTCTCGTAAAACGAAGGTCTCTTGTGAATGCCAAATACCCTGAGCACGTGCATCTCCATCCATGAAGTGAAGTAATGCATCGGGAAGTTGGCAGGATGCACCCCTGGTTTAGTGGTATCCGCCGCTACGCTAAGACCATGGTATAAATGGGCTAACCCGGCGATCCCGATGGCCACTTGTATTCCGGCAACCATGCGATGCTCGGGGTAGAAGACTGAAGGCCTCATGTAACGAGGATGCATAGGGAGCGCAAACCAGCTCAACCATAGCCCAAGAAACCTAAGAAAGAAATCCTCCTCGTCAATTCCCGGAGCGGCGATTTCAAACAAAGGAATGATCGCAGCATCAGGAAGAAAAAAGCCCTTCTGATCAGTTTCCAGTACCAGCTGACTGTCCAAGCTAAAGCTGAAGGGATCATCGAGCTTAGCATGCTTTTCGCCTCGTTGCGACAAAATCTCCGGGCGAAGAAACCGGGCAATGAAATCCGCAAAACTGACCCCCCGACCTCCGGATTCCAAGAAGAGGCTCTCGTACATGTTTAGCACCATTATCAGACTAGGGAACTGGTGCTGAATGGAGTTCTCTGGCATGAGGCCCATCACCACTGGCTTGGTGGCAAAAACGAATTCATCCGGAGGAAGCAGCTCCTCGTAGTGCTCCCCCCTAACCGGTAGACCGGAAACCTCAGTAAATTCTTCCAAGGAGATGGAGACCTCTCTGTCCAGTAGAAAGAAGCTATGGGTCGGGATGTTCCACTGCTCCAAGAACGCCTTAATCCACCATGTGGGAGGTGCAGAATATTGGAACAACGAAGCATAGACCACAGGGTATAAGCCGAGCTTTAATAGCTGCGATTTCTTTGCCGACAAGATGTAATGGGCCCACTGCAAGTACCCAGCCGGATGACGGGGAGTTAGCCCGATATTGTAAGGTTGTCCCCAAGGGCGCGACTCGCCCTGGCATATGCGCCGCCCCAGGGTATCCAAAGCTGCTGGCGGCTGCATGGGTACGATGGCAATCGAAGGTTGAAGAAGACCCTCCGAAGTACAATTGACAACCTCCACGGCATAGTTCACCGGGGGTGCATCTGTGTACGGAATCGCCGAGATAGGCTCCGACGGTGTCGCACAAGAAAAGCTTTGACGACCTCTGATAATCTGGTCATACCATCTACCCCACAAGTGAAGATTTTTGTGTTCCGGGTCACGGTTTTTAATGAGCGCGAGAACCTCCCGGTCCACAGGTGCCTCAGGGAATCCTCCCTCTGAACGAACAAACGGAAACGAAGCATCGAAAGACATGTTGCCTACAAAAAGAGGGACAGAAGTCAACTGTCAGTAATATAATTTAATTTTAACGGTGCGTTAAAATTTGTACCACACTGCAATGCAGTGGAAAGGGGACCAAAGGGGGACCCACAAAATCTAGATGACAATTCATCAATTGATAATTAATAAAACAGCCTCATCATTGGATGAGACTGTTAATTAATGAGGAAATCCTCAAGAAAATTCTCATTGAATGAGAGATCCCTCGGGAAAAGGAGAAAATCTCCCTGTGAGAGCAAAGCTCTATGACAGAGCGACACTTATTAAACTCTGATCATGAAGGAATAAAATTCCTTAAAGAGCCTGGCTCTGTAATGATGATGGAAAAACCCATCAGAAAATAAAATTAAAATCAATTAACTTTTATGAATAAAAATTCTGGGATCTTCAAAATCCGTGAAAAGACTCTTAAGAGTTCTTCATCAAAGATTAAGAAATCTAAAGAACAAGGCTCTGTTCATGAGCTAAGAAACCCAAGAAAAGATCTCTTTAGATCTATGGGTTCATGAGAGCAAAGCTCTGTTAATGAAACCCTAAATGGGTTTTCTGTAGATCGAAGATCTATAAAGAGCAAGGCTGTGCTAATGTGTAAAACCCTAATTTATTAAAATTTTAAAAAAAAATTTACCTAAGTTTGAAAAGAGTTTTACTCTTGAGAAGTTCTTAAACAGAAGAGCTGTGCTCTGAACAAAAGTGCTCAAAGAAAGAAGATGATGATCATCTAAGGAACCAAAGGTCCTATTTATAGGCATTGAACCGCCTCTTCGACTTCTGAGTTGATCCAAGGGCTCAGATGCTGCCACCGCTGCACTCACGTGTGCGCCGTGTGAGCGCAACGGTGGGGGGGGCATTTTTTCCCCCCAATCAGAGCAAAGCACTGTTTTGAAATTCAAAATTCAAAAGTTGAAGCAACGCTTCAGATCCATCGCTCTACGCTGCGCGCCACGTGTCAAAAACAGATGGGCTAGTGCCAGGTGCGCTGCGCCCTAGGCAGCGCACCCCCAATCAGAGAAAACTCTGTTTTAAAATTCAAAATTAAAAAAAAAAATTGAAGCAACGCTTCAGATCCAGCGCTCTGCGCTGCGCGCCACGTGTCAAACACAGGTGCACTAGCACAGGCTGCGCTGCGCTCTGCGCCACGTGTCAAACGTAGGTTCGCTAGTGCAAGGTGCGCCAGCGCTGGAATTAAGAATTCCACACCGTTAGATCAAAAGACCTAATAATAAATTAATAATTAATCAGAATTAAAATTCTATTATGGAATGATCTTTCCAATCTTGTTAAAAACAAGAAGATTGCCTTCTGTAAAACAGAAACCGAAGGATCAAAGATCCAATGGTGGGGAAACATCCCCAAATCAATCAGAGAAAGATCTCTTTAACTGATTTAACAAATGAAAATGCCCTATATAAAGGCCCCAAGACTTAAAGTCTGATATAGAGAAACCCCCCTACAAACTTTGAGAAAACTAAAAGAAAGAAAAGCAAGCTTTTAGCAAAAGATCATTTCTTTAAGGTAAAGAACATGATTCTTGAACACATAGATGAAATCATCTCATGAAAAGAAGAACTATCTTTTAAAAAAGATCATAGATTTATAAAAGACCAAGGTCTTTGATAAAAAAGAGATCAAAAGATCTCATCATTAAAACAAAAAGAATTATTTACTTCATCCACAGATCATTGATCTACAAAGGCAACGCCTTTTTATAAATAAGAACTTTTTGTTCTTGAATCTTGAGGCAAACCCTCCTTTAAACAGAACATAAACTTGTTCTCTGATCATAAATTTGATCAAATGCGCTTTGCGCTACTCAAAAGTGCCTTGTACTCATGAACAACGCCTTTGCGCTCCTTGGATCGGCGCTCAGCGCCAAGACGTGCCACGTGTCAACCACAGATACAACTTGCGCTTTGCGCTTCTGAAATAGCACACTGCGCTCATGGGCTGGCGCTCAGCGCCAAGCGCGCCACGTGTCACTTACTGGTGCGCCACTAAACTAGCGCAACGCGCTCATAAATTGAAAGCGCAATGCGCTCATAAACTGGTGCTTTACGCTAAGCGTGACACGTGTCCTTTTCGTGTGCGCTACTTGGCAGAAGCGCAATGCGCTTTTTAATTGGCGCAAAACGCCTGGCGCGCCACGTGGCGCACTGTCAGAACACACATTGTTCTGATAAATGCTATGCATTCAATACAAGACAAAAAATGTCAGGATTTAATGCTCAGCATTATTAAAAGGGCCAAGCCCAAGTAAAGGCTCAACAGCCCAGAACAATAAAATGTTAAACATTTTAATATTATTGGACTTAGCCTAAGATTGTTCCTAAGTCCTCAACTTATATTGAACTGAGCCCATCTGCTCACGAATATTTAACAGATCTTAGTCCCAAACTGGGCCACAGATCTTCCTACCAACTCACACCGGTTCGAAGGTACATCTCTTTACTCCTCTGATACTTGTCGTTGTAATCCTTCAACGTCTTCAGAGAGGGGACGGGTCCCGATAGCCACACATTTCACGGACTGTGGGGTCCTTAAACTCATGGACTACGTTGTCCTTAACTTGGACTGTGCGGTCCTTAAACTCATGGACTACGATGTCCTTAACCTGGACTGTGAGGTCCTTAAACTCATGGACTACGATGTTCTTAACCTAGACTGTGAGGTCCTTAACCTTGGACCGAGATGTACTTAAACAAACAACGGACCGAGATGTCCTTAAACTAACATTGGACCGTAACGTCCTTAACCTAATCGACCGCAATGTCCCTAAACTAAACAATAGAGCCCCATTACTCTCTTGTTGGATCCAAACGATCCCGTTAAATTGATCTTAGTCTAAAAATTAGACTAATGTATCCTTAACATACGTTTAAGTTGATTTTAGTCCCAAATGAGGCTAACGTATTCTTAAAACCAACCCCCAAATCCAAATCTAAGATGATACGGATTTGGACTAATCCACGCCCTACGGGCAACAACATAAATTAGTCTTCGTATACAATCCACGGGCAACCACAAACCAAACAAACACCCAAGACATGAAGTGACCATCTGGAGAAGGAGAAAGTTGTTACCGCGATGCGGTAGCGTAATTAACTGCAGTGGCTTGCGCCTGCAGGGAAGAGCATCCCCACAATCAAAAACCCCTCAAACGAGGTGGAATCTGATGAAGTCTGCTACATCGGCCGCATCCGTTGAAACCTTTGATACATGGTGCCATAAATCAACTTGGCATCTTCGGAGAGGTGGGCGGATAGAACCAAATAGCATCTGCCCCTAGATTCAGGCAAGACGTTTGTCTTCCCAGTTTCCGGCGGTAAACACTCCTCAAAGTAGATCACTACGGCCTCGAAGATCATTGTGCAAGCTCGTTCATTTCGACTAGTAGAGCCTACGGAGAGTCCGGATCACCACTACTTGGAGCGAAGGGACTTTTATACAGAGCATTTGAAGTGAAGGACTGGTCTACAAAGGTTGTATTCCATATTCACTTAGTTATAAATTTGTTTACATATGCTATTGTCTAATTCTCAAGTTAAGATTCAAGGGTTAGGGTTAAGTAGCATGGAAAAATTTTGATAATGGCATGGACGATGCCTCCCGATACTTTGCTGTCGTGCTAAGTAACCCTTTAGGAGGAAGATAGAAACTAAGTCCATCTTCTCGTGCTGCCTCTGGTATACACCATCAACTGAGGCCAACACGAGTCACCTGGCATTCACACAGTCTTTTTCTCTTGTCTTATGGATATCAACATCCGTGACGGTGGAAACTGGACTTGGGATGGCGGGGGCTTGAGTAGTAATGAGGTGGTCTAAATTGTCATAGGTAATGGACATCTGGACAAACCATTGCCAGTCAATATAGTATAACTCAGTCATTTTATTATCTATCTGTAACCTAATCTGGTCACCTGGTCACTGCAATTTATAAGAGAGAGAAGAATACCCCTAGCATGATGCTCTTGTAAGTTTAGATTAGTTTTTAATTTGTCTAAACATGATGGCTCCCACTGTTTCTCGAATCCTTCCTCAAACCATAAAAGAAGAATTAGTCAGGATTGATCTCACCGTACAATACTTGCTTAACCGTTCTGCCAGGCTAGTGTCGGTAGATCGAGGGAGATTTTACGACGCTTTCGCGAAGTTCCTTAATTAAATAATCTCTTTTCCTTAGAGGCTAGCCCCGCTAACACCGTTCTAGACACCTACTTGGTTTATAGTATTGATGGTTAAGTGAAAAATCTCCCAAGGAGTAGCAGACACTCACAGTAGGATCAAGATCCAAATATCATTGTGTGATAATGCTGAAGGAATCCTACTAACATTATCAAACTCCAAATGGTATGCAGCACTAGCAAGTTTCAATTTCTTTAGAAACTCCCGATGTGGATTTTTGCCCCATTCTCTTATGACCTTGAAGAAGCCCAACAAATCATAAGTCACATGTCAAGTTCTACCCATCATTATCCAAGTTAACTTGAACCCACCCGTATATATCCTTAACGAAGGCCATTACAGTAATACGACTATCCCAAAATAACGCATCTATCTATGCTACATATGAACACCCGGCAGCTACCATTCACATTGCCTTGACGAAAGCAAACAATCATAGCTTGAATACTACTGACTATTCATATGAAATGACAGAGGGCTACGAATGGTTTTGGCAAAACTGTGAACGTAGTGAACTTGATATAATCGAAGGAACCTGATAGCTTTTAAAAGAAGTGGTTTAAGCTCCGCATTTAAAAGTCTGTTGTTTTAAAATAACCGAGTGGTTTTAAAATTTGTTCCAACGATTCAGCTTTGGTTTGTTTTCTTTGCATTAATTTAATGCGGTCCCATCAATTAACCTACCATTGCAGAAAACAACAAAAATACAACGTACATTTATGCCATCCGCATTCGCCACGGGGCCCCGTCATCACCCGTTACATTACTTAACTAACGACAGAGTGGGGGCTGGACTAGCGCGGATGCAAAACATAAGCAATGTCTATTATATAATATATATGTAATAATATCCATTCGTCAGACGCAATGATAGGCATTCCAGATCACAGATGAACACATTGGATATATTAGAAATTCCGCGTTTCGTTTGAGCCTGTAACGAAAGACAGATTCCATGGTTGTGATGAATAACCAAACCCCACCCTATACCCCTACCGGTGTGGAAAACTACCGCCAAATACCCGAAGTGAAGCAACCTCCCTAAAAAAAGTGAGTAGGCCACACGGCACATCAAAGTACCCAGTAGTTTGTGCACCCCATCTTGGGTCTATCCTAGGAGCAAAAACAACAAAAGAAATAATACAACGGTGGCTACAATCTCAACCCGGACGAGCCCCGCAAAATAATATTACATCACTTTACAAATTTATACATTGAATGGAAGAAAGAAAACCCTCATCTCACATCCCCGGCTGTTCATCCACGACGATCCAACAAGTTCATATACACAAACCATCATAACAACATCATAGATATGTGCAACCCCAATTAATCGACGTATAGAAATTAGTCGACGTTTACAAACAAATATATACAACACAAAGATTGTAAAGTAACTACGACATTAGAATTTCGCACGCAATTAGCAAACTTAACAAATTTTCCAAGACATGAAAATCCAGTGAGCTAAAGTTCCAAAAACGATCGTTTTAAGCCAATCCGGGAGTCGAAACGAACTCGAAACCAGCCCGAACCTTTGCGGGAAGTTAGAGCACGAAATTAACTTTTAGTCTGGGGACCTATAGGGGGTACCCCCCTCGAGACCACCACGAGGTGGCCAGGGGGTGAGGCAGACCCAAAACTGCCCAAGGTGGGGCAGTTTCGGGTCCCCACCGCCAAAAAACCGTGTATACCCCTGCCACTCACACATCCACTTTGGATTTCTCCAGAACACTTTGTATCACTACGAACGTCCATAATGCCTGGACATGCCATCGTATAGTTACATACGAACTCCAAGGAATTAGTTCCAGATTCAAGGATGGTTTCTGGTTCAGGAGAAATAGAATAGGATTATTCATATGTCTTTTCTCAATACCTTCTCTCAGGTTGCGAGGGCTCCTGGCATAAGGAGTGTACACCTATTATGCTTATTGGATAGTCTTCTTCCAAATCTTAGGCTAGTTCCGAAGGGTAGGGAAGAAGGAAAACCAATTAGCCTAAGTGTGGTGTACAGAAGGTAATAAGTAAAGACATATAAAGGGATTGGAGTGGGGGCATGGAACTATACTGTTACAGTCATGAATCAGGTTAATGGAAGAGTTTTTTACTAGGAATACCAGATTACCCCTTCAAAACTTTTTCATGTTTCAGATTTACTGTGCAATGTTAATTGAAAATTGTTTTCCCAATTGGAATCTAACTCCAGGGTATGTATTTACCAGATCAGTTTCTCACATCTGTATATTATTACAGATATTGAGTAGGAGTAAGATATTCGGAATTGGGTGATTAGATCCTCATTATATTGGAATTCGTTGCAATTGGTGATATTTGAGGAAATCACCTAGGTTTTGCCAAATGGCCAATTTTTGGTTTTGAATATCCGTAGTTATGCACCAGTTTCAAAATGATATATCTGTACATTTATTTTATAAAGTGAGATATAACTTTTTGAAATTATGTCAGTGACATTTACCTATATCAGTTGATGGTTAGGTAAGGTGCATTTAACAACGGTGTAATTCTTCTTAACCATAGTACAGTTTTCAACCTACAACGCACAAGATTTGAGTTATTGAACTCAGGAGACTTATACAAAGTATTGTATATTGTCCGGTGTCCATTAGGACAATGGGGTTGGTACTCATACTATATTCTGTTTACTCATGACTTCTCTAGTTTTAGACAGGTATTTCGTTGAAATACAAGGTCCAGATT
Source organism: Agapanthus africanus (assembly GCA_030015575.1). NCBI lineage: Eukaryota > Viridiplantae > Streptophyta > Magnoliopsida > Asparagales > Amaryllidaceae > Agapanthus > Agapanthus africanus. Next base: position 162,366,173 of record CM057340.1, on the reverse strand, counting down.
TTGAGAAGTTATAGGTATAAGAATAAAGTAGAGAACCATTTGTTGGAAGTATCAGGATTCTTCGAGGTAGTCGAAGAGTAGATACTTGTGTTTGGTATTCCGTTGATAGTAATGGTCTTTGAGAACTTGCTTCTCTTTCAGGTTAGTCATATATGGATGCACTCCTAGATGGGTAATGCTGTTTGGCCTCATTCCATTTGGTTGATATGCAATAGAGACAGCTGCATGATTTTGAATCTAGTTCCAATTAAATTAATGCTCTTGTTTCTATATTGGATATATATAGAATCAATTTATATCTTAACGATGTTAAGGTATAGGGAGTTGTCCGGCTGATGCTTAAAACCAGAATCCGGAAAAACTCGAGGCACGTTTCAGTAATGGCAGTTTGTGGGTTATCCCGGTCTTTGACGAGGGTTAACTTTCTACCATCAGGAAGATCAATAGTGATATTATTCTTGACTCGCCACAGTTTTAGTAAAACAAATCTTTTCAGAAAACAAAAGTGAGAGTATGGTAGAACTGGAAGTGATTCCATAACCACAAACAATCACTGAAGATTTAATAGAACCTGAGGATTCAATTGGATTTGACATTCCATTAGCCACTCCGCAGATTTGGTGGATAACCTCAGGCACCCGAGAGGTACTTCGGTCTTCTCAGAGACGGTGACAGGGAGGTTCTTGTTTAACCAGACTTGCCATTGCTACTGTTCTGGACTATAAGACCCGACAAGAGGATAAGTATAGCATCGTTCTAAACTAGCTTTAGAAGTGCACATGTATATGACTCTGCCAGAGGTTTGTTGTAGTCAGTGGGAGCAACGTAAGCATAGTGGGAAAGTAGCTTATGTCTATTTATAGACTAAAGCAGGTATAGCGGAAATTGATCATCTATTTTTGATGTGACAGTCATAGGTTTTGACTTCACCAGAATAGGAGATGGATCTGATAAGAAGGTAGTAGGGAGTGATGTCCTGGTATTTTGATGACATACTCTTGATAGGAAGAGATCTTCCTCTACTACGATCGGTTATATTGTGGTTGTCACAAGGTTTTTCTCCACACAGGATATGGATAAAATATCAGGTTTTCTGGTCACTAGATCTATGGTTTTAGATCTTGATTTGGGAAGTGTCCTAATTTGGGTACTTGACACTATTCTAAATTGTTTTAGAATGGACGACTCTTGGTATGGTAGTGTACCTGCAGGTGATGGAGTCACCCTCTCTAAAGGTGTCTTACAGACTAAAAGGGAGAGGGATCTTCATGATTAGCATATCACTTGTTTCGGCAATTGAGTTAATCATGAATTGTCAAGTACCACACCAGATGTTGTTTTTGCACTAGCTCCATTAAACATATATTAATCCAATCCTGGAGAAATGTAGGGAAGCAGTTTATGAACATAAATGGATGTTCTAGGGATATGGTAACAGCAGCCTCTTTCAGGAGACGGTTATAATTTCATGCTTCCTAGGTGACCTGGATGACAGGTGGCTGTCTGAGTTATAGTTTTTCCTTCTTCTGAGGGACAATATGTTGGACAGGTAGTCCAAGCGGATACTGAGGATGGCATGGTGCAGGATACTGATTAAATTCAGTAGATGATACAGTCTAAGAAGTTTGCTGGATTTGGAGTTCATTTGTGAACAGGGTCCCATCAGATATCAAGACAAATTCTAAGAAAAGGTATTGCTCATTTAGGGAGATGGTTATTCTCCGCGAAGTTGAGATATAGAGAGATAAAGATAGAAACACTGGAGCAGATCTACTCACTGAGGCTATTTCTCGAACACAATAGTTTCACAAATGAGATTTGTGAAACTGCTTAGTAGAGAAGTTGGGTGTTCGGTATCACACGAGCTGTGATCATGCGACACCGCAATAATTGGACTTAAGTGCAAGTGGGAGATTATTGGCTATAGTGCCCTCAAGGAAATTATTGTTGTTGTAGGCATATGATTAAGATGATTGAGGGAGGACCTGTACCTATAGAACAGTCTTACTCGAGATGATAGTATGCTATCTGATTTGTCTTTATCATCACTATTATATATTGATAGAGCCCATAGGATTCTTGCTTGACTACCAGCATTATGATGGCGATCATATATGTGTGAGCTGGGGGTCTATAAGCAAATCCTTAAATGTCCCTAGTCGTAGGAGTTTCGAGACTGGGCATCGATACTCCAGTGTAGACTAGTGTATACCGATCGAGACCCAGACGAGGGGCGGTGGCCAGGTCTTACAAGCCATTGGTGTTATTTTGTTCACCTAAGATAGTATACAGGTTCTCATTGGGTTATGAGTACACTGGACGGATTCGCCGGGAACCTGCTAGTTGGTATTATACCTATTGTCAGATGGCAGTTTCCTGGTGACATGTGTACAGGTTAGTCTGTCGACCTGAGATCATCATTTGTCTCGTGTGAGTTCCCACTGTGCTTTGATACTACCCTACCATGGCTCAAAGGAGTCGTGCAAACAGGTTTTAGTTGGGTACCGTCCCGAGCCATATGAAGGCAGTGAGCGGATCGTCGGGGATTCGTCCCTCCCGGTATTAGAGGTTGATGTCGCGTTGTGCATAAGTGGCCATCACCAGAAATCCTCGGCCGTGGTATACGAGAATTACCGATCCAGGATTGATAGTTTCTCAGGTGGTGATGGGTTACATATCGACAGTAATTATCGCGTTAGTAGGATCTGACTCTATCCACCCCCCTAGACTCGATATGCAATACTCTTAGACGAACATGCCGGACTGTACGAATATTATCACTGTCAGGCTCAATAGGGGTTCAGGATGAGTTTTCTCGTCGGCCTCCTTTTCGCTCAATACCTGGGTAGCCGTTACGTACAACTAGTGCCACTGACGTGCTTGTGGTTAAACCCAATGCCAGCGTATTGACGAGTCTTTAGAGTCCCACACAGAGGGTTTCCCTGGTTCTGGCGAAATGATGTAGTAGCTGTATTATATACGTGCAGGGTTCCGATCGATTGATATACTTTGTATACGGACTTTCGATCGGACAGTTGATAATACTAGCCGGCTCGGATTTGAGCCGAATTATTAAATCAGGTATTGATTTAATAATTTACATATATGTATTTCGTTTTGTATATTCTAGTATTATGTTCTTTATGTTATTCTATCTCTTAGGGTATTCGTATTTCGGTACGAATGCAGGTATGTATATACAGTAGAATGCAATCTGTATTTTATCCGGAAAATATTCTAGAAGGGGGCCACCTCAATTTTGGATTTGACCATTTTTTAGAAAATGGTAAATGAGGTGGAAATTGGAAAATGGGTAGTATGGTGATGACCATGCTTGCATAGTGTGCACAAATGAATTATTAATTCATTTGTGCATACTATTCATGTATGGGTGGTTTTTTAAAATGAAAGATATTGTTTTACAAAATCTAGCATGCTTGATTTTCTCTCTCATGAGAGCTTCATTATTTTTTATGGTTGGTTTTCTCTTAAGCATCCTTTGTTCCCTTCACCATTCTATTCTTCACTCCTCTCTTGATTTTCCATGGTTGCCTTTACCTTCATTCTCCACCTCCTCTCAACCCTCTCATGAGTTGAGAAACATGAGAGGAGGTGAGATTAGATAGACCTACACTTAGTTCACAAACTACATCCAAGGCTTGCTAGATTGGCATCCTAGAAACCTTAGTTGCTTCACTTGCATCCATTATGTGAAGCTAGAGCTATAACTACATCCCTCGGGTGGATCATCATCGATGGAGGGAGACCGGCGACCATGCTTGATCAAGGAGCCTCTAGGAGCTTGGGAAGATAGTTAAAGACTGAAGGTCATGGATCATCTCGGTATAACCATTCTAACTTCCTTTATTTTTCTTGCTAGAATAGGGTTTAGGGAAGATCCAGGCATCGGGTTGTGGTAACGCCAGTTTTTAGAAAAAATTTGTTCCGCATTTAGCCACGGTATGATAGCCGGGGCGCTGTCGTTACCCAAACATTGTATTAGAGTCAACCCGTAAACCCCTTACTAGCAGTTTTAGACGATGTTAATGTATTAAAATTGAAACAACCCTAAAACAGTGCACTACACATTCCAGTTTCTGTCCATTTTTCAAAGTCGTCAAAATTTGTTTTAAGCAATTGCAGAAAACTACTTGAGTGACCACTAGAACACACCACAAAACCGAGCACTATCCACCGGATTTGACCCGGCGGGATTTGATAAAAAACAGGTGAGGCCTGTCTAAATTTGGAGGATTTTCTTTTCCGGGGACTGTTTGGGCTTGAATTTCTTGGTGTTTTCTAGTCTCTGGAATATTGGTGCAGTGGTATTGCTTGTTTTGCCCATTTTCGATATTTTGTTATCTATTGTTCAGGGGCAATTCGGGGTGTTTTGAAGTTGATAATTTAACACTGTTTAAATGTTTATCAGTACATGCATTACTATCTGCGACTGTGAATGTCATTCGAGCCGTACAACTCGTCTAATTGCTATATTTTCTTTTAAACGGGTTTGCGAACGTGACATTCACGTTGTGCTGTGTTGTGGTTTGATCATCGTGGTGGATAGCTTGGGTGCAATGTTAATACAGTTTTGTTTCATTTGTACATTTGATATTGTGGGTCGAGCGTCTGACATATGGACTGCCGTCACTGCCAATTTGTATATTATTTGTTTGGGGCACGACCGGGTTGAGGTCGATGTCACCGTTGTACATATTATTTTCTTTTCTAACCTAGGATTAACCTACGGTGCAGTACACGAATAGTCGGGTTCTAGAGGGCAATGGGTCTACATCTCATGGCGTTGAGACGGAGGGGACGTTACTCTAGAATGGCGGGCTATTCACCGCACTCGTAGGGGTATAGGTTGACCCACGGAGGGGTGCCAAGTTACCGGATTCTGTGACGTGTTGGGTGGCCCATTCACGTTGTTGATTGGGGTTGTCTCGCTTCTAGGATTGGCGGGTAACTTGCCGCACTCGTAGGGGGTCTAGTTTTTCATTACACAGGTTGTCCACACGACAGGGGAACGTCGGGTCTCATTTGCGGCTTAAGTGAATCCCGGGGCTCCAGGATTATCCCCTACTCTGTGTTGCTTGGCTGAGATTTTGTGATGTTGCTTTATATCATGCCTGGGACGATTTTTATAAATATTTATATATATACTAGTAGATGTTGTATATGTTTTGCAGCCACGCTAGTCCAGTCCCCGCTCTATCGTTAGTTAAGTAACCTAATGAGTGATGACGGGACCGAGTGGCGAATGCGGATGGTATATACGTACATCATATTTTCGTTCTTTTCTGGTGTGATTAATTGATGGGACTGTGTTGATTTTGATCAATGTAAGGATAAAACAAACCTATATCATGTTGTTGGAACCAATTTTAAAACTGACATTACAGACGTTCTCTTTTGCTTTGCACAGTGGTATTCTTTTATGAATATCCAGCACCTCATTTGACGAGGCAAGGGCCGAGATCCCTTCATCGGGAGTGACCCCTTGAGCAGAAGTGTCACGACCCGAAAGAGCACGTGACTGTCCCTTGAACCATATGAAGACTATAGGACTCCATCTGATCTAAGTAAGCCAAAAACCCAGAAATCTATAACCATTTTAAGAGTAAATAAAGAAAATTGGTTTAAAGAAGTGAAGAAAAACATGTTTGAAGTCAAGGTTTTAAAATAACTAAGCCGAATATGCATTTTAAAAAAAGTAAAGTCTTTTCTAAAAATTTCGGCAGAGTTCCTTTTGTAAATACTAGCCCCGAACGGGGTACAACAAGAACAATATATATGCAATGATAAAAGGCATCCCCAAGCGGGAGCTAGCTCTTTGTCAATCGACGGTCACAACCACACAAGCAATATAATATACAACGCCGAATGGCGAGGATCAAAACTCACAATAACATGAAAAACGTCATACTGCTACACGCGACTCTAAGGTCGAAAATAATACATCACTAGTGTCTAAGTCTGAAACAATATACAAGTTTTGGTTGATGGAATTCTAGACACAAGGGAATAATACAAGTACAATGGTGGCCCTTGATGCAAAAGCACCCACCTACAAAATGCAATTCACCCGCAAGGAAGCAGTGTGCCAGAAATGCCGCTATGGAACCTGTACGGCAAAACCTGCAAGAACTGTGGCACAACGGGGGTGAGTTGCCAACTCGTGAATAGAAAACATCTACAAGCAGAAATCGAATGCAAGACATAATCCTAGGTCAATACGATCAGATATATAACCTCAAGGAAAAAGCCTGAATGCATGATAAGGTGGCAATGCAACATCTAATCATGTATGTAGTGCCAAGTACTCGTGCCAGTGCCTCAGGTAATAACATATCATAAATGTAAGGTATAGCTGCATGAAGTAAATATGATAAAGTATCAAAATGAATATCAATAAACATATATTAGCGTCCCATTCCACTAATATTGGTGTAAGGGTATATATAACAGCGTCCCCATACCCTGTTATATATACAAATGAGGTGTGATCAATGCACTCCAAGTCTGTATATATGTGGATCCCGTCCACCTGTCACCCAATGACAATAAGCATCATACATGCAAATACGAAGATACAATCAAAATCATGGAGATCATCATGAAACCTGTGCCTAGTATCGACACGTAAATCCTCGTCCACATGGGGCTCCGTCTGCGGTATCGGCCCTCGGCCCCGGCAGTACGGGTCAGCCCATGTCCATCTCTCAACTCCGGTCAGTATCCTCCAGATATCCGCCGAGCTCAAATACAATCACCGGTAGGTAGTAGTCCTTTTGCCAGGCTCACCGTCTACTACACAGCGAAACCGTTCTCGCCCCGGGGTACCATACCGGGTCCACCATTTACCCGCAATCGGCCTCATCCTCCTACTCGAATCGGGTTTCACATGTCGCTCTCAGCACCGAGAAAATACATAGTGGACGCACTGAAATATCATATAAAGGGTAACCGGGTTTTTAAAACAATTATATATTGTCTTTTGAAATACCCACGGTTCCCAAATCCAGAAATATCATGGAAACAGCATATCTCAATGCGTATAATCAAAACATGATGTATGCGACATGTAAAGAAAGGTAAGCATATCAGTAAGTCATGCAGCATGGAATAATAATGTGCACATGTCGAGGGAAACCGCTCTTTTTAAAATGAATCAGTTTTTGAAGAATATCTTGCGGTTCCAAAATCTCTAATCAAGTCAGAATCATCTATGTATGTGTACAGGTATAAGTGTACAATATGCCATGCATGAATCATATCATGAATGCAACAGTAATACAGTGTAGTGGCATGGCAATTATCGATGATGAAGTGTGTGAGCCGGCAAATAGTGTACGTGGAACATACGCATCATCGATAATGGTGCTGGTGTCTTAACAGCATGATAATAATATAGCAATAAACATATGCAAAGCAATGTGAATAGCATGAATATGCTGAAATCAAATAATCAACACCTTCGTGAAGAATCTACTATGCAAACTACAGATCTAAGTATCCATACAATCGGGAGGGGTATGGAAACCACCTAAATCTGAGTCGATATATAGATATAATAGTCGGTGATCCCGCCTCAATAGTATCACATACGATACAGTATATCATATGACATCCTCAAGTCATGAGTGCGGATCTATCATCAATGTAAAGCTCGTACGGTAAATCGTCGTACGGCATCCCAATAGCTGGGTACGGGTCAATATAACAATCAGCTCATCAATTATTTGGTATCCTCATCATCATATCACATAATCTGGGGTACTGATCTAAGTCTAGTAGAACTGATACCATCTATATACTGCGTGTATAAACACACGTCCAAAGGCCCGCTAGAGATCACATATCGTATTCCAAATACGAATCACATCAAATCATCGATCTCGCGGCATAATGCCCAAAATCATCGACTCATCTCCAATGTCATCCAATATCATCAAACACAGTGCAAGTATAATGAATATGCAAGGGTGTGCGTGTAGGTGTAAATCTATTCTAGGGTTTGCGACTATGAACTACACTAGTTACTTCTAACCCTACACTATCCATAGTACACCTAACACAAAATCCATGACACACTTTAACTATCATATCGACTACGGACTGCGGGGGTGCTATACGCCATCCACCCGACTTCCCCATGTAGATATAATCTACTCACTTTGCGTCTTCGTTGTCGACGTCACCACATGTTTTCTTGTCGTCCCGAAGTCTTCATGGGGTACCTACACATTAACGTATCGCAAATGCGTATCAAAACCAAATCCAAACTAAAATGGCATACGAATCCCAAAACAATACGCTATGATCTATAGGTTAGAACCTATGAACAACGCCTTCCAAAACCAACAACAACCCTCGATATCGTCGTATAAACGCCAAATAGTCGAGGTAAAACACAATACACAAATTCAGATTTAAAAATACGGAATACAGAAACACGAATCCAAAACAACAACTAAGGAAAAATGCCCCAGATTTCACCCTATGTCAAATTAGACAATTCTATATATACCAGGGGTTTAATCTATACATGTAGGAGCAGCAGAACCAAAACGAGGCAAAATGGGACAGGTAAGGCCGCAAATTGCGGCCAATTGGAATAAATTGGCGGCCTGGAGTTGGAGTTGGGGGCTAGGGTTTAGTGTGGTGGTTCCATGGTGCCTGCACATCTCACTGTCAATTCAATTTTATTTTTGGGGTCTCGGGGTGATAGCAGATTCCTAAATACGATCAGAGATTCACAGTTTTCCCCGATATCGATTCCGTCAATCCGTATTCTGTGTTCTAGCTTCAGGTTTGGTCCAATCTATCATCCCACCAGGGGTTCTAGGGTCATCACAAGCCTCAATTTCACTTTTAATCTCAGGTCTAACCCTAAACCCTAACTTGAAGTTCACAAGTCCATCAAACGACATCATATCGACAAGAAACTAAAATTGATGCAATAAGAATTGAAATACTAAACTAGGGGTGCAGAAATTACCTTCTTTGGCAACTCAAGAAAATTCTTGAGTTGCTCAAAGTCCTCCAAATCCATTCTTGCTAGGCTCAAAGTGTAGCTAGTGCGCTCGGGAACATTTATTGTGAAATGCGAATAGGGTTTTGGGATGGATTTCATGGTGGATCTAGGGTTTTTGTGAAGAGGGGGAGAGAGGGATGGCAGCAGCAAGGGGAGGGAGAAGAGAGAGAATGAGAAGGGGAAAATGATGGGGAATGGTTCTACAAGTCAAAAAGTAAGCCCCATACCTACCTCTCTCCTAATCATCATACTTTACCTTTTCTTTTTCTTTTCTTTCCTCTCTAAACCCTTCTCACTAGAATAGTAACCCCAAAAGAAACATGGTGGGAAAATGCACAAGTGTAAGAAATATGATATATGCACATTTTTGCACAAAAATACTAAAAATCCGATTAGCGATTTTTAATCGCGATTAGCACTAAATTAGCATATAACTAATCATAAAAACTTAGAAAATGGCATAATTCCCTAAAATACCCTATTTTAGAATTTTCCATAATTTTTCCAAAAATTTTCTCATTTATTTGTATTTAATAATACCGAAATATTAAAATATTCAATAAAATAATATTAAATTATAAAAATTCCCAAAAATAATATTTTATTATTTTGAAACGTTACAATCTTCCCCCCTTAAAGAAATTCGGTCCCCGAATTTAAATTCAAACCCCCAAGTACTAAAACATTTCTGTAAAAATCCAAATTGTCGGGGCTCCGAAAACATCAATACACAGCGAGTATCATAAAAAAAAGTACTGCTCTATAAGAAATCAATCCTAAAAATGTATATATAAGAATATCCTGTGCGTCTGGTGCGCAAGGAAATCAAAATCCATATACGTGCCATACATGGGCACAAAACAACATCTAGGTGCAACGGGTGTGCACGAAACATCTGTCATAGGCAACGTGTGTGCCTGACAGCAAAATCAGGTGCATTTGACATGCACGAAGAATCCTGATTTGGTGCATCTGGAGTGCACCAAAATCGTATATCAAAACACTAAAGGTGCATGAAAACTATGCTGGAAGTGTAAATCAAATCACTGCATAAGATAGGCGTGAAATCACAATCAATACCTCAAATATAATAACTATGCGCAAAATATCAATACCCAGTGGGTGCATGAAAACAAATATCATGAAACTCAGCCATCAAAACTAAATCATGCAAACAGAACGCCCAAAATACAGAAATCCAAGATGATGGATTCGTGATAATCGAATCACAAAATCACAAAACATAAATACCGTCGTCGGTAGTTCCTCTTTCAAAGTCGAGAAGGAGTCAGCGCATCCAATGCTAGCAGCGCAAGATATCTACTTGCCTCTTGCTCACGGTCTGGCGTCCTCTGCCTCTGGGTCCTTATCTTCTCTACGGATTACCTATCTCGCAAACAATCGGCTCATCGGCCATGTCAGGTGTGCTAACGGGGATGATTCCATTCTGGCACTTCTCTTGTCACGACCCAAAATTGGCCCGTGACGGCCCTAATACTACGCAACGCCAAAAGACGTAACGCAGTAAAAGAAAGCCAAAACCCAGAAATCTAAACCAAGAAAATACGGAAAAGACAGTATAGTTTTTGAAACATTTGAAATCACAACCCAAATTCTTTAAAAGTCCCACTTTCTTTCTTTAAAATTTTGGCAACACCCCTTTTTGTAAAAACTAGCTCAAGACGGAAAACAATAACATCATAAATATACGACGCCGTAGCGAAAAAATAAGAGACAATAGAGAGAAAGCTGTATATAAAAGACATCAAATCCACAATAATACACAATAACGTCCTCACCAAGTCTCTAAGTTAACAATACAATAGTAGATGGAGAGTACAAAATACAACGAATGTACAATATGAAATACAGATAATCATCTAACCCACCCAAGCAAAATGGTGTACTGTGAGCTGATGCGGTATCTGTAGCAAAAGATGATAGATGAGAAGCTGAATAGCCTGCCTCGACTACTCTGGGGAACAACCTGAAACACCTGTGGCACAACGGGGGTGAGTTGCCAACTCGTGAATAGTAGATAACATATGTAGGTAATCGCAGGAATGTACATACAACATGAATCTAAGATATGTGATTACAGTAATAACATGTCATGTGAAAGCAAAGTAATGGAAAGTACAGTCAATATGTGAAGCAATGATGACATGATAATAGTATGCAGTAACTATGCAATAGGGATATGAAAAGTAGATATGCAACTATCATAAGGGTACGCTAATAGGTACAACCAATATATGAATCTGTGCATAAAAAAGGTAAGTGTGAGGTATGGGGTGGAATATGTCATTTCCACGGAAACCTGACATCGTGGCCGGATAACAATCCGTCAAGACACTCAAATCCCAAATCCTCAAACCAGCCCCCAAGTCGGGCTCTCATATTATATCAGTCTCACATCTCCTCAATGTACAATATCGAATAGATCTCCTATATCCCGAATGTACAAATCATCAATCTCTTTCATATCCAATATCCAATCTCAGTGAATCACCTATATCCCAAGTCGAATCTCAAGTAAATTTCTAACATCCTAAATATATATATATATATATATATATATGCAGAAATAAATATGATGGGGGCAATACACATATATTAGCGTCCCATTCCACTAATATTGGTGTAAGGGTATATATAGCAACGGCCAAATCCCCTGTTATATATACAAAGGTATTAAAAGAAATATCATGAAAACCAATGTGTCAAGCATCGACACAGAAATCCTGATCATGTATCATACGCTATCCCGAAAGCACGAGTGCCTAGCTCTGACACTCTCCTTTCGACGTATGCATACGTACATGACTCCCAGCGGTGTCTCCGTGATCCCCCGCCGAGTCATGGGTACTGTCACCGGTAGGTACTCGCCTCACGGCTCAATCGGCAAAGTCCATCGATCTTCTTGCCGAGGGGAACCATACCGGGCCCCACCATGTACTCTCATACGGCAACCACACCTCGTATGGAGTATATAATCAGCACCGATAAAACTCATGGTGGACGCGCAAATATTGTTAGTTATATGTATGCCCTAGAGGCCATTACTGTACATATGATGTATATTGTAGTGGATGCTAGGACGTATATAGGGAGGACTTTCTTGCTCGACATGATAGTATGCTATCTGGTTGCTCTTTACCTTAACGTGTACACTGATTGTCTCTCTGTTACATGTTGGTAAAGCCCTTAGGATGTGTACTTGACTACCTGGACTATGATGCAGATCATACTAGTGGGGACATGGTAGTCCATAAGTACATCCTTTAAAGTCCCTAGTCGTGGGTGTATCGAGACGGGGCATCGATATACCAGAGTAGACTAGCGTATACCTTCTCGACCCATACAGATGGGCGATGGATGATCCTATATCCATTGGTGTTTGACATCAGAGATGATATACGGGTGCTCAGTAGAGACTGGGTACACTGGACGGACTCGCCGAGAACTCCCAGATGGTATTATACCTCACGTCAGATGGCAGTTCTAAGGTGACACTGGTACAGAGTAGTCTGTTGACCCGTGATCGTCATAGAGTCTTGTGTGGTTCCCACTGTGCTCTGATTTCCATCTTACCACGTCCAAGAGGGCGTGCAAAACGGTGGTTTTTGGGTACAGTCCCGAGTCACATGGAGGCAATGAGCGATAGGAGGGGATTCGTCTCTCCCGGTATAGGGAGTTGATGTTGCGCTGTGTTCGATTGGCTATAACAGGAAATCCCTGGCCAGGGTTGCTGAGATTTACTGGTAAGTGTTACCAGTAGTTTCTCGAATGTTATAGACCTCATATCGACACGACTTATCGAGCTATTGGGGTCTGACGTTTACCACCCCTAGGAGAGATATGCGACATATCAGACGATCAGACCGGACTGTACGGTAGTGTTACTGGTTGGATTCACTGGAGTGTGAGCGGGCTTGCTCGTCGATCTTCAGATCGCTCAATACCCGGGTGGCCGTTACGTTTAGCAGACCGCTTGCGGCTTGTGGGTGTTTGATATGATCATCACCTGCTGCCGGCGTATTGACGAGTCTTTAGAGTCCTACACAGAGGTTTCCTGGCTCAAGCGAAACGAAATAGGAGCGCATATGAGATATGTGCGGGACCGAGAATAATGCGTGTATGAGATACCGTATTCTATTCTCGCGATGAATGTATCGAATGGTTGTATGCGATATAACCTAGTTATCGAATCAAGTATTGATTCGATAAGCCGATACATTGAATACTAGTTGGTTGTGTGCGACATGACCGAATCATTGAATCAAGTGTTGATTTAATGATTTAATGCATAATTATATATTTGATATATTACTTTGCACTAACTAGTATTGGTTCACTTTAAACGGATTTTCTCACTTGGTTTGTGCACATTGTATATGTGATATACTTTTGTACACATGATTGTATCATGTTTGATGATGCATTCTTTTTGGTTAAGTGTAAAGAATTAAACCATGGTTAAGTTGGAAATTAGGGTTTTGTTTTATCCATTATTTATTCATTTATTTATTTTGGAAAAATATTAAGCATAAAGAAATGAAATGGTGGCTAATTTTGGACTTGCATGTTGAAGCTTCATGAAGCTTTGACTTAGTCACCATTTTGTCTCATGCTTAACCATAAGCACTCCACTCAACCCTAGTTGATTCTCTACACTTCACCATGGTTAGATTATGATAAGCATTCCTTTTATTTTCTATTTTGAAAATAACTTATCATAACAATATTCATCATCTTCTTCTTCTTCATCACATGAAGAAGCTTGCCTCATCAATGGTGATTGATGAAAACAAGTGAGAAATCCAATTCTAAAGTCTACCCACTTCCTATTTCTTCATCCTCTACCTCTTGCCAAGTAGTAGAGTGTGTTTCTTTCACAAGTTTTCTTGACTTGGTGAAGTTGGAGCTTGATCTAGCGATGCCTCGACGTAGATCATCTTCGGCACGTCGTCGATGACCTAGCCCGCTTCTTCTCCGATGAAGCCGACGCTAGAGCCCGGATTTTGATTTGGACAGCGGAGAGGACTTCATCACGGAGCCATAGAGGTGGAGGACCGGATCTACAAAGGTTGTATTTCCGTTCCTTTAGTTTAGATGTAAACTAGTTTCATTTTCGCCTAGAAATCTAGCCAACGATCCGTTCTAGGGTTTCTCGGCACCGTTTAAATTTGAAATTGGCATGGTTGATGCCTTGTGAGACCTCATTAGGGTGCCTAAAAACCCTACAGTGGTATCAGAGCCTAGCTAGAGCCTTAGGCGAAGTCTAGACGGAGTTTGAAAGCCGGACGAACCGAAAACCTAACCCCAAAATAGCTCTCTGGACTTTTTCTAAAAAATAGGATTTTTGTCAATTAAAAATATGCATAAAATCAAGCAGGGTGTTATTTGAATTACTGTGAAATACGAGGGCCTAAGTCGACTTTTCCACCGCGGAACCGCGGCACGTGCTATGCATGATGCGGCGGTTCCGCGGCCTTACTGTTCCCTTGTATGATGATTTCTGCACAGTAACTCATATAATTTAATGCTATATTTTCTGGGATATTTTTGTTGTGACTGTTAGTGTATATGCCCTAGAGGCCATTACTGTATCATACTAGTTTGTATATTACTTAATGGATGCTTGGGATATTCACCTTGTATATACAATCTTGCTCAAAATAGTAGTATGCTACTTGGTTTGTTTCTACTTCAATGTGTACATGTGTTTATTTTTGTATATCGCCTATACACATTAGTAGAGCCCTTAGGATCTTTGCTTGATTACCAGCGATGTGATGGCCGTCACACTAGTGGGGCTGGGTAATCTATAAGCACATCCTTATGCAGGTCCCTGGTCGCAGGACTATCGAGACAGGGCATCGATACTCCGGAGTAGACCAGCGCATGCGCTTCTCATCCCAGTGTGGGAGACGGTCTGTCCCACAGCTGTCAGTACGTCGTACTTGAGATAGTATGCGGGTGCTCGTTAGGTTACGGGTACACTGGACATGACTCGTCGGGAACTGACTAGTTGGTATTATACCTATCGTCAGTTATCAGTTCCCAGGTGACATGAGTACAGCTTAGTCCGCTGACTTGACACTGTCACTTCGCCTCGAGTGTGTTCCCACTGTACTTTGATCACTACCCTACCATGGCTCAAGGGAGTCGTGCAAACAGGTAGTGGTTGGGTGCAGTCCCGAAGCACTTGGAGGCAGTGACGGTTAGACAGGATTCGTCTCTCCCGGTATTGGGGGTTGACATCGCGCTGTGTCTAGGAGAGCCATTACACGAGTAGTCCCTGGCCAGGGCAAACGAGATATACTGGTAGGTTTCCAGTGTTATCTCAGGGTGTTTTGGGCTTCGCTCCGGCACGACTTGTACCGCTATTGGGGGACTGACGTTTACCGCCCCCTAGGCCCGCCATGCGATGTATCAGACAAACTGACCGGACTGTACGGAGAATGTCACACTCAGGCTCAGTAGGAGTTCAGATGGGTTTCGCCTCGTCGGTCTTCTTGTCGGCACTACCTGGGGACCGTTACGCACAGCTAGTGCCGCTTGCGGTCTGTGGTTAAACCCACTGCCAGCGTAGTGTCGAGTCTTTAGAGTCCCACACAGAAAGTTTTTCGCCTTTAGGCAAAAGAGTAGAGGTCGCATGGTATTGTGACAGGTCGCATGGTTTTGCGACAGGGTTCGGTCACATCCGTGCACTTATGCACGTACAGTGTCCGGACAGTTTACACTAGCGGGCTTTGGTTTAAGCCAGATCCTAGTGTACCTTTTGGGATTGGATTTATCCAGTGTGCATTCGTGTTCCTCGGAATGCGGATGCGGGTGTGTATGCACAGTTGACAGGGAGGCAGAGGCAGCGGATTCTCATTAGGGTTGTTGACAGTTGACCGTTGACTATTTGACTTTTTGCTCAACCCTAATGAGAATATGATATGTGATTAACTATTATACTAATTAAGTATTATGGTGACATGGTTGTTGACTTTTGTTGACTTTGTTGACTTGTTGACTTTTGTTGACTTGTTGACTTTGTTGACCGGTTGACTAGGCTTGACTAGTTGACCATCATGATAACCATAGCCATCATTTCATGGCAAAGACTTTTTCTTGCTTGCTCATTTGTGTAAAATGAGTGCATGAAATGATATGGTTGTGGTTGCTTCAAACCATCACATAAGACTTTTGTTAGTATGATGAGTTATGATTGCTTTGGATTATGAGAGGGTGAAAGACAAAAGAGAGCCTCATTCTTTCTTGCTCATTCTCTCTCTTGTTCTTGAGCTCTCCTTTTGCTCTTGCTCCCTCTCTTTAATCTATGGTTCTCTTGTCTCATGAGTTGAGAATCAAGAACCATAGATAAAATCCCATTCTAATTCTTCTCTACTCATTCTAGTTCACTAGGTTTAGCAAACCAAGTGAACTAGTTTCTTCAAAGAACGAAGAAGGAGCTAAAGGTTGGAGCTTTCAGGTGGATCTATCTTCGGCGTACGGAGACGACGAGAAGAAGCCATTCCGGACCAGCATCGGAGCTTGAAGACGAAGGAGTTCAAGACAAGCAAGGTATAACCCCCTAACCGAGTAGTTAGAAACTCGTAGTTAGGTTGCTAGATAGATGTTTAACCAAGATCCGGGTTTTAGGTCCATGTTACCATCTTTAAGAAAATCGTTTTTTACCAAATTCCGCATTCCCGAAAGTACCGGGAGAGGTAGCATGGACTTACAGTTGTATTAGAGCCTAGTTAAACTCTATCTAACAAGTTAGCAAGTAACTAGAAGTCGATCAAAGAAAAAGTCCCAAAAACGAACCCATGAATTTTCAACTTTCTGTCGATTTCAAAAGTACTGGAAAATTTTTTTGGAACACACCTAAAATCGACTCAGGCTTTTTTAAAGGATCTGCAAAAATTTGGGCCCCTGACTCGATCAAAGCGCCGCGTTTCCGCGGCGGGAGCACGCTCCCGCCGCAGAAACGCGGCCGAGTTGACTCGGTCAAGGGTTTTCTTTTCTGCAGTTTGCTAATTGGGGTATTTTGGGATTTTTGGTATATATATTTTCAACCCAGATTTTCCAGAACGAAAATTTTATTTTGGGGTCCCGAAAATCCGTATTTTTTATCGAACTTCTAAAAGACTTAAGCTAACGGGTTTTTCTGTAATGTGATATTTGTATTGAACGTCTACTAATCGCTATATGTCGATTAGTGGGGGTTATACAAATCTGTGATCTGTATTGTTGCTGGAATGTGTATATGAATATGTTGGATTGTCGCGGGTGAATAGCCGGGGGTTGTGAGACGAGAGTTTTCTTTTCTTTCAATTCATGTAAATTTGTAAATTGATGTAATAATTATTTGTATGGCCGCACAACCGGGTCGGGGTTGTAGCCGTCATTGTATAATTTCTTTTTACTATTTTTGCTCCTAGGATAGACCCATGGAGGGGGTGCACAAACTACCGGGTATGCCGAAGTGTCGAGTGGCCTACTCATGGAGATGAGGGAGGTTACTACGCTTCGGGTACTTTGCGGGTAGTTTGCCGCACCCGTAGGAGTCTTAGGTGGGGTATTTGGCTATTCACCGCGACCGTGTAATTTGTCTTTCGTTACAGGCTCGTACGAATTACAGATTCCTAGTATATCCAATGTATTCATCTGTGATCTGAAATGTTTATCATTGCAGTATATCTATATATGATATTATTTAGGCGTTGCTTATGTTTTACAGACGCGCTAGCCCAGCCCCCGCTCTGTCGTTAGTTAAGTAACCTAACGGGTAATGACGGGGCCCCGTGGCGAATGCGAATGGCATAAGCGTACGTCATATTTTGGTTGTTTTCTGCAATGGTAGGATTAAATGATGGGACGCATTAAAAGAACTAATGCAAGAATATCACGCGTTAAAAGAACTAATGCAAGATAATAAACCAAGTTAAAGTCGTTGGAACACTTTCGGAAAACCACTCGGTTCTTTTCAAAACAACTTTTAAATGCGGGGCTTGAGCCACTCCTTTTAAAAGCTATCTCGTTCCATCGACCAAATCAAGTTCACTACGTTCATGGTTTTGCCAAAACCATCCGTAGCCCTCCGTCGTTTCACATGAATAGTCAATAGTATTCAAGCTGTGTTTGTTGGCCAAAGTCAAGGCACAGTGATTGGTAGCTATTGGGTATTCATGTGCAGCATAGATAGATGCGTTGGTTTGGAACAGTCGTACTTCCTTGTTGGCCAAAGTCAAGGGTAGGTGCGGGTGGATTCAAATTAACCTGGAGAACGACGGGCAGAACTTGACATGTGACTTATGATTTGTTGGCCAAAGTCAAGGTCATAAGAGCATGGGGCAAAAATCCACATCGGGAGTTTCATAAGTACTGAAACTTGCTAGATTTGCATACCATTTAGAGTGTGATGATTCTGGTAGGATTCCTTCAGTTTCGTCACGCGATGATATTTGGATCCCAATCCTACTGTGAGTATATGCTACTCCTCGGGAAATTTCTCACTTAACGATCAATGCTATAAACCTAGTAGGTGCCTAGAAAGGTGTTAGCGGGGCTACGCCCCCAGGGAAAAGAGGTTCTTTAATTAAGGAACTTCGTGAAAGCGTTGGAAAACCTCCCTCGAAGTACCGACACCGGCCTGGCTGAACGGTTAAGCAAGTATTGTACGGTGGGATTGATCCTGACTAATTCTTCCTTTATGGTTTGAGGAGGGATTCGAGAAACAGTGGGAGCCATCCTGTTTAGACAAACTAAAAACCACTCTAAACTTGCAAGAGCATCATGCTGAGTGTTTCTTCTTCTCTCTCCTATTTGCAGCGACCAATCAACATGACTGGACTTAAGTTACTCCTAGATAAAAACAAACTGACAGGGCCAAACTACAAAGATTGGCTCAGGAATGTCAAGATAGCAATCACTTACGACAAGCTGGGGTATCTTCTTACCACCAAAGCTCCCCCTGTCCCTGGTCCAACTTCCAGCGTCGCGGATAAGGAAATCCGCAAGACTTGGGAGATTGATAGCGCGAAGGCCAAATGCCTCCTGCTTGCCTCGATGGACAACGAACATCAGAGGAGGCACGAGAATATGGACATGGAATCCATATTGCTTCATACAAAAGAACTGTATGGAGAGCAATCTCGTATCGCAAGATACGAAGCGTCGAAAAAGTTATTTTCGACAAGAATGGCCGTCGGATCATCAGTAGCCGAGCACGTGCTAAAGATGATCGGCTACATTGAAGAGCTCGCGGACCTAGGGATCACATTGGAGAGTGAACTATATACGGATATAGTTCTCCAGTCCCTTCCTTCCACTTACGCCCAGTTTATACTGAACTTCAACTTACAAGAAAAAGATGTTGAACTTTCAGAGCTCCTCAACATGCTGAGGAGCGCAGAGGGCACCCTACAGAAAGGTAGGGATACATCCACTTTGTTTGTAGGAGGATCATCTTCTTCTAGGTCCAAGGAGAAAGCCAAGGGAAAGAAGAAGAAGGCCCCCGCCAAACCAAGGGGCGGTGTTAGTAAAGTGGATACGAAGGGAAAAGGTAAAGCAACAAAGATAGCGGGGAAGCTTGTGGATAAGGAAGAATGCTTCTATTGTCATAAGAAAGGACACTGGAAGAATGATTGCAGGGCCTGGAAGGCCAGAACACAGGAATTGAAGCAAGTTGCAGCTTCAGCTTCAGGTGTGTATGTTATTGAAAACTGTCTTTCAATAAACTCTACTTCCTGGGTATTGGATACCGGATTAGGATCTCATATCTGTAATTCTTTGCAGGCGTTGAGAAACCATAGGGTTTTGAAGGCAGGTGACATGACCCTCAGAGTTGCGAACGGAGCTAGCATGGATGCTAAAGCCGTGGGGGACTATCACCTGGGAATGTCAGATGGACATGTTTTGGTTTTGCGTAATTTCTTTTTTGTACCCAACGCAACTTGTAATATCATTTCTGTATCTTTAGTTTCTGAAGAAGGTTATGAATTTGCGTTTGTAAGTAATGTTGTAAACATTCACCTTAATCAAGTTTTGATTGGGTCAGGTACATTGAGTAATGGTATATACATATTAAACCAACCACAGATTTTCAATGTCCAGAATACACACAAAAGAAAGTCTCCGGAAATGAATCAGACTTTCTTGTGGCATTGTAGACTGGGTCACATCAATGAGAGAAGGTTGACTAAGTTACATACAGAGGGATATTTGAATGCGTTCGAATATCAATCGTATGCCACTTGTCAATCTTGTCTCAAAGGAAAGATGACAAAGACTCCGTTTACTGGACATGGAGTAAGAGCGAGCGAGCTCTTGGGACTCGTACACAGTGACGTGTGCGGTCCAATGTCTACACATGCGCGAAGCGGCCATTCTTACTTCATTACTTTTACGGATGACTTCTCAATGTACGGTTATGTCTTCTTAATGAAACATAAGTCCGAAGCCTTTGGAAAATTCCAGGAGTATAAGAATGAAGTAGAGAAACAGACCGGCAAAAGTATTAAGATTCTAAGATCGGATCGAGGTGGAGAATACTTAAGTGCCGAGTTCCTGGACTATTTAAAAGAGAACGGAATTCTCTCTCAGCTTACTCCTCCATACACCCCGCAACATAACGGTGTATCGGAGAGACGGAACCACACCCTATTGGATATGGTGCGGTCCATGATGAGTAACGCTGAGTTACCGCGATCATTCTGGGGGTATGCGCTAGAATCAGCTGCATACCTTTTGAACCGAGTTCCGACTAAGACCGTGCCTACTACACCATATGAGATGTGGTGTGGGAAGAGACCCTATCTTAAGCACATTAAGACATGGGGATGTCCAGCTTTTGTCAAAAAGCAGTATACGGACAATCTCGAGGCACGCTCGGTACAGTGCAAGTTTGTGGGGTATCCGAAGAACTCCAAAGGATATTTCTTCTACTGTGAAGAGGAACAAAAAGTTCTTGTTTCTCGTCATGCCTACTTCTTGGAAACTGAGTTTTTGGAAACCCAGATAAGTGGGAGCACAGTAGAACTGGAAGAAATTCCAGAACCACGGACTATTACTGAAAGTTTAGTGGAACCAGAGGGTTCGGAAGAACAGGACATTCCTATGCCGCTCCGCAGGAGTAGTAGGCAGACTCATCCGCCCGAGAGATACTACTGTTTTCTCCTAGACGGGGATAGAGAGGATTGCATCATAGATTATGATAAGCCTACTAGCTTCCAGCAGGCCGTTCAGAGCGTTGACTCAGTGAAATGGCTGGATGCAATGCGGACCGAAATGGAGTCCATGTACACCAACAAGGTATGGACGTTGGACATTGCTCCAGACGGGGTAAAACCCGTATGATGCAAGTGGATCTTCAAAAGGAAGATTGGTGTAGATGGACAGGTTGAGACCTATAAAGCTAGGCTGGTAGCAAAAGGTTTCCGTCAAAGACCTGGCTTGGACTACGACGAAACCTTTTCTCCAGTAGCCATGCTGAAATCCATTCGGATCCTTCTTGCCATTGCTGCCTTCCACGATTATGAGATCTGGCAAATGGACGTAAAGACAGCTTTTCTAAATGGAAATTTAGAGGAGTGTGTCTATATGGACCAGCCAGAGGGTTTCATTCATAGTGGGAGCAGCGAAAAGGTGTGCAAGTTGCTTAAGTCCATCTATGGACTAAAGCAGGCATCGCGGAGTTGGAACATCTGCTTTGATGAGACGGTCAAAGAATTTGGCTTTATCAAAAATCCAGATGAACCATGCATCTATTGTAGATTTGTAGCGAGAACTGTAGTATTCCTCGTTTTATACGTGGATGACATTCTCTTAATAGAAAATGACATTCCTATGCTACAATCTGTCATGGGGTTCTTGCCACACAGGTTCTCCATGAAAGACCTGGGTGATGCCTCATACATTCTGGGTATCCGGATCTACCGTGACAGATCCAAGAGGATATTAGGACTTTCTCAGTCCAGGTACATCGACACCATACTGAAAAGATTCAGTATGGAAGATTCCAAGCGCGGTAACCTACCGGCTTGTCACGGGATCACCCTCTCTAAAGAGATGTCTCCCAAGACTGATTTGGAGAGGGATCGCATGTCTATTATACCCTACGCTTCTGCGGTAGGCTCTATAATGTATGCGATGTTGTGTACCAGACCGGATGTAGCTTATGCACTGAGTGTGGTAAGCCGGTATCAGTCAAACCCTGGGGAGAAACACTGGACAGCGGTAAAGAACATTCTCAAGTACCTGAGAAGGACTAAGGAGATGTTCTTGGTGTATGGCGGAAAAGACCTCCAGATC
Organism: Agapanthus africanus; assembly: GCA_030015575.1. Taxonomy (NCBI): domain Eukaryota; kingdom Viridiplantae; phylum Streptophyta; class Magnoliopsida; order Asparagales; family Amaryllidaceae; genus Agapanthus; species Agapanthus africanus. Next base: position 162,343,822 of record CM057340.1, on the reverse strand, counting down.
GAGGCCTTTGCTGACTCCAGCTTCCAGAGTGACAAGGATGATTCCAAGTCCATGTCGGGTTTTGTCTTTACCCTCAATGGAGGGGCAGTGTGTTGGAAGAGTTCCAAACAGGAAACCGTTGCAGACTCGACGATGGAAGCGGAATACATCGCTGCATCTGATGCCGCAAAAGAAGCTGTCTGGATGAGGAAGTTCTTGAAAGAACTTCAGGTGGTTCCGTCCATTGTTGATCCAATACCTCTGTATTGCGACAACAACGGGGCTATAGCTTTAGCGAAGGAACCCAGGTCCCATCAGAGATCCAGGCACATCTTGAGGCGGTATCACCTGATCAGGGAGATCGTGGAACGCCAGGAGATCGAGGTTCGGAGAGTCGCTTCAGAAGATAACACTGCAGATCCATTCACCAAGGCCCTTCCCCAGACTCAGTTCGAGCGGCTGATCGAGATGATAGGTCTTCGATACGCCAGTACATGGCCTTAGTGCAAGTGGGAGATTGTTAGTGTATATGCCCTAGAGGCCATTACTGTATCATACTAGTTTGTATATTACTTAATGGATGCTTGGGATATTCACCTTGTATATACAATCTTGCTCAAAATAGTAGTATGCTACTTGGTTTGTTTCTACTTCAATGTGTACATGTGTTTATTTTTGTATATCGCCTATACACATTAGTAGAGCCCTTAGGATCTTTGCTTGATTACCAGCGATGTGATGGCCGTCACACTAGTGGGGCTGGGTAATCTATAAGCACATCCTTATGCAGGTCCCTGGTCGCAGGACTATCGAGACAGGGCATCGATACTCCGGAGTAGACCAGCGCATGCGCTTCTCATCCCAGTGTGGGAGACGGTCTGTCCCACAGCCGTCAGTACGTCGTACTTGAGATAGTATGCGGGTGCTCGTTAGGTTACGGGTACACTGGACAGGACTCGTCAGGAACTGACTAGTTGGTATTATACCTATCGTGAGTTATCAGTTCCCAGCTGACATGAGTACAGCTTAGTCCGCTGACTTGACACTGTCACTTCGCCTCGAGTGTGTTCCCACTGTACTTTGATCACTACCCTACCACGGCTCAAGGGAGTCGTGCAAACAGGTAGTGGTTGGGTGCAGTCCCGAAGCACTTGGAGGCAGTGACGGTTAGACAGGATTCGTCTATCCCGGTATTGGGGGTTGACATCGCGCTGTGTCTAGGAGAGCCATTACACGAGTAGTCCCTGGCCAGGGCAAACGAGATATACTGGTAGGTTTCCAGTGTTATCTCAGGGTGTTTTGGGCTTCGCTCCGGCACGACTTGTACCGCTATTGGGGGACTGACGTTTACCGCCCCCTAGGCCCGCCATGCGATGTATCAGATGAACAGACCGGACTGTACGGAGAATGTCACACTCAGGCTCAGTAGGAGTTCAGATGGGTTTCGCCTCGTCGGTCTTCTTGTCGGCACTACCTGGGGACCGTTACGCACAGCTAGTGCCGCTTGCGGTCTGTGGTTAAACCCACTGCCAGCGTAGTGTCGAGTCTTTAGAGTCCCACACAGAAAGTTTTTCGCCTTTAGGCAAAAGAGTAGAGGTCGCATGGTATTGCGACAGGTCGCATGGTTTTGCGACAGGGTTCGGTCACATCCGTGCACTTGTGCACGTAGAGTGTCCGGACAGTTTACACTAGCGGGCTTTGGTTTAAGCCAGATCCTAGTGTACCTTTTGGGATTGGATTTATCCAGTGTGCATTCGTGTTCCTCGGAACGCGGATGCGGGTGTATATGCACAGTTGACAGGGAGGCAGAGGCAGCGGATTCTCATTAGGGTTGTTGACAGTTGACCGTTGACTATTTGACTTTTTGCTCAACCCTAATGAGAATATGATATGTAATTAACTATTATACTAATTAAGTATTATGGTGACATGGTTGTTGACTTTTGTTGACTTTGTTGACTTGTTGACTTTGTTGACCGGTTGACTAGGCTTGACTAGTTGACCGTCATGATAACCATAGCCATCATTTCATGGCAAAGACTTTTTCTTGCTTGCTCATTTGTGTAAAATGAGTGCATGAAATGATATGGTTGTGGTTGCTTCAAACCATCACATAAGACTTTTGTTAGTATGATGAGTTATGATTGCTTTGGATTATGAGAGGGTGAAAGACAAAAGAGAGCCTCATTCTTTCTTGCTCATTCTCTCTCTTGTTCTTGAGCTCTCCTTTTGCTCTCACCCTTTTGCTCTTGCTCCCTCTCTTTAATCTATGGTTCTCTTGTCTCATGAGTTGAGAATCAAGAACCATAGATAAAATCCCATTCTAATTCTTCTCTACTCATTCTAGTTCACTAGGTTTAGCAAACCAAGTGAACTATTTTCTTCAAAGAACGAAGAAGGAGCTAAAGGTTGGAGCTTTCAGGTGGATCTATCTTTGGCGTACGGAGACGACGAGAAGAAGCCATTCCGGACCACCATCGGAGCTTGAAGACGAAGGAGTTCAAGACAAGCAAGGTATAACCCCCTAACCGAGTAGTTAGAAACTCGTAGTTAGGTTGCTAGATAGATGTTTAACCAAGATCCGGGTTTTAGGTCCATGTTACCATCTTTAAGAAAATCGTTTTTTACCAAATTCCGCATTCCCGAAAGTACCGGGAGAGGTAGCATGGACTTACAGTGACTCTACAGAAGAGTATTCTGGGGTACTATTGGGATTCGAATGTTCGATCGGATTATCAAATTTTGTCAGTGTGGCTTTCCGGATAAATTTTAGAATATGTTAAAAAGTTCGACCGGATATAAATACCCAATTTTTCCCCTGTCGGGAAATTTCCAAGTGTTGGATTTTTCCGTAGTTTAACGACGTTCTAAGCAGTGCAAGTAACGCGATGGACCCTCTAGAAGACAACAAACCTTAACTCGATTATGTGACCGTCTTGAACTGCCCTTTGAACCTTCGGGTTTGGGGCAGTACGGCGTGGCACATGTGAGGCGTTGGCTTAACCCTTCTACGGCTGGACCGTTGGTACTGAGGCACGAACGGAATGTTGTTAGACTTATTTCATGTGTTGAGCTGTATTTGGAAAACTTGGGTGTTCGAATGTTCAATCGGAAAGTTTAACATTTTCTAATTATCTGGAATGGGATACAATAATTGGAATTCACAATTAGTTATGAGATAACTGAATGAATGTTATAAACATAGCAGTTTAGTCTCACTTGATCGGTTGCCACGGAATTTTGATGTGATCAAAAGTCCGTCGCAATCACGTAGCGTACGTGGATACTCGCCGGGTAAACTTAATAGACAGCCTCGCTTCATAGCCCCGACCAAGTGACTGTAGGAGAACCCCATCGCCGAAAGCATCCGTTCGGGTGCTCGCGGTAGCGGTGTTCCGCCTTGGTGCACTTCGTCGACGGTATCGGGGGTGCGGCCGTCTACTGAAGTTTGCGACGAGCATTCGATCAGGATGTCGGGAATCCTGTTGAATTGCCCGACTTGATATTGAAAAGAGTTTTCGATTTTGAGACTAAAATGCGGGGTTTATAATCGTTAGGCATGCGATGTCTAAGTAATTCATTTGGTCGGGCATGCGATGTCTGAGGTGGTTGCGGATTCCAACTGTTGTAGTTTTACACTTTCTTTTCTATGACCGTAAGTGTAATATGTGATATCGCCGGTTTCGTTGCTATATGTCAACGACAATTGGGATATGCTTGTTTACTTACGTTGATGACATGTGATGTTATGTGTTGCTGGATATGTTGTATTGGATCGTCGTGTTTGAATAGCCGGGGGTTTTTATGTGAGATGAGTGTTTTTCATTTTCATTCATGTAAAAACTTGTATGTAATATTCTTTTATTTGGGGCGCTTCCAGGTTGCGGAAGTTGTCACCCTTTGTATATTATTTACTTTTCCGCACTAGGATAGACCCAAGGAGGAGGGCACAAGTAACCGGGTTCTGGAGTCCAGTGGGAGACCAACTCGAGGAGTCGGGTCCGGGTCTCCTAACTCCAGAATTGGTAGGGTTGCTTGCCGCTCTCGTAGGGGTCTAGGGGTGTGGGTTTGGCTATTCATCACGACCGTGGAATCCGTGTTTTATACTGGCTCGTATTGAAAACACGGACGTCCTAGTATATCCAATATTTCATATGATATTCTTCTGCTGCGATATCTGTGATGTGATCATGTGATGTTCTGTGATAGATACAGTATACAGTATATATGATATATTATATAGACGTTACTTATGTTTTACACCCGTGCTAGCCCTGCCCTGCTCTGCCGTTAGTTACCTAACCTAACGGTGCACGAGGGGACATTGAGGCGAATGCGGATGGCATAAGTGTACGTCGTATTTATCTGTGATGTTTAGGTATATAAATGATGGGACTTCATTAATGTGATTAATGAAATAAAAGAAACCTAAGATGTTGTAGAATCGAATTTCAAAATAAAACAGGTAGCTACAGTTCTTGCTTTGCACAGAGGTATATGTGATATATCCTGCACCTTATTCGATGAGGAAAGGACCGAGATCCCTTCACCGGGAGTGACTCCTTTAGCAATAACTGGCAGATGCTACACACTCGGTTTGTCTTTTGATTGCTTTTAAGTGTTTTTGCTTTGTACAGTGATATATATGATATATCCAGCACCTCATTCGACGAGGAAAGGACCGACGATCCCTTCACCGGGAGTGAATCCTTTAGCAAAACTAGAAAAGCCTCAAAAGCACTCCATTTTAAAATCATTTGATTCTATAACGATATCAAGTTCATTACGCAATAGGTTTTCAGAAAAACCTGTCGTAGCCCTCCGTCATTTCAGATATGTACTGGTTAGTATTCGTGCTGCGTTTGTTGACCTCTGTCAAGGCGTAGTGTGCGGTAGCTGATTAGTGCTTATCTGCATAAGCATATGATGTGATTGATTTAGGGTAGTCGTGCGACCTTGTTGACCTCTGTCAAGGGTCGTGCGGGTGGGTTTACTTCAATCAGGAAATGACGGGTTGAACTTGACTAGCAGCCTATGGTTTGTTGACCTCTGTCAAGGTCATAGGACGCTAGGGGCAAAATATTATCGGGAATTTTAAGTGTTGAAATTTGCAATGAGATTGCATACCTTCTATGAGATAGTTGGATCCCGATACCCGCTGCGAGTAAGAGTTACTCCTGGGAGAGTTTTATACATTACAATTAGCCGATCAAGTAGGTGTCTAGAAAGGTGTCAACGAGGTTACGCCTCTGGGAAAACGAGGTTTACATTAATTAGGTTCTTGCGAAAGCACAGGGGACCTCCCTCAAAGTACCGACACTGGCCTGGCTGAAAGATTGGCGAACTTGAAGTGTGTAATTAATCCCGGCTAGTCTTTCCTTTTAGGGTTTGAAGGAAGATTTGATAAAAAGCAGTGGGAGCCATCCTGATTAGATAAAATAAATAACCAATCTATTCTTGCAAGAGCATACGCTGAGTGTTTTCTTCTCTCTCTCTCAAGGTAGCGACCATATCACGCCTTAATCAAGATAATAATACGGAATATTGACCGAACCCGCTTGTTATACTGAGCTGGGGAACGTTAGTCCCGCTCCAACTTATAATTGTTATAAGACAGAGCAGGAAATTGGGGATTACCAGAATTCCCGTGCCGCCCAAACGAAGAAAGTGCATGCTGATGCATCATCTTCGGGTATGTTCATTATACAGAACTGTTTCTCAGTATCCTTTACGTCCTGGGTATGTGATACCAGATCGGGATCCCAGATATGTAATATGTTACATAGGGCTACAGAAAGGTAGAGGACTGAGAACGGGTGATAAGTTTCATGAGGCAGAAAACGGGGCAAGAGTTGCAGCCAAGTCTGTTGGTCACTGTCACCCTGTATTACCAATACATTGATTCTGAACAGATGTTATTAGATACCGAACCTGATATGCAAAATCATATCTGTCTCTTTATTAGTAAAGAAAGGATATAATTTTGTATTGTTGGATAATGTTTTGAACATTTCCTATATCAAAAGTTGATCGGTTCAGGCACGTTATCTAAAAGCATTGACGTTCTAAATCAAACTACAGTTCTTAGTATATGGAACACACATAAGAGGAAGAGTTCAGAAATGAACGGATCCTTCTTTAGGTATTGTAGACTAGGTCAGATCAATGTGACCCGACTAGCTGAAGTTACATGTAGATGCATATTTAAATCAGTTTGAATCTACATCTTGTGAAACTTGCCAGTCATGTCACAAAGATATAATGACACTAGCTCTATTTATTGGAAACAGAGAAAGAGTTAGTGAACTCTTGGGATGACACATGTTGATGAATGTAGGTCCCCTGTCTACACATGCCAGGACTGGTTCTTTATACTTCATTACGTTCTCTGATAATCTCTCAAGATTCAGACGTATGTTCCTGTTGAAACACAAGTCTGAACCTTTTGAGATATTCACATAATATAAGTTAGAAGTAGAGAACCAATAAGGGTACAAGTATTATGTCCTTTGATGTGATCAGGGAGGAGAATACTTGAGCACGGAATTCCTGGACTATTCTAAAGGAGAATGAGATTCTCTCTCAGCATTACTCCTCCGTATACACCATAGCACGATGGTATATCGGGGTGGAGCAATTACACCCTATGTGATAAGGTGTGCTCTATGATGAGTAATACCGAGTTACCTTTTTCCCTTTGGGAGTTATGCACTTATGAAGTTGCATACCTATTGAATAGGGTTCCAATCAAATCAGTTGCCTACCATTTCATATGTGATATGGAAAGGGAAGAGCCCATGTCTTAAGCTAGTTAAGATTTGGGGTTGTCCGGCCTATGTTTAAAAGCAAAATCCGGACAAGCTCGAGGCAAGGTCTGTTATGTACAACTGGAAAGGTTCCATCTATGCAAACTACAGAAGATGATTTAATAGAACCAAAGGATTCAATAGTTACCAACGAACCTCAGCCTCTCCGCCGATCTAGTGAGGTTCCTCACCCGCCTGAGAGATACTTCGGTTACTCTATGACAGTGGGAGCGAGGATTGCATCATGAGATGATGACCCAACTAGTTTCGAACTGGCCATCAGGAGTAAGACTCTGTAAGAATGGCTGGATGCTTAGTGATCTGAGATGGAATCCTTATACACCAACAAAGTATGGACTTTAGTTGCTTTATCTGAAGGGTTAAATCCCCATTAGGAGCAAGTATATCTTGAGAAGATTACTTGGTATATATGGAAAAGTTGAGACTTTCAAAGCTAGACTTGTTAAAGCTTTTCGTTATCGACCAGGCGTGGATTATGATGAAACCTTTTCAAGTGGCTATGCTTAAGTCCATCCAGATCCTACTTGCCACGGCTACATACCATGACTACGATATCTGGCGGTTGGGTGTCATGACTGCTTTTCTAAATAATGATTTAGGAGAGAACGTCTATAAGTACACAGCCAGAGGGCTTCATAGACAGTGGGAGCAGCGGAAACATGTACAAGATTCTTTATAGGATAAAGCAGGTATCGCGGAGTTGGAACATCTGTTTTGATGTGTTTGTCAAAGAGTTTGATATCATCAAAATGGTAGATGAACCTTGTATAAATAAAAAGGTATTAGGGAGTATGGTGACGATCCTCGTAGAGTACGTAGATGACATACTCTTGATAGGGAAGGAGTTTCCTATGCTACGCTCGGTCAATCTCCGCTTATCACAATGATTCTCCATATAGGATCAAAGTGATACCTCCTAAATCCTGGATTTTGGATCTATGAGATAGATCTAATTGGATGTTAGGATTCTCACTAGTTGTAGTGAGATAGTATCAACCGATCCTGGGGAGAATCACTGGAAGGGTTCCAGGGTGATAAGGACGACTGAAAGTCAGTCGCAGGCATTGTCTTTACCCTCAGTAAAGGGACGGTATGTTGGAAGAGTTCCAAGCAAGATACCGTGGCATACTAGACGATTAAGGCTGAATACATCGCTACTTAAGATGCTACCAAAGAGGTTGTCTGGGTGTATATTAGTTCATCAGATGAACTTAGTTCCTTCCATTGTGTGACAATGGAGTTATGGCTTATGCCAAGGAATACCCGTCCCATCAGTGATCCAGACATATTCTAAGGCAGTGTTACCTGATCATGGAGATGGTTGATCTCCAGGATGATCGAGGTTAGAAGAGTAGACTCAGAGGACAACACGGTGGATCCACTCATAAAGGCCTTTTCCCAGAGAGAGACTTTTATGGGATGGTTGAGTATGAGATACTACAACCACTGCTACAGATGGCCCTAGTGCAAGTGGGAGATTGTTAGTTATATGTATGCCCTAGAGGCCATTACTGTACATATGATGTATACTGTAGTGGATGCTAGGACGTATATAGGGAGGACTTTCTTGCTCGACATGATAGTATGCTATCTGGTTGCTCTTTACCTTAACGTGTACACTGATTGTCTCTCTGTTACATGTTGGTAAAGCCCTTAGGATGTGTACTTGACTACCTGGACTATGATGCCGATCATACTAGTGGGGACATAGTAATCCATAAGTACATGCTTTAAAGTCACTAGTCGTGGGTGTATCGAGACGGGGCATCGATATACCAGAGTAGACTAGCGTATACCTTCTCGACCCATACAGATGGGCGATGGATGATCCCATATCCATTGGTGTTTGACATCAGAGATGATATACGGGTGCTCAGTAGAGACTGGGTACACTGGACGGACTCGCCGAGAACTCCCAGATGGTATTATACCTCACGTCAGATGGCAGTTCTAAGGTGACACTGGTACAGAGTAGTCTGTTGACCCGAGATCGTCATAGAGTCTTGTGTGGTTCCCACTGTGCTTTGATTTCCATATTACCACGTCCAAGAGGGCGTGCAAAACGGTGGTTTTTGGGTACAGTCCCGAGTCACATGGAGGCAATGAGCGATAGGAGGGGATTCGTCTCTCCCGGTATAGGAAGTTGATGTTGCGCTGTGTTCGATTGGCTATAACAGGAAATCCCTGGCCAGGGTTGCTGAGATTTACTGGTAAGTGTTGTAGGGTTCCTAGGCACCCTAATGAGGTCTCTCAAGGCATCAACCATGCCAATTTCAAAATTTACGGTGCCGAGAAACCCTAAACTACGGATCGTTTGCTAGATTTCTAGGCGAAAAAGTAATCTAGTTAACAGTTAACTAAGGGATACGGATATACAACCTTTGTAGATCCGTTTGTCCACCTCCATAGCTCCATGAAGAAGTCATCTCCGCTGTACAAATCCGAAATCCGGGCTCTTGCGTCGGCTTCATCGGAGAAGAAGCGGGCTAGGTCATCGACGACGTGCCGAAGATGATCTACGTCGAGGTATCGCTAAATCAAGCTCCGACTTCACCAAGTCCAAAAACTTGTGAAGAGAACACACTCTACTACTTGGCAAGAGGTAGAGGATGAAGAAATAGGAAGTGGGTAGACTTTAGATTTGGATTTCTCACTCTTTATCATCAATCACCATTGATGAAGAAAGCTTTTTCTTCCTTGAAGAAAGAAGAAGAAGAAGCTAAAAATTATGATAAGAATAATAGAATAGAAAATGAATAATCATTTCTTATCATAATTTAACTATGGTAATGTGTAGAGAGTTGACCATAGTTAAATGAATGGTTAGGGTTTGTTAGATGAAGACAAAAGGGTTAGATTGGTCAAAGCTTCATGAAGCTTCACTAAGCTTCATGAAAGAAACCCTTTTGTTTTCTTCTTCTCATTTATCTTTTATATCCAAATGAAAAGATAAATGAATTAATAAAAGAAAACCCTAATCATTTACTTAACATAGGTTTAACTCATTACACAAAACCCTAGCATGCTCGCATCATCAAACATGATACAAACAAGTGCACAAAATCATATCGCATATGCAATGCGCACGAACCAAGTGAGAAAATCCGTCTAAAGTGAACCGATACTAGTTAATGCAAAGTAATATATCAAATATATAATTATACATTAAATCATTAAATCAACACTTGATTCAATGATCCGGTCATGCCGCATATAACCGACTGGTATCATTAGTAACAACTTATCGAATCAACACTTGATCCTATAACCCGGCTATATCGCATATAACCGATCAATGTCACATCACGATAATCGAATACAGTATCACATACTGGTATTATTCTCGGTCCCGCACATATCTCATATGCGCTCCTATTTCGTTTCGCTTGAGCCAGGAAACCTCTGTGTAGGACTCTAAAGACTCGTCAATACGCCGGCAGCAGATGATGATCATATCAAACATCCACAAACCGCAAGCGGTCTGCTAAACGTAACGGCCACCCGGGTATTGAGCGATCTGAAGATCGACGAGCAAGCCCACTCACACTCCAGTGAATCCAACCAGTAACACTACCGTACAGTCCGGTCTGATCGTCTGATATGTCGCATATCTCGCCTAGGGGTGGTAAACGTCAGACCCCAATAGCTCAATAAGTCGTGTCGATATGAGGTCTATAACTGTTCGAGAAACTACTGGTAACACTTACCAGTAAATCTCAGCAACCCTGGCCAGGGATTTCCTGTTATAGCCAATCGATCACAGCGCAACATCAACTCCCTATACCGGGAGAGACGAATCCCCTCCTATCGCTCATTGCCTCCATGTGACTCGGGACTGTACCCAAAAACCACCATTTTGCACGCCCTCTTGGACGTGGTAAGATGGAAATCAAAGCACAGTGGGAACCACACGAGACTCTATGACAATCTCGGGTCAACAGACTACTCTGTACCAGTGTCACCAGAGAACTGCCATCTGACGTGAGGTATAATACCATCTGGTAGTTCTCGGCGAGTCCGTCCAGTGTACCCAGTCTCTACTGAGCACCCGTATATCTCCTCTGATGTCAAACACCGATGGATATGGGATCATCCATCGCCCATCTGTATGGGTCGAGAAGGTACACGCTAGTCTACTCTGGTATATCGATGCCCCGTCTCGATACACCCACGACTAGGGACTTTGAAGGATGTACTTATAGACTACCATGTCCCCACTAGTATGATCCGCATCATAGTCTAGGTAGTCAAGTACACATCCTAAGGGCTTTACCAACATGTAAAAGAGAGACAATCAGTATACACGTTAAGGTAAAGTTCAACCAGATAGCATACTATCATGTCGAGCAAGAAAGTCCTCTCTATATATGTCCCAGCATCCACTACAATATACATCCTATGTACAGTAATGGCCTCTAGGGCATACATATAATTAACAATCTCCCACTTGCACTAGGGCCATCTGTAGCAGTGGTTGCAGTATCTCATACTCAACCATCCCATAAAAAAATCTCTCTTTGGGAACAGGCCTTTGTGAGTGGATCCGCAGTGTTGTCCTGAGAGTCTACTCTCCTAACCTCGATCTCCCTGGAGATCAACCATCTCCATGATCAAGTGATACTGCCTTAGAATATGTCTGGATCACTGATGGGACCTGCGTTCCTTGGCATAAGCCACAACTCCATTGTCTCACAATGGTTGGAACGTAGTTCATCTCATGAACCAATATTCATCCAAACAGCCTCTTTGGTTGCATCTTAAGTAGCGATGTATCCTGCCTTTATCGTCTAGTATGCCACGGTATCTAGCTTGGAACTTTTCCAACATACCGTCCCTTTATTGAGGGTAAAGACAATGCCTGCGACTGACATTCAGTCGTCTTTATCACCCTGGAACCCTTCCAGTGATTCTCCCCAGGATCGGTTGATACCGTCTCACTACAACTAGTGAGAGTCCTAACATCCAATTAGACCTATCTCATAGATCCAAAAACTCAGGATTTAGGAGGTATCACTTTGATCCTTTATGGAGAATCATTGTGATAAGCGGAGATTGCTCGAGCGTAGCATAGGAAACTCCTTCCCTATCAAGAGTATGTCATCCACGTACTCTACGAGGATCGTCACCATACTCCCTACTACCAGTTTGTTTATACAAGGTTCATCTACCATTTTGATGATGTCAAACTCTTTCACTAACACGTCAAAACAGATGTTCCAGCTCCGCGATGCCTGCTTTATCCTATAAAGCATCTTGCTCACGTTTCCACTGCTCCCACTGTTTACGAAGCCCTCTGGCTGTGTACTTACAGACGTTCTCTTCCAAATCATCATTTAGAAAAGCAGTCAAGACACCCAACCACCAGATATCGTAGTCATGGTATGTAGCCGTGACAAGTAGGATCTGGATGGACTTAAGCATAGATCCTTAGAAAAAGTTTCATCATGATCCACACTTGGTCAATGATGCAAACCTTTAACAAGTCTAGCTTTGAAAGTCTCAACTTTTCCATCTACACCAAGTAATCTTCTCAAGATATACTTGCTCCTGATGGGGATTTAACCTTTCAGATATAGCAACCAAAGTCCATACTTTGCTGGTGTATAAGGATTCCATCTCAGATCACTAAGTATCCAGCCATTCTTACAGAGTCTTACTCCTGATGGCCAGCTCGAAACTAGTTGGGTCATCATCTCATGATGCATTCCTCGCTCCCACTGTCATAGAGAAACCGAAGTATCTCTCAGGTGGGTGAGGAACCCTATTAGATCGGCGGAGAGGCTGAGGTTCGTTGGTTTCCACTGAATCCTCTGGTTGTACCAAATCATGCTGGAGTTTGTATAGCTGGAACACTTCCAGTTCTACATAACAGACCTTGCCTCGAGCTTGTCCGGATTTTGCTTTCAGACATAGGCCGGACAACCCCAAATCTTAACTGACTTAAGACATGGGCTCTTCCCATACCATATCATATATGAAGTGGTAGGCAACTGATTTGATTCGAACCCTATTCAATAGGTATGCAGCTTCTCAAGTGCATAACTCCCAAAAAGGAAATAGGTAACTCAGTAGTACTCATCATAGAGCACACCATATCAAATAGGGTGTATCTGCTCCGCCCCGATATACCATCGTGCTATGGTGTATACAGAGGAGTAATGCTGAGAGAGAATCTCATTCTCCTTTAGAATAGTCCAGGAATTCCATGCACAAGTATTCTCCTCCCTGATCTCATCATAGGACATAATACTTATACCCGTATTTTGGTTCTCTACTTCTAAATCATATTCTGTGAATATCTCAAAAGGTTCGGACTTGTGTTTCAACAGGAACATATGTCTGAATCTTGAGAGATTATCAGAGAATGTAATGAAGTACAAAGAACCGGTCTTGGCATATGTAGACAGGGGACCTTTATACATCAACATGTATCATCCCAAGAGTTTACTAACTCTTTCTCTGTTTCCAGTAAACGGAGCTGGTGTCATTATATCTCTATGACATGACTGGCAAGTTTCACAAGATGTAAATTCAAACTAATTTAAATATACATCTAAATGTAACTTCAGCTAGTCGGGTCACATTGATCTGACCTACTCTACAATACCTCAAGAAGAATTCGTTCATTTCTGAACTCTTCCTCTTGTGTGTGTTCTGTATACTAAAGAACTGTAGTTTGATTTAGAACGTCAATGCTTTTAGATAACATGCCAGAACCGATCAACTTTTGATATAAGAAATGTTCAAAACATTATCCAACTATACAAAATTTTATCATTTCTTTACTGATAAAGAGATAGATATGATTTTGTATATCAGGTTCGGTATCTAATAACATTTGTTCAGAATCAATGTATTCATAATACAGGGTGACAGTGACCAACAGACTTGGCTGCAACACTTGCCCGGTTTTCTGCCTCATGAAACTTATCACCCGTTCTCAGTTTTCTACCTTTCTGTAGCCCTATGTAACAGATTACATATCTGGGATCCTGATCTGGTATCACATACCCAGGACGTAAAGAATACTGAGAAACAATTCTTGTAATGAACACACCCGAAGATGATGCATCAGCATGCACTCTCTTCGTTTGGGCGGCACGGGAATTCTGGTAATCCCCAATTTCCTGCTCTGTCTTATAACAATTATAAGTTGAAGCGGGACCAACGTTCCCCAGCTCAGTATAACAAGCGGGTTCGGTCAGTAATCCGTATTATTATCTTGATTAAGGCGTGATATGGTCGCTACCTGGAGAGAGAGAGAAGAAAACACTCAGCGTGCGCTCTTGCAAGAATAGATTGGTTATTATTTTATCTAATCAGGATGGCTCCCACTCCTTTTTATCAAATCTTCCTTCAAACCCTAAAAGGAAAGACTAGCCGGGATTAATTACACACTACAAGTTCGCCAATCTTTCAGCCAGGCCAGTGTCGGTACTTTGAGGGAGGTCCCCCGTGCTTTCGCACGAACCTAATTAATGTAAACCTCGTTTTCCTAGAGGCGTAACCCCGTTGACACCTTTCTAGACACCTACTTGATCGGCTAATTGTAATGTATAAAACTCTCCCAGGAGTAACTCTTACTCGCAGCGGGTATCGGGATCCAACTATCTCATAGAAGGTATGCAATCTCATTGCAAATTTCAACACTTGAAATTCCCGATAATATTTTGCCCCATGCGATCTATGACCTTGACTGAGTCAACAAACCATAGACCGCAAGTAAAGTTCAACCCGTCATTTCTCGATTGAATTAAACCCACCCGCACGACCCTTGACTGAGTCAACAAGGCCGCACGACTACCCTAATCCAATCGCATCATATGCTTTGCAGATAAGCAATAATCAGCTACCGCACACTACGCCTTGACTGAGTCAACAAACGCAGCACGAATACTAACTATTACCTATCTGAAATGACGGAGGGCTACGACAGGTTTTTAAGAAAACCTTTTGCGTAATGAACTTTATATCGTTGTAGAATCAAATGATTTTAAAATGGAGTGCTTTTGAGGCTTTTCTAGTTTTGCTAAAGGAGTCACTCCCGGTGAAGGGATCGTCGGTCCTTTCCTCGTCGAATGAGGTGCGGGATATATCATATATATCGCTGTGCAAAGCAAAAACACTTAAAAGCAATCAAAAGACAAACCGAGTGTGTAGCATCTGCCAGTTATTGCTAAAGGAGTCACTCCCGGTGAAGGGATCTCGGTTATTTCCTCATCAAATAAGGTGCAGGATATATCACATATACCGCTGTGCAAAGCAAGAACTGTAGCTACCTGTTTTATTTTGAAATTCGATTCTACAACATCTTAGGTTTCTTTTTATTTCATTAATCACATTAATGAAGTTCCATCATTTAAGTACCTAAACATCACAGATAAATACGACGTACACTTATGCCATCCGCATTCGCCTCGATGTCCCCTCGTGCACCGTTAGGTTAGGTAACTAACGGCAGAGCGGGGCAGGGCTAGCGCGGGTGTAAAACATAAGTAACGTCTATATAATATATCATATATACTATATACTGTATCTATCACAGAACATCACATGATCACATCACAGATATCGCAGCAGAAGAATCATATGAAATATTGGATATACTAGGACGTCCGTGTTTTCAATACGAGCCAGTATAAAACACGGATTCCACGGTCGTGATGAATAGCCAAACCCACACCCCTAGACCCCTACGAGAGCGGCAAGCAACCCTGCCAATTCTAGAGTTAGGAGACCCGGACTCGACTCCTCGAGTTGGTCTCCCACTGGACTCCAGAACCTGGTTACTTGTGCTCCCCTCCTTGGGTCTATCCTAGTGCGGAAAAGTAAATAATATACAAAGGGTGACAACTTCCGCAACCTGGAAGCGCCCCAAATAAAAGAATATTACATACAAGTTTTTACATGAATGAAAATGAAAAACACTCATCTCACATAAAAACCCCCGGCTATTCAAACACGACGATCCAATATAACATATCCAGCAACACATAACATCACATGTCATCAACGTAAGTAAATATGTCCATCCCAATTGTCGTTGACATATAGCAACGAAACCGGCGATATCACATATTACACTTATGGTCACAGAAAAGAAAGTGTAAAACTACAACAGTTGGAATCCGCAACCACCTCAGACATCGCATGCCTGACCAAATGAATTACTTAGACATCGCATGCCTAACAATTATAAACCCCGCATTTTAGTCTCATAATCGAAAACACTTTTCAATATCAAGTCGGGCAATTCAACAGGATTCCCGACATTTTGATCGAATGCTCGTCGCAAACTTCAGTAGACGGCTGCACCCCCGATACCGTCGACGAAGTGTACCAAGGCGGAACATCGCTGCCGCGAGCACCCGGACGGATGCTTTCGGCGACGGGGTTCTCCTACAGTCACTTGGTCGGGGCTATGGAGTGAGGCTGTCTATTAAGTTTACCCGGCGAGTATCCGCGTACGCTACGTGATTGCGACGGACTTTTGATCACATCAAAATTCCGTGGCAACCGATCAAGTGAGACTAAAGTGCTATGTTTATAACATTCATTCAGTTATCACATAACTACTTGTGAATTCCAATTATTGTATCTCATTCCGGATAAATAGAAAATGTCAAACTTTCCGATCGAACATTCAAACACCTAAGTTTTCCCGATACAGATCAACATATGAGACAAGTCTAACAACATTCCGTTCGTGCCTCAGTACCAACGGTCCAGCCGTAGAAGGGTCAAGCCAACGCCTCACATGTGGCACGCCGTACTGCCCCAAACCCGAAGGTTCAAAGGGCAGTTCAAGACGGTCACATAATCGAGCTAAGGTTTGTTGTCTTCTAGAGGGACCATCACGTTACTTGCACTACTTAGAACGTCGTTAAACTAGGGAAAAATCCAACACTTGGAAATTTCCCGAAAGGGGAAAAATTGGGTATTTATATCCGGTCGAACTTTTTAACATATTCTAAAATTTATCCGGAAAGCCACATAGACAAAATTTGATACTCCGATCGAAACACCGAATCCCCAAAACAACCCCTGAAAATTCAACTCTTGAATAAAAATTAAAAATTCCCAGAAAATCCAGCATTATTAATTAGGAGTTACTGTGTAAACGATATAAAATAAGGTATCCGTACGGCCCTGGAACCGCCGCAAGAGCCATGCTCGTGCCGCGGATCCGCGGCAGTTCAATGGAATTAGGAAGTCGAATTTCACTGGAACTCTTAAAATCAACTGCTGAATTTTCTGCATATTTTTAATGTTGAAAAATCCACTGTTTTCAAAAAAGGACAGAGAGCAATTTTCCGGGTTAAGTTTTGGTTCGATCGGACTTCAAATTCCGTCTAGACTTCGCCTAAGGCTCTAGCTAGGCTCTGATACCACTGTAGGGTTCCAAGGCACCCTAATGAGGTCTCTCAAGGCATCAACCATGCCAATTTCAAAATTTACGGTGCCGAGAAACCCTAAACTACGGATCGTTTGCTAGATTTCTAGGCGAAAAAGTAATCTAGTTAACAGTTAACTAAGGGATACGGATATACAACCTTTGTAGATCCGTTTGTCCACCTCCATAGCTCCATGAAGAAGTCATCTCCGCTGTACAAATCCAAAATCCGGGCTCTTGCGTCGGCTTCATCGGAGAAGAAGCGGGCTAGGTCATCGACGACGTGCCGAAGATGATCTACGTCGAGGCATCGCTAAATCAAGCTCCGACTTCACCAAGTCCAAAAACTTGTGAAGAGAACACACTCTACTACTTGGCAAGAGGTAGAGGATGAAGAAATAGGAAGTGGGTAGACTTTAGATTTGGATTTCTCACTCTTTATCATCAATCACCATTGATGAAGAAAGCTTTTTCTTCCATGAAGAAAGAAGAAGAAGAAGCTAAAAATTATGATAAGAATAATAGAATAGAAAATGAATAATCATTTCTTATCATAATTTAACTATGGTAATGTGTAGAGAGTTGACCATAGTTAAATGAATGGTTAGGGTTTATTAGATGAAGACAAAAGGGTTAGATTGGTCAAAGCTTCATGAAGATTCACTAAGCTTCATGAAAGAAACCCTTTTGTTTTCTTCTTCTCATTTATCTTTTATATCCAAATGAAAAGATAAATGAATTAATAAAAGAAAACCCTAATCATTTACTTAACCTAGGTTTAACTCATTACACAAAACCCTAGCATGCTCGCATCATCAAACATGATACAAACAAGTGCACAAAATCATATCGCATATGCAATGCGCACGAACCAAGTGAGAAAATCCGTCTAAAGTGAACCGATACTAGTTAATGCAAAGTAATATATCAAATATATAATTATACATTAAATCATTAAATCAACACTTGATTCAATGATCCGGTCATGTCGCACATAACCGACCGGTATCATTAGTAACAACTTATCGAATCAACACTTGATCCGATAACCCGGCTATATCGCATATAACCGATCAATGTCACATCGCGAGAATCGAATACAGTATCACATACTGGTATTATTCTCGGTCCCGCACATATCTCATATGCGCTCCTATTTCGTTTCGCTTGAGCCAGGAAACCTCTGTGTAGGACTCTAAAGACTCGTCAATACGCCGGCAGCAGATGATGATCATATCAAACATCCACAAGCCGCAAGCGGTCTGCTAAACGTAACGGCCACCCGGGTATTGAGCGTTCTGAAGATCGACGAGCTAGCCCGCTCACACTCCAGTGAATCCAACCAGTAACACTACCGTACAGTCCGGTCTGATCGTCTGATATGTCGCATATCTCGCCTAGGGGTGGTAAACGTCAGACCCCAATAGCTCAATAAGTCGTGTCGATATGAAGTCTATAACTGTTCGAGAAACTACTGGTAACACTTAACAGTAAATCTCAGCAACCCTGGCCAGGTATTTCCTGTTATAGCCAATCGATCACAGCGCAACATCAACTCCCTATACCGGGAGAGACGAATCCCCTCCTATCGCTCATTGCCTCCATGTGACTCGGGACTGTACCCAAAAACCACCATTTTGCATGCCCTCTTGGACGTGGTAAGATGGAAATCAAAGCACAGTGGGAACCACACGAGACTCTATGACGATCTCGGGTCAACAGACTACTCTGTACCAGTGTCACCAGAGAACTGCCATCTGACGTGAGGTATAATACCATCTGCGAGTTCTCGGCGAGTCCGTCCAGTGTACCCAGTCTCTACTGAGCACCCGTATATCTCCTCTGATGTCAAACACCGATGGATATGGGATCATCCATCGCCCATCTGTATGGGTCGAGAAGGTACACGCTAGTCTACTCTGGTATATCGATGCCCCGTCTCGATACACCCACGACTAGGGACTTTGAAGGATGTACTTATAGACTACCATGTCCCCACTAGTATGATCCGCATCATAGTCTAGGTAGTCAAGTACACATCCTAAGGGCTTTACCAACATGTAACAGAGAGACAATCAGTATACACGTTAAGGTAAAGTTCAACCAGATAGCATACTATCATGTCGAGCAAGAAAGTCCTCCCTATATATGTCCCAGCATCCACTACAATATACATCCTATGTACAGTAATGGCCTCTAGGGCATACATATAACTAACAAGTGTTACCAGTAGTTTCTCGAATGTTATAGACCTCATATCGACATGACTTATCGAGCTATTAGGGTCTGACGTTTACCACCCTTAGGCGAGATATGCGACATATCAGACGATCAGACCGGACTGTACGGTAGTGTTACTGGTTGGATTCACTGGAGTGTGAGCGGGCTTGCTCGTCGATCTTCAGATCGCTCAATACCCGGGTGGCCGTTACGTTTAGCAGACCGCTTGCGGCTTGTGGGTGTTTGATATGATCATCACCTGCTGCCGGAGTATTGACGAGTCTTTAGAGTCCTACACAGAGGTTTCCTGGCTCAAGCGAAACGAAATAGGAGCGCATATGAGATATGTGCGGGACCGAGAATAATGCGTGTATGTGATACCGTATTCTATTCTCGCGATGAATGTATCGAATGGTTGAATGCGATATAACCTAGTTATCGAATCAAGTATTGATTCGATAAGCCGATACATTGAATACTAGTCGGTTGTGTGCGACATGACCGAATCATTGAATCAAGTGTTGATTTAATGATTTAATGCATAATTATATATTTGATATATTACTTTGCACTAACTAGTATTGGTTCACTTTAAACTGATTTTCTCACTTGGTTTGTGCACATTGTATATGTGATATACTTTTGTACACATGATTGTATCATGTTTGATGATGCATTCTTTTTGGTTAAGTGTAAAGAATTAAACCATGGTTAAGTTGGAAATTAGGGTTTTGTTTTATCCATTATTTATTCATTTATTTATTTTGGAAAAATATTAAGCATAAAGAAATGAAATGGTGGCTAATTTTGGACTTGCATGTTGAAGCTTCATGAAGCTTTGACTTAGTCACCATTTTGTCTCATGCTTAACCCTAACCACTCCACTCAACCCTAGTTGATTCTCTACACTTCACCATGGTTAGATTATGATAAGCATTCCTTTTATTTTCTATTTTGAAAATAACTTATCATAACAATATTCATCATCTTCTTCTTCTTCATCACATGAAGAAGCTTGCTTCATCAATGGTGATTGATGAAAACAAGTGATAAATCCAATTCTAAAGTCTACCCACTTCCTATTTCTTCATCCTCTACCTCTTGCCAAGTAGTAGAGTGTGTTTCCTTCACAAGTTTTCTTGACTTGGTGAAGTTGGAGCTTGATCTAGCGATGCCTCGACGTAGATCATCTTCGGCACGTCGTCGATGACCTAGCCCGCTTCTTCTCCAATGAAGCCGACACTAGAGCCCGGATTTTGATTTGGACAGCGGAGAGGACTTCATCACGGAGCCGTGGAGGTGGAGGACCGGATCTACAAAGGTTGTATTTCCGTTCCTTTAGTTTAGATGTAAACTAGTTTCATTTTCGCCTAGAAATCTAGCCAACGATCCGTTCTAGGGTTTCTCGGCACCGTTTAAATTTGAAATTGGCATGGTTGATGCCTTGTGAGACCTCATTAGGGTGCCTAGGAACCCTACAAATATCATCTCAAGGAAACCAGGTTTTTCAATGTATGTATAATTTCATGAACTCCCACGGTTCCCAAATCCAGAAAACACTATGTAAAATCCAAATAAAACAATGAGCAAATCCAGGAACAAATAAATGCGATGTATCTGAATGTGAGCAGATAAATGAGAACATGTAGCTGAAACCAGATGTATGCGAAATCAATAAGGTACAGCTAAGTATAGGTATCTACTTATAAGTAAAATATGTGCATGGTATACCTGTAGCTGTATCGCAAGGTGTATATGTACCTATCGCTAATGGTAAGATACACTACAGGTATACCGATAAGCTAGATGTCATGTGTGAAAAGCAATAGTATCTATGATGGTTAGTGTGTGACATGGCAATTATTGACGGTGTGTGTGTAGCATACAATCCGTGCTCGTGCAACATGAACCGTCAATAATATGTGCAGTGTCCTACGGCTGCTAGTCACAGTATAACTATATCTAAGAAAATACAGTAAAGGCGCAATGCTAACAATGACGTAGAATATGCGACAGGTATTGAATCCTAGCCCAGACGCATAACGCCATGCGGGCGATTCCCCTGTAGATGTTAAATCTACTCACCTACGCTCCACGCTAGGTGAATCCTACCATCTGCTCCCCCTGTAGCCGTGTCCGTAGTCTCTGCCTGCAACCCTGCAATTAAGACATGAAAATCATATATAAGCCAAATATTCCGCGAAACGCGATATCGAACCAAAACGAGAAACTCGCGTCGCGAACCAAACGCGCGTGTGCATGATACGCTAAAACGTGTGTGTACGCGTCTAAAACCATCGCGACACGCCGCGATACGCTGGATCACAGAACCCTCTCACGTATCGCGCGTATCGCGCAAGCACAACAAACTAGAAATACGATATATTGTCCCAGATTTTCCTACAGGTCAAATCTTACAAAACTAGACATGCCAAGGAACTAGACAACACTGCAGAGTACCCTACCCAAAACCCTAAGACCCTACCCCTCTTCCTGGCCGCAAATTGCGGCCAGATTGATTAAACTGGCGGCCATAATTGGGAGTGGAGGGTTCGTATTCTGGTGGTGTATCCTAGACCTAATCAGTATGCTCCAGTATTCTCAAATTTAACCTGAAGGCCCCAGGTCAATAGCAGATCACAGAATGTCACAATATCGCTAAAAAAACGCTAATTTGCACAAAATACAAACCCTATGGTTTTTTAGTGTAATCCAGGGTTAAACTCAGTCAAGGTGACCCTAACAACAATAAAATAAGCTAGGTTAACCATCACAATCACCACATCATCAAAGTTCCACACAAATCACCTTAATTAGCACTAAACTAGCTAATTAACACCAATCGAAGCTAATCGATGCACAACTTAAGCAACTAGGGGATTGGGTTAAGAAGTATACCCTGTAGAACCCTAGAGAGCAGGAGAAGAAGTGGAAAGAGGAGATGAGCTGCTGCAATTGCTCCTTGTGTTGCTACTGCTGCTTGTGCTACTGCTGATGCTGTCTGCTGCTGATGTTGCTGTTGTTTCTGTTGTTGTTGCTGATGGTGCTGCTTCTTGCTTCAGCTGTTGCTCGAGCTGCTTGCTGCTGCTGCCTCTCGAGTTGCTGGAGCTAATGCTGGTGTTGTTGTTGTGGTTGATGCTGTGGCTGTTGCTGTGCTGTCTGGAGCTGCTGCTGCTGCAAGCTGATGCTGATGGTGCTGCTGCTGCCTCAGCTGTTGATGTTGCTTGTGTGTGTGTGTGAGTGAGTGAGTGAGTGAGAGAATGAGAGAAGTGATAAGAGAAAATGAGAGGCAACATAATGATGGCATCAAGTGTCAACCCCTCTCCCTCTCTCTTCATTAATGAAGGCATGGGCAAGCCATGATGCCCCATCATGCACTCTCTCTCTCTCTCATCAAGGTCAACACAAAGAAAGTCAATTTAAAAACCTTTTTTTTTCAAATTCATTTTAAAACAACCATGCACACTTAAAACCCATAACACTTAAAACAAAACTAAAAACTAGATTAAGGAATGGTTAGTTCACCATGTTGCTAATCATGGTTAAACCCCCAAAACAACCCTAGTTATCATGCACAAGTGTGTGCAAGGCTAGGAAAAATCTACTAAAATACTCAATAAATAGGATAAAATATTTAAAACCCAAATTGGTAAACTTTTTATTAAAAACCATACCTATAAAATATAATTAGCCACAAAACACATTCTAAGGTGTTACATCTCTGGTCATCTCTCGGTCAATCATCACGACCACTCATAAAGCAGCATATCACTGGCGTCGGCCTCTGGCTCTCTAAATGCACATCACACATCTGATCCTGGGTGCAACCATCATTGCAGTAGTGTCCTGGAAGGAATCCCGCTCAAGGTCTCTTCCGATCTTGCCTATGCCGGTTTGTACGGAGGCTGGTACTCTTGCATAATTTCTTCTCGCTCGATGGACATCTGTGTCCTCAGCACAACATTTTCTCGGAAATTGGTCGCATCCCAACGCCTCTGTAAGCATATCAGGTCTCTAGTCTCGACGGGAAGTAATGACAGCTCGTCAGCGTCTCGCACGAACCTCTTGTCCCGCTTGTCTGTATCATCGTCCACATCGACGTCACGTCTTTATCTGCGCACTGCAACGTTCTTGGCTACGGTCCATCCAAAGTCTCTCGCATAACTCTTTTCTGCCGAATTGCCCGGAAGTCATCATCCTTTACTGAAGCTAATTCTTGTTCCGGAACGGCTGCATACTCGTCGCAACTCCTTCTGGAAGGTATATCCATATACAACGCCCCTGCGTGCGTATCGCATCTCTGATGTCAGCGGAGTGGGACGTCATCTCGTCGAAATCTCTTGCGAACTCTTTACATCACTCTGCTTCAATGTCGACTGCTTTGGACTCGTCTCATCGTGGCTGCATGGACTGTGCTCCAACGGCTATACTCGTATTTGGAATCTCCCAAGAAATGCATCTCACCACCTAGCATCCGAAGGAAGTCGAACCATTCGATCGATTCGTCAAAACCACATAATCCCCCAAGAGATCAACATCTTGGGTATAGTTTAATAGTATCGAGTACATGCCACAGCGTCGGTGGTCCAGCCGTAGAAGGGCAAACCCAAGCCTCACTAATGGCGCCGCGGAACTTCCGCAAACCCTAAGGTTCAAAGGCTTTCACACGGTCATTAAATCGAGTTAGGGTTTCATTCTTCTAGAGGGTCCATAGAATCGCTTGCATGTCTTTCTGAATACGTTAAACTTAGAATAATAGGTTTCCGACATTCGATCATCTCTGTTGACTCTCAACGTCTCCGCGTGAAGTCGTCTCTAGCTGGAAGCAATCTTTCTGATGACCTCGCATCGGTAAGCGCACGAACCACATGTCCTAGTCATTCATCCTCGATGACTAGTGACCTTCCATCATATCTCTAAGTATATACTCATGCTGCAATAGCTCCAATCATCTGGGCGATATCTCGTCGTTTGCAGCAACAACTGGCTCATTCGTCTGTATGCTGAACAACGCCTCAATCCTCTAGGAAAGGCGATACATTGGCGGTCATCTCTGAATCGGTCTGCTCTAGATCTGAGTAAGACTCTCCACACTGGAAATCTTCAACTCAAATGGGATTGCCCCGGCACATAAGTCAGACGAATCACCTTCATCTCTCAAATCGGGTAGACAAACTATCATCTGTCTCATATCTGCCTGGAAGCTCCGGCGATCTCAACTCTTAAGCTCCGGAAGCGACATCCTGTCAATCTCAGCAACAGCTGGTCCATCTGTCTGCACGGTAGGCGACATCATAATCTCTGAGGTATGCTGTACATCAACAGTCCTCTCTCAACTAGCAGCTCTAACAATGGCCCGATCATCCGGCGCAAAACCAAGCACTTGCCTCCACTAGAGGTCACAATCACCAATACTAACTCGAGACGTTCCCATGTCACCAGAAAACACAATGGTCGGACCACGTACCAGAAGAGCTCGCCCTGACCATAACCCTAGCAGCAGCCCAAACTACGCTCAAACATGGCGACAGGAACCTCAATCAAGTATCGAAGAGAGCAGATCAATGGCAAGAAAGAAAACAACAATCCAGAGTGGATACATGATCATAAGAAGGAACAGCATCAATGAAGGTATAATCATGAAACCAATAGAATCGAGGATCTCAAATGGATGTATAATCATGGATATGAAAAGAGTCACTGATCTCGAAAATATGTACATCCTAAGGTTCCTTAAGCGGAGTGGCGTGTCGTTAGTATGCCGCGGAACATACCCACGGTACGTCACTCTACTTTAGTTACCTATTCCATCAACCAAGGGTCATCCTACGTGACGAAAGTTCGGGTCTAATACCCCCTCGACTAAGTCTAAGTTCCATAAGGTCAAGCCTAAGTTCCGTATATATATATAGACGCCCTAGGCTCCACATAGTCAAACTAAGACTCAAACCAAGGTTAACCTAGTGCTCTGATACCAACTTTGTCACGACCCGAAAGAGCACGTGACTGGCCCTTGAACCATATGAAGTCTATAGGACTCCATCTGATCCAAGTAAGCCAAAAACCCAGAAATCTAAAACCATTTTAAGAGTAAATAAAGAAAACTGGTTTAAGAAGCGAAGAAAAACATGTTTGAGATCAAGGTTTTAAAATAACTAAGCCGAATATGCATTTTAAAAAAAGTAAAGTCTTTTCTAAAAATTTCGGCAGAGTTCCTTTTGTAAATACTGGCCCCGAACGGGGTACAACAAGAACAATATATATGCAATGATAAAAGGCATCCCCAAGCGGGAGCTGGCTCTTCGTCAATCGACGGTCACAACCACACAAGCAATATAATATACAACGCCGAATGGCGAGGATCAAAACTCACAATAACATGAAAACTGTCATACTGCTACACGCGACTCTAAGGTCGAAAATAATACATCACTAGTGTCTAAGTCTGAAACAATATACAAGTTTTGGTTGATGGAATTCTAGATACAAGGGAATAATACAAGTACAATGGTGGCTCTTGATGCAAAAGAACCCACCTACCAAATGCAATTCACCCGCAAGGAAGCAGTGTGCCAGAAATGCCGCTATGGAACCTGTACGGCAAAACCTGCAAGAACTGTGGTAAAACGGGGGTGAGTTGCCAGCTCGTGAATAGAAAACATCTACAAGAAGAAATCGAATGTAAGACATAATCCTAGGTCAATACGATCAGATATATAACCTCAAGTAAAAATCCTGAATGCATGATAAGGTGGCAATGTAACATCTAATCATGTATGTAGTGCCAAGTACCCGTGCCAGTGCCTCAGGTAATAACATGTCATAAATGTAAGGTATGTCTGCATGAAGTAAATATGATGAAGTATCAAAATGAATATCAATACACATATATTAGCATCCCATTCCACTAATATTGGTGTAAGGGTATATATAACAGCGCCCTCATACCCTGGTATATATACAAATGAGGTGTGATCAATGTACTCCAAGTCTGTATATATGTGGATCCCGTCCACCTGTCGCCCAATGACAATAAGCATCTTACATGCAAATACGAGGATACAATCAAAAGCATGGAGATCGTCATGAAACCTGTGCCTAGCATCGGCACGTAAATCCTCGTCCATATGGGGCTCCGTCTGCGGTATCGGCCCTCGGCCCCGGCAATACGGGTCAGCCCATGTCCATCTCTCAACTCCGGTCGGTATCCTCCAGATATCCGCCGAGCTCAAATACAATCACCGGTAGGTAGTAGTCCCTCTGCCAGGCACACCGTCTACTACACAGTGAAACCGTTCTCTCCCCGGGGTACCATACCGGGTCCACCATGTACCCGCAATCGGCCTCATCCGCCTCCTCGAATCGGGTTTCACATGTCGCTCTCAGCACCGAGAAAACACATGGTGGACACACTGAAATATCATATAAAGGGTAACCGGGTTTTTAAAACAATTATATATTCTCTTTTGAAATACCCACGGTTTCCATATCCAGAAATATCATGGAAACAGCATATCTCAATGCGTATAATCAAAACATGATGTATGCGACATGTAAAGAAAGGTAAGCATATCAGTAAGTCATGCAGCATGGAATAGTAATGTGCACATGTCGAGGGAAACCGCTCTTTTTAAAATGAATCAGTTTTTGAAGAATATCTTGCGGTTCCAAAATCTCTAATCAAGTCAGAATCATCTATGTATGTGTACAGGTATAAGTGTACAATATGCCATGCAAGAATCATATCATGAATGCAACAGTACTACAGTGTAGTGGCATGGCAATTATCGATGATGAAGTGTGTGAGCCGGTAAATAGTGTACGTGGAACATACGCATCATCGATACTGGTGCTGGTGTCCTAACAGCATGATAACAATATAGCAATAAACATATGCAAAGCAATGTGAGTTGCATGAATATGCAGAAATCAAATAATCAACACCACAGTGAAGAATCTACTATGCAAACTACAGATCTAAGTATCCAGTCAATCGGGAGGGGTATGGAAACCACCTAAATCTGAGTCGATATATAGATATAATAGTCGGTGATCCCGCCTCAATAGTATCACATACGATACAGTATATCATATGACATCCTCAAGTCATGAGTGCGGATCTATCATCAATGTAAAGCTCGTACGGTAAATCGTCGTACGGCATCCCAATAGCCGGGTACGGGTCAATGTCACAATCAGCTCATCAATTATTTGGTATCCTCATCATCATATCACATAATCTGGGGTACTGATCTAAGTCTAGTACAACTGATACCAGCTATATACTGCGTGTGTAAACACACTTCCAAAGGCCCGCTAGAGATTACATATCGTATCCCAAATACGAATCACATCAAATCACCGATCTCGCGGCACAATGCCCAAAATCATCGACTAATCTCCAATGTCATCCAATATCATCAAACACAGTGCAAGTATAATGAATATGCAAGGGTGTGCGTGTAGGTGTAAATCTATTCTAGGGTTCGCGACTATGAACTACACTAGTTACTTCTAACCCTACACTATCCATAGTACACCTAACACAAAATCCATGACACACTATAACTATCATATATATAATATATCGACTACGGACAGCGGGGGTGCTATACGCCATCCACCCGACTTCCCCCTGTAGATATAATCTACTCACTTTACGTCTTCGTTGTCGACGTCACCACGTGTTTGCTTGTCGTCCCGAAGTCTTCATGGGGTACCTACACATTAACGTATCGCAAATGCGTATCAAAACCAAATCCAAACTAAAACAGCATACGAATCCCAAAATGATACGCTATGATCTTTAGGTTAGAACCTATGGACAACGCCTTCCAAAACCAACAACAACCCTCGATATCGTCGTATAAACGCCAAATAGTCGAGGTAAAACACAATACACAAATTCAGATTTAAAAATACGGAATACAGAAACACGAATCCAAAACAACAACTAAGGAAAAATGCCCCAGATTTCACCTTATGTCAAATTAGACAATTCTATATATACCCGGGGTCTAATCATACATGTAGGAGCTGCAGAACCAAAACGAGGCAAAATGGGACAGGTATGGCCGCAAATTGCGGCCAATTGGAATAAATTGGCGGCCTGGAGTTGGAGTTGGGGGCTAGGGTTTGGTGTGGTGGTTCCATGGTGCCTGCACATCTCACTGTCAATTCATTTTTATTTTTGGGGTCTCAGGGTGACAGAAGATTCCTAAATACGATCACAGATTCACAGTTTTCCCCGATATCGATTCCGTCAATCCGTATTCTGTGTTCTAGAATCAGGTTTGGTCCAATCTATCATCCCACCAGGGGTTCTAGGGTCATCACAAGCCTCAATTTCACTTTTAATCTCAGGTCTAACCCTAAACCCTAACTTGAAGTTCACAAGTCCATCAAACGACATCATATCGACAAGAAACTAGAATTGATGCAATAAGAATTGAAATACTAAACTAGGGGTGCAGAAATTACCTTCTTTGGCAAGTTAAGAAAATTCTTGAGTTGCTCAAAGTTCTCCAAATCCATTCTTGCTAGGCTCAAAGTGTAGCTAGTGAGCTCGGGAACATTTATTGTGAAATGGGAATAGGGTTTTGGGATGGATTTCATGGTGGATCTAGGGTTTTTGTGAAGAGGGAGAGAGAGGGATGGCAGCAGCAGCAGCAAGGGGAGGGAGAGGAGAGAGAATGAGAAGGGGAAAATGATGGGGAATGGTTCTACAAGTCAAAAAGTAAGCCCCATACCTACCTCTCTCCTAATCATCATACTTTACCTTTTCTTTTCTTTTCCT
Organism: Agapanthus africanus; assembly: GCA_030015575.1. Taxonomy (NCBI): domain Eukaryota; kingdom Viridiplantae; phylum Streptophyta; class Magnoliopsida; order Asparagales; family Amaryllidaceae; genus Agapanthus; species Agapanthus africanus. Next base: position 162,314,607 of record CM057340.1, on the reverse strand, counting down.
TTTCTTTCCTCTCTAAACCCTTCTCACTAGAATAGTAACCCCAAAAGAAACATGGGGGAAAAATGCACAAGTGTAAGAAAAATGATATGTGCATATTTTTGCACAAAAATGCTAAAAATCCGATTAGCGATTTTTAATCGCGATTAGCACTAAATTAACATATAAGTAATCATAAAAACTTAGAAAATTGCATAATTCCCTAAAATACCCTATTTTAGAATTTTCCATAATTTTTCCATAATTTTTCCCATTTTATTGTATTTAATAATACGGAAATATTAAAATATTCAATAAAATAATATTAAATTATAAAAATTCCCAAAAATAATATTTTATTATTTTGAAACGTTACAAGAAGTTTGCATCAGCGTAATAACTTCACTATAGTCGATTCTTTTTCTTTGCATCTTGTTATTCAGTTAGGAATATCCTGCTACTCATTCGACGAGGAAAGAGCCGAGATCCCTTCACATGGAGTGACCTCTTTAGCAAAATTTTGCGCCACTATATATTTGTAAAGCTATCCGGTTCCATCAACAATATCAAGTTCATTACGTTAAAGGATTTTTGCCAAAAACCATCCGTAGCCCTCCGCCATTTCGGATAAATAGCATATAGTATTCATGCGGTGTTTGTTGGCCAAAGTCAAGGCATCGTGAATGCTAGCTATATGTTAATTATCCGTGGCATAAATAGATGCATTGGTTTAGGACAATTGTACCGCTTTGTGGCTCAAAGTCAAGGGTGTGTGCGGGTTGGTCTAAATCAATATGGATAATGACGGGTAGAACTTGACTTGCGTGTTATGATTTGTTGGCCAAAGTCAAGGTCATAAGCGCTTGGAGCAAAAATCACATCGGGAGTTTCAAATATATAGGAAACTTGCCATGCTTGCACATACCTTCTGGAGTGTGGTAACTTGAGTGGATTCCTTCAAGTTATCATGCGATGATAGTTGGATCCCGATTCCCACTGATGAGTTGGATTACTCCTCAGGTGATTTTAGATGATCACGACTAATTCTCCTTTTGGTTTGGAGGTGAATTCGAAGAAACGGTGGGAGCCATCCTGATTAGATAAAGTGATTAACCATTCTGATCTAGGTTAGAATGCACGTTGAGTGTTTCTTTTCTCTCTCTCTCTCTCTCTTTCTGGTAGCGTCCATGGCCCGATCGTAGACTAAAACCCATGAACCAAGTTAACCAAACCTTCTTAAAACACTTTGGCTTTTGGAATGTCACGGTGTTGAAATGTTACGCTAGTTCCCCGGCCAACTACCGTGGCCAAATGCGGAACAAAATTTTTTCTAACGATTAAAACATGGCACTAGAATAACATTTAACCCAGATCTTTCCATAAACCTATCTTGCAAAACTAGAAGATGAACTAACTACTATGAAAGAAGTCTCACCAAATGATCCAAGTCCTTTGGTCTTCTTTCCTCTTCATTAGCTCCAAGTGGCCACCTTGAACATGCTTGATCTTCTTTTCTGGCTCCATCGGTTCTCCGGGATCGAGCTTGTTCTCCGGTCCTCCTTTGTCATAGATGATCCACCTGAGAGGTATGATCCATGGCTCTAGCTCCTCACAATATGTCAAGTGGAGCAACTAGAGAACTTGGGTTGCTAAACCAAGTAATCTAGGATGTAGTATGAAGATCTAAGTGTTTGCTATCTCTTTCTTTCCTCTTCACTTGTTTCTCAACTCATGAGAAGGGTAGTGAAGAGGAAGATGATGAAGGTGGAGGAAACTCAAGTGGAGGGAGGAGATGAAGAAGAAAATGGGAGCTCAAGAATAATGAAGCATGCATGTGAGAGAAAATCAACACAAAAGTTTTGTGAATGAATTTCTTTCAATAAACAAGTGTAGTCATACACAAAAGTTTTGTGAATGAATTTCTTTCAATAAACAAGTGTAGTCATGCTTCAATAGTAACCACAAATGAATAAAAAATTCATTCGTGAACTATTGAAGCCATGCCGCTCACCATGCCTCCCTCTCCTTAATTTCCATCTCATTTCCATTTATCAATAAATGGAAAATTCCATGATGAGGTGTCCACCTTCTAGAAGGTAATCTGTAATAAAATACGGATTACAGACTGCTGTATATACATACCTGTATTCGGATAAAAACACGAATGCCGAAAGAGATAGAAAAACATGAAGAATATAATACTAGAATATACATATCGAAATACATATATGTAAACTATTAAATCAATAGCTGATTTAATAATCCGTCTCAAACCCAAGCCGGCTAGTATTACCAACTGTCCGATCGAAAGTCCGAGTACAAAGTACATCAATCGATCGAGACCTTACACATATCCAATATGGCTACTACACCATTTCGCCTGAACCAGGGAAACCCTCTGTGTGGGACTCTGAAGACTCGACAGTACGCCGGCAGTGAGTTACTGGATAAATCTATTACCACAAGCACGTCAGCGGCACTAGCTGTACGTAACGGCTACCCGGATACCTGTCGAAAAAAGGCCGACGAGCAAACTCATCCGGATCCCTACTAAGCCTATCTGTAACAATCTCCGTACAGTCCAGTCTCTTTGTCTAAGAGTATCACATACTGGGTCTAGGGGGTGGTAAACGTCAGACCCTGATAACCTGGTAATTCGTGCTAATGCGGCTCAGGACCAATCCGGGAAACTACTGATCAACCTATCAGTAAATCCCATCTGCCTTGGCCAAGGTCTTATGGTCCTGACCAATCAAACACCGTGCGATATCGACTCCCAATACAGGGAGAGACAAATCCCCTACAATCGCTCACTGCCTCCATGTGGCTCGGGACTGAACCCAACCAAAACCTGTTTGCACGAATCGGTAGAGTCGTGGTAGGGTAGTGATCGAAGCATAGTAGGAACTCACATGAGACAAATGATGATCTAAGGTCTAAATACTAACATGTACTCATGTCACCTGAGAACTTCCATCTGACGATAGGTATAGTACCATCTGGAAGTCGTCGGCGAGTCCGTCCGGTGTACTCACCCTCAGTGAGCACCTGTATACGATCTTAGGTCTAACGACCAATGGTTGCGGGACCAAACCATCGCCCTTCGTGGGGGTCTAGAAACGTATACACTAGTCTACTCCGGAATATCGATGCCCAGTCTTGATACTCCTATGACTAGCGACCATTTAAGGATGTGCGTACCGACTACCCAGCTCCCATAAGTATGATCGTCATCACAACGCAGGTAGTCTAGCAATGATCCTGCAGGCTTTATCAACATGTATAAAAGATATGTAATAGCAAGTAAAACATGCACATGTTAAGATAAAGACAAACCAGATAGCATACTATCATATCGAGCAAGACTGTCCTGTATATATATATGTGTGTGTGTGTGTGTGTGTGTGTGTCCAAGCATCCATATGTATACATATTCAATAATGGCCTCTAGGGCATTGATCAATCGAAAATACTGCATCTTTTAACCGGCAATTTCCCTATCATTTGCACTCATTTAGAAGTGTTCGGTATTCATATTTCACATATTATCAAAACAGTTGTTAAATATCAGATTACATGTGTTAGACTTTAAAACCGGCATTTCTAGGGAAATTGACTGTATTTTATGGCATCGCATCATCCCTATATTGCGCAACACTTGTCTCGAGAAATTGTGCAGGAAATTGCAGAGACCAAGTCAAAATTATGAAAACAGTGCTGATAAAATACGCCAACTCAAAGGCTAAAGATCTGGAAGTGATCAAAGGCTAATTACAATATTCAACATATCATAAAAAGGCCGATGAGACAACCCAAACAAGTACCAGAGAACGCAAGCTCTAAGGCTTCCAAACCGCCGCGGTTCCGCGGCGGGAGCGCGCTAGAGCCGCGGTTCCGCGGAGGCTTGACGGCTTCAAGTGCTCAAGTTTCTACACGTGGCTACTTATAACTGTATAAGCTTCCAGAAGACTCCCGATTCTCCACGTAGCACATCTAGAAGGCTCGGCTTAACAAACTTCATCTTGAAGCTTCTCCTCAATAAACTTTTGGAGGGAAATTCAAATCTCCTCAACAAACTTTTGGAGGGAAATTCAAAATTGAAATCCTAGATCTAGGGTTTTGATGGTCTATAAATAGAAGCCTAGAACTAGGGTTAAAAGGTTGTTCAATCTTTACTCTCTCATCTTCTTCCACAAGTCTAATGACAGGACTTGTGCGAAACCCTAACCCTAATTCCAATCCAAATTCAAGATCCCGAGTACCAAATCAAGTGAGAAGCCTTCAACCTTTTAGGAGCTGAGCCGATCTTCAATCGAGCAAGTGATCCAAACCGATCCGCAACTCAGGAGACGAGCGAAGCAAAATCGACGATCGAGTTCTTCCTCTTGTAGTTCTTGAGCGATTGTAATGAAATTGTTGATATAAATAAAAGGTGAAATTCTTTAATCTTGCTTTCTTTAAATTCTTGCATCATGATTCGATCTCAATTTGTAATTGTAGTTCTTATTGTGATGTTTGAGTAAAACTCCGCTCGTAAATGAGTCGAGACGATCAATAAAATGATGATTTAATAAATCTTAAAACGATTCTTAAGTCCTACGAGTTTTGTAAACCCTAGCAAGTTCAAGAATTGATCACCTAGTTTCGTTGCGATGCTTTCTTGATTGTTATCGCTCGAAATTAGGGATCTACGATCATTTCTTGAATTTACTAGAGGATAGAATGTGAATGATATCGACGAAGGAACAAGAGATAAATGATGAAACCCTAGTTTCACTAGAAATCCCTAATTCTCGTCGATCATCATCGTTCTAGTATCAATTCTTCGAAGGATAAGAATACGTCATCGTGAGATTGCATCACATTTATAGATCCGATCGATTCCTACGAGCCTCATTTCGATTCTTGATATTTGGTTGGAAAAATCATCACAAATTCACAATTCTTGATTTTAATGTTTTCTTAGATCTAGATTTTTCTAATTCTTGAACTTCATTTACAAATCATGAATTGTTTCTTTTTTCTTTTCTTTAAAGTTTCGACTCATCTAATTCGAAAGACGAACGATTACACTTTCCCTGTGGACGATCCGCACTTACTAACGCGCTACATTCGACACCGTTATTGATTGCGGTCAAATAATTTTTTATTGTAATTTCTAAATATAATTTTCTACATATACACAACAAGAATTCATTCAACCAAATGGCGCCGTTGCCGGGGATTGTGCGCTGATTGTTCGTATTTTGAAATTTGAGTTGAAAAGTTTGTTCCATCCAAATTTTTAGATCAAAATTCGCGCAAACACTAATACGAGTTGTTGTAATTTGTGCGAGGAAATCTGGAATCATTGGAGCTGTGGAAAATTATTTCAGAAAATACCAGAGAGCTGAGGAGTTCAAGGGGAACAGTACCAAAAATTTTAGAGAAGTGATCTCTTCATATGACCGCGATTCCACGGCATTAGCAAGCATTTGCCGCGGATCCACCGCGTGGCGACGTCATCAATCAACCAAAATTTCTCTGTAAGCTTCTCACTTTCTTATCTCCTCCCTCATCTGCTCCAATTAACATTTTGTGCAGGTTTCTTTGCAAATAATCGCAGCGCCGCAAAAGCAAAATTAAATTGTGCGTGTTTTGATTTTGTGGTTGTTTGCATAACTAATACGAACATTAAGGGGCAAAGACCAAATCCAGATTAGGTGGGGAGTTCATTACCCTTCCTAAGCCCCAAAAATCACGAACTTGCATCCGCATTTACCCTCATTAATTAAAAAGATCTAGAGATGACTCTAAGGACCGTCGCGCTCACTTAGGACAGAAGAAGGCCATGGGTAATTCATTGCTTATCCGCGTTTCTTTTGTGGTGTCTAAGGAAAGTGTGTCGAAGGCTAGTGGTTACTTAATTAGGCCCACTACTTACGTGGTGGAGAACCTCCCACTTACCTGGCACTTACCTGGCCACAGGAGAGACAAAGAGGCAGTGGAGCATTTATCCTGCGAGTTGTCTTTTGGCAGTTAGGAGCGGTCTAGAGATTTGACCTAGGTGACCCCTAGAATTAGGGTTTTGCTTGTTGCATTTGTTGTGATCGCATCATATTTTCAAAAATCCGTATCATTTTTCAAAACAAACACCAACACTTCATTTCCCCTAATTATAAATCCACGCTGCCACTTGTACTAACCCTTTTTAGTTCAAGATAGGCTGGACACGGGATTCTAGTGCCCGTTTAGTCCGCGTTTCCCCCATCGACCCAAAAGTCGGTATTTCTACATTTACCTTTTCTTTACCCACCACCACACCCACACCGATGGATCCGTCTCCATCGAACTTCTTTTCTACTACCCTGCCGCCGTCCGTTGGTGCGCAGAATCCACCTCGCATCTCTCTCCAAGAGAGGTGATATCCTACACGAAGTCCCTTTTCCACTTGCCTTTCCATTCCACCAGCCAACGGGGAAAATTTTCAAATAAAACCCCAATACATCAACCTTCTACCAAAATTTCACGGTCTCGAGACTGAAGACGCATATGCCTTTATCACCAAATTTGAAAATGTATGCGCAATGATGGGTACCTCACAGCTTTCTATGGATGCTATGCGTCTTCGTCTTCTCCCATTTACCTTGTACGATTTAGCCGAGAAGTGGCTATATAACACTACCGCACATTCCATTTCAAATTGGGACGAATTCATCAAAGCATTCCTTAAGAAATTTTACCCACATCAAAAAACCGCTCGAGTCCGTAGCGAAATCTATCAATTCATCCAGCTTCCAAATGAACCATTTTTAAAATGTCTTGAACGCTTTAAGGATTTGTTAGTTCAATGTCCACATCATGGAATCCCCAGGTGGGATCTATGCCGAATCATTTATGAGGGCATTGATCCTAACACAAGACAGATCCTTGAATCCATGTGTCAAGGCAACTTCATGACCAAAGATGATGGGGAAGCCTGGAAATTTCTAGAAGATTTCGCTGAAAAATCTTTACAGTGGGAGGGTGTGAGTCAATCGTCTAGGGATGGCAATGATATTTCCAAAGGAATTAGAGCTGAAATTTCAGCTTTGCACAAGAAATTCGACGCTATGGAAAACAAATTTTTAGCTGCCGCCCTAAGTCAAATATCACTCTCCAAAACTGTATGTGGCTGCTGTTCTGATCCTTCTCACTTGACGGAAGAATGTCCACGAAATTCTCTGTTTCAAGGCTACGAGCATACCAATGCCGCATTTCAAAGACCTAGAAACGATCCTTATTCTTCCATATATAATCAGGGTTGGAGGAATCACCCTAATTTTGTTTGGAACCAATCACAATCTCAAAACACAGTTCCAAACCAACACAATTTCCAAAGGGTCCCTCCACCACAACAGCAACCACAACTTCAATTAAGTTAGCACCCCTTCCAAGCACAAAACTTTCAAAATCCGGTCAACATACATGCACCGTCTTGTCCTTTACAGTTGACCGGGACTGATGAATCCTCTTCATTCATAAACTTGCTTCTGACAAATCGCATGCAGGTATCGGCTGAAATAAAGACTTCTGTCGATTATATAAAGAAAAACTCTGCGTCCCAAAGCGAGAGTATTAAATCGATGGAAGAAAAAATTGCACGATTAAAAGCCGAAATGAGTGCAAGAGAGAAAGGGAAACTTCCAGCTCAACCTTTACCCAATCCTGGCTATTCACATCATGTGGATGCAATCACGTTGAGATCTGGAAGAGTGCTTGACACTCACATTGGGGAAGAGTTTGATGATACAGAAAAATCAATCAATAATACCCCGGCTGAGACCTTTCCTTCCACTTCTACTTCTAATTCTGACCCCAGTTCTTCTACCCCACCACCTTCTTGCGAGCCTATTCTTCGTTTCTCAAAAGGCTCGCCACCTCAGCCCATCTCTTCTACTCCTCCACCGACGATCCCCACTTCTATTTTGGGATCGGGTCCACACACACTTCCTTCTCCTATGATGGACCCAGCGCTTATTGCTAAAGCACCTTATCCTAATCGGTTAAGGGCTAACAAATCGAGTCCACATATGGAGAAGATTATGGACATGTTTAAGCAAGTTAACATCAATATCCCTCTCCTAGATGCTATCCAACAAGTTCCGTCCTATGAGAAAACTCTTAAGAACTTGTGCACTAGGAAGAGGAAGACTCAAGTGCACAAGAAGATTTTTATGGCAAAGACAGTAGACACAGCTTTTCCCCAACAAGTACCGAGGAAACGTAAGGACCCTGGTTGTCCTACTATTTCCATTTCTATCGGGAAAATACACATCAACCGTTCTCTACTAGACCTTGGCGCTAGTGTTAACTTGCTTCTATATTCAGTTTATGAGCAACTAGGTATCAGAGTGTTAAAGCCCTCGAGCATAACTCTCCAAATGGATGACCGATCAATCACTAAACCTAGGGGTGAACTGGAGGATGTGTTAATAAAAATCGGGGAATTTATATTCCCTGTGGACTTTATTGTTATTGATACACAGCCTGTAGCGAACCCACGGAATCAAATTCCGGTGATTTTAGGTCGCCCCTTTTTTGCCACTTCCAACGCTATCATCAACTGTCGTAATGGTTCTATGACCCTATCTTTCGGGAATAGGTCAATAGAGCTAAACATTTACAAGTTGGAAAGTGTACCCTCCGATCCTACTGCTCAGGTCTGTTCTGTCGACTTAATGGATGTCGACAGCAGTGAATTTGATGATCCTCCTGATACCGATCTTGACTCTTTTCATAAGTTGTTATTTGACCCAACTATGTATCATACACATACGGACTCTTCCACCGAGATGTCCGGTTCAACAACTAATACTGATTATGAGCTGCTTTTAGAGTCTGAAGATCACCCCGCGCTTTGTGATGACATTATTCATCGGGGTATTGATGGAACTTTTGAGGAGATCTTCGCTGATGAACTCGCATTTTTGAATGACACGGGTGTTGAGATGAATCATCTCCCAATCACTGAAATTGAACCTCCATCCCTTCTTCTGAATTGTAAAAAGAATGCGAGCAATCCATCACATTCACTGCATCGTCTCTCCAAAATGAGACGCACACACATTCTATTCCACCACTTACCCTTTCCCCACTTCTTCTTCCACCAACCCGAGCACTGCATTGATAAAATTTTCGAATGGTTAGTGTTAACTTTCGGTCTTTGCAAAGCTTGGCATCGACCAATGATTTTTGACCCCCTCATGTGATTTTCAAAAGATTAACATTGCTTAACTCAAGTTTGGGGGGGGCATTTTTTCTGGCTCTTGAAAAGAAAATTTTTACAAAATGATGAGCCAAAAATAAGTTTGGGGGAGGTTCTTCACTTAAATATTTTGCCCCCACTAATAAATTACTCCCAAGCTTACAGATTTTTCGAGATTTAGCTGATGGCAACAGTGAGGGCACTGTTGAAAACAAGTTTGGGGGAGGTTTGTGCTTATTTTCGCATCATTTGCATATCATTTGCATAAGCACAAAACATTTTCAAAACCAATAAAAAATTTAAAAATTTTCAAAAAGATAAAAATATTTTGTACATAAATAAGATAATGAAAGATTAGATAGTGAAAAATTACATCCACGAGATTAGAAAAATTTTAGAAAACTAAGAAAATTAGAAGTTTTCTTATACGAACTAGTAATAAGTAGTTATGAGCCGTTGTCCCAAGGGTTAGTAAGATGAAGGACGTCACTAATCTGAGGATAAAAATAAGTCTGAAAAATAGTTCCTATTCTGGAAGCCAAACATTTTGAACGTTGATACCCTGCTATTCGCACTCACACACGTCTTGAAGCCCGGGATAGTAGAGGATACCTTGAAATGCTCTTGTCTTTAAGCTGATGTATCAAGGAAATTAAAAAAAATGAATAAAAATATAAAGTGGTGAGAAAAATGGACACTGGTTTTGTTATCACCGAGGGCAATAAAAAAATATAGCGAGGGTGCCTCTTCACCTAGTGCCCTAAGGCCAACTGGTCTGGGAGTCACTGCTATGCCTTAGGTGGGGCAAGACGAGGAAAATACACCAAATAAGTAAGCACATGAGTAATCGGTCGGTTAGTACCTCAAGAAATATTAATGGTCGCATGAAAGTGTGTGAGCAAATTCATCTAAATATTCATTAATTAAAAAGTACTGAAGCTGATGGGCAAGAGTATGATAGCTTGAATTGAATTCTCCGGGTGTAGGGATGTCCTTTAAACACACGCAGGGTGATATGATCGATGTTTGGAAGAAAGAAAGGAATGGAGAATAAGACGATGTTTTATTGAGGGAGGACGTGATTTCTGACATTTTTTCATGACTATTAAGATAGAGCTCATGAAAACCGAAAAGCTAGCTTAGTTGTAAACCCTAATTTTCAAGGCTTTTCTTTTACGATTATTTTCTTTAAATGTAATATTCATGATCTTCCTTTTATTATTGGATTTTGTGGGTGCAATCCGCTGAAAACCCTTAGGAGACAACACTCCTCCTACTAGGGACACCTAGAGGTTTAAAGGCTTGTTGCACGTGCTCAGTGCAATCGGGTTGCCTACGAAAGTGTGCAAGTTAGTTTTTCTCTTTTTTTATTTTCTCCTTCTCTTTTTAATAAAATTTCGCTCGAGACGATCGAAAATAAGTTTGGGGGAATTTGATCAGTCGAAAATACTGTATCTTTTAACCGGCAATTTCCCTATCATTTGCACTCATTTAGAAGTGTTCGGTATTCATATTTCACATATTATCAAAACAATTGTTAAATATCAGATTACATGTGTTAGACTTTAAAACCGACATTTCTAGGGAAATTGACTGTATTTTATGGCATCGCATCATCCCTATATTGCACAACACTTGTCTCGAGAAATTGTTCAAAAAATTACAGAGACCGAGTCAAAATTATGAAAACAGTGCTGATAAAATACGCCAACTCAAAGGCTAAAGATCTGGAAGTGATCAAAGGATAATTACAATACTCAACATATCATAAAAAGGCCCATGAGACAGCCAAAACAAGTACCAGAGAACGCAAACTCCAAGGCTTCCAAACCGCCGCGGTTCCACGGCGGGAGCGCGCTTGAGCCGCGGTTCCGCGGCGGCTTGACGGCTTCAAGTGCTCAAGTTTCTACACGTGGCTACCTATAACTGTATAAGCTTCCAGAAGACTCCCGATTCTCCACGTGGCACATCTAGAAGGCTCGGCTTAACAAACTTCATCTAGAAGCTTCTCCTCAACAAACTTTTGGAGGGAAATTCAAAATTCAAATCCTAGATCTAGGCTTTTGATGGTCTATAAATAGAAGCCTAGATTTAGGGTTAAAAGGTTGTTCAATCTTTACTCTCTCATCTTCTTCCACAAGTCTAGCGACAAGACTTGTGCGAAACCCTAACCCTAATTCCAATCCAAATTCAAGATCCCGAGTACCAAATCAAGTGAGAAGCCTTCAACCTTTTAGGAGCGGAGCCGATCTTCAATCGAGCAAGTGATCCAAGCCGATCCGCGACTCACGGAGACGAGCGAAGCCAAACCAACGATCGAGTTCTTCTTCTTGTAGTTCTTGAGCGATTGTAATGAAATTGTTGATATAAATAAAAGGTGAAATTCTTTAATCTTGCTTTCTTTAAATTCTTGCTTCATGATTCGATCTCAATTTGTAATTGTAGTTCTTGTTGTGATGTTTGAGTAAAACTCCGCTCGTAAAGGAGTCGAGACGATCAATAGAATGATGATGTAATAAATCTTAAAACGATTCTAAAGTCCTACGAGTTTTGTAAACCCTAGCAAGTTCAAGAATTGATGACCTAGTTTTTTTGCGATGCTTTCTTGATTGTTGTCGCTCGAAATTAGGGATCTACGATCGTTTCTTGAATTTACTAGAGGCTAGAATGTGAATGATATCGACAAAGGAATAAGGGATAAATGATGAAACCCTAGTTTCACTAGAAATCCCTAATTCTCGTCGATCATCATCGATCTAGTATCAATTCTTCGAAGGATAAGAATACATCATCATGAGATTGCATCACATCTATAGATCCGATCGATTCCTACGAGCCTCATTTCGATTCTTGATATTTGGTTGGAAAAATCATCACAAATTCACAATTCTTGATTTTAATGTTTTCTTAGATCTAGATTTTTCTAATTCTTGAACTTCATTTACAAATCATGAATTGTTTCTTTTCTTTTCTTTAAAGTTTCGACTCATCTAATTCGAAAGACGAACGATTACACTTTCCCTGTGGACGATCCGCACTTACTAACGCGCTACATTCGACACCGTTATTGATTGCGGTCAAATAATTTTTGATTGTGATTTCTAAATATAATTTTCTACATATACACAACAAGAATTCATTCAACCAGGCATACATATCCAACAATCTCCCACTTGCACTAAAGCTATATATTGGCGTACCGAGTATCCAACGTCTGCTCTAGGGCTAGCTGTTGACGTACCGCATACCTAACATCTCAAAAAGTCTCTCGAATTGTGCTTGAGGAAGGGCCTTGGTGAATGGATCCTTATTGTTGTCTTTTGTATCCACTCTCTGGAACTCGATCTCCTGGCGATCTACGATCTCCCTGATTAGGTGATACCGCCTTAAGATGTGCCTAGATTTCTGATGGGACCGTGGTTCCTTCGCTAAAACTATAGCTCCATTGTTATCGCAATACAAAGGTATTGGGTCAACAATGGACGGGACTACCTGAAGTTCACTAATGAACTTCTTTATCCAGACCGTCTCTTTTGCGGCATCGCTAGCAGCAATATATTCAGCCTCCATCGTCGAGTCTGCAACGGTATACTATTTGGAGCTCTTCCAACACACCGCCTTTCCGTTGAGGGTAAACATAAAACCCGGGATAGACTTGCTGTCATCTTTTCACTCTGGAAGGTTGAATCGGTAAAGGACTCGACCTTTAGGTCTCCATTACCGTAGACCAACATATCCTTATTCCTTCTCAGGTATTTGAGAATGTTCTTTACTGCTGTCCAGTGGTCCGCACCTGGGTTCGAGTGATACCGGTTCACTACGCTTAGCGCATAAGCTACATCTGGCCTTTTACATAGCATCGCATACATTATAGATCCTACCGCCGAAGCGTAGGGTATAGTGCTCATGCGAACCCTCTCCTCGTCAGTCTTGGGAGACATCTACTTGGAGAGGGTGATTCCGTGCAATGCGGGTATGTTACCGTGCTTGGAATCTTCCATACTAAATCTCTTTAGTACGGTCTCTATGTACCTGGACTGTGAAAGTCCCAGTAATTTCTTGGATCAATCTCTGTAGATCTTAATCCACAGAATGTACGAGGCATCACCCTGGTCCTTCATGGAGAACCTTTGTGATAAGAGTAGCTTGACCGATTGTAGCATAGGAATGTCATTTCCTATCAAAAGAATGTCGTCCACGTACAAGACTAGGAACACGAAAGTTCGTCCTACAATCTTCTTAAAAATACAAGGCTCATCCTCGTTCTTGATGAAGTCAAATTCCTTGACTGTTTCATCAAAACAGATGTTCCAACTGCGCTATGCCTGCTTTAATCCATAAATGGATTTAAGCAACTTGGAGACCTTCCCGCTGCTCCCACTGTCTACGAAACCTTCCGGCTGATCCATATAAATGCATTCTTCTAAACTTCCGTTTAGAAAAGCCGTTTTTACGTCCATCTGGCAGATTTCATAGTCATGGAAGGCAGCAATGGCAAGTAGGATCCGAATGGATTTGAGCATGGCCACTGGAGAAAAGGTTTCATCATAGTCCACACCTGGTATTTAACGAAAACCTTTTGCAACGAGTCTAGGCTTATAGGTTTCCACCTGCACATCTACACCAAATTTCCTTTTGTAGATCCATTTGCAAATAGGGTTCCTAGGCACACTCAAGAGGTTCCACAAGGCATCAACCATGCCAAACAAAAATTTTCCGGTGCCGAGAAACCCTAATATAGATCGTTAACTAGAAGTAAAGGCGAAAAGCTAGCAAGTAAACAACTTTATTGCTAAGTGAAAGGGATTACAACCTTTGTAGATCCGGTCCTCCACTTCTTTAGCTCCGTGTTGACGTCCCTCCACTGCGATCATCGGATCCCGGACTCTCGCGATGATTTCGTTGGAGAAATGATCGTGCTAGGTCATTGACTTAGAGGCCGAAGATGATCTACGTCGGGGAGACTGAAACTCAAGCTATTCCTTCACTTGGTCAAAAAATTTGTGAAGAGAACACCCTATACTACATGGTAAGTAGTAGAGGATGAAGAAATAGGAAGTGGGTTCACTTTAAAATTGGATTTCTCACTATTTTTCTCATGATGCCATTGGAGCTAGCAAGCTTTTTCAAGCTTGATGAAGATGAAGAAGAAGAAAAGAATCATATATAAAATGAAACTTATCCAATATATGATGGAACCATGGTTCAGTTAAGCCCTCATGCTTAACTCATGTATAGATTTAACCAAACTATTAGGTTAAGGGTTGGGTTAACTAATATCCTACACAAATGACAAAAGGGTTGACTTTGTCAATGCTTATCAAGCTTCATGAAGCTTGATAACTTTGACCAAAGTCTCAATTCTTTTGTTATTTGCTAGGAAAATAGTAAACACTAATTTAACCTTGAGTTGGTTTAAGTCTCATACACACAACTTTTTGTATCATCAAGTATGATACAAACATATACACTTGCATATATCACATATAAACAATGTGCACATTCAAGTGAGAAAAAAAAATCTTAAATGAACTAATACTAGTTAATGTAAAGTAATATATCAAATATATAATTATACATTAAATCATTAAATCAACACTTGATTTAACGATCCGGTCATATCGCATATAACCGACTAATATCATGTGTATCAATGTATCGAATCAACACTTGATTCGGTAACCCGGCTATATCGCATATAACCGACTAATGATACAAATCGCGAGAGTAGAATACAGTATCACATACTGGTATTATTCTCGGTCCCGCACATATCTCATATGCGCTCCTATTTCGTTTCGCTTGAGCCAGGAAACCCCTGTGTAGGACTCTAAAGACTCGTCAATACGCCGGCAGCAGGTGATGATCATATCAAACACCCACAAGCCGCAAGCGGTCTGCTAAACGTAACGGCCACCCGGGTATTGAGCGATCATAAGATCAACGAGCAAGCCCGCTCACACTCCTGTGAATCCAACGAGTAACACTACCGTACAGTCCGGTCTGTTCGTCTGATATGTCGCATATCTTGTCTAGGGGTGGTAAACGTCAGACCCCAATAACTCGATAAGTCGTGTCGATATGAGGCTGATAACGGGTCGAGAAACTACTGGTAACACTTACCAGTAAATCCCTAAAGCAGCCTTGGCCAAGGACTTCCTGTTATAGCCAATCGAGCACTGCGCAACATCAACTCCCTATACCGGGAGAGACGAAACCCCTCCTATCGCTCATTGCCACCATGTGATTCGGGACTGTACCCAAAAGCCACCTTTTTGCACACCCACTTGGACGTGGTATGATGGAAATCAAAGCACAGTGGGAATCACACAAGACTCTATGACGATCTCGGGTCTACAAACTAACCTGTACCAGTGTCACCAGAGAACTGCCATCTGACGTAAGGTATAATACCATCTGGAAGTTCTCGGCGAGTCCGTCCAGTGTACCCAGTCTCTACTGAGCACCCGTATATCATCTCTGATATCAAACACCAATGGATATGGGATCATCCATCGCCCATCTGTATGGGTCGAGAAGGTATACGCTAGTCTACTCTGGTATATCGATGCCCCGTCTCGATACACCCACGACTAGGGACTTTGAAGGATGTACTTATGGACTACCACGTCCCCACTAGTATGATCCGCATCATAGTCCAGGTAGTCAAGTACACATCCTAAGGGCTTTACCAACATGTAACAGAGAGACAATCAGTGTACACGTTAAGGTAAATAGTAACCAGATAGCATACTATCATATCGAGCAAGAAAGTCATCCCTATATATGTCCAAGCATCCACTACAATATACATCCTATGTATAGTAATGGCCTCTAGGGCATATATATAACTAACAATCTCCCACTTGCACTAGGGCCATCTGATAGCAGTGGTTGTAGTATCTCATACTCAACCATCCCATAAAAGTCTCTCTCTGGGAAAGGCCTTTCGTGAGTGGATCCGCCGTGTTTTCCTCTGAGTCTACTCTCCTAACCTCGATCCCCTAGAGACCAACCATCTCCACGATCAGGTGATACTGCCTAAGAATACGTCTGGATCACTGATGGGACGGGCGTTCCTAGGCATAAGCCAGAACTCCATTGTCACACAATGGGAGGAACGAAGTTCATCTCATGAACTAATATACACCCAGACTTCCTCTTTGGTTGCATCTTTGGTAGCGATGTGTCCAGCCTTTATCGTCTAGTATGCCACGGTATCTAGCTTGGAACTCTTCCAACATACCGTCCCTTTACCGAGGGTATAGACAATGCCTGTGACTGACATTCAGTCATCTTTATCACCCTGGAACCTTTCTAGTGATTCTCCCTAGGATCAATTGATACCATCTCACTACATCTAGTGAGTATGCTAACATCCAATTAGATCTATCTCATAGATCTAAAACCCAGGATTTAGTAAGTATCATTTTGATCCTATATGGATAATCCTTGTGATAAGTGGAGATTGACCGAGCGTAGCATAGGAAACTCTTTCCCTATCAAGGGTATGTTATCCACGTACTCTACGAGGATCACCACCATACTCCCTACTACCTTTTTGTATATACAAGGTTCATCTACCATTTTGATGAAGTCAAACTCTTTGACTACCACATCAAAACAGATGTTCCAACTCCGCGATGCCTGCTTTATCACATAAAACATCTTGCACACGTTTCCACTGCTACCACTGTCTACGAAGCCCTCTGGTTGTGTACTTATAGACTCTGTTTTCTAAATCATTATTTAGAAAAGCAGTCATGACTCCCAACCGCCAGATATCGTAGTCATGGTATGTAGCCGTGGCAAGTAGGATCTGGATAGACTTAAGCATAGGCCCCAGAAAAGGTTTCATCATTAGCCACAACTGGTCTATGATGCAAACCTTTAACGAGTCTAGCTTTGAAAGTCTCAACTTTTCCATGTACACCAAGTAATCTTCTCAAGATATACTTGCTCCTGATGGGGATTTAACCCTTCAGATAAAGCAACCAAAGTCCATACTTTGTTGGTGTATAAGGATTCCATCTCAGATCGATAAACATCCAGCCATTCTTATAGAGTCCCACTCCTGATGGCCAGCTCGAAACTAGTTGGGTCATCATCTCATGATGCAGTCCTCGCTCCCACTGTCATAGAGAAACCAAAGTATCTCTCAGGTGGGTGAGGAACCCTGCTAGATCGGCGGAGAGGCTGAGGTTCGTTGGTTGCTATTGAATCCTTTGGTTCTACCAAATCATCAGCTGCAGTTTGTATAGCTGGAACTGTTTCCAGTTCTACCTCATTACCAATAATTTCTTCACAAGAAATTCCCTTTCACAAAGGTGGCATGCTGAGAAACAAAACATTTTTGTTCCTCGGTTAGGTAGAAGATATTCCTTTGCATATGCTTGGTGTAGGGTTCCTAGGCACACTATTGAGGTCTCACAAGGCATCAACCATGCCAATTACAAATTTTACAAGTGCCGAGAAACCCTAATACGGATCGTTAACTAGATTTTAGGCGAAACAACAAGCTACTAAACTACTTTAGTGCTAAGTGAACGGAAATACAACCTTTGTAGATCCGGTCCTCCACCTCCATAGCTCCGTGATGAAGTCCCCTCGCTGCGATCATCGGATCCCGGGCTCTAGCGTCGGATTCATCGGAGAAATGGGCTGGCTAGGTCGTCGACTTCGATGCTGAAGATGATCTACGTCGAGGCATCACAAGATCAAGCTTCAACTTCACCAAGTCATGAAACTTGTGAAGAAAACACCCTATACTACTTGGCAAGTGGTAGAGGATGAAGAAATAGGAAGTGGGTTCACTTTAGAATTTGATTTCTCACTCTTTTTCTCAAGTTGCCATTGATGGTGGCATGGTTTCTTCATCTTGAAGAAGGAGAAGAAGAAGAAGATAATATGATAAGTTTTTTAAAATAGAAAATAAAATCAATACTTATCATATGGCAACCATGATTAGGTGTAGAGAATAGACCATGGTTAGGGTTAAGCATGAGACAAAAATGGTGGACTTGTTCAAAGCTTCATGAAGCTTCAATAAAATCCAAAGAAAGCCACCATTTTTATCTTAAGCCAAAATGAAATAAATAAATAGTTAATAAAATCAAAACCCTAACCATTACACAACCATGGTTTAATCTTTACACAAACTCAAGTTAGCATGTATCATCAAACATGATACAATCAAGTGCACACAAAAATATATCACATATACAATATGCACATCAAGTGAGAAAATCCTTTTAAAGTGAACCAATACTAGTTAATGCAAAGTAATATATCAAATATATAATTATACATTAAATCATTAAATCAACACTTGATTCGATGATCCGGTCATATCGCATATGACCGACTAATATCTAATGTATCGATTTATCGAATCAATCCTCGATTCGATAACTAGGTTATATCGCATACAACCAATCGATACATTCATCGTGAGAATAGAATACGGTATCACATACACGCATTATTCTCGGTCCCGCACATATCTCATATGCGCTCCTATTTCGTTTCGCTTGAGCCAGAAAACCTCTGTGTAGGACTCTAAAGACTCGTCAATACGCCGGCAGCAGGTGATGATCATATCAAACACCCACAAGCCGCAAGCGGTCTGCTAAACGTAACGGCCACCCGGGTATTGAGTGATCAGAAGATCGACGAGCAAACCCGCTCACACTCCTATGAATCCAACCAGTAGCACTTACCGTACAGTCCGGTCTGTTCGTCTGATATGTCGCATATCTCGCCTAGGGGTGGTAAACGTCAGACCCCAATAGCTCGATAAGTCGTGTCGATATGAGGTTTATAACTATTCGATAAACTACTGGTAACACTTACCAGTAAATCTCAGCAACCCTGGCCAGGGATTTCCGATTATAGCCAATCGAACACAGCGCAACATCAACTCCCTATACCGGGAGAGACGAATCCCCTCCTATCGCTCATTGCCTCCATGTGACTCGGGACTGTACCCAAAAACCACCGTTTTGCACGCCCTCTTGGACGTGGTAAGGTGGAAATCAAAGCACAGTGGGAATCACACAAGACTCTATGACGATCTCGGGTCAACAAACTACTCTGTACCTGTGTCACCAGAGAACTGCCATCTGACGTAAGGTATAATACCATCTAGGAGTTCTCGGCGAGTCCGTCCAGTGTACCCAGTCTCCACTGAGCACCCGTATATAATCTCTGATGTCAAACACCAATGGATATGGGATCATCCATCGCCCATCTGTATGGGTCGAGAAAGTATACGCTAGTCTACTCTGGTATATCGATGCCCCGTCTCGATACACCCATGACTAGGGACCTTGAAGGATGTACTTATGGAATACCATGTCCCCACTAGTATGATCCGCATCATAGTCCAGGTAGTCAAGTACACATCCTAAGGGCTTTACCAACATGTAACAGAGAGACAATCAGTATACACGTTAAGGTAAAGAGTAACCAGATAGCATACTATCATGTCGAGCAAGAAAGTCCTCCCTATATATGTCCCAGCATCCACTACAATATACATCCAATGTACAATAATGGCCTCTAGGGCATACATATAACTAACAATCTCCCACTTGCATGAGGGCCATCTGATAGCAGCGGTTGTAGTATCTCATACTCAACCATCCCATAAAAGTCTCTCTCTGGGAAAAGACCTTTGTGAGTGGATCCGCCGTGTTGTCCTCTGAGTCTGTTCTCCTAACCTTGATCACCCTGGAGATCAACCATCTCCATGATCAGGTGATACTGCCTTAGATTATGTCTGGGTCACTGATAGGACCGGGGTTCCCGGGCCAAAACCACACATCCATTGTCACACAATGGTAGGAACCTAGTTCATCTCATGAACCAATATACACCCAAACAGCCTCTTTGGTAGCATCTTAAGTAGCGATGTATCCTGCCTTTATCGTCTAGTATGCCACGGTATCTAGCTTGGAACTCTTCGAACATACCGTCCCTTTACTGAGGGTAAAGACAATGCATGTGACTGACATTCAGTCGTCCTTATCACCCTGGAACCCTTCCAGTGATTCTCCCCAGGATCGATTGATACCATCTCACTACAACTAGTGAGTATCCTAACATCCAATTAGATCTATCTCATAGATCCAAAGCTTAGGATTTAGTAGGTATCACTCTGATCCTATATGGAGAATCATTGTGATAAGCGGAGATTGACCGAGCGTAGCATGGGAAACTCCTTTCTTATCAAGAGTATGTTATCCACGTACTCTACGAGGATTACCACCATACTCCATACCACCTTTTTGTATATACAAGGTTCATCTACCATTTTGATGAAGTCAAACTTTTTGACAATTACATCAAAACAGACGTTCCAACTCCGCGATGTCTGCTTTATCCTATAAAGCAACTTGCACACGTTTCCGCTGCTCCCACTTTCTACGAAGCCCTCTGGCTGTGTACTTATAAACGTTCTCTTCTAAAACATCATTTAGAAAAGCAGTCATGACACCCAACCACCAGATATCGTAGTCATGGTATGTAGCCGTGGCAAGTAGGATCTGGATGGACTTAAGCATAGCCACTGGAAAAAGGTTTCATCATTATCCACGCCTGGTCGATGACGAAAACCTTTAACAAGTCTAGCTTTGAAAGTCTCAACTTTTGCATCTACACCAAGTAATCTTCTCAAGATATACTTGCTCCTGATGGGGATTTAACCCTTTAGATATAGCAACCAAAGTCCATACTTTGTTGGTGTACATGGATTCCATCTCAGATCACTAAACATCCAGCCATTCTTATAGAGTCCTACTCCCGATGGCCAGCTCGAAACTAGTTGGGTCATCATCTCATGATGCCATCCTCGCTCCCACTGTCATAGAGAAACCGAAGTATCTCTCAGGTGGGTGAGGAACCCTACTAGAACGGCGGAGAGGCTGAGATTCATCGGTGTCTATTGAATCCTTTGGTTCTACCAAATCATCTGCTGTAGTTTGCATATCTGGAACCTTTCCAGTTGTACATTACAGACCTTGCCTCGAGTTTGTCAGGATTTTGCTTTTAGACATAGGCCGGACAACCCTAAATCTTAACTAGCTTAAGATATGGGCTCTTCCCTTTCCATATCACATATGAAGTGGTAGGCAACTAATTTGATTGGAACCCTATTCAATAGGTATGCAGCTTCTCAAGTGCATAACTCCCAAAAAGGAAACAGGTAACTCAGTATTACTCATCATAGAGCGCACCATATCGAATGGGGTGCGATTGCTCCGCCCCGATACAACGTTGTGCTATGGTGTATTCGGAGGAGTAATGCTGAGAGAGAATCTCATTCTCCTTTAGAATAGTTCAGGAATTCCATGCACAAGTATTCTCCTCCCTGATCGCATCAAAGGACATAATACGTATACCCTCATTTTGGTTCTCTACTTCCAACTTATATTCCGTGAATATCTCAAAAGGTTCGGACTTGTGTTTCAACAGGAACATATGTCTGAGTCTTGAGAGATCATCAGAGAATGTAATGAAGTACAAAGAACCGGTCTTGGCATTTGTAGACTGGGGACCTTTATACATCAACATGTATCATCCCAAGAGTTCACTAACACTTTCTCTGTTTCCAGTAAACGGGGCTATGGTCATCTTATCTTTGTGACATGACTGGCAAGTTTCACAAGATGTAAATTCAAACTGATTTAAATATGCATCTAAATGTAACTTCAGCCATTCGGGTCGCATTGATATGACCTAGTCTACAATGCCTCAAGAAGGATTCGTTCATTTCTGAACTATTACTCTTGTGTGTGTTCTGTATGCTAAGAACTGTAGTTTGATTTAGAACTTCAATGCTTTTAGATAACGTGCCTGAACCGATCAACTTTTGATATAGAAAATGTTCAAAACATTATCCAACAATACAAAATTTTATCATTTCTTTACAAATAAAGAGAGTGATATGATTTTTTATATCAGGTTCGGTATCTAATAACATTCGTTCAGAATCAATGTATTGGTAATACAGGGTGACAGTGACCAACAGACTTGGCTGCAACACTTGCCCTGTTTTCTGCCTCATGAATCTTATCACCCGTTCTGAGTTCTCTACCTTTCTGTAGCCCTATGTAGCAGATTACATATCTGGGATCCTGATCCGGTATCAAATACCCAGGACGTAGAGGATACAGAGAAACAATTCTTTGTAACGAACACACCCGAAGATGATGCATCAACATGCACTTTCTTCGTTTGGGCGGCACGGGAAATCTGGTATTCCCTAATTTCCTGCTCTGTCTTAAAACATTTATAAGTCGGAGCGGGACCAACGTTCCCCAGCTCAGTATAACAAGTGGGTTCGGTCAATACATCCGTATTATTATCTTAATTAAGACGTGATATGGTCGCTACCTGGAGAGAGAGAGAAGAAAACACTCAGCGTATGCTCTTGCAAGATCAGATTGGTTATTATTTTATCTAATCAGGATGGCTCCCACTGTTTTTATCAAATCATCCTTCAAACCCTAAAAGGAAAGACTAGCCGGGATTAATTACACGCTACAAGTTCGCCAATCTTTCAGCCAGGCCAGTGTCGGTACTTTGAGGGAGGTTCCCCATGCTTTCGCACGAACCTAATTAATGTAAACCTCGTTTTCCCAGAGGCATAATCCCGTTGACACCTTTCTAGACACCTACTTGATCGGCTAATTGCAATGTGTAAAACTCTCCCAGGAGTAACTCTTACTCGCAGTGGGTATCGGGATCCAACTATCTCATAGAAGGTATGCAATCTCATTGCAAATTTCAACGCTTGAAATTCTCGATAATATTTTGCCCCTAGCAGCTATATGACCTTAACATAGTCAACAAATCATTAGTGCTAGTCAAGTTCAACCCGTCATTTCTCGATTGAATTAAACCCACCCGCACGACCCTTAACATAGTCAACAAAGTCGCACGACTACCTGTTCATACTAGAATATTGCATTCTATACCGCCCATTCTTACGCTCGTTTGTTTATAGGCAGGTGCTTTTTATCAGTGTTTGCTAATAATTGCAGGATACAGGTTCTCGGCTCTAAACGGTGAAATCCATGGAAAAATACGACAAAATCCGAGTTCCTGCCAACCACAGATAAAACACGGGTCTCCGCTCTTTATCCGTCTGTTGCCACACACCAGTTTAGGAGACAAAATGACAAATCAATTGTCACCTTCATGCACAAAGCACAATGGCAACACCAAGACCAAGAAATCTACGCGGAGCTCAAGAAAATCCATGTCCAAAGTCCACCTTTCCCTCAACAGAAATTCTGGAAGAAATGTGGAAGTATTTTCAGAAATTACATGTACCAGACAACAGGGGACAGCAGATCAGGGCCGTACAAGAAACACCATACCCTGACTCCATCATAGGGCCACGGATCCGCGGCCAATAGGGGGTATTGGCGGCGGATCCGCGGCCATGTAGGCTTGTCAGATGATGGGCTTTGGGGGGTAGAATGGTATTTTCATGTGTGTTCTGATGGTTGCCCTAGGTCTTCAACCCTCTGCCTATAAATACTCCAGAATTGAGCTAAGCCAAGGGTCCAATTTTGTGTCCACTCTTTTGTAGTTTTTTGTATAGTTCTTCTTCTTCTTCATTCTTTTTCCATGAAAATTGTAGTGAGAGCTTTTTGAGTGGGAGATCAATGAAGATGAGGGCTTTTTGTATCATTCTCTTGTGTTTCTTCTTCCCCTTGAGATTCTTGCTTTCTCTTGATCATTCAACCTCTTCATTGAGCTTGAATGGTTAAGGGTTAGTTATTCATCTCAAGGGTCGTATTTTCTTATGGAATTAGCGCTTCATTTCACATGCGTTCTCTACCCTTCCCTTGATCTTGCAACCTCTTGATTGAGCTTGCAAGTTTAAGGGTTGGCTATTGATCACATGCTTGTCTTGAGTTCTAGTTTCTAATTCTTTTTATTGCTTATTTATTACTCGCTTTTTATTACCTTGCTTTACTTTCTTGCAATTTCATTTCATGCACTTACTTACTTGTAATCTTTTCTTTTCTTTGTTCTTTTCTTTTGCTCTTTGTTGTTCATTTTGTGAATGTTGTAATTATTATTGTTAAGAAGAAATACGATATTATAAGTTAAAGATTTTCTCTTCTCATTTCCTTTTCCCGTTATTTTCCATTGAACTCTGCCCAAACCATACGCAAGCGCTCCGTTAGGCACCCTACCCTGACAAGGTAACGGTGATTCCTAACCGCGACCGGTTGCGTTCGGTTTGGCCGGAGGCGAAAAGCAAGAGACAAGAACGGAAGGACAAGGGTAAATAAGCCGTATTCCACGAATACCGCGCTTAAATCCCCTAATCCACGTTGTTGCCGATTGCTCTAGCTTCAATTGGTCAAGACTCGGCTCAAAGGTTTTGAGTACGGATTTCTTTAGCTTATAATCTCGTATCTTTTTCTTAACAACTTTATACTTGCAAATATTACACATAGGATAGTCTCGAACAAACATACGCAGATTCTTTATTGACTCGTCTAAGACAAGAACGGAAACACAACCATCTCCCTGTGGATCGACCCGTGCTCAACCGGCTAGCTGCATAGCGACACCGTCTTGATTTCGGTTAACTAAAACTCTTTCAATCAAATAGCGTCGTTGCCGGGGAGACGGTAGCGTATTTTCTTTCTTGTTATTCAGGTTAATATTCTTTTTGTATATATTTATAAACAAAAAAGTCTTTTTGTTTTTTTTTGATAATTTCTGTAGGCAAGTGTGCAGATTTTTGCGTATTTGCAAACTGCGATTGTGGGGAGCAAAGTGTGCATTCAAGGCAAAGGTGATTACGAAGTACAGTGCCAAAGATCCGGGTAGTTTGACCCGCGCAAGCGAACCTTTCAAGCTTACCGGATTTGATTCAACGGGGGTTTCCTAACCCAAAACTTAACGGTACGTATTTTACTAACACCTTCTTCTTAAATCCGACGCATCCAATATACTATTCTTTGCAGGATTCTTTGCAAGTTCGCTAGCAAACGCTAAAAATTGACTAACCCGTATTTGTTGCAGTGCGGCGGTTAAACTAAAAAAAAAACAATTTTTTGATTCTTTATAGAATTTTTATTGAATTGTGCATTGCATCAATTAATACGGACTTAAGGGCAAGCGAACCCCACAACATACGGTAAAGGATTTCATCACCTTTTCCGTGGCCCACAAATCACGAACTTGAGCATAACGTTTACCCGCACAAAATTTAAAAGAAACTAGACTTTAAGCCTTAAGGACTTCGCGCTCATTAGGAGAAGTTAACTGTGTTTAGAACCTTGCTTAACGGTATGTTGTTTACGGGGTGTCTAGGAAATTGTTAACGGCGAAACCGCCAAAAGAGAAAGGGTTATTTAATTAAGGAACTTCGCGAAAGCGTTGGAAAACCTCCCCTTATCTCTGCACTTACCTGGCCTCGTGATCAGTGTATCTTGAGCCTGTTTCTCGACACAGTTTTACTTCGACAATCAAGTTCTGGAGCAGGTCTAGTTGACCTAGGTTAACCCTAGAACGATTAGGTGTGGGGTATTTTTTGTGTCGTGATTAGTTTTGTCCATATTCTTTTTGTGTGTATATTTCATTCTTTTGTTAATATATAAACTAAAAAAAAAATATCACATTCCTTTTTCCCTCCTTTTCTCTGCCTTTCTTTCCTTCTCTCTTCATATCATGGGTACTCCACCTCGCAAAACTCTTGCCGAACTTTGGTACCCACAACCAGACATTACTTCATACGGTTCTTGCTTTGGCCGAACATCGAACGACCCATCCATGCCCAAAATTTCGTTGAAAGATCGGATAGACGCATCTCGGACGAACAACTGGACCCCGCAATCCACTTTGTACCAACCGTTTCAAACATTCACCCCTTCTTGCGTTGATACCCCTTTTGAAAGTCCAGTTGTGGCCACAAGACCTATGTCTCTTGCTGAACGTATTGAACAATCTCGTAGCCGATCTTTCACTCCTTTCACCACTTCAAATTCTTGGGATCAACAATTCCATTCACCTTCCTATCCAAATGTTGATCCTTCTCCTATCCAGCCATTCAATTCCTACCAATCCTACCCTACTTTTGCACCTTCCCTAGACATTTCTTCAGAACCGCCATTTGGGAGTTTTCAGTATCCAAACAACTTTGAATCTTTTACTGAAACCCCTTCACAACCCATGTCTAGTCTGGAACAGTCGTTGGAAGACATTAGGGTAGCGTCAAGCCAACAGATGATGGATTTGAATGCGTCCATGGCCGCCATCATGCAACCTAGTGACCCGGTAGCTAGTTTTCAACTAGCTCCAACTTTTTCAATGTATGATGAGGCGGCAGGACAGGCTGTGAATTTGAGTGGAGAGAGTGAGATGTACCCCCTTCCAAATCAAACCTACCAGTCCGAAATTGAATCCCACAACTCCTGTTTTGAAAGTCTATCGAGTATCCCACATGATTTATCAATTAAAGATAGAATGATGAATGAGTTGTGCGACTTCGTAGTGTTTGATTTTCCCGATTGTGAAGGGTCCCTTCCAAGTGAAACCATACCTAATCCTTTTGACCTCTACACCTATATCTTAGAACCAGAATCGATTAATATCCATGCTTTTAATGAGGTGTCAGAGAATTTTGATTTTCACTTGATTGAGGATATTGACGCTGGGGATATTTTGGATGATGAACCCGTAGATTTGGCTGAGTTTGTCTCTTCAAATCATCATCCCAAGTCATTAAATGTTTTTCCCGAACCCCATATGCGTCTGGACTTTGAAGAGAAGAGCATGGATGTGCTAAATTTTGAGGAGAATTTTGAGGATATTTTTGAGGATGAAACAGTTCTAGATGATGAGTCGGATTTTCCAATTCATCCTGTTCCTTTCACTGACTGTGTACACCCTCCAGAACCCTTAACTGATACCCTTCCTCAACCACTTCCCTCCATCCTTTCCATCGTTCCGACCTTGCAAGAACCCGTATCATTTTCACTTCGTATATCTGGTTTACCAAGTTCGGCGTACCCATGGTTTCTCACGAATCTTGAGGGATTTGATCCCATTTCTCGACGGGTAAATATATTAGCACAATCACTTTTTACACATCGCTCATCACAAATTTTGCTAATCTATTCACTCCATTTGCACCCTCAAGTTCGTACTCCACTTCTTTTTTCCTTCCGCCATTCTTCTTCTTTTGATATACCGAGACCGTATCCCGCTTCTCTCCGCATACGGTCTCGCGTATTCTCCATCTCTTTTCTCTACGCCTTCTTTCACCAACCAGCACATTATAGAGATAAAATCTTTGAATGGTTGGTACTAACTTTTGGCCTGTGTAAGGCCTTGTATAGCTTGATACTGTTCTCTTTCCCCCCTAATCCTGAATTTCAACGCTTAACAGTGGAAACTCTGTTTTACTTAAGTTTGGGGGGGACACCTTTTTTGTATATATTTTTTTGTTTTCGTTGTTGTATATAATTTGTTTTTAGGGAGCGCCGGCAATTTTGACCCTCTTGGTATAGCCTGACAGTGAGGGCACTGTCAAGTTTAAGTTTGGGGGTGTGCTCGGTAAGCTTTCTTCCTTCGCATTCATTTGTATATTTTGCATTTGCATACCATATTTAAAAACCCATAAAAATCAAAAATTTTCCAAAAAATATAAAAACTTTGTCATCAAGTTAGCTAATAAGGTAACTTAGATCTTTATTCCGAAAGTTTAGTTGATATGATAGAAATAACTAAATTCTAGGCTTAGGAATTGAAAACCCTAAAAATAACCCTCATTCTGTTTAAACTTGGTAAGTATACGTCCTTACAGTTTTTTTGAGAACTAGGTAATCTTGAGTTCAGTTCTTGAGTTAAGTCAAGATAAAGGGAAAGTATTGAAGCTTTACCGGAGGATAAGTCTGAAAAATAGTTTCTTTTTTTGAGTTCAAATTTAGAAAGTATATACCCTACAAACTGCACATACACGCACCTTGAAACTTGGGATAGTAGAGGATACCTAGAAATACTCTTGCCTGAAAGCCTAGTATGAAAGAAAAAACGGTATTTAAAGCTAAACACCAAAAGAGCATATTGAAAAATATATCCGGTCTTGAAAAAAAAAGAAAAAAGAAAGAAAAAGAAAAATAGAATAAAGTCAAGACCTGGAAACTGCTATTTACGCTTTAAAGTTCACACATTCAGTAATCGGTCGTTAGTGCCTCAAGAAGCATTAATAGTCGCATGAAAGATGTGTGAGCAAATCCGTCCATCCTTAATGAAAAGAAGTAGTATTAGGTATTAGGGCAAGGGTATTATAGCTTGAATTGAATTGTTAAGTGTAGGGGTGCAAATATACACACACGTAGGGGTATACAATCGATGTTTGAATAAAAGATAGAAATAAAGAATAAGACTTGTGTTTTCTGTAAAGTTGATAAAAATCCCTGATTTGAGGCCGCACTTTAGAAGGAAAACTCAGGAGAACCAACATCTTTCTAAATTTTTTTTGGAACGTATATGATCTAAGAATAAATAGATTAGAGGTGTGAAGCATAAGGGTTGGATATTTCTAACTTAGGATGATAGAATTTCTAACATAAATACTAAACTGTAGGAGTAGAATCGACGTTAACTTATGACACTAGCTTGACGGGATTTTGTGGGTAGTATCCGCTGAAAACCCTCAGGAGACAACACTCCTCCTACTAGGGACACCTAGAGGTTTAACGGCTTGTTGCACATGCTCAGTGCAATCGCGTTCCCTGCGAAAGTGCGGTTAGGATTTTATTTTTTTGAATAATTGGTTTTGCTCGGGACGAGCAAAACTTAAGTTTGGGGGTATTTGTTCATACCAGAATATTGCATTCTATACCGCCCATTCTTACGCTCGTTTGTTTATAGGCAGGTGCTTTTTATCAGTGTTTGCTAATAATTGCAGGATACAGGTTCTCGGCTCTAAACGGTGAAATCCATGGAAAAATACGACAAAATCCGAGTTCCTGCCAACCACAGATAAAACACGGGTCTCCGCTCTTTATCCGTCTGTTGCCACACACCAGTTTAGGAGACAAAATGACAAATCAATTGTCACCTTCATGCACAAAGCACAATGGCAACACCAAGACCAAGAAATCTACGCGGAGCTCAAGAAAATCCATGTCCAAAGTCCACCTTTCCCTCAACAGAAATTCTGGAAGAAATGTGGAAGTATTTTCAGAAATTACATGTACCAGACAACAGGGGACAGCAGATCAGGGCCGTACAAGAAACACCATACCCTGACTCCATCATAGGGCCGCGGATCCGCGGCCAATAGGGGGTATTGGCGGCGGATCCGCGGCCATGTAGGCTTGTCAGATGATGGGCTTTGGGGGGTAGAATGGTATTTTCATATGCGTTCTGATGGTTGCCCTAGGTCTTCAACCCTATGACTATAAATACTCCAGAATTGAGCTAAGCCAAGGGTCCAATTTTGTGTCCACTCTTTTGTAGTTTTTTGTATAGTTCTTCTTCTTCTTCATTCTTTTTCCATGAAAATTGTAGTGAGAGCTTTTTGAGTGGGAGATCAATGAAGATGAGGGCTTTTTGTATCATTCTCTTGTGTTTCTTCTTCCCCTTGAGATTCTTGCTTTCTCTTGATCATTCAACCTCTTCATTGAGCTTGAATGGTTAAGGGTTAGTTATTCATCTCAAGGGTCGTATTTTCTTATGGAATTAGCGCTTCATTTCACATGCGTTCTCTACCCTTCCCTTGATCTTGCAACCTCTTGATTGAGCTTGCAAGTTTAAGGGTTGGCTATTGATCACATGCTTGTCTTGAGTTCTAGTTTCTAATTCTTTTTATTGCTTATTTATTACTCGCTTTTTATTACCTTGCTTTACTTTCTTGCAATTTCTTTTCATGCACTTAATTAATTGTAATCTTTTCTTTTCTTTGTTCTTTTCTTTTGCTCTTTGTTGTTCATTTTGTGAATGTTGTAATTATTATTGTTAAGAAGAAATACGATATTATAAGTTAAAGATTTTCTCTTCTCATTTACTTTTCCCGTTATTTTCCATTGAACTCCGCCCAAACCATACGCAAGCGCTCCGTTAGGTACCCTACCCTGACAAGGTAACGGTGATTCCTAACCGCGACCGGTTGCGTTCGGTTTGGCCGGAGGCGAAAAGCAAGAGACAAGAACGGAAGGACAAGGGTAAATAAGCCGTATTCCACGAATACCGCGCTTAAATCCCCTAATCCACGTTGTTGCCGATTGCTCTAGCTTCAATTGGTCAAGACTCGGCTCAAAGGTTTTGAGTACGGATTTCTTTAGCTTATAATCTCGTATCTTTTTCTTAACAACTTTATACTTGCAAATATTACACATAGGATAGTCTCGAACAAACATACGCAGATTCTTTATTGACTCGTCTAAGACAAGAACGGAAACACAACCATCTCCCTGTGGATCGACCCGTGCTCAACCGGCTAGCTGCATAGCGACACCGTCTTGATTGCGGTTAACTAAAACTCTTTCACTAGGGCCATCTGTAGCAGTGGTTGCAGTATCACATACTCAACCATCCCCTAAAAGTCTCTCTTTGGGAAAAAGGCCTTCGTGAGTGGATCCGCCGTGTTGTCCTCTGAGTCTACTCTCCTAACCTCGATCACCCTGGAGATCAACTATCTCCATGATCAGGTGATGCTGCCTTAGATTATGTCTGGGTCACTGATGGGACCAGGGTTCCAGGGCCTAAGCCACACTTCCATTGTCATACAATGGCAGGAACCTAGTTCATCTTATGAACCAATATACACCCAAACATTCTCTTTGGTAGTATCTTCAATAGCGATGTTACCATCCTTTTTCATCTAGTTTGCCACGGTATCTAGCTTGGAACTCTTCCAACATACCGTCCCTCTATTGAGGGTAAAGACAATGCCCGTGACTGACATTCAGTCGTCTTTATCACCCTGGAACACTTCCAGTGATTCTCATCAGGATCGATTGATACCATCTCACTACATCTAGTGAGAATCCTAACATCCAATTACATCTATCTCATAGATGAAAACTCAGGATTTAGGAGGTATCACTTTGATCCTATTTAGGGAATCCTAGTGATAATAGGAGATTGACCGATCGTAGTATAGGAAACTCTTTTCCTATCAAGAGTATGTTGTCTACGTACAATACGAAGATGACCACCTTACTCTCTACTACCCTTTTGTATATACAAGGTTCGTCTACCATTTTGATGAAGTCAAACACTTTGACTATCACATCAAAACAGACGTTCCAACTCCGCGATTCCTGCTTCATTATGTAAAGCAACTTGCACACGTTTCCGCTGCTCCCACTGTTTACGAAGACCTCTGGCTGTGTTCTTATAGACGTTCTCTTCTAAATCAGTATTTAGAAAAGCAGTCATGGCACCCAACCGCCAGATATCGTAGTCATGGTATGTAGCCGTGGTAAGTAGGATCTGGATAGACTTAAGCATAGCTACTGGAAATAGGTTTCATCATTATCCACGCCTGGTCGATGACGAAAACCTTTAACAAGTCTAGCTTTGAAAGTCTCAACTTTTCCATCTACACCAAGTAATCTTCTCAAGATATACTTGCTCCTGATGGGGATTTAACCCTTCAGATATAGCAGCTAAAGTCCATACTTTGCTGGTGTACATGGATTCCATCTCAGATCGCTAAGCATCCAGCCATTCTTACAGAGTCCCTACTCTCGATGGCCTGCTCGAAACTAGTTGGGTCATCATCTCATGATGCAATCCTTGCTCCCACTGTCATCGAGAAACGGAGGTATCTCTCAGGCGGATGAGGAACCCTATTAGATCGGCGGAGAGGCTGAGGTTCGTCGGGAACTATAGAATCTTATGGTTCTGTCAAATCATCAACTGCAGTTTTGTATAGCTGGAACCGTTCCAGTTCTACAGAACTGATCCTGCCTCGATCTTGTCCGGATTTTGCTTTAGACATAGGCCGGACAACCCCAAATCTTAACTCGCTTAAGAGATGGGTTCTTCCCATACCATATCTCATATGGAGTGGTAGGCACTGATTTGATTCAAACCTAATTCAATAGGTATGCAGCTTCTCAAGTGCATAACCCCAAAAGGAAATAGGTAACTCAGTAATACTCATCATAGAGCACACCATATCTAATATTGTGCAATTGCTCCGCCCTGATACACCATTTTGCTGTTGTGTATTCAGAGGAGTAGTACGGAGAGAGAATCTCATTCTCCTTTAGAATGGTCCAGGAATGCCATGCACAAGTACTCTCCTCCCTGATCTTATCATAGGACATAATACTTATACCCGTATTTTGGTTCTCTACTTCTAACTTATATTCTGTGAATACCTCAAAAGGTTCGGACTTATGTTTCAACAGGAACATATGACTGAATCTTGAGAGATTATCAGAGAATATAATGAAGTATAAAGAACCAGTCATGGCATGTGTAGACAGGAGACCTTACATACATCATCATGTATCAGTCCCAAGAGTTTACTAACTCTTTCTCTATTTCTAATAAACAGAGCTATGGTCATCTAATCTTTGTGACATGACTGGCAAGTTTCACAAGATGTAAATTCAAACTGATTTAAATATGCATCTAAAATGTAACTTCAGCCAGTCGGGTCGCATTGATGTGACCTAGTCTACAATGCCTCAAGAAGGATTCGTTCATTTCTGAACTCTTCTTCTTGTGTGTGTTCTGTATACTAGGAACTGTAGTTTGATTTAGAACTTCAATGCTTTTAGATAACGTGCCTGAACCGATCAACTTTTGATATAGGAAATGTTCAAAACATTATCCAACAATACAAAATTATATCATTTCTTTACTAATAAAGAGACTGATATGATTTTGTATATCAGGTTCGGTATCTAATAGCATTTGTTCAGAATCAATGTATTCGTAATACAGGGTGACAGTGACCAACAGACTTGGCTGCAACACTTGCCCCGGTTTCTGTCTCATGAAACTTATCATCTGTTATCAGTTTTTCTACCTTTTTGTAGCCCTATGTAACAACATACATATCTGGGATCCTGATCCGGTATCATATACCCTGGATGCAGAGGATACTGAGAAACAGTTCTTTGTAATGAACACACCCGAAGGAGATGCATCATATGCACTTTCTTCGTTTGGGCGGCATAGGAATTCTGGTATTCCCCAATTTCCTGCTCTGTCTTATAACAATTATAAGTTGGAGCGGGACCAACGTTCCCCAGCTCAGTATAACAAGCAGGTTCGGTCAATTTTCCGTATTATTATCTTGATTAAGGCGTGATATGGTCGCTACCTGGAGAGAGAGAGAAGAAAACACTCTGCGTGCGCTCTTGCAAGATCAGATTGGTTATATATTTTATCTAATCAGGATGGCTCCCACTGTTTTTATCAAATCTTCCTTCAAACCTTAAAAGGAAAGACTAGCCGGGATTAATTACACTCTACAAGTTCGCCAATCTTTCAGCCAGGCCAGTGTCGGTATTTTGAGGGAGGTTCCCCATGCTTTCGCACGGACCTAATTACTGTAAACCTCGTTTTCCCAGAGGCGTAACCCCGTTGACACCTTTCTAGACACCTACTTGATCGGCTAATTGTAAAGTGTAAAACTCTCCCAGGAGTAACAATTACTCGCAGTGGGTATCGGGATCCAACTATCACATAGAAGGTATGCAATCTCATTGCAAGTTTCAACACTTGAAACTCCCGATAAAGGTTTTTACCCCTAGCACCTATGACCTTGGCTAAGGTCAACAAATCATAGGTACTAGTCAAGTTCTACCCGTCATTTCGTGATTAATTAGACCCACCCACATGACCCTTGGCTAAGGTCAACAAAGCCACATGACTGTCCTAACTAATCGCATCATATGCTGTGTAGGAAGACATCACTTAGCTACCGCACACTACACCTCGGCTATGGTCGACAAACGTAGCACGAATACTAAGTACTCTACTTCCTAAAATGACGGAGGGTTGCGAATGGTTTTTATGAAAAACCTTTAACGCTTTGAACTTGATCTCGTTGCGGAATCAAATGGTTTTTAAATGGAATGTTTTCGAGGCTTTTCTAGTTTTGCTAAAGGGGTCACTCCCGGTGAAGGGATCGTCGGCCCTTTCCTCGTCGAATGAGGTGCGGGATATATCATATATATCACTGTGCAAAGCAGAAACTATAGAAGCAATCAAATACAAACCGAGTGTGTAGCATCTGCCAGTTATTGCTGAAGGAGTCACTCCCGGTGAAGGGATCTCGGTCCTTTCCTTATCGAATAAGGTGCAGGATGTTCTTTAATGAACACCGCGATGCAAAGCAAGAACTGTAGCTACCTGTTTTATTTTGAAATTCGATTCCACAACATCAATTAGGTTTATTTTCTTTCATTAATCTCATTAATGAATATCCCATCATTTAAGTCCACCTAACCATCACAGATAAATATAACGTACGCTTATGCCATCCGCATTCGCCTCGATGTCCCGTCTGCACCGTTAGGTTAGGTAACTAACGCCAGAGCGAGGCAGGGCTAGCGCGGGTGTAAAACATAAGCAACGTCTATATAATATATCATATATACTATATATAATACCTGTCACAGAACATTACATGATCTCATCACAGATAAAACACAGCAGAAGAAACATATGAAATATTGGATATACTAGGACGTCCGTGTTTTCAATACGAGCCAGTATAAAACACGGATTCCACGGTCGTGATGAATAGCCAATCCCACACCCCTAGACCCCTACGAGAGCGGCAAGCAACCCTACCAATTCTAGGGTTAGGAGACCCGGACTCGACTCCTCGAGTTGGTCTCCCACTGGACCCCAGAACCCGGTTACTTGTGCTCCCCTCCTTGGGTCTATCCTAATGCAGAAAAGTAAATAATATACAACGGGTGACGACTTCCGCAACGTGGAAGTGCCCCAATAAAAGAATATTACATACAAGTTTTTACATGAATGAAAATGAAAAACACTCATCTCACATAAAAAAACCCCCGGCTATTCAAACACGATGATCCAATATAACATATCCAGCAACACATAACATCACATGTCATCAACGTAAGTAAATATGTCCATCCCAATTGTCGTTGACATATAGCAACAAAACCGGCGATATCACATATTACACTTACGGTCACAGAAAAGAAAGTGTAAAACTACAACAGTTGGAATCCGCAACCACCTCAGACATCGCATGCCTGACCAAATGAATTACTTAGACATCGCATGCCTAACAATTATAAACCCCGCATTTTAGTCTCATTATCGAAAACTCTTTTCAATATCAAGTCGGGCAATTCAACAGGATTCCCGACATTCTGATCGAATGCTCGTCGCAAACTTTAGTAGGCGACCGCACCCCCAACGCCGTCGACGAAGTGCACCAAGGCGGAACACCGCTACCGGGAGCACCTGAACGGATGCTTTCGGCGACGGGGTTCTCCTACAGTCACTTGGTCGGGGCTATGGGGTGAGGCTGTCTATTAAGTTTACCCGGCGAGTATCCGCGTACGCTACGTGATTGCGACGGACTTTTGATCACATCAAAACTCCGTGGCAACCGATCAAATGAGACTAAACTGCTATGTTTATAACATTCATTCCGTTATCTCATAACTATTTGCGAATTCCAATTATTGTATCACATTCCGGATAAATAGAAAATGTTAAACTTTCCGATCGAACAATCGAACACCCAAGTTTTCCCGATACAGCTCAACACATGAAATAAGTTTAACAACATTCAGTTCGTGCCTCAGTAGCAACGGTCCAGCCGTAGAAGGGTCAAGCCAATGCCTCACATGTGGCACGCCGTACTGCCCCAAACCCGAAGGTTCAAAGTGCAGTTCAAGACGGTCACATAATCGAGTTAAGGTTTGTTGTCTTCTAGAGGGTCCATCGCGTTACTTGCACTACTTAGAACGTCGTTAAACTACGGAAAAATCCAACAATTGGAAATTTCCCGGCAGGGGAAAAAGTGGGTATTTATATCCGGTCGAACCTTTTAACATATTCTAAAATTTATCCGGAAAGCCACATAGACAAAATTTGATACCCCGATCGAAACACCGAATCCCCAAAACAAACCCAGAAAATTCAACTCTTGAATAAATATTAAAAATTCCCAGAAAATCCAGCATAATCAATTATGAGTTACTGTGTAAACAATATCAAATAAAGTGGCCGTACAGCCTTACGAGCCTTGCTCGTGCCGCGGAACCGCGGCAGTTTGATGGAGATAGGGGCACGAATTTCACAGTTTCTCTTAAATTCACCTGCTGATTTTTCTGCATATTTTTAATGTTGAAAAATTCACTGTTTTCAAAAAAGGACAGAGAGCATGATCCGGGTTCAGGTTTTGGTTCGATCGGACTTCAAATTGCGTCTAGACTTCGCCTAAGGCTCTAGCTAGGCTCTGATACCACTGTAGGGTTCCTAGGCACTCTAGTGAAGTCTCACAAGTGATCAAACACGCTAATTTCTTTAAATTACGGTGCCGAGAAAACCTAGAACGGATCGTTAACTAGATATTTAGGCGAAACATGTAAACTAGTTAACATTTTAACTAAGGGAACGGATATACAACCTTTGTAGATCCGGTCCACCACCTCCACGGCTCCGCAATGAAGTCCCCTCACTGTCCAAATCATGTCTTGGGCTCTAGCGTCGGCATCATCGAAGAATGGGCGAGCTTGATCGTCGGTTCAATGCCGAAGATGATCTACGTCGAGGTATCGCAAGAACAAGCTCCAACTTCATCAAGCTTTGAAAACTTGTGAAGGAAACACCCTATACTACTTGGCAAGAGGTAGAGGATGAAGAAATAGGAGTTGGGTTCACTTTAGATTTGGATTTCTCACACTTTTTCAACACTTGCCATTGGAGTAGCAAGCTTTTCCATGGAAGATGAAGATGATGAAGAAGAAGATATGATAAGTTATTCCTTAAAAGAAAAATAAAATAAATGAATACTTATCATCTCTTTGACCATGGTTTAGTGTAGAGTTTTAACTAAGGTTAGAGAGTGGTTAGGGTTAGATAAAAGACAAGAATGGTGGACTAAGTTCAAAGCTTCAAGAAGCTTTCAAATAAAAACAAAAACTAGCAAACATTCTTATCTCTTTATCTTTTCTTTTTCCAAAATAAACAAAAGGAATAAATAAATGATTAAGTAAATGAAAAAGAAACCCTAATCACTAATTAACCATGGTTTAACACTTTACACAAAACCAAGCTAGAATGTATCATCAAACATGATACAATCATGTGCACAAAACTATATCGAATATACAATGTGCACATCCGCGCGAGAAAATCCATTTAAAGTGAACCGATACTAGTTACTGCAAAGCAATATATCAAATATATAATTATGTATTAAATCATTAAATCAACACTTGATTTAACGATCCGGTCATATCGCATATAACCGGCTAGTATCCAATGTGTCGGCTTATCGAATCAATCCTTGATTCGATAACTGGGTTATATCGCATATAACCATTCGATACATTGATCGCGAGAATAGAATACGGTATCATATACACGCATTATTCTCGGTCCCGCACATATCTCATATGCGCTCCTATTTCGTTTCGCTTGAGCTAGGAAACCTCTGTGTAGTACTCTAAAGACTCGTCAATACGCCGGTAGCAGATGATGATCATATCAAACATCCGCAAGCCGCAAGCGGTCTGCTAAACGTAACGGCCACCCGGGTATTGAGCGATCAGAAGATCGACGAGCAAGCCCGCTCACACTCCTGCGAATCCAACCAGTAACACTTACCGTATAGTCCGGTCTGTTCGTCTGATATGTCGCATATCTCGCCTAGGGGTGGTAAACGTCAGACCCCAATAGCTCGATAAGTCATGCCGACGTAGGGTCCATAACATTCGTGAAACTACTGATAACACTTACCAGTATATCACTGCAACCCTGGCCAGGGATTTCCTGTTATGGCCAGTCGAGCATAGCACAACATCAACCCCCAATACCGGGAGAGACGAATCCCCTCCTATCGCTCATTGCCTCCATATGAATCGGGACTGTACCCAAAAACCACCTGTTTGCACAACTCAGTAGAGCCGTGGTAGGGTGGAAACCAAAGCACAGTGGGTGACACACAATACTCTATGACGATCTCGGGTCAACAGACTAAGCTGTACCAGTGTCACCAGAGAACTGCCATCTGATGTGAGGTATAATACCATCAGGGAGTTCTCGGCGAGTCCGTTCAGTGTACCCAGTCTCCACCGAGCACCCGCATACCATCTCCGATGTCAAACACCAATGGATATGGGATCATCCATCGCCCATCGCATGGGTCGAGAAGATATACGCTAGTCTACTCTGGAATATCGATGCCCCGTCTCGATATTCCCTCGACTAGGAACATTTCAAGGATGTACTCATGGACTATCCAGGCCCCACTAGTATGATCTACATCATAGTCCTGGAAGTCGAGTACATATCCTAAGGGCTTTATCAACATGTAATCAGAGAGACAAAAAGTATACATGTTAAGATAAAGTGCAACCAGATAGCATACTATCATGTCGAGCAAGAAAGTCCTTCCTATATATGTCCCAGCATCCACTACAATATACATCCAATGTACAGTAATGGCCTCTAGGGCATACATATAACTAACACCGAGATCGTCATAGAGTCTTGTGTGGTTCCCACTGTGCTTTGATTTGCACCTTACCACGTCCAAGAGGGCGTGCAAAACGGTGGTTTTTGGGTACAGTCCCGAATCACATGGAGGCAATGAGCGATAGGAGGGAATTCGTCTCTCCCGGTATAGGGAGTTGATGTTGCGCTGTGTTCTATTGGCTATAACCGGAAATCCCTGGCTAGGGTTGCTGAGATTTACTGGTAAGTGTTACCAGTAGTTTCTCGAACTGTTATATACCTCATATCGACACGACTTATCGAGCTATTGGGGTCTGACGTTTACCACCCCTAGGCGAGATATGCAACATATCAGACGAACAGACCGGACTGTACGGTAAGTGTTACTGGTTGGATTCACAGGAGTGAGCGGTCTTGCTCGTCGATCTTCTGATCGCTCAATACCCGGGTGGCCGTTACGTTTAGCAGACCGCTTGCGGCTTGTGGGTGTTTGATATGATCATCACCTGCTGCCGGCGTATTGACGAGTCTTTAGAGTCCTACACAGAGGTTTCCTGGCTCAAGCGAAACGAAATAGGAGCGCATATGAGATATGTGCGGGACCGAGAATAATGCGTGTATGTGATACCGTATTCCATTCTCGCGATGAATGTATCGAATGGTTGTATGCGATATAACCTAGTTATCGAATCAAGTATTGATTCGATAAGCCGATACATAGGATACTAGTCGGTTATATGCGATATGACCGGATCGTTAAATCAAGTGTTGATTTAATGATTTAATGTATAATTATATATTTGATATATTACTTTGCATTAACTAGTATCGGTTCACTTTAAATGGATATTCTCACTCGGATGTGCACATTGTATATGTGATATACTTTTGTGCACTTGATTGTATCATGTTTGATGATACAAGTTAACTTGAGTTTGTGTAAAGATTAAACCATGGTTATATGAGTGGTTAGGGTTTTGTTTATTTACTTATTCATTTATTTATTTCTTTTGTTCATTTTTGGCAAAAGAAAATGATAAAGAGAAAATGGTGGCTTTCTTTGTTTGATATTGAAGCTTCATGAAGCTTTGACTAAGTCACCATTTTGTCTCATGCTTAACCCTAACCATTCCACTTAACCCTAGTTCATTCTCTACACTTGACCATGGTTGGTTTATGATAAGTATTCTTTTTATTTTCTTTTTGAAAAAATACTTATCATA
Organism: Agapanthus africanus; assembly: GCA_030015575.1. Taxonomy (NCBI): domain Eukaryota; kingdom Viridiplantae; phylum Streptophyta; class Magnoliopsida; order Asparagales; family Amaryllidaceae; genus Agapanthus; species Agapanthus africanus. The sequence continues at coordinate 162,274,503 of CM057340.1, read as the reverse complement.
ACATACTTCATCTTCTTCTTCTTCTTCTTCAAGAAGAATAGCTTGCCTGCATCAATGGCAACTTGAGAAAATGAGTGAGAAATCCAATTCTAAAGTGAACCCACTTCCTATTTCTTCATCCTCTACCTCTTGCCAAGTAGTATAGGGTGTTTTCTTCGCAAGTTTCATGACTTGGTGAAGTGGGAGCTTGATCTTATGATGCCTCGACGTAGATCATCTTTGGCATCGTAGTCGATGACCTAGCCCGCCCATTTCTCCGATGAAGCCGACACTAGAGCCCGGGATTTGATTTGTACAGCAAGGGGACTTCATCATGGAGCTATGGAGGTGGAGAACCGGATCTACAAAGGTTGTATTTCCGTTCTTTTAGTTTAGTTGTAAACTAGTTGCTTTTGTCGCCTAAAATTCTAGTTAACGATCTAGTCTAGGGTTTCTCGGCGCCGTAAATTTTGAAACGGGCATGGTTGATGCCTTGTGAGAATTCATTAGTGTGCCTAGGAACCCTACAGTGGTATCAGAGACTAACTAGAGCCTTAGGCGATGCGTAGACGATGTTAGAAACCCGATCGAACCCGAAACCCCAAATTTTCCATGCTCTCTGTACAATTTTCAAAAACAGGGATTTTTGTGAATTAAAAATTCTCCGAAAATAGAGCAGGAAAAACTAAGAATTACTGTGAAGTTTGGGCCTCTAATTCCATAATTCGACCGTGGAACCGCGGCCAAACCAGGTGTTTGGCGGCGCTTCCGCGGCCCAAATTTGGACTTAGTCCCTCAAATTTCATATATTTATTCTTAGGTCCATTCTTGGCAATTTTTTATGTGAATTTTTTAATTCCACTCAAGTGTTGAGTTTTCTAGGGTTTTATTGGGGATTCGTTAATTTGATCGGATAATTTAACTTCGTTTATGTTTTTCCGGATATTTTAGAAACTGTTAAAAAGTTCGACCGGATATAAATACCCACTTTTTCCCCTGCCGGGAAATTTCCAAGTGTTGGATTTTTTCCATGGTTTAAAGACGTTCTAAGTAGTGCAAGTAAAGTGATGGTCCCTCTAGAAGACAACAAACCTTAACTCGATTATGTGACCGTCTTGAACTGCCCTTTGAACCTTAGGGTTTGGGGCAGTACGGCGTGCCACATGTGAGACGTTGGCTTGACCCTTCTACGGCTGGACCGTTGGTACTGAAGCACGAAGTGAATGTTTTTAAACTTATTTCATGTGTTGATCTGTTTCGGAAAACTTGGGTGTTTGAATGTTCGATCGGAAAGTTTAACATTTTCAATTTATCTGGAATGTGATACAATAATTGGAATTCAGAAGTAGTTATGAGATAACTGAATGAATGTTATAAATCAAGCACTTTAGTCTCACTTGATCGGTTGCCACGGAATTTTGATGTGATCAAAAGTCCGTCGCAATCACGTAGCGTACGCGGATACTCGCCGGGTAAACTTATTAGACAGCTACATCCCTTAACCCCGACCAAGTGACTGTAGGAGAACCCCGTTGCCGAAAGCATCCGTTCGGGTGCTTGCGGTAGCGGTGTTCCGCCTTGGTGCACTTCGTCGTCGGCATCGGGGGTGCGGCCGTCTACTGAAGTTTGCGACGAGCATTCGATCAGGATGTCGGGAATCTTGTTGAATTGCCCGACTTGATATTGAAAAGAGTTTTCGATTTTGAGACTAAAATGCGGGGTTTATAATTGTTAGGCATGCGATGTCTAAAGAATTCATTTGGTCAGGCATGCGATGTCTGAGGTGGTTGCGGATTCCAACTGTTGTAGTTTTACACTTTCTTTTCTGTGACCGTAAGTGTAATATATGATATCGCCGGTTTCGTTGCTATATGTCAACGACAATTGGGATGCGCATATTTACTTACGTTGATGACATGTGATGTTATGTGTTGCTGGATATGTTATATTGGATCGTCGTGTTTGAATAGCCAGGGGTTTTTTTTATGTGAGATGAGTGTTTTTCATTTTCATTCATGTAAAAACTTGTATGTAATATTCTTTTTATTGGGGCACTTCCAGGTTGCGGAAGATGTCACCTTTTGTATATTATTTACTTTTCCGCACTAGGATAGACCCAAGGAGGGGAGCACAAGTAACCGGGTTCTGGAGTCCAGTGGGAGACCAACTCGAGGAGTCGAGTCCGGGTCTCCTAACTCCAGAATTGCTAGGGTTGCTTGCCGCTCTCGTAGGGTCTTGGTGTGTGGGTTTGGCTATTCATCACGACCGTGGAATCCGTGCTTTATACTGGCTCGTATTGAAAACACGGACGTCCTAGTATATCCAATATTTCATATGTTTCTTCTGCTGCGATATCTGTGATGTGATCATGTGATATGTTCTGTGATGGATACTGCATATAGTATATATGATATATTATATAGGCGTTACTTATGTTTTACACCCGTGCTAGCCCTGCCCAGCTCTGCCGTTAGTTACCTAACCTAACGGTGCACGAGGGGACATCGAGACGAATGCGGATGGCATAAGAGTACGTCGTATTTATCTGTGATGTTTAGGTACTTAAATGATGGGACTTCATTAATGTGATTAATGAAATAAAATAAACCTAAGATGTTGTAGAATCGAATTTCAAAATAAAACAGGTAGCTACAGTTGTTGCTTTGCACAGCGGTGTATATGATATATCCTGCACCTTATTCGATAAGGAAAGGACCGAGATCCCTTCACCGGGAGTGATTCCTTTAGCAATAACTGGCAGATGCTACAACCCTCGGTTTGTCTTTTGATTGCTTTTAAGTGTTTTTGCTTTGCACAGTGATATATATGATATATCCCGCACCTCATTCGACGAGGAAAGGACCGACGATCCCTTCACCGGGAGCGACTCCTTTAGCAAAACTAGAAAAGCCTCAAAAACACTCCATTTCAAAATTCATTCGATCCTACAACGATATCAAGTTCATTACGCAATAGGTTTTCAAAAAAACCTGTCGTAGCCCTCCATCATTTCAGATAAGTTGTATATAGTATTCGTGCTGCATTTATTGGCTTTCGTCAAGGTGCAGTGTGCGGTAGCTATATGCTGCTTATCTGCTAGCATACGATGCGATTGGATTAGGGTAGTCGTGCGGCTTTGTTGGCTTTCGTCAAGGGTCGTGCGGGTGGGTTTAATTCAATCAAGAAATTTACGGGTTGAACTTGACTAGCGGGCTATGGTTTGTTGGCTTTCGTCAAGGTCATAGCACGTTAGGGGCAAAATATTATCGGGAATTTCAAGTGTTGAAATTTGCAATGAGATTGCATACCTTCGATGAGATAGTTGGATCCCGATACCCGCTGCGAGTAAGAGTTACTCCTGGGAGAGTTTTACACATTACAATTAGCCGATCAAGTAGGTGTCTAGAAAGGTGTTAACGAGGTTACGCCTCTGGGAAAATGAGGTTTACACTAATTAGGTTCGTGCGAAAGCACGGGGGACCTCCCTCAAAGTACCGACACTGGCCTGGCTGAAAGATTGGCGAACTTGTAGTGTGTAATTAATCCCGGCTAATCTTTCCTTTTAGGGTTTGAAGGAAGATTTGATAAAAAGCAGTGGGAGCCATCCTGATTAGATAAAATAATAACCAATCTATTCTTGCATGAGCGCACGCTGAGTGTTTTCTTCTCTCTCTCTCCTGGTAGCGACCATATCACGCCTTAATCAAGATAATAATACGGATTATTGACCGAACCCGCTTGTTATACTGAGCTGGGGAATGTTAGTCCCGCTCCAACTTATAATTGTTATAAGACAGAGCAGGAAATTGGGGAATACCAGATTTCCCGTGCCGCCCAAACGAAGAGAGTGCATGCTGATGCATCATCTTCGGGTGTGTTCATTACAAAGAACTGTTTCTTGAGGCATTGTAGACTAGGTCATATCAATGCGACCCGACTAGCTGAAGTTACATATATATGCATATTTAAATCAGTTTGAATTTACATCTTGTGAAACTCGCCAGTCATGTCACAAAGATAAGATGACCATAGCTCCGTTTACTGGAAACAGAGAAAGAGTCAATGAACTCTTGGGACTGATACATGATGATGTATGTAAGGTCTCCAGTCTACACATGCCAGGACTGATTCTTTATACTTCATTATATTCTCTGATAATCTCTCAAGATTCAGTCATATGTTCCTGTTGAAACATGAGTCCGAACCTTTTGAGATATTCACAGAATATAAACGAGAAGTAGAGAACCAAAATTACGGGTAAAAGTATTATGTCCTTTGATGAGATCAAGGAGGAGAATACTTGAGCATGGAAATCCTGGATTATTCTAAAGGAGAATGAGATTCTCTCTCAGCATTACTCCTCCGTATACACCATAGCACGATGGTATATCGGGGCGGAGCGATCACACCCTATATGATAAGGTGTGCTCTATGATGAGTACTACTGAGTTACCTATTTCCTTTGGGGTGTTATGCACTTGAGAAGATGCATACCTATTGTATAGGGTTCCAATCAAATCAGTTGCCTACCACTCCATATGAGATATGGAAAGGGAAGAGCCCATTTCTTAAGTTAGTTAAGATTTGGGGTTGTCCAGCCTATGTCTAAAAGCAAAATCTGGACAAGCTCGAGGCAAAGTCTGTTATGTAGAACTGGAAAGGTTCCAGCTATACAAAATACAGCAGATGATTTGGTACAACCAAAGGATTCAGTAGATACCAACGAACCTCAGCCTCTCCGCCGATCTAGTAGGGTTCCTCACCCACCTGAGAGATACTTCGGTTTCTCTATGACAGTGGGAGCGAGGATTGCATCATGAGATGATGACCCAACTAGTTTCGAACTGGCCATCAGGAGTGGGACTCTGTAAGAATGGCTGGATTCTTAGCGATCTGAGATGGAATCCTAATACACCAACAAAGTATGGACTTTGGTTGCTATATCTGAAGGGTTAAATCCCCATCAGGAGCAAGTATATCTTGAGAAGATTACTTGGTGTAGATGGAAAAGTTGAGACTTTCAAAGATAGAGTTGTTAAAGGTTTTCGTCATCGACCAGGCGTGGATAATGATGAAACCTTTTTCCAGTGGCTATGCTTAAGTCCATCCGGATCCTACTTGCCACGGCTACATACCATGACTATGATATCTGGCGGTTGGGTGTCATGACTGCTTTTCTAAATGATGTTTTAGAAAAGTGCGTCTATAAGTACACAGCCAGAGGGCCTCGTAGACAGTGGGAGCAGCGAAAACGTGTCCAAAATGATTTATAGGATAAAGCAGGCATCGCGGAGTTGAAACATCTGTTTTGATGGATTAGTCAAAGAAGTTGACATCATCAAAATGGTAGATGAACCTTGTATAAACAAAAAGGTAGTAGGGAGTATGGTGACGATCCTCGTAGAGTACGTGGATGACATACTCTTGATAGGGGAGGAGTTTCCTATGCTACGCTCGATCAATCTCCGCTTATCACAATGATTCTCTACATAGGATCGAAGTGATACCTACTAAATCCTGGATTTTGGATCTATGAGATAGATCTAAATGGATGTTAGGCTACTCACTAGTTGTAGTGAGATGGTATCAGTTGATCCTGGGGAGAATCACTGGAAGGGTTCCAGGGTGATAAAGACGACTGAATGTCAGTCACAGGCATTGTCTTTACCCTCAGTGAAGGGACGGTATGTTGGAAGAGTTCCAAGCTAGATACCGTGGCATACTAGACGATAAAGGCTGGATACATCGCTACTTAAGATGCTACCAAAGAGGATGTTTGGGTGTATATTAGTTCATGAGATGAACTTAGTTCCTCCCATTGTGTGACAATGGAGTTGTGGCTTATGCCAAGGAACGTCCATCCCATCAGTGATCCAGACATATTCTAAGGCAGTATTACCTGATCATGGAGATGGTTGATCTCCAGGGGATCGAGGTTAGGAGAGTAGACTCAGAGGACAACACGGCGGATCCACTCACGACGGCCTATTCCCAGAGAGAGACTTTTATGGGATGGTTGAGTATGAGATACTACAACCACTGCTACAGATGGCCCTAGTGCAAGTGGGAGATTGTTAGTTATATGTATGCCCTAGAGGCCATTACTATACATAAGATGTATATTGTAGTGGATGCTTGGACATATATAGGGAGGACTTTCTTGCTCGACATGATAGTATGCTATCTGGTTACTCTTTACCTTAACGTGTATACTGATTTTCTCTCTGTTACATGTTGGTAAAGCCCCTAGGATGTGTACTTGACTACCTGGACTACGATGCGGATCATACTAGTGGGGACAGGGTAGTCCATAAGTACATCCTTCAAGGTCCCTAGTCGTGGGTGTATCGAGACGGGGCATCGATATACCAGAGTAGACTAGCGTATACCTTCTCGACCCATACAGATGGGTGATGGATGATCCCATATCCATTGGTGTTTGACATCAGAGATGATATACGGGTGCTCAGTGGAGACTGGGTACACTGGACGGACTCGCCGAGAACTCCCAGATGGTATTATACCTTACGTCAGACGGCAGTTCTCTGGTGACACTGGTACAGAGTAGTCTGTTGACCCGAGATCGTCATAGAGTCTTGTGTGGTTCCCACTGTGCTTTGATTTCTACCTTACCACGTCCAAGAGGGCGTGCAAAACGGTGGTTTTTGGGTACAATCCCGAATCACAAGGAGGCAATGAGCGATAGGAGGGGATTCGTCTCTCTCGGTATAGGGAGTTGATGTTGCGCTGTGTTCGATTGGCTATAACCGGAAATCCCTGGCCAGGGTTGCTGAGATTTACTGGAAAGTGTTACCAGTAGTTTCTCGAACTGTTATAGACCTCATATCGACACGACTTATCGAGCTATTGGGGTCTGACGTTTACCACCCCTAGGCGAGATATGCAACATATCAGACGAACAGACCGGACTGTACGGTAAGTGTTACTGGTTGGATTCACAGGAGTGTGAGCGGGGTTGCTCGTCGATCTTCTGATCGCTAAATACCCGGGTTGCCGTTACGTTTAGCAGAACGCTTGCGGCTTGTGGGTGTTTGATATGATCATCACCTGCTGCCGACGTATTGACGAGTCTTTAGAGTCCTACACAGAGGTTTCCTGGCTCAAGCGAAACGAAATAGGAGCGCATATGAGATATGTGCGGGACCGAGAATAATGCGTGTATGTGATACCGTATTCCATTCTCGCGATGAATGTATCGAATGGTTGTATGCGATATAACCTAGTTATCGAATCAAGTATTGATTCGATAAGCCGATACATAGGATACTAGTCGGTTATATGCGATATGACCGGATCGTTAAATCAAGTGTTGATTTAATGATTTAATGTATAATTATATATTTGATATATTACTTTGCATTAACTAGTATCGGTTCACTTTAAATGGATATTCTCACTCGGATGTGCACATTGTATATGTGATATACTTTTGTGCACTTGATTGTATCATGTTTGATGATACAAGTTAACTTGAGTTTGTGTAAAGATTAAACCATGGTTATATGAGTGGTTAGGGTTTTGTTTATTTACTTATTCATTTATTTATTTCTTTTGTTCATTTTTGGCAAAAGAAAATGATAAAGAGAAAATGGTGGCTTTCTTTGTTTGATATTGAAGCTTCATGAAGCTTTGACTAAGTCACCATTTTGTCTCATGCTTAACCCTAACCATTCCACTTAACCCTAGTTCATTCTCTACACTTGACCATGGTTGGTTTATGATAAGTATTCTTTTTATTTTCTTTTTGAAAAAATACTTATCATAACATACTTCATCTTCTTCTTCTTCTTCTTCAAGAAGAATAGCTTGCCTCCATCAATGGCAACTTGAGAAAATGAGTGAGAAATCCAATTCTAAAGTGAACCCACTTGCTATTTCTTCATCCTCTACCTCTTGCCAAGTAGTATAGGGTGTTTTCTTCATAAGTTTCATGACTTGGTGAAGTGGGAGCTTGATCTTGTGATGCCTCGACGTAGATCATCTTCGGCATCGTAGTCGATGACCTAGCCCGCCCATTTCTCCGATGAAGCCGACGCTAGAGCCCGGGATTTGATTTGTACAGCAAGGGGACTTCATCATGGAGCTATGGAGGTGGAGAACCGGATCTACAAAGGTTTTATTTCCGTTCTTTTAGTTTAGTTGTAAACTAGTTGCTTTTGTCGCCTAAAATTCTAGTTAACGATCTAGTCTAGGGTTTCTCGGCACCGTAAATTTTGAAACGGGCATGGTTGATGCCTTGTGAGACTTCATTAGTGTGCCTAGGAACCCTACAATAGCAACGAAACCGGCGATATCACATATTACACTTACGGTCACAGAAAAGAAAGTGTAAAACTACAACAGTTGGAATCCGCAACTTGCAAAGACATCGCATGCCTAATCAAATGAATTCCTTAGACATCGCATGCCTAACCTTTATAAACCCCGCATTTTAGTTTCATTATCGAAAACTCTTTTCAATATCAAGTCGGGCAATTCAACAAGATTCCCGACATCCTGATCGAATACTCGTCGCAAACTTTAGTAGGCGGCCGCACCCTCGATACCGTCGACGAAGTGCACCAAGGCGGAACACCGCTGCCGCGAGCACCCGAACGGACGCTTTCGGCGACGGGGTTCTCCTACAGTCACTTGGTCGGGGCTATGGAGTGAGGCTGTCTATTAAGTTTACCTGGCGAGTATCCGCGTACGCTACGTGATTGCGACAGACTTTTGATCACATCAAAATTCCGTTGCAACCGATCAAGTGAGACTAAACTGCTATGTTTATAACATTCATTCAGTTATCTCATAACTACTTGTGAATTCCAATTATTGTATCACATTCCGGATAAATAGAAAATGTTAAACTTTCCGATCGAACAATCGAACACCCAAGTTTTCCCGAAACAGCTCTACACATGAAATAAGTTTAAAAACATTTATTTCGTGCCTCAGTACCAACGGTCCAGCCGTAGAAGGGTCAAGCCAACGCCTCACATGTGGCACGCCGTACTGCCCCAAACCCGAAGGTTCAAAGGGAAGTTCAAGACGGTCACATAATCGAGTTAAGGTTTGTTGTCTTCTAGAGAGACCATCGCGTTACTTGCACTACTTAGAACGTCATTAAACTACGGAAATATCCAACACTTGGAAATTTCCCGACAGGGGAAAAATTGGGTATTTTCATCCGGTCGAACTTTTTAACAGTTTCTAAAATTATCCGGAAAAACACACAGACAAAATTAGACAATCCGATCGAAGCACCGAGTCCCCAATACAACCCAGAAAATTCAACTCTTGAATAAATATTAAAAATTCCCAGGAAAACCAGCACTGCAAAGTAAGAATTACTGTGTAAAATTCTTTGAATAATGAGGCCGTACGGCCGCGGAACCGCCGCACGAGGCATGCTCGTGCCGCGGAACCGCGGCGGTTTAATGGAATTGGGAGATCGAATTTCACAGTAACTCTTACAAACTCCTGCTGATTTTTCTGCATATTTTTAATCTGGAAAAAACCCAGTTTTTGAAAAAAGGCCAGAGAGCAAATTTGTGTTAGGGTTTCGGTTCGATCGGACTTCTAACTCCGTCTGCGTATCGCCGAAGGCTCTTGCTAGGCTCTGATACCACTGTAGGGTTCCTAGGCATACTAATGAGGTCTCACAAGGCATCAACCATGCCAATTACAAATTTTACAAGTGCCGAGAAACCCTAATATGGATCATTAACTAGATTTTAGGCGAAACAACAAGCTACTAAACTACTTTAGTGCTAAGTGAACGGAAATACAACCTTTGTAGATCCGGTCCTCCACCTCCATAGCTCCGTGATGAAGTCCCCTCGCTGCGATCATCAGATCCCGGGCTCTAGCGTCGGCTTCATCGGAGAAATGGGCGGGCTAGGTCGTCGACTTCGATGCCGAAGATGATCTACGTCGAGGCATCACAAGATCAAGCTTCAACTTCACCAAGTCATGAAACTTGTGAAGAAAACACCCTATACTACTTGGCAAGTGGTAGAGGATGAAGAAATAGGAAGTGGGTTAACTTTAGAATTTGATTTCTCACTCTTTTTCTCAAGTTGACATTGATGGTGGCATGGTTTCTTCATCTTGAAGAAGGAGAAGAAGAAGAAGATAATATGATAAGTATTTTAAAATAGAAAATAAAATCAATACTTATCATATGGCAACCATGATTAGGTGTAGAGAATAGACCATGGTTAGTTGGAATGGTTAAGGTTAAGCATGAGACAAAAATGGTAGACTTGTTCAATGCTTCATGAAGCTTCAATAAAATCCAAAGAAAGCCACCATTTTTATCTTAAGCCAAAATGAAATAAATAAATAGTTAATAAAATCAAAACCCTAACCATTTCACAACCATGGTTTAATCTTTACACAAACTCAAGTTAGCATGTATCATCAAACATGATACAATCAAGTGCACACAAAAATATATCACATATACAATGTGCACATCAAGTGAGAAAATCCTTTTAAAGTAAACCAATACTAGTTAATGCAAAATAATATATCAAATATATAATTATACATTAAATCATTAAATCAACACTTGATTCAATGATCCGGTCATATCGCATATGACCGACTAATATCCAATGTATCGATTTATCGAATCAATCCTCGATTCGATAACTAGGTTATATCGCATACAACAAATCGATACATTCATCGCGAGAATAGAATACAGTATCACATACACGCATTATTCTCGGTCCCGCACATATCTCATATGCGCTCCTATTTCGTTTCGCTTGAGCCAGGAAATCTCTGTGTAGGACTCTAAAGACTCGTCAATACGCCTGCAGCAGGTGATGATCATATCAAACACCCACAAGCCGCAAGCGGTCTGCTAAACGTAACGGCCACCCTGGTATTGAGCGATCAGAAGATCGACGAGCAAACCCTCTCACACTCCTGTGAATCCAACCAGTAACACTTACCGTACAGTCTGGTCTGTTCTTCTGATATGTCGTATATCTCGCCTAGGGGTGGTAAACGTCATACCCCAATAGCTCGATAAGTCGTGTCGATATGAGGTCTATAACTATTCGAGAAACTACTGGTAACACTTACCAGTAAATCTCAGCAACCCTGGCCAGGGATTTCCGGTTATAGCTAATCGAACACAGCGCAACATCAACTCCCTATACCGGGAGAGACGAATCCCCTCCTATCGCTCATTGCCTCCATGTGACTAGGGACTGTACCCAAAAACCACCGTTTTGCACGCCCTCTTGGACGTGGTAAGGTGGAAATCAAAGCACAGTGGGAATCACACAAGACTCTATGACGATCTCGGGTCAATAGACTACTCTGTACCTGTGTCACCAGAGAACTGCCATCTGACGTAAGGTATAATACCATCTGGGAGTTCTCGGCGAGTCCGTCCAGTGTACCCAGTCTCCACTGAGCACCCGTATATAATCTCTGATGTCAAACACCAATGGATATGGGATCATCCATCGCCCATCTGTATGGGTCGAGAAAGTATACGCTAGTCTACTCTGGTATATCGATGCCCCGTCTCGATACACCCATGACTAAGGACCTTGAAGGATGTACTTATGGAATACCATGTCCCCACTAGTATGATCCGCATCATAGTCCAGGTAGTCAAGTACACATCCTAAGGGCTTTACCAACATGTAACAGAGAGACAATCAGTATACACGTTAAGGTAAAGAGTAACCAGATAGCATACTATCATGTCGAGCAAGAAAGTCCTCCCTATATATGTCCTAGCATCCACTATAATATACATCCAATGTACAGTAATGGCCTCTAGGGAATACATATAACTAACACTTGGGATATCCAACAAACTTCCACGGTCCTGACTTTGCCTCAAGCTTGTCCGGATTATGCTTTTAGACATAGGCTGGACAACCCCAAATCTTAACTAACTTAAGAGATGGGCTCTTCCCTTTCCATATCTCATATGAAATGGTAGGCATCTAATTTGATTTGAACCCTATTCAATAGGTATGCAGCTTCTCAAGTACATAACTCCCAAAAGGAAATAGGAAACTCAGTAGTACTCATCATAGAGCACACCATATCACATAGGGTGCTATTGCTCCGCCCCGATATACCATCGTGCTATGGTGTATACGGAGGAGTAATGCTGAGAAAGAATCTCATTCTCCTTTTGAATAATCCAGGAATTCCGTGCTCAAGTATTCTTCTCCTTGATCACATCAAAGGACATAATACTTTTACCCATATTTTGGTTCTCTACTTCTAACTTATATTCTGTGAATATCTCAAAAGGTTCGGACTTTTGTTTCAACAGGAACATATGTCTGAATCTTGAGAGATTATCAGAGAATGTAATGAAGTATAAAGAACCGGTCTTGGCATGTGCAGACAGGGGACCTTCATACATCAGCATGTATCAATCCCAAGAGTTCACTAACTCTTTCTCTGTTTCCTATAAACAGAGCTATGGTCATCTTATCTCTGTGACATGACTAGCAAGTTTTACAAGATGTAAGTTCAAACTAATTTAAATATGCATCTTAATGTAACTTTAGCTAGTCGGGTCGCATTGATATGACCTAGTCTACAATACCTCAAGAAGGATCCATTCATTTCTGAACTCTTCCTCTTGTGTGTGTTCTTTATACTAAGAACTGTAGTTTGATTTAGAACGTAAATGCTTTTAGATAACGTGCCTGAACCGATCAACTATTGATATAGGAAATGTTCAAAACATTACCCAACAATACAAAATTGTATCCTTTCTTTACTAATAAAAAGACTGATATGATTTTGTATATCAGGTTCCGTATCTAATAACATTTGTTCAGAATCAATGTATTCAAGTAATACAGGGTGACAGTGACCAACAGAGTTGGTTGCAACACTTGCACCGTTTTCTGCCTCATGAAACTTATCACCCGTTCTCAGTTCTCTACCTTTCTGTAGCCCATGTAATAGATTACATATGCGGGATCCTGATCCGGTATCATATACCCAGGACGTAAAGGACATTTGAGAAACAGTTCTCTGTAATGAATACACCCGAAGATGATGCATCAACATGCACTTTCTTCGTTTGGGCGGCACGGGAAATCTGGAATCCCCTAATTCCTGCTCTGTCTTATAACAAATATAAGTTGGAGCAGGACCAACGTTCCCCAGCTCAGTATAACAAGCGGGTATGGTCCATATATCCGTATTATTATCTTGATTAAGGCGTGATATGGTCACTACCAGGAGAGAGAGAGAAGAAAACACTCAGCGTATGCTCTTGCAAGATCAGATTGGTTATTATTTTATCTAATCAGGATGGCTCCCACTGTTTTTATCAAATCTTCCTTCAAACCCTAAAAGGAAAGACTAGTCAGGATTAATTACACGCTACAAGTTCGCCAATCTTTCAGCCAGGCCAGTGTCAGTACTTTGAGGGAGGTCCCCCATGCTTTCGCACGAACCTAATTAATGTAAACCTCATTTTCCCAGAGGCGTAACCCCGTTGACACCTTTCTAGACACCTACTTGATCGGCTAATTGTAATGTGTAAAACTCTCCCGGGAGTAACAATTACTCGCAGTGGGTATCGAGATCCAACTATCTCATAGAAGGTATGAAATCTCATTGCAAATTTCAACACTTGAAATTCCCGATAATATTTTGCCCCAAGTGTCCTATGACCTTGACAGAGGTCAACAAACCATAGGCTGCTAGTCAAGTTCAACCCGTCATTTCCTGATTGAAGTAAACCCACCCGCACGACCCTTGACAGAGGTCAACAAGGTCGCACTACTACCCTAAATCAATCACATCATATGCTTATACAGATAAGCACTAATCAGCTACCGCACACTACGCCTTGACAGTGGTCAACAAACGCAACACGAATACTAACCAGTACTTATCTGAAATGACGGAGGGCTACGACAGGTTTTTAAGAAAACCTTTTGCGTAATGAACTTGATATCGTTGTAGAATCAAATGATTTTAAAATGGAGTGTTTTTGAGGCTTTTCTAGTTTTGCTAAAGGGGTCACTCCCGGTGAAGGGATCGTCGGCCCTTTCCTCATCGAATGAGGTGCAGGATATATCATATATACCACTGTGCAAAGAAAAAACTATAGGAGCAATCAAAAGACAAACCGAGGGTTGTAGCATCTTCCAGTTATTGCTAAAGGAGTCACTCCCGGTGAAGGGATCTCGGTCCTTTCCTTATCGAATAAGGTGCAGGATGTTCTACAAGGAACACCGCGATGCAAAGCAAGAACTGTAACTACCTGTTTTTGAAAATTCGATTCCACAACATCTTAGGTTTCTTTTTCTTTCAATAATCATATTAATGAAGTCTCATCATTTAAGTCACCTAAACATCATAGATAAATACGACGTTCACTTATGCCATCCGCATTCGCCTCGATGTCCCCTCGTGCACCGTTAGGTTAGGTAACTAACGGCAGAGCGGGGCAGGGCTAGCGTGGGTGTAAAACATAAGTAACGCCTATATAATATATCATATATACTATATACAGTATTTATCACAGAACATCAAATGATCACATCACAGATATCACAGCAGAAGAAACATATGAAATATTGGATATACTAGGACGTCCGTGTTTTCAATACGAGCCTGTATAAAACACGGATTCCACGGTCGCGATGAATAGACAAACCCATACCCCTAGATCCCTACGAGAGCGACAAGCAACCCTACCAATTCTAGTGTTAGGAGACCCGGACTCGACTCCTTGAGTTGGTCTCCTACTGGACTCCAGAACCCGGTTACTTGTGCTCCCCTCCTTGGGTCTATCCTAGTGCGGAAAAGTAAATAATATACAATGGGTGACATCTTCCGCTACCTGGAAGTGCCCCAATAAAAGAATATTACATACAATAAATTTTACATGAATGAAAATAAAAACTCTCATCTCACATAAAACCCCCGGCTATTCAAAACGCGATGATCCAATATAACATATCCAGCAACACATAACATCACATGCCATCAACGTAAGTAAATATGCGCATCCCAATTGTCGTTGACATATAGCAACGAAACCGGCGATATCACATATTACACTTACGGTCGCAGAAAAGAAAGTGTAAAACTACAACAGTTGGAATCCGCAAACTCATTAGACATCACATGCCTAATCAAATGAATTCCTTAGACATCACATGCCTAACAATTATAAACCCCGCATTTTAGTCTCCATATCGAAAACACTTTTCAATATCAAGTCGGGCAATTCAACAAGATTCCCGATAAACTGATCGAATGCTCGTCGCAAACTTTAGTAGACGGCCGCACCCCCGGATGCCGTCGACGAAGTGCACTAAGGCGGAACACCGCAACCGCGACCACCCGAACGGATGCTTTCGGGACGGGGTTCTCCTACAGTCACTTGGTCGGGGCTAAGGGGTGTAGCTGTCTATTAAGTTTACCCGGCGAGTATCCGCGTATGCTACGTGATTGCAACGGACTTTTGATCACATCAAAATTCCGTAGCAACCGATCAATTGAGAATAAACTGCTATGTTTATAACATCCAAATCAGTTATCTCATAACTACTTATGGATTCCAAATATTGTATCACATTCCAGATAAAAATAAAATGTTAAACTTTCCGATTGAACAATTAAACACCCAAGTTTTCCCAAAACAGCTCAACTCTTGAAATAAGTTCAAAAACATCCAGTTCAAGTGTCAGTACCAACGGTCCAGCCGTAGAAGGGTCAAGCCAACGCCTCACATGTGGCCGCCGTACTGCCCCAAACCCGAAGGTTCAAAGGGCAGTTCAAGACGGTCACATAATCGAGTTAAGGTTTGTTGTCTTCTAGAGGGACCATCGCGTTACTTGCACTACTTAGAACGTTTTCAAACTACGGAAAAATCCAACACTTGGAAATTTCCCGGCAGGGGAAAAAGTGGGTATTTATATCCGGTCGAACTTTTTAACATATTCAAAAAATCATCCGGAAAACACAGATAAAATTAGACATCCCGATCGAAACACCGAGTCCCCAATACAACCCAGAAAACTCAACTCTTGAGTAAACATTAAAAATTCCCAGAAAAGTCAGGAAACTATACTGGACATTACTGTGCAAAATTGGATGACAGAGGCGACCGCACGGCCGCGGAACCGCCGCAATAGCCATGCTTTTGCCGCGGTTCCGCGGCGACTTAGTCGATCTAGAATCCCATTTTGCACAGTAACTCCTAGAAAACCCTGCTGATTTTTCTGCATATTTTTAATATAGAAAAATCCACATTTTCAAAAATTGGACAGAGAGGGGTATGAATTAGGGTTTCGTGTTTCGTTCGGATTTCTAACATCGTCGACTCTTCGCCTAAGGCTCTAGCTAGGCTCTGATACCACTGTAGGGTTCCTAGGCACACTCAAGAGGTTCCACAAGGCATCAACCATGCCAAACAAAAATTTTCCGGTGCCGAGAAACCCTAATATAGATCGTTAACTAGAAGTAAAGGCGAAAAGCTAGCAAGTGAACAACTTTATTGCTAAGTGAAAGGGATTACAACCTTTGTAGATCCGGTCCTCCACTTCTTTAGCTCCGTGTTGACGTCCCTCCGCTGCGATCATCGGATCCCGGACTCTCGCGATGGTTTCGTCGGAGAAATGATCGGGCTAGGTCATTGACTTTGAGGCCGAAGATGATCTACGTCGGGGAGACTCAAACTCAAGTTATTCCTTCACTTGGTCAAAAACTTTGTGAAGAGAACACCCTATACTACATGGCAAGTAGTATAGGATGAAGAAATAGGAAGTGCGTTCACTTTAGAATTGGATTTCTCACTCTTTTTCTCATGATGCCATTGGAGCTAGCAAGCTTTTTCAAGCTTGATGAAGATGAAGAAGAAGAAAAGAATCATATATAAAATGAAACTTATCCAATATATGATGGTACCATGGTTGAGTTAAGCCCTCATGCTTAACTCATGTAGAGATTTAACCAAACCATTAGGTTAAGGATTGGGTTAACTAATATCCTACACAAATGACAAAAGGGTTGACTTTGTCAATGCTTATCAAGCTTCATGAAGCTTGATAACTTTGACCAAAGTCTCAATTCTTTTGTTATTTGCTAGGAAAATAGTAAACCCTAATTTAACCTTGAGTTGGTTCAAGTCTGATACACACAACTTGTTTGTATCATCAAGCATGATACAAACATGTACACTTGCATATATCACATATAAACAATGCGCACATTCAAGTGAGAAAACAAATCTTAAATGAACTAATACTAGTTAATGTAAAGTAATATATCAAATATATAATTATACATTAAATCATTAAATCAACACTTGATTTAACGATCCGGTCATATCGCATATAACCGACTAATATCATGTGTATCAATGTATCGAATCAACACTTGATTCGGTAACCCGGCTATATCGCATATAACCGACTAATGATACAAATCGCGAGAATAGAATACAGTATCACATACTGGTATTATTCTCGGTCCCGCACATATCTCATATGCGCTCCTATTTCGTTTCACTTGAGCCAGGAAACCCCTGTGTAGGACTCTAAAGACTCGTCAATACGCCGGCAGCAGGTGATGATCATATCAAACACCCACAAGCCGCAAGCGGTCTGCTAAACGTAACGGCCACCAGGGTATTGAGCGATCAGAAGATCAATGAGCAATCCCGCTCACACTCCTGTGAATCCAACGAGTAACACTACCGTACAGTCCGGTCTGTTCGTCTGATATGTCGCATATCTTGTCTAGGAGTAGTAAACGTCAGACCCCAATAACTCGATAAGTCGTGTCGATATGAGGCTCATAACGGGTCGAGAAACTACTGGTAACACTTACCAGTAAATCCCTAAAGCAACCTTGGCCAAGGACTTCCTGTTATAGCCAATCGAGCACTACGCAACATCAACTCCCTATACCGGGAGAGACGAAATCCCTCCTATCGCTCATTGCCTCCATGTGATTCGGGACTGTACCCAAAAGCCACATTTTTGCACGCCCACTTGGACGTGGTATGATGGAAATCAAAGCACAGTGGGAATCACACAAGACTCTATGACGATCTCGGGTCTACAGACTAACCTGTACCAGTGTCACCAGAGAACTGCCATCTGACGTAAGGTATAATACCATCTGGGAGTTCTCGGCGAGTCCGTCCAGTGTACCCAGTCTCCACTGAGCACCCGTATATCATCTCTGATGTCAAACACCAATGGATATGGGATCATCCATCGCCCATCTGTATGGGTCGAGAAGGTATACGCTAGTCTACTCTGGTATATCGATGCCCCGTCTCGATACACCCACGACTAGGGACTTTGAAGGATGTACTTTTGGACTACCACGTCCCCACTAGTATGATCCGCATCATAGTCCAGGTAGTCAAGTACACATCCTAAGGGCTTTACCAACATGTAACAGAGAGACAATCAGTGTACACGTTAAGGTAAAGAGTAACCAGATAGCATACTATCATATCGAGCAAGAAAGTCATCCCTATATATGTCCAAGCATCCACTACAATATACATCCTATGTATAGTAATGGCCTCTAGGGCATACATATAACTAACATTGCATCCAACAGGTTTTACCCCAGGTGGAGCGATATCCAAGGTCCACACTTTATTGGTATACATAGACTCCATTTCAGATCGCATAGCATCGAGCTACTTATCAGAGTCCCTACTGATAATGGCATGCATGAAACTAGTAGGATCATCTTCTTCCAAGATGCAATCCTCTCGATCCGCGTCTATGAGAAAACCGTAGTATCTCTCGGGCGGATCAGAAATCCTACCAGATCTGCGGAGTGGCTGAGGTTCGTCGGGTATTTCAGCATCTAGGGGTTCTATCAAATCCTCTGTCACAGTTTGTGGTTCCTGAACTTCTTCTAGTTCCACCGTACTCCCACTAATTTCCTTCGCAAGAAATTCGCATTCTAAAAAGGTAGCGTGGTGAGATACTAACATCTTCTGTTCCTCAGTATGGTAGAACATATACCCCTTAGAATGCTTAGGGTATCCTACAAACTTGCACAATACAGACCTTGCCTCGAGCTTATCTGGATTCTTCCTTTTAACAAAAGCAGGACACCCCTATATCTTAATGTAATTAAGACATTGTCTCTTCCCACTCCATATTTAATATGGGGTGGTAGGCACTGATTTGGACGGTACTCTATTCTATATGAATGCAGCTGATTCAAGAGCAAACCCTTAGAAAGAAAGAGTTAACTTGGCATTACTCATCATGAAGCGAACCATATCCAATAGGGTACGGTTCCTTCGCTCCGATACTCCATTATGTTGTGGTGTATACGGAGGAGTAAGCTGAGGGAGAATACCATTTTCTTTTAGAAAGTCCCAGAATTCCATACTTAAGTACTCTCCCCCTCTATCAGATCGGAGGATCTTGATACTTTTGCCAGTCTGGTTCTCTACTTCGTTTCTGAATTCGTTGAATTTCTTAAAAGCTTTAGATTTTTGTTTCATCAGATACACATATCTGAACTTAGAGAGATCGTCAGTGAATGTGATGAAGTACGAGAACCCACCCCATGCATGTATAGACATTGGACCACATGCATCACTGTGTATGAGTCCCAAGAGCTCTCCTGCTCTTTCTCCGTGTCCGGTGAACGGAGATTTGGTCATCTTTCCTTTGGGAGAGGACTGACAAGTTTCATAAGATGAAAACTCGAACGTCTTCAAATATCCATCTTTATGTAACTTATTCAGTGTTTTCTCTCCGATATGACCAAGTCTACAATGCCACAAGTAGGATTCGTTCATTTCTGATCTCTTTCTCTTGCGTGTGTTTTGTATACTGAGAACTGTGTTTTGATTAAGAACATAGATACCATTACACAGTGTAACTTCTGCAACCAATACCTGATTAAGGTAAATGCTCATGATATTTCTAACAAGAACAAACTTATATCCATCTTTATCCAGTAAAGAAACTGATATGATGTTTCAAACCATGGAAGGTACATAGAGAAGTTGTTCAACAATCATAGTATTGCCATTTGGCAATGCTAGGTGATATTCACCAACGGCAGAAGCATCAACCTGTGCTCCGTTCCCTACTCTGAAGGACATATCACCAGGTCCAACCATCCTACTTTTTCTTAGTCCCCGTAATAAATTACAGATATGAGATCCCGATAAGGTATCAAGTACCCAGGAGGAAGGACTGACCAAAAAACAGTTCTCAATAACAAGAACACCTGAAGAAGACACAGGATGTTTCTTCTTCGATGGGTTCATCAAGGAATTCAAACAATCCTCTTTCATTTTGCTCATCTTTATGACTGTTGTCATAATCTACAGCTGAACCGAGGTTACCCATCCCCGAATAAGAATTCGGATCGGTCAAACGATAAATTTTATTATCTTGATTAGGGCATGAAATCATTGCTACCTAGAGAGAGAGAAAAGAAACACTCAACGTGCGCTCTTGCAAGATTTAGATTGGTTATTAGTTTATCTAAACAGGATAGCTCCCACTGTTTTCTCGAATTCTTCTTCAATCCTTAAAAGTGTAGGGTTCTTGTGAACGACAGTTAGGTTTCGGGAAGCATCGTGCATGCCATTTTCAAAATTTTGTCATTTTAAATAACCCTAAACTAGAATCGATAACTAGAGAATCATAAGAAACACAAAGTAAACTAATTTACATATAAGTGTTTGCGGAATACAACCTTTGTAGACCGGTCCTTCGCTTCTAAAGCTCTGAGTTGAAGTTCCTTCGCTGCGATCCAAGTCCCGGACTCTTGCATGGCTTCTTAAGGTGAAAAGAACGATCATGCTTGTAGTCTTCGAGGCCGAAGATGATCTGCGTCGAGGAGACACAAACTCAAGCTATTACACTAATTGAGAGATTAGTGAAGCTAACACCCTATTCTAAAGTGCTAATCTAGTAGAGGATGATGAAGTAGGAAGTGAGCTCACTTTAGTTTTATTTTTCTCACAATATTTTCTCTCTTTTTAAAAGCCTAGCAAGCTTTTGCTCAATGAAGAAGAAGATGAGCTCAAGAGATGAGAATGAACTAATAATGTGAGAGAAATAACCATGGGTGCGTTTGTATCATATACTAACTCATGTTGAGACATAACCATGGCTAAATCATAATGGTTAGGTTAATAAATATCTTTAGTAAAACAAAATTAGTGGACCAAGTCAATGCAACCATAAGCTTCTACAAGCTTCATGCATGTCGCTATTTATCCACTAATTTGGAATTACTTAAAATATCAAAAGCGTAGATTATAATTAGTATAATGTATGTCTCATACACCCATGTAGTGTGTATCAACAACCATGACACAAAATAATGTACATCAATATATATCACATATATATATTACATGCACACACAAGTGAGAAAGAATTGCTTAAGTGAGCTTATATTAGTTAATGTAATCTAGTATATCACATATACAATTATACATTAAATTATCAAATCAACTCTTGATTTAATAATCCGGCTATATCACATACAACCGGCTAATATAATCTGTATCAACTTATCGAATCAACACTTGATTCGATAACCC
Source organism: Agapanthus africanus (assembly GCA_030015575.1). NCBI lineage: Eukaryota > Viridiplantae > Streptophyta > Magnoliopsida > Asparagales > Amaryllidaceae > Agapanthus > Agapanthus africanus. The sequence goes on along the minus strand of CM057340.1, from coordinate 162,252,947 downwards.
GGCTATATCACAAATAACCGACCGATACCAATAAATCGTGAGAATATAATACGGTATCACATACTCATATTATTCTCGGTCCCGCACATATCACACATGTGCGCCTACTTCGTTTTGCCTGAGCCAGTAAAAACTCTATGTAAGACTCGTCAATACGCCGGCAGTAGGTGATGATCACATCAAGCACCCACAAGCCGTCAGCGGTACTAGCTAGACGTAACGTCTACCTGGGTATTGAACGATCAGAAGATCAGCAAGCAAGCCCGGTCTAACTCCTGCAAAAGCCTGACAGTAACACAACCGTACAGTCTGGTCTCCTCGTTGTATATGTCGCATATCAAGTCCAGCGGTGGTAAACGTCAGACGCCAATAACCGATATGTCATGCCGATGTGAGGCTCATAACGGGTTGAGAAACTACTGATTACACTTACCAGTAAATCTCTAAAATAGCCCTGGATAGGGACTTCCCTGTTATGGCCAATCGAGCACAGCGCAACATCAACCCCCAATATCGGGAGAGACGAAACCCCTCCTATCGCCCATTGCCTCCATGTTACTCGGGACTGTAACCAAAAACCATCGTTTTGCACGTCCTCTTGAACGTGGTAAGGTGGAAATCAAAGCACAGTAGGAATCACACAAGACTCTATGACGATCTCGGATCTACAGACTAACCTGTACCAGTGTCACCTGAGAACTGCTATCTGACGTGAGGTATAATACCATCTAGGAGTTCTCGGCGAGTCCGTCCAGTGTACCCAGTCTCCACTGAGCACCCGTATACCATCTCTGATGTCAAACACTAATAGATATGGGATTATCCATCGTCCATCATATGGGTCGAGAAGCGTATACGCTAGTCTACTATGGTATATCGATGCCCTGTCTCGATACACCCACGACTAGGAATATTAAAGGATGAACTTATGGATTACCATGGCCCTACTAGTATGATCTGCATCACAATCTTGGTAGTCAAGTGCACATCCTAAGGGCTTTACCAACATGTAACCATAAGGCAGTATAAAGAGACAAGTATACATGTTAAGATAAAGAGCAACCAGATAGCATACTATCATGTCGAGCAAGAAAGTCTTCTCTATATATGTCCAAGCATCCAATATAATATACATAATATGTACAATAATGGCCTCTAGGATATACATACAACTAACAATCTCCCACTTGCACTAGGGCCAGCTGCTGTAGTATCGCATACCCAGCATCCCAAAGAGTCTCTCGAACTGTATCTGGGGAATGGCCTTCGTGAGTGAATCTGAAGTGTTGTTCTTCGTGTCAACTCCCCTGACCTCGATCTCCCGGCAATCAACTATCTCCCGGATTAGGTGATACCGCCTCAGAATATGCCTGGATCGCTGATGGGACCTGGGTTCCTTGCCCAAAGCCACCACTCCATTGTTATCATAATACAAAGGTTTTGGATACTCAATGGATGGAACCACTCCAAGTTCAGTTGTGAACTTCTTCATCCAGACAGCCTCTTTAGCAGCATCGTTGGCAGCGATGTATTCAGCCTCCATCGTCGAGTCCGCCACGGTTTCCTGCTTGGAACTCTTCCAGCATACCGTCCCTCCATTGAGGGTAAAGACAAATCCCGAGTGCGACTTAGAGTCGTCCTTATCACTCTGGAAGCTCGAATCGGTAAAGGACTCCGCTTGGAGTTCTCCGTTACCATACACCAAGAGCATCTCTTTAGTCCTTCTTAAGTACTTGAGATTGCTCTTCACAGCTGTCCAGTGACTCTCTCCAGGATCTGCTTGATACCTGCTCGCTACGCTTAGTGAGTATGCTATATTGGGTCTGGTACATAGCATCGCGTACATGATAGAGCCTACTTCCGAAGCACTGTAAGTCTACGTTGCCCACCCTGGTGCTTACGGGGAGGCGAAAACGGTATAAAAAACGGATTTTTACAACTCTAGGCAACATGGACTAACTAAAGGAGGATCTTTGCTAAACATAAACTAACAACCAAGCTAAAAGGAGTTAGCTACTCGGTTAAAGGGTTATACCTAAGTCTTGAAGTCCGTCACTTCTTGCTCCTTGGAGTGGGATGAACGGGTTGTCCTCGTCGCCTTCTCTTGCCGAAGAAAGATCCACCCGAGGGCCTCTACCTTTGGCTCCTACCTCAAACTAGAAGTAACTAAGGTGCTTGGTGTGCTAAACCTAGAACCTTAGAAAGAGTAGAGAATAATTTTGATGGTTTTATCTCAAGCTTAATGGTTCTCAACTTATGAGAGGGGAGAGCTTTGAGAGAGAGGAAGAGGATGAGAGAGAATGAGAATCATAGAATGAGAAGATAAAGCCAACCTTCTCACATATATGTGAATTATGATAATTAAAAAATTAACTAAAGATAATTGTGATCGTTAACTTGAAATGACCATTATCATTTCACATTAATTACTTTTGCAAGAATCAAAGAGCATCTTTCATATGAAATGATGATGGTCAATATGTCAACATAGGTTAACAAGTCAACCATAGTCAAATAATCAACAACCCTAACCATAACACAGTTATAATTAATTAATATTAATAATCATATTTCACACATAAACATTAGGGTTAAGAAAAAGGCAACAGTCATTAACCCTAATGAAAGTCCTCTGCCTCTGCCTCAGTCAACTATGCATACACACCCGTATCCGTGTTCCGAGGAACACGAATACAAAGAGATAAAACCAATCCCAAAACATATACTAGGATCTGGCTTAAACCAAAGCCCGCTAGTATAATCTATCCGGACACCAAACGTGCACAAGTGCGTGGATGTGAACGAACCCCGTCGCAAAACCATGCGAGCTCTACTCGTTTTGCCTAAAGGCGAATAACCCTCTGTGTGGGGCTCTAAAGACTCGACACTACGCTGGCAGTGGGTTTAACCACAGACCGCAAGCGGCACTAGCTGTACGTAACGGTCCCCAGGTAGATGCCGATAAGAAGACTGACGAGGTAAACCCATCTGAACTCCTACTGAGCCTGAATGTGACAGTTTACGTACAGTCCGGTCTGTTCGTCTAAGAGTATCGCATGGCAGGCCTAGGGGGCGGTAAACGTCAGTCCCATAATAGAGGTAGAAGTCGTGTCGGAGTGTAGCCCAGAACACCCTGAGATAACACTGGAAACCTACCAGTATATCTAACTTGGCCTGGCCAGGGACTTTGTGTAATGGCTCTCCTAGACACAACGCGATATCAACCCCCAATACCGGAGACGAATCCTGTCTAACCGTCACTGCATCCAAGTGCTTCGGGACTGCACCCAACTGCTATATGTTTGCACGACACCTTTGAGCCGTGGTAGGGTAGCAATCTAAGAACAGTTGGAACACACTCGAGGCGAAGTGACAGTGTCAAGTCAACGGACTAAGGTGTACTCATGTCACCTGGGAACTGATAACTGACGATAGGTATAATATTAACCAACAGTTCCCGACGAGTCCTGTCCAGTGTACTCGTAACCTAACGAGCACCAGCATACTATCTCAAGTACGACGTACTGACGGCTGTGGGACAGACCGTCTCTCATGCTGGGATGAGAAGCACATACGCTAGTCTACTCCGGAGTATCGATGCCCTGTCTCGATAGTCCTACGACTAGGGACCTGCATAAGGATGTGCTTGTGGATTACCCAACCCCCACTAGTGTGACTGCCATCACAACGTTGGTAATCAAGCAAAGATCCTAAGGGCTCCACTAATCTGTAAAGGCGATATGCTATAAGAAACATATGCACACATTAAAGTAGAAACAAACCAAGTAGCATACTACTATTTTGAGCAAGATTGTCTATACAAGGTGAATATCCCAAGCCTCCATCAAGTAATATACAAACTAGTATGATACAGTAATGGCCTCTAGGGCATATACACTAACAATCTCCCACTTGCACTAAGGCCATGTACTGGCGTATCTAAGACCTATCATCTCGATCAGCCGCTCGAACTGAGTCTGGGGTAAGACCTTCGTGAATGGATCAGCAGTGTTATCTTCCGTAGCAATTGTCCGAACCTCGATCTCCTGGCGACCCATGATCTCCCTGATCAGGTGATACCGCCTCAAGATGTGTCTGGACTTCTGATGGGACCTGGGTTCCTTCGCTAAAGCTATAGCCCCATTGTTGTCGCAATACAGAGGTACTGGATCAACAATGGACGGAACCACCTGAAGTTCTGTCAAGAACTTCCTTATCCATATGGCTTCTTTTGCGGCATCTGCAGTAGCGATATATTCAGCTTCCATCGTCAAGTCAGCAACGGTTTCCTGTTTGGAACTCTTCCAACACACCGCCCCTCCATAGAGGGTAAAGACATAACCCGACATCGACTTGGAATCATCCTTGTCTCTCTGGAAGCTGGAGTCAGCAAAGACCTCGATCTGGAGGTATTTTCCGCCATACACCAAGAACATCTCCTTAGTCCTTCTCAGATACTTGAGAATGTTCTTTACCGCTATCCAGTATTTCTCCCCAGGGTTTGACTGATACCGGCTTACCACACTCAGTGCATAAGCTACATCCGGTCTGGTACACAACATTGCATACATTATAGAGCCTAACGCAGAAGCGTAGGGTATAATAGACATCCGATCCCTTTCTCTTGGGAGACATCTCTTTGGAGAGGGTGATCCTGTGACAAGCCGGTAGATTACCGCGCTTGGAATCTTCCATGTTGAATCTTTTCAGTATGGTGTCGATGTACCTGAACTGTGAAAGTCCTAATATCCTCTTGGATCTGTCACGATAGATCCGGATCCCCAGAATGTAAGAGGCATCACCCAGGTCTTTCATAGAGAACCTGTGTGACAAGAACCCTTTGACAGATTGTAGCATAGGAATGTCATTTCCTATCAAGAGAATGTCATCCACGTATAAAATGAGGAATACTACAGTTCTTGCTACAAATCTACTATAGATGCATGGTTCATCTGGATTTTTGATAAAGCCAAATTCTTTGAACGTCTCATCAAAATAGATGTTCCAACTCCGCGATGCCTGCTATAGTCCATAGATGGACTTAAGCAACTTGCACACCTTTTCGCTGCTCCCACTCTGAATGAAACCCTCTGGCTGGTCCATATAGACATACTCCTCTAAATTTCCATTTAGAAAGGCGGTCTTTACGTCCATCTGCCAAATCTCATAATCGTGGAAGGCAGCAATGGCAAGAAAGATCCTAATGGATTTCAGCATAGCCACTGGAGAAAAGGTTTCGTCATAGTCCAAACCAGGTCTTTGACGAAAACCCTTTGCAACAAGTCTAGCCTTACAGGTCTCAACCTGTCCATCTACACAAATCTTCCTTTTGAAGATCCATTTGCATCCTATGGGTTTTACCTCATCTGGAGCAACGTCCAACGTCCATACTTTGTTGGTGTACATGGACTCCATTTCGGTCCGCATTGCATCCAGCCATTTTACTGAGTCAACGCTCTGAATGGCCTGCTGGAAGCTAGTCGGCTCATCACTATCAATGATGCAATCCTCTCTATCCCCGTCTATGAGAAAACCGTAGTATCTCTCGGGCGGATGAGACTGCCTACTACTTCTGCGGAGCGGCGCAGGAATGTCCTGATCTTTCGAACCCTCTGGTTCTACTAAGCTTTCAGTAATAGCTCATGGTTCTGGAATTTCTTCCAGTTCTATTGCGGTCCCACTTATCTGATTTTCCAAAAACTCAGTTTCCAAGAAGTGGGCATGACGAGAAACAAAAACCTTTTGTTCCTCTTCGCAATAGAAGAAATATCCCTTGGAGTTCTTTAGATATCCCACAAACTTGCACTGTACTAAGCGTGCCTCGAGTTTGTCCGCATGCTGCTTTTTAACAAAAGCTGGACATCCCCATGTCTTAATGTGATTAAGATAGGGTCTCTTCCCACACCACATCTGATATGGTGCAGTATGCACAGTCTTAGTTAGAACTCGGTTCAAAAGGTATGCAGCTGATTCTAGTGCATATCCCCAGAATGATCGCGGTAACTCAGCGTTACTCATCATGGAACGTACCATATCCAATAGGGTCCGGTTCAGTCTCTCCGATACACCGTTATGTTGCGGAGTGTATGGAGGAGTAAGCTGAGAGAGAATTCCATTCTCTTTTAAGTAATCTAGGAACTCGGCACTTAAGTATTCACCACCTCGATCAGATCTCAGTGTCTTGATACTTTTTTCTGTTTGTTTTTCTACTTCATTCTTATATTCCTGGAATTTTCTAAAGGCTTCGGATTTATGTTTCATTAAGAAGACATATCCGTACCTTGAAAAGTCATCCGTAAAAGTAATGAAGTAAGAATAACCGCTTCGTGCATGCGTAGACATTGGACCACACACGTCGTTGTGTACAAGTCCCAAGAGCTCGCTCGCTCTTACTCCGTGTCCAGTGAACGGAGTCTTTGTCATCTTTCCTTTGAGACAGGATTGACAAGTTGCATATGATTGATATTCGAACGAATCCAAGTATCCTTCTGTATGTAACTTCATCAACCTTCTCTCATTGATGTGACCTAGTCTACAATGCCATAAGAAAGCCTGATTTGTTTTTGGAGACTTTCTTTTGTATGTATTCTGGACATTGAAAATCTGTGGTTGGTTTAGTACGTATATACTATTGTTTAATGTACCTGACCCAATCAGAACTTGATTAAGGTGAATGTTTACAACATTACTTACAAATGCAAATTCATAACCTTCTTTAGATATTAAAGATACAGAAATGATATTACAAGTTGCAATGGGTCCAAAATAACAATTACGTAAAACCAAAACATGTCCATCTGACATTCCTAGGTGATAGTCCCCCACGGCCTCAGCATCCATGCTAGCTCCGTTTGCAACTTTGAGGGTCATATCGCCTGCCTTCAAAAACCTACGCTTACTCAATGCCTGCAAAGAATTACAGATATGAGATCCTAATCCGGTATCCAATACCCAGGAAGTAGAGTTTATTGATAGACAGTTTTCAATAACATACACACCTGAAGCTGAAGCCGCAACTTGCTTCAGATCCTGGGTTCTGGCCTTCCAAGCCCTGCAATCTTTCTTCCAGTGTCCACTTTTGTGACAGTAAAAGCATTCTTCCTTCCCCACAAGCTTTCCCGCTACCTTTGTTGCCTTTGCCTTTCCCTTCGTATCCACTTTACTAACACCGCCCATTGGTTTGGTGGGGGTTTTCTTCTTCTTTCCCTTGGCTTTCGCCTTGGACCTGGAAGAGGAAGATCCTCCTACAAACAAAGTGGATGTTTCCCTACCTTTCTGTAGGGTGCCCTCTGCACTCCTCAGCATGTTGAGGAGCTCTGAAAGTTCAACCTCTTTTTCTTTCAAGTTGAAGTTCAGGATAAACTGGGCGTAAGTGGAAGGAAGGGACTGGAGAATCAAGTCCGTATAGAGCTCATTCTCCAACGTGGTCCCAAGGTCCGCGAGCTCCTCTATGTAGCCAATCATCTTAAGCACGTGTTCCGCTATCGATGATCCGACGGCCAATCTCGCCGAAAACAACTTTTTCGAGACTTCGTATCTGGCGATACGGGATTGCTCTCCATACAGTTCTTTTGAATGGAGAAATATGGATTCGAGGTCCATATTCTCGTGCCTCCTCTGATGTTCATTGTCTATAGAGGCAAGCACAAGGCACTTGGCCTTCGCGCAGTCGATTTCCCAGGTCTTACGAATTTCCCTATCCGCGACGCTGGTTTTGGGACCTGGGACAGGGGGAGCTTTGGTGGTAAGGAGATACCCCAACTTGTCATAAGTGATTGCCATTTTGACATTACTGAGCCAATCTTTGTAGTTTGGCCCTGTCAGTATGTTTTTATCTAGTAGTAACTTAAGTCCAGTCATGATGTTTGGTCGTTGCAATTAGGAGAGAGAGAAGAAAACACTTTAGCATGATGCTCTTGCAAGTTTAGAGTGGTTTGTAATTTGTCTAAACAGGATGGCTCCCACTGTCTCTCGAATCCCTCCTCAAACCATAAAGGAAGAATTAATCGGGATCAATCTCACCGTACAATTCTTGCTTAACCGTTCAGCCAGGCCAGTGTCGGTACTTCGAGGGAGGTTTTCCAACGCTTTCGCGAAGTTCCTTAATTAAATAACCTCTTTTCCCTATTGGCGTAGCCCTGCTAACACCTTTCTAGACACCTACTTGGTTTATAGTATTGATCGTTAAGTGAGAAAGTTCCGGAGGAGTAGCATATACTCATAGTAGGATCGAGATCCAAATATCATCGTGTGACAAAACTGAAGGAATCCTACCAGAATCATTACACTCCATATGGTATGCAGCGCTAGCAAGTTTCAGTTTCTTTTGAAACTCCCGATGTGGATTTTTTGCCACATGCTTTTATGACCTTGACTTTGGCCAACAAATCATAAGTCACATGTCAAGTTCTACCCGTCATTCTCTAGGTTAATTTGAACCCACCCGCACATCCCCTTGACTTTGGCCAACAAGGCAGTACGACTGTCCCAAACCAACACATCTATCTATGCTGCACATGAATACACAATAGCTACCAATCACTATGCGTTGACTTTGGCCAACAAACATAGCTTGAATACTTATTGACTATCCATGTGAAACGACGGAGGGCTTCGAATGGTTTTGGCGAAACCGTGAACGTAGTGAACTTGATATAATCGAAGGAACGAGATAGCTTTCAAAAGGAGTGGTTCAAGCTCCGCATTTAAAAGTTGGTTTTTGAAAAGAACCGAGTGGTTTTGAAAGTGTTCCAACGACTTTTACTTGGTTTATTTTTCATGCATTAATTTTAATGCGTCCCATCAATTAATCCTACCATTGCAGAAAACAACGAAAATATGACGTACGCTTATGCCATCCGGATTCGCCACGGGGTCCCGTCATCACCCGTTAGGTTACTTAACTAACAACAGAGCGGGGGCTGGACTAGCGTGGATGCAAAACATAAGCAACGCCTAAATAGATATCATATATATAGATATTTACATTCGTCACATGCAATGATAGCCATTCCAGATCACATATGAACATATTGGATATACTAGGAATCTGCATTCCGTACGAGCCTGTAACGAAGAGCGGATTACACGGTCGTGATGAATAGCCAAACCCCACCGTAGACCCCTACGGGTGCGGCAAACTACCCGCCAAGTACCCGAAGCGAAGAAACCTCCCTCAACACCGTGAGTAGGCCACTCGGCACTTCGAGATACCCGGTAGTTTGTGCACCCCACCTTGGGTCTATCCTAGAAGAAAAAAACAGTAAAAGAAATTATACAATGACGGCTACAACCCCATCCCGGTTGTGCGGCCATATAAATAATATTACATCAATTTACATATTACATGAATTGAAAGAAAAGAAAACTCTCATCTCACAACCCCCCGGCTATTCATCCGCGACAATCTAACGAATTCATATACACAAACCATCAACATTACAGATCACAGATATGTATAACCCCACTAATCGACGTATAGCGATTAGCAGGCGTTTAATACATATATCACATAACAGATACAACCCATTAGCCAAAGTCTACAAAAACTCGATCAAAATACGGATTTGTAACCACCCCAAAAACAAACTTGTTCTCTGGAAATTCTGGGCAGAAACAAACCATCTCAAAAATCACAAAACACCAGCAGAAGAAAACTGCATGAGAAACGATCCACGGCCGAGGCAACTCGGCCGCGGTTCCGCGGCAGGAGCAAGCTCGTGCCGCGGATCCGCGGTGAGTTGGTCGACTCACTGGATGGTTTTTTTTGCCTTTTCAATAAAAAGCCTGAGCCGATTTTTAGTACAAGATTTATTATTTTTTGAGCAGAATTAAAAATCGGCAGAAACTTGAATTTTACGGGGTGTTTTGCGGTTTTTTGTCGATCGAAATTCTAGATACTTTGCTAACTTGTTAGTTCGTGTTTAGCTAGGCTCTGATACCACTGTAAGTCCACGTTGCCCACCACGGTGCTTACGGGGAGGAGGAAACGGTATAAAAACGGATTTTTACAACTCTATGCAACATGGACTAACTAAAGGAGGATCTTTGCTAAACATAAACTAACAACTAAGCTAAAAAGAGTTAGCTACTCGATTAAAGGGTTATACCTAAGTCTTGAAGTCCTTCTCTTCTTGCTCCTTGGAGTGGGATGAACGGGTTGTCCTCGCCGCCTTCTCTTGCCGAAGAAAGATCCACCCAAGGGCCTTTACCTTTGGCTCCCACCTCAAACTAGAAGTAACTAAGGTGCTTGGTGTGCTAAACCTAGAACCTTAGAAAGAGTAGAGAGTAATTTTGATGGTTTTATCTCAAGCTTAATGGTTCTCAACTCATGAGAGGGGAGAGCTTTGAGAGAGAGGAAGAGGATGAGAGAGAATAAGAATCATAGAATGAGAAGATAAAGCCAACCTTCTCACATATATGTGAATTATGATAATTAAAAAATTAAATAAAGATAATTGTGATGGTTAACTTGAAAAGACCATTATCATTTCACATTAATTACTTTTGCAAGAATCAAAAAGCATCTTTCATATGAAATGATGATGGTCAATATGTCAACATAGGTCAACAAGTCAACCATAGTCAAATGGTCATTGACCCTAACCATAACATAATTATAATTAATTAATATTAATAATCATATTTCACACATAAACATTAGGGATAAGAAAAAGACAGCGGTCATTAACCCTAATGAAAGTCCTCTGCCTCTGCCTCAGTCAACTGTGCATAAACACCCGTATCCGTGTTACGAGGAACACGAATACAAAGATATAAAACCAATCCCAAAACATATACTAGGATCTGGCTTAAAGCAAAGCCCGCTAGTATAATCTGTCCGGACACCAAACGTGCACAAGTGCACGGATGTGAATGAACCCCGTCGCAAAACCATGCGAGCTCTACTCGTTTTGCCTAAAGGCGAATAACCCTCTGTGTGGGACTCTAAAGAGTCGACACTACGCTGGCAGTGGGTTTAACCACAGAACGCAAGCTGCACTAGCTGTACGTAACGGTCCCCAGGTAGATGCCGATAAGAAGACTGACGAGGTAAACCCATCTGAACTCCTACTGAGCCTGAATGTGACAGTCTCCGTACAGTCTGGTCTGTTCGTCTAAGAGTATCGCATGGCGGGCCTAGTGGGGCGGTAAACGTCAGTCCCCTAATAGCAGTACAAGTCGTGTCGGAGTATAGCCCAGAACACCCTGAGATAACACTGGAAACCTACCAGTATATCACACTTTCCCTGGCCAGGGACTTTGTGTAATGGCTCTCCTAGAGACAGCGCGATATCAACCCCCAATACCGGGAGAGACGAATCCTGTCTAACCGCCACTGCCTCCAGGTGCTTCGGGACTGCACCCAACTGCTACCTGTTTGCACGACTCCTTTGAGCCGTGGTAGGGTAGCAATCTAAGAATAGTGGGAACACACTCGAGGCGAAGTGACAGTGTCAAGTCAACGGACTAAGCTGTACTCATGTCACCTGGGAACTGATAACTGACGATAGGTATAATACCAACCAACAGTTCCCGACAAGTCATGTCCAGTGTACTCATAACCTAATGAGCACCCGCGTACTATCTCAAGTACGACGTACTGACGGCTGTGGGACAGACCGTCTCCCAAGCTAGGATGAGAAGCGCATACGCTAGTCTACTCCGGAGTATCGATGCCCTGTCTCGATAGTCCTACGACTAGGGACCTGCATAAGGATGCGCTTGTGGATTACCCGGCCCCCACGAGTGTGACTGCCATCACAATGCTGGTAATCAAGCAAAGATCCTAAGGGCTCCACTAATGTGTAAAGGCGTTATGCTATAAGAAACATATGCACACATTAAAGTAGAAACAAACCAAGTAGCATACTACTATTTTGAGCAAGATTGTCTATAAAAGGTGAATACCCCAAGCTTCCATCAAGTAATATACAAACTAGTATGATACAGTAATGGCCTCTAAGGCATATACACTAACAAGCATAGGGTATCCCTTGTATGCGAGCTCTCTCCAGATCAGTCTTAGGAGACATCTCTTTGGAGAGAGTGAGTCCAGAGATTGTGGGTAAAAACCCATGCTTGGATTCTTCCATACTAAACCTCTTTAGTATGGTGTCATTGTACCTGAATTGGGACAATCCCAGTATCCGTTTAGATCTTAATCTCCAAGATGTAGGAGGCATCCACTAGATCTCTCATTGAGAATCTTTGTGATAAGAAGAGATTGACCGGTTGCAGCATAGGAATGTCATTTCCTATCAAGAGTATGTCATCCATGTACAATACAAAGAAGACAACCTTACTCTCTGCCACCTTCTTGTATATACAAGGTTCATCTATGTTTTTGACGAAATCAAACTCTTTGATAACGACATCAAAACAGATGTTCCAGCTCCGCGATTCTTGATTTAACCCGTAGATGGATTTAAGCAGCTTGCACACATTTCCGCTGCTCCCACTGTGTACGAAGCCCTCTCGCTGAGTCATGTACACGCACTCTTCCAAATCACCATTTAGAAAGGCGGTCTTAACATCCATTTGCCAGATTTCATAGTCATCGTATTTAGCGATGGCAAGGATGATCCGGATGGACATAAGCATAGCCACTGGAGAAAATGTTTCGTCATAATCCACACCCGGTCGTTGACGAAAACCCTTTGCAACAAGTCTAGCTTTGAAAGTCTCCACTTTCCCATCTACACCAAGTTTCTTCTTAAAGATCCATTTTCTTCCAATGGGTTTTACCCTTTCAGGAGAAACTTCCAAAGTCCATACTTTGTTGGTGTATATGGATTCCATCTCGGATCGCATTGCATCCAGCCACTTCACAGAGTCCCCACTTGTGATGGCCTGCTCGAAGCTACTTGGGTCATCATCCTCCATGATGCAATCCTCGCTTCCACCATCAATGAAAAAACCGTAGTATCTCTCAGGTGGATGAGGACCCTACTAGATCGGCGGAGAGGCTGAGGTTCGTTGGGAACTACCGAATCCTCTGGTTCCACTAAATCTTCAGTTTCAGTTTGTGTAGCCGGAATTTCTTACAGTTCTACCTCGTTGCCACTAATTTCTTTTGCAAGAAATTCCTTTTTAAAAATGTGGCATGTCGAGAAACAAACATCTTTTGTTCCTCGCTATGGTAGAAAAGATATCCATGTGAATATTTGGGATATCCCATAAACTTTCATAGAACTGACCGTGCGTCGTGTTTGTCCGGATTTTGCCTTTTGACATAGGCCGGACAACCCTATATCTTAACTCGTTTAAGACATGGTCTCTTCCCACTCCATATCTCATATGGTGTGTTAGGTATAGATTTAGATGGAACTTGATTCAATAGGTATGCTGCTGTCTCAAGCGCAGAACCCCAAAAGGAAACAGGCAACTCAGCGGTGCTCATCATAGAGCGCACCATATCTAATAGGGTGTGATTCTTCCGTTCCGATACACCGATGTGCTGTGGTGTATATGGAGGAGTAAGCTGAGAGAGAATCCCATTCTCTTTTAGAAATTCCAGGAACTCCGTGTTCAAGTATTCACCTCCTCGATCAGATCGTAGGACTTTAATACTTTTACCCGTTTGGTTCTCGACTTCGGACTTATATTCTCTAAATTTCTCGAAAGCTTCAGACTTGTGTTTTATCATGAACAAATGTCCGAATCTAGAGAGATCGTCAGTGAATGTAATGAAGTACAAGGAACCATTCCTGGCATGAGTAGACATAGGACCACATACATCACTATGTATCAGTCCCAAGAGCTCACTAGCTCTTTCTCCGTGTCCTGTAAACGGAGTTTTGGTCATCTTGCCTTTGAGACATGACTGGTAAGTGTCATAAGATGAAAATTTGAACGGATTCAAATATCCATCCTTATGCAACTTAGCTAGTCGTGTCGCATTGATATGACCTAGTCTACAATGCCACAAGAAGGATTCGCACATCTCTGAACTCTTCCTTTTATGTGTGTTTGTTATGCTCAGAACTGTTGATTGATTTAGAACATAAATGCCATTGCACAACGTGCCTGATCCAACCAACTTTTGGTTCAGGAAAATGTTCATAACATTATCCTGTAATACAAAATTATATCTCTCTTTACTTAATAAAGAAACTGATATAAGATTGCATATCAGGGTTGGAATGTAATAGCATTCGTTCAGAATCAATGTGTTGCCACTTGGTAACACAAGGTGATATTCGCCAACTGCTTTGGCTGCAACATTTGCCCCATCCCCTACTCTTACGGAATGATCACCCATTCCCAGTTCTCTACCTTTCCTCGGCCCATATAACATATTACATATATGGGATCCTGATCCGGTATCTAATACCCAGGACGTAGAGGGAACTAAGAAGCAGTTCTCAATAACTAACACACCCGTAGAAGATGCATCATCATGCTTATTCTTCGTTTGGGCGGCGTGGGAATCCGGATATGTCCCTATTCCCTGTTCAGTCTTATAACAATTATAAGAAAGAACGGAACCAACGTTCCCCTGCACAGTATAACATGCGGGTTCGGTCAATACATATATATTATTATCTTGATTAAGACATGACATGGTCGCTTCCTTGAGAGAGAGAGAAGGAAACACTTTAGCGTATGCTCTTGCAAGATCAGATTGGTTATTATTTTATCTAATCAGGATGGCTCCCACTGTTTTTATCAAATCTTCCTTCAAACCCTAAAAGGAAAGAATAGCCGGGATTAATTACACCCTGCAATTTTGCCAATCTTCAGCCAGGCCTGTGCCGGTACTTTGAAGGAGGTTCCCCGTTCTTTCGCACGGACCTAATTAAAATAAATCTCATTTTCCCAGGGGTGTAACCCCATTGACACCTTTCTAGACACCTACCTGATCGGCTAATTGCCTTGTGTAAAACTTTCTAGGAGTAACTCTTACACATAGTGGGTATCGGGATCCAACTATATCATAGAAGGTATGCAATCTCATTGCAAATTTCAACAGTTGAAATTCCCGATAATATTTTGCCCGTAACCCCTATGACCTTGACAAAGGCCAACAAATCATAGGATGCTAGTCAAGTTCAACCCGTCATTTCTTGATTGAATTAAACCCACCCGCATGACCCTTGACAAAGGCCAACAACGTCGTACGACTACCCTAATCCAATCTGCATCATATGCATAAGCAGATAAGCACTATTCAGCTACCGCACACTATGCCTTGACAAAGGCCAACAAACACAGCACGAATACAAAATAGGACTTATCTGAAATGACGGAGGGCTACAACAGGTTTTTCAGAAATCCTATTACGTAATGAACTTGAAATCGTTGTAGAATCGAGTGAATTTTGAAAAGGAGTGTTTTTGAGGCTTTCACTAGTTTTGCTAAAGAGGTCACTCCCGGTGAAGGGATCTCGGCTCTTTCCTCATTGAATAAGGTGCGGGATATATCACATATATCACTATGCAAAGCAAGAAACTCTAAAAGCAATCAAAAGACAAACCGAGTGTTGTAGCATCTGCTAGTTATTGCTAAAGAGGTCACTCCCGGTAAAGGGATCTCGGCTCTTTCCTTATCGAATAAGGTGTGGGATATATCACATATATCACTAACCAAAGCAAGAAACTGTAGCTACCCTTTTTGAAAATTTTATTCTACAACATCTTTTAGGTTTCTTTTTCTTTCATTAATCATATTAATGAATTCGCATCATTTAAGCTTCCTAAGCATCACAGAAAATGAAACGAAAGTACAAAGTACGCTTATGTCATCCACATTTGCCACAGTGTCCCGTTATGCACCGTTAGGTTACTTAACTAACGGCATACTGGGACGGGACTAGCGCGGGTGCAAAACATAAGCAACGTCTCTTATATATCTCATATATAATGTATATCCATTCGTCTCAGAATCCACAGTCATCACATCACAGAGCAGCAAAAGAAACATATGAAATATTAGATATACTAGGACGTCCATGTTTTATTTTGAGCCTGTATATAACACGAATTCCACGGTTGCAATGAATAGCCAAACCCACATCCCTGGACCCCTATGAGAGCTTCAAGCAACCCTACCAATTCTAGAGTTAGGAGACCCGGACTCGACTCCTCGAGTTGGTCTCCCACTGGACTCTAGAACCCGGTTACTTATGCTCCCCTCTTTGGGTCTATCCTAATGCGGAAAAGTAAATAATATACAACAACGGTGACATCTTCCTCAACCCGGAAGTGCCCTAATAAAAGAATATTACATACATTGAATTTTACATGAATGAAAATAAAAAATCTCATCTCACATAAAACCCCCGGCTATTCAAAAACGCGACGATCCAATATAACATATTACAACAATACATAACATCACATGTCATCAATGTAAGTAAATATGCGTATCCCAATTGTCGTTGACATATAGAAACGAAAACGGCGATACACCATATATTACACTTACGGTCGCAGAAAAAACTAGATGATGTTAAACATTCCGATTGAATCAACAAACACCCACAATTACCGAGAAAGCTCAACACTTGAGCGTAGTTTAAAATTATTCAGCACATGCCACAGTACCAATGGACCAGCCGTAGAAGGGTCAACCAACGCCTCACATGTGGCACCGCTAAACCACCACAAACCCGAGGGTTTAGTAGTGGTTCTGACGGTCACATAATCGAGTTAAGGTTTTGTTCTTCTAGAGTGTCCATCGCATAACTTGCATGATGTTTGAATGCTTTTTAACTACGGAAAATTTTCCTGCAAGGGTAAAAGTGGGTATTTGATATCCGTTCGAACATTTTAACACCGTCTAAAGTAACCCGACAACAGTTAGAAATACGACTACGAAACACTCCGAGTTGTCATTATAGTAAATAAACATCACATGACAATTTTGCAAAAATAAACAACGCCTGAAGCACCAAAACCCATGCAATAGAACACTGGAAAAATTTGGAGGGGGGCTCGGTTTTGGGCGATATAAGCTGTGGTCTCGCCGGCCAAAAAGTTCCCAAATGCCTCCAAATTTCATCAGTGTTCATGTTATCACACATATATGATTCTGCACTTGTTTGAAAAATTTTTATAGCTCATATAAAAATCGACAGAAACATGGATTTTAGGGTTTCAAGTTTCGGAGTTCGTTTCGGTTTAGTATCTAACACAATCCGTCTAATTCTCTAGCTTGGCTCTGATACCATTGTAGGGTTCCTATGAACGACAGCAAGGTTTCGGGAGTCATAATCCATGCCATTTTCAAAATTTTGTCGTTTGAAAGAACCCTAAACTAGTATCGATAACTAGAGAATCATACGAAACACAAAGTAAACTACTTTACATCTAAGTGTTTACGGAATACATCCTTTGTAGACCTGTCCTTCGCTTATAAAGCTCCGAGTTGAAGTCCTTTCGCTGCGATACAAGTCCCGGACTCTTGCATGGCTTCTCAAGGTGAAAAGAACGATCTTGCTTGAAGTCTTCGACGCCGAAGATGATCTACGTCGAGGAGACACAAACTCAAGCTACTACTTAACTAATTGAGAGATTAGTGAAGCTAACACCCTATACTAAAGTGCTAATCTAGTAGAGGATGATAAAGTAGGAAGTGGGCTCACTTTAGTTTTATTTTTTTCACAATATTTTCTCTATCTTTTTAAAACCCTAGCAAGCTTTTGCTCAAGGAAGAAGAAGATGAGCTCAAGAGATGAGAATGAACTAATAATGTGAGAGAAATAACCATGGGTGAGTTTTTATCATATACTAACTCATGTACAGACATAACCATGGCTAAATCATAATGGTTAGGTTAATAAATGTCTTTAGTAAAACAAAATTAGTGGACCAAGTCAATGCAACCATAAGCTTCTACAAGCTTCATGCATATGGCTATTTATCCACTAATTTGGAATTACTTAAAATATCAAAACCCTAGATTATAATTAGTATGGTGTATATCTCATACACCCATGTAGTGTGTATCAACAACCATGACACAAAATAATGTACATCAATATATATCACATATATATTACATGCACACACAAGTGAGAAAAGAATTGCTTAAGTGATCTTATATTAGTTAATGTAATTTAGTATATCACATATATAATTATACATTAAATTATCAAATCAATTCTTAATTTAATAATCCGGCTATATCACATACAACCGGCTAATATAATCTGTATCAACTTATCGAATCAACACTTGATTCGATAACCCGGCTATATCACATATAACCGACCGATACGAATAAATCTTGAGAATATAATACGGTATCACATACTCGTATTATTCCCGGTCCCGCACATATCACACATATGCGTCTACTTCATTTTGCCTGAGCCAGTAAAACCTCTATGTAGGACTCTAAAGACTCGTTAATACGCCAGCAGTAGGTGATGATCACATCAAGCACCTACAAGTCGTCAGCGGTACTAGCTGGACGTAACGGCTACCCGGGTATTGAATGATCAGAAGATCAGCAAGCAAGCCCTCTTTAACTCCTGCAAAAGCCTGACAGTAACACTACCGTATAGTTCGGTCTCCTCATCTGTTATGTCGCATATCAAGTCTAGGGGTGGTAAACGTCAGACCCCAATAATCGATAAGTCATGCCGATGTGAGGCTCATAACGGGTTAAGAAACTACTGATAACACTTACCAGTAAATCTCTAAAATAGCCCTGTCCAAGGACTTCCCTGTTATGGCCAATCGAGTACAACGCAACATCAACCTCCAATACCGGGAGAGATGAAACCCCTCCTATCGCTCATTGCCTCCATGTGACTCGGGACTGTACCCAAAAACCATCATTTTGCACGTCCTCTTGAACGTGGTAAGGTGGAAATCAAAACACGGTGGAAATCATACAAGACTCTATGACGATCTCCGGTCTACAGACTAACCTGTACCAGTGTCACCTAAGAACTGCTATCTGACGTGAGGCATAATACCATTTAGGAGTTCTCGGCGAGTCCGTCCAGTGTACCCAGTCTCCACTGAGCACCCGTATACCATCTCTGATGTCAAACACTAATGGATATGGGATCATCCATCGCCCAACACATAGGTCGAGAAGCGTATACGCTAGTCTACTCTGGTATATCGATGCCCTGTCTCGATATACCCACGACTAGGAACATTAAAGGATGAACTTTTGGACTACCATGGCCCCACTAGTATGATCTGCATGACAATCCTGGTAGTCAAGTACACATCCTAAGGGCTTTACCAACATATAACCATTAAACAGTATAAAGAGATAAGTATACATGTTAAGATAAAGAGCAACCAGATAGCATACTATCATGTTGAGCAAGAAATTCCTCTCTTTATATGTCCAATTATCCACAGTAATATACATCATATGTACAATAATGGCCTCTAGGACATACATACAACTAACAAAAAGAAGAATTAGTTGGGATTAATCACACGTCACAATACTTGCTTAACCTTTCGGCTAGGCTGGTGTCGGTACTTCAAGGGAGGTTTTCCAACGCTTTTGCGAAGTTCCTTAATTACATAACCTCTTTTCCCAGGAGGTATAGCCCCGCTAACACCGTTTTAGACACCTACTTAGTTTATAGCATTGATTGTCAAGTGAGAAAATCTCCCAAGAGTTATCGTACTCATCAGTGGGATCGGGATCCAATTATAATTGTGTGATGCACTAGATGGAATCCACTCTAGTCACCACACGCTAGAAGGTATGCTAAATCTGTAAGTTTCCTGTATGTTTGAAACTCCGATGTTGTTTTTGCCCCAAGCGCTCATGACCTTGACTTTGGCCAACAAATCATAACGCACAAGTCAAGTTCTACCCGTCATTGTCCTGATTGATTTAGACCTACCCGCGTAACCCTTGATTTTGGCCAACAAGATGGTACAACTGTCATAAACCAAAGCATTTATCTATGCTACGGATAAGAAACATACAAATACCATACACGATGCCTTGACTTTAGCCAACAGACACCGCATGAATACTATGTGTTTTTATCCGAAATGATGGAAGGCTACGGCTGGGTTTTTGGCGAAAAAACCCATTAAGGTAATGAACTTGATATCGTCGAAGGAACCTAAGCAATTTTGAAAAGGAGTGGTTTAAGCTTCGCCTTTTTGAAAATTTCAGGTTTTGAAAAAAAAAACCGAGTAATCTATAGCATAATCTTTAGCTCAAGAGGTCACTCCCCATGAAGGGATCTCGGCTCTTGCCTACTGGAATGAGGTGCTGGATATTCATGATCGCATACCACTGTGCAAAGCTGTCACGACCCAAAATTTAGCACGTGATGGCCCTTAAACTATGTAACGTCTCCAGGTGTAACGTAATTCAAGTAAGCCAAAAAACCCTGCAATCTAAACCATCAAAAGTAGTAAGTGATAATAACATTGTTAAAACTTTTGAAATCTCAATCAAAATTCTTTAAAGTCCAAATTTACTTTCTTTAAAATTTGGCAGCACCTCCTTTGTAAAACAAGCCCCCAAAAAGGGTACAACATAAATATATAAGTAAAACATCCTCAACGGGAGCAAAATCCACGCCTAAAGGCGGAAAACAACCACCACAACAGATATACGACGCCGTAGCGAAGAAAATGACGATATAAGGTGAACAACATGAAAATCTCCAAGTCATAAATAATATACAATATCATCCTCACAACTCGCCTCTAAGTCAATACAAGAAAATGGTAGATGGAGAGTACTTGATACAACGAATATACTATAAGCAATATCGGATAACCGCAAAACCCACCTATAGAAAAACTGCACCCAGTCAGCCGTAGCGGTATCCGCAACAAAAGATGATACGATAGATGAAAGCCTTACCTCTGACTGCTCTGAGGGACAACCTGTACAACCCTATGGCACACCGGGGATGAGTTGCCAGCTCGTGAATAGTAAATAACATATGCAGGTAATCGCAAGTATGCACGTATTGCGCTAATCTATCACATGCAAGCTGATAGCAACAAACAGCAATATGTATATGCAACAGTCATGAAAGGTACTCTATCAGGTACTACTAATACAGGAAGCAATGCATAACAAATAAATGCAGAGTATGAAATAAAACATGTCATTCTCACATCGGGCACATATGCCCCTCACATTGGGCATATAGGCCCCTCATATCGGGCACATAGGCCCCTCATATTGAACATAATATCGGCCCTCATATCGACCATAATACCGGCCCTCATATCGGCCCTCATATCGACCATAATACCGGCCCTCATATCGACCATAATATCGGCCCTCATATATAATGGATAAGAATTCTTGCACAGATCATTATGATGATATATATATATATATATATATATTAGGTATACATATTTAACAGCATCCCATACCACTGATATATATATATATATATATATATATATATATATATATATTATAGATGTACATATTTAATAGCGTCCCATAGCACTGATATATATACATGTATATATATCAGTGTCCCATACCACTGATATATATACCCAGAAGTAAAACATCCAGAAAACATCATATGAAATCCATATATCAATGCGAATCCATGAAATATAATACATGCAACTTGAAACAATAATATGAGCATATAAAGGAAAAACCGCTATTTAACTGCAACAAGTTATTAAGTATATCATACGGTTCCTAATTTCTCCGAAACCAAACGCAACATCATATAAAGGTGAACATGTAACTATAGTCAGGTATGCGTAACCATGTCGGTATAGAAAGATATGTGTATCTACCTATCAGTAATGATGTAATACCCTCCAGGTATGTGTGTAGCTACCTATCAATAATGATGTAATACCCTCCAGGTATACGGGTGTACATATAAGTATGTATGCAAGATGTACATGTAGCTATGTCTCAAATGTGTATATACCTATCTCTAATGGTACAATACCATATAGGTATATGGGTAGCTAACAAGTAGGCATGGAAAGGAATATGTGTAAGCCTGTAGGTATACAGGTATGCTATATGTCATATGCACAATGGAATATGAATCAATGTCTCAATGACCCTAACCAATACAATCTCACGTATGTATAAGTGTTGTGCGTGTCATGGTAATTATTGACGGTGTGGGTGGCATACAATCAGTGCTCGTGCAACAGGAGCAGTCAATAATAGTGCAGTGTCTAATGGTATAAGTCCAAGCACAACAAGTAATAATATGCAATGAAGTTTATGCGCAAACTCTTTATGTGCAATATAAACATGCGACTAACATCATATCATATCTAGCCCTGACGCATAACGCCATGCGGGCAATTTCCCTGTAGATGTTAAATCTACTCAATGATGATCCTGGGGCTAAGTAAAGCCAACCACTCGCTTTCCATTCTTCGCAGCGTCCGAAGTCCCCGCCTACGTCCCTAAGATCATAAAACATCATAACAAGTGTATATTAGCAATCGACCAATAACACGTACCAACTACGTTTGACCGACACATCAACTCCAAACATACTCTCAAGTGTTCGTCTAGTAGCTAACGCGCGTAGCGATACTACGAAACTAACCCAAGAGCAACATATACATAAAGACACGAACCGTATCGGATAACACAACGCACGTATTCGTAACACTAGAAACTAGCAAAGTGATCCCAGATTTTTCTACACAAACAATTTGTAAAAGTTGCACATACCACAAGACCACACACAACCCCAGAGTCCCCCAGACCAAAACCCAAACCCAAACACACCAGTCAGGCCGCAAATTGCGGCCAGAAGCAATTTATTTGTGGCCGACCTTCCATGGAATTGTCTCAGGTTTTTATGGTAGGTTCTAGGTCACTACATAAGGTTACTGTGATAGGAACTTTTCCAATAAATACCTGGTTTGATAGCAGATCATCCGAGACCCAAATCTACACTAAAAATACGATTTTTGCACGAAACGAAACTTTACGCGTTCAAAACTGAAACTAACAAGCTACGCAACATTAAAAAGGGTTACTTAACAGAAAGAGATCATTATCTACTCCCACAAGCTCAAAGATTCTACCTTTCCAAGCACCAAGGGATCCTAAAGGCAAAACAAGGTTTATGAAGTGATTCGGGTGAGATTTTATGAAGTTTGGTGAAGGTTTTGTGATGAGAAGGTAAGTGTTCAGTTGAGGGTTGAGTGGAGTGAAGAGATATGAGAAAGAGATAGAAGAATGAGAGTGTGAAATGATAATGAGAGAGTGAGGTGAGTGTAGGGTAAGCTAAACCCTTAATCATACCCTCCCCCACCCCCCGCACCTCCATTAATGCAACCATTAATGCTCTCCATGATTCACCTTGCCACCTCCTCTCATTCCAAAAGACCAAAGGAAATATCTCCCACAAATATCTAGGGTTAGGGTTAAGGTTTAAACAAAGATTAGGATTAGGTTAAGTGCCATGGTCACTAACAAAATTAGCACAAGCAAACCCTCACATTAACGTGCACACGTGTGTGCAAACCCAAAACAATTAAAAATAAAATATTAATTAATTGTTATAAAATGCGAGGAACCTAAATTGGTAAAATTTTTACAGAAAACCCGCCTTATCGCTTAATTGACACTAATCGCATTCTAAGGTGTTACAATCTCCCCCGTTAAAGAAAATTCGTTCCCTAATTAAAATTCTCACTATGCATACCTTCAAAGAGATGAGTGCAAAACATCAACATCTCGCTCGTAGCCTCCCAAGTGATCACCTCACTATACGACTACGCCAAAGAAAACCTCCACAGATGGGAAGACCTTTGACCGAAGTTTCTCCACCTGCCGATCCACTAACACTATCGGCTGCCGGTGAACGAATAGATCGCGTCCAAGCTAAACGGTCTGATGCTGATTCATGTGAGAAGGGTTATGAAGGTATTTGCAAAGCATCAACACAAGGAATACGGGATGAATACTCAAAAATCTTGGCGGAAGCGCCAAATTATTGGCAACGGTACTAACTCGCTAAAGGATCTCAAAAGGACCTACGATCTGGGACTAAGCTTCCCAAAACTCAACACGCCACTCATCGGAAAAATTAGCAGGAATACATGATCTCCCACTGCGAATTCAAGTCTGCGACAACCACGGTCGGCATAAGACTTCTATCTGTACTACGCTGCCCTCATCCTGACCTGAATCATCTGGATCTGTTCCGAAGCCTCTTGACTAGTTGGGGTCCAAAATCCTGCTCTCGTGGAGTCAGTAAAACAGACTGGCGATCGATACAACCTTCATACAAGGCCTAAAAGTTGCCATCTGAAACGTCTCCTGATAACTGTTATCGTAGGAGAACTCCATCAATGGCAAGTGACGATCCCACAACCAACAAACAAAAGTACGTACGCACAAGCATATCCTCCAGGGTCTGTATAGTCCGCTCTATCTGACCATTGGCCTACAGATGGAAAAGCGGAGCTAAAGCTCAACCATTACCTAAGGCTTCCTGAAGGTTCTGCCAAAGACGGCCAGCGAACTGGGTGCCTCTATCGGATACAACGCATGAAGGAACTCCGTGCAAATATACAAACTTACCGAAGAACAACTGAGCAAACTGAGCATAACCAGACAACAATTTCTCCAAATGGAGTCATACCCTGTTTAAACCTGGGTAGACACCACAACGAAATTCATAGAGATCTGCTCCAATTCCCACTCTGGAACGGTAAAAAGGTTGCAACTCTCAGACGGCCTCAAATGCTCAACCTTAGCTCGCTGACAAGCCAAGCACATCAAAACAAAATCCGAAACTTCACTCTTCATCCCTGCTCACCAGTAACCAACTCTCAAGTCATGTTACATCTCGGTGGCTCTTGGATGAACACAGAAAGCTGAATGATATGCCTGCTCTAGGACCTCACATCTCTACCCATCAGTATCGGGTACGCGCCATCGAGTCCCTAACTAGCACACCCTGGTCATAAATCAAGAACTCTGAATCTTTACCCAGCCGAACATGCTCAAGAATCTCCGACAACGAGCATCGGCAGTCTGTGCCTCACGAAAACGATTTAGTAAAAGTGGACGGGAGCGGACATGAGCAAGCCGTCCCCTCATTAGAGGCGAACTTATGCTATAATCATCTGTCGCATAAAAACTGTAAATCTGCAGAAGACTGTCTCCGTACTGTGCACAACTGGAACAAACTACCCCCGGGCCTACGACTCAAGCATCAGCTACCACAATCGCCTTGCCACAGGTAATAAAGGATCTCACAATCACAATCCTTCACAAGCTCCATCCAACGGCGCTGTCTCAATCAATCAAAACCCGCTGCTGGAAGATGTACACAAAGCTCTGGTGGTCTGTGAAAATCTGACATGACTCTCTGTACAAGTATTGTCCTCAAATCTTCAGCGCAAGACCACCACGGCCATCTCCAGATCATGAGTGGGATAAATCCTGCTCGTACTTCCTCCAACTTTCGGGAACATAAGCGATAACTCTATCATGCTACATCAGTACACAATCGAGCCCCACTCGCGAAACATCATAATAAACGACAAAGTCTCCCGATGCAGAAAGCAAAGATAGATTTGGTGCAGTGGTCAACCGAGTCTTCAACTATTGAAAACTCCGCACGCATGCTTCAGTCTAAAGAAAAGGAACCCCTTTCTTTGTCAGTACGGTCTACGGTGCAGCGATACTCAAGAACTCCTGCACGAAACGGCGGTAAAAACTGGCTAAGCCCAAAAAATCTGCGGACCTCTGTCCCTGATCAGGTTTGGGCCCAAGCTGTACGGCCTCGATCTCCCTCGGGTCCATACAAAAACCGTCTCCCGTAACTGCACGACTTAGGAGTTCAACACCATCAAGCCCAAAGGAACACTCCGAGAATTTAGAAAACCGCTGACGCTCTCCCAATGTCTGCAAGGCAAATCCTTGAGTGCCGCTCATGTTCCTCATGACTTTTGGAATAGACCAGAATGTCATCAATAACACAATAATCCACTGGTCGAGTAACTGCCTGAAGAAATATGGTTCATCACATCCACGAATGCTGCTAGGGCATTAGTGAGTCCAACGACACCACCAAAAACTCATACTGACCGTAGCGCGCACAAAACCAGTCTTCGGAATGTCATCACTCCTAACCCGCAACAATGATGACCTGATCCCCAAAACAAACTTAGAAAATGTCTTGCACTCTGAAGCTGATCAAAGAAATCGTCATTGCGAGGTAAAGGTACCTATCCGCACCATAACTCGGTTCAATTGACGAAAATCAATACACAACCTCAAACTGCCATCCTTCTCCTTGACGAACAGAATAAGAGCTCCCCAAAGCGAAACACTCGGACACAAAAGTCCACCGATCTAGCTACTCTGCAGTAGATCCTTAAGCTCCCTAAGCTCCGCCCGCTCATCTGGAACAACGTCGGAAAATCTCGCACGATAGGAACCCAGTCCAACGAACCCACTGTGGCTCCGTAACATAAATGGAGGCCAAGAACCCTCGACATTCTCTCCTCCAAAGCCGACTAGCGAAAAAGGCTGAAATCAAGCTGTGAGGGGAGGCACCAAAGTCCCCCTGCATAACAAGAACTGACTCGCCGAGAAAACAGAACCTGACCATCTTCTCGCGGCAGTCCACAGACGCATATCACGTACATAACTAGTCCGTGCCCAGGAGAACGTCAAAGTCCAACATCTCTAGAAGGATCAAATCGACGGACAAAATATCTATCTCCTACCCAATTGGTACATGGCCGAAACATATGTCGCAGAACCAAGGGATCACTAACAAGAGTAAGCACAACAAATGACTGATCTAGTATACACGACTCTCGGCCCAACCACGGCACAAAGTGTGTAGAACAAACGAGTGCATAGATCCCGAATTAAACAACATGCGCAACAAAAGAACATACGAATATGAATACCTGAAAACTCTGCATTAGACGCCCGCACGTACCGATGAGTAGAAGCAAACACTCGTGTCTGCCCTCTACCCGCAACTGGCTGAACTCCTCCTCTACCATCCTGTACTCTCGGATCAAACCCTCCATGACCACGACCTCTCTACACATAAGTTTGACGTGGATCAACAACAAGCGCAACAGGCGACTCTCCCTGAGATGAAGGTAGTAAGGTATCATATTGTACAACTGTCCTCCTCTGGCGTACCAAGGTACAATTTCTGATGAGGTGATGGAAACTCCTGCACCAGAAACATCCATACGATGGCTGCTGATCCTCCTGGAGATAAGAGCTAAATGACTGTCCTCGTCCAAAGCCTCTGCAACTCCCGCGGCGTGCACGAAACCTATCACGGCGACTAAGCCTCTGTTTCTGGGATGATACACTTGTACGATCCCTCCTCGGTCTCGGAACTCCCAAAGTCTTGGGAAGACGCTCCTCTGCTAAATGGGCTGCATCCACTGCTGCTGTATATGTGACATAATGCTGTGTGCTGATAGCAAGGAATAACTGGGTAACAAGGGTGACAACCTCCTTTCGCCGCGCTCGACTGGCCTCAACCAACGATCTCATCATCTGGCGCAAGTCCTGCATATCTGCCTCAAGCCTAGCAATATGATCTATCGAAGGCGGATCAATCTGCTCATGTGCAACGAGCGTACAGTCCTGGTCAGTCCTCGTCCCAAATGAGTCAACTTGGAACTCGGCCCTCGCTGCCTCTCTCTGATCCCTCATAGTCATCGGCGGCAAAATGCTATAAATGGAAATAGGATTCGACAAGAACACGGAAATCGAATCACAAGGATATGTATCATCAAGGAAGGAATTTCAAGCAATTAGAACTTAGGTCACTTAAGCGGAGTACCGTGTCGTAAGTATGCCGCGGACATACACACGCTACATCACTCTGCTTAAGCTACCTACTCCATCATACCAAGGTCATCCTACACTCCGAAAGGTAAAACCTAACGCTCTGATACAACTTTTGACACGACCCAAAATTTAGCACGTGACGGCCCTTAAACTACGTAACGTCTCCAAGCATAACGTAATTCAAGTAAGACAAAAAACCCAGCAATCTAAACCATCAAAAGTAGTAAGTGATAATAAAATTGATAAAACTTTTGAAATCTCAATCAAAATTCTTTAAAGTCCAAATTTACTTCCTTTAAAATTTGGTAGCACCTCCTTTGTAAGACAAGCCCCCAAAAAGGGTACAACATAAATATTTAAGTAAAGCATCCCCAACTGGAGAAAATCCACACCCAAAGGATGAAAAAAACGACCACAACAGATATACGACGCCGAAGCGATGAAAAAGACGATATAAGGTGAACAACATGAAAATCTCCAAGTCACAAATAATATACAATATCGTTCTCACAACTCGTCTCTAAGACAATACATGAAAATGGTAGATGGAGAGTACTGGATACAACGAATATACAATGAGAAATATCGGAGAACCGCAAAACCCACCTATAGCAAAACTGCACCCAGTCAGCCGTAGCGGCATCCGCGGCAAAAGATGATACGATAGATGAAAGCCCTGCCTCTGACTGCTTTGAGGGACAACCTATACAACCCTGTGGCACAACGGGGATGAGTTGCCAACTCGTGAATAGTAAATAACATATGCAGGTAATCGCAAGTATACACGTACTGCGCTAATCTATCACATGCAAGCTGATAGCAATAAACAACAATATGTATATGCAACAGTCATGAAAAGTACTCTATCAGGTTCTATAAATATATGAAGCAATGCATAACAAATAAATGCGGAGTATGAAATAAAACATGCCATCCTCATATCGGGCACATAAGCCCCTCATATTGGGCACATAAGCCCCCTCACATCAGGCACATGGGCCCCACACATCGGGCAAACAGGCCCCTTATATCGGGCACATAGGTCCCTCATATCGGGCATATAGACCCCTCATATCGACCTTAATATCGGCCCTCATATCGACCATAATATCGGCCCTCATATATAATGAATAAGAATACTTTCACAGATCATTATGATGATATATATATATATATATATATATTATAGGTATACATATATAACAGCGTCCCATACCACTGATATATATATATATCTATATATATATATATTATAGATGTACATATATAACAGCATCCCATACCACTGATATATATATACATGTATATATATCAGCGTCCCATACCACTGATATATACCCAGAAGTAAAACATCCATAAAATATCATATGAAATCCATATATCAATGCGAATCCATGAAATATAATACATGCAACATGAAACAGTAATATGAGCATATAAAGGAAAAACCGCTATTTAACTGGAACAAGTTATTAAGTATATCATGCGGTTCCTAATTTCTCCGAAACCAAGCGCAACATCATATAAAGGTGAACATGTAGCTATAGCCAGGTATGCGTAACTATGTCGGTATAGCAAGATATGTGTATCTACCTATCAGTAATGATGTAATACTCTCCAGGTATGTGTGTAGCTACCTATCAATAATGATGTAATATCCTCCAGGTATACGTGTGTACATGTAAGTATGTATGCAAGATGTACATGTAGCTATGTCTCAAATGTGTATATAGCTATCTCTAATGGTACAATACCATATAGGTATATGTAGGGTTCCTAGGCACACTCAAGAGGTTCCACAAGGCATCAACCATGCCAAAATCAAATTTTTCGATGTGCCGAGAAACCCTAATACGAGATCGTAAACTAGAGGTAAGGCGAAAATAAAGCAAGTTAACAACTTTAACTAAAAGGAAAGTGACTACAACCTTTGTAGATCCGGTCCTCCACTTCCTTGGCTCCGTGATGACGTCCCTCCGCTGCAACCATCGGAATCCTATACTCTCGCGGTGGTTTCATCGGAGAAAAGATCGGGCTAGGTCGTCGACTTCGATGCCGAAGATGATCTACGTCGAGGCAACTCAAGATCAAGCTCCAACTTCACCAAGTCATGAAACTTGTGAAGAAAACAACCTATACTACATAGCAAGTGGTAGAGGATGAAGAAATAGGAAGTGGGTTCACTTTGAATTTGGATTTCTCACTTGAAATCTTCACTTGGAAATTTTCAAGAGAACTTTCTTCTCTTCATGAAGAAGAAGAAGAAGAAGAAAAGAAAAAGCCTTATCAAAAATAAAATCCAAGTGATTCTTATCATTTTTGCAACCATGGTTGAGTGTAGAGAATAAACTAGGGTTTAGTTAAATGGTTAGGTTAAGAATAAAACCAAATGGCTTAGACTTTGTCAAAGGTGCTATGAAGCTTCATGAAGCTTCAAGTCAAAGTGAGAAAAGCCACCACCATTTAGTTTTTGTTTCTTGCCAAAAATAAATAAATGAAATAAATAAATAAGGCAAATGAAACACTAACCATTAACCAAACATGGTTTAAATCAAACATACACCCAAGTTTGCATGTATCATCAAACATGATACAAACTAATGCACAAAACTATATCATATATACAATGTGCACATCAAGTGAGAAAATCCATCTTAAGTGAACAAATACAAGTTAATATAAAGTAATATATCTAATATATAATTATACATTAAATCATTAAATCAAACTTGATTTAACGATCCGGTCATATCGCATATGACCGACTAATATCCAATGTATCGACTTATCAAATCAATCCTCGATTCGATAACTAGGTTATATCGCTTACAACCAATCGATACATTCATCACGAGAATAGAATACGGTATCACATACACGCATTATTCTCGGTCCCGCATATATCTCATATGCGCTCCTATTTCGTTTTGCTTGAGCCAGGAAACCTCTGTGTAGGACTCTAAAGACTCGTCAATACGCCGGCAGCAGGTGATGATCATATCAAACACCCACAAGCCGCAAGCGGTCTGCTAAACTTAACGGCCACCCGAGTATTGAGCGATCAGAAGATCGACGAGCAAGCACGTTCACACTCCTGTGAATCCAACCAGTAACACTTACCGTACAGTCTGTTCTGTTCGTCTGATATGTCGCATATCTTGCCTAGGGGTGGTAAACGTCAGACCCCAGTAGCTCGATAAGTCTTGTCGATATGAGGTCATAACAGTTCGAGAAACTACTGGTAACACTTACCAGTAAATCTCAGCAACCCTGGCCAGGGATTTCCGGTTATAGCAAATCGAACACAGCGCAACATCAACTCCCTATACCGGGAGAGACGAATCCCCTCCTATCGCTCATTGCCTCCATCTGATTCGGGACTGTACCCAAAAACCACCGTTTTACACGCCCTCTTGGACGTGGTAAGGTGGAAATCAAAGCACAGTGGGAATCACACAAGACTCTATGACGATCTCGGGTCTACAGACTAACCTGTACCAGTGTCACCAGAGAACTGCCATCTGACGTAAGGTATAATACCATCTGGGAGCTCTCGGCGAGTCCGTCCAGTGTACCCAGTCTCCACTGAGCACCCGTATATCATCTCTGATGTCAAACACCAATGGATATAGGATCATCCATCGCCCATCTGTATGGGTCGAGAAGGTATACGCTAGTCTACTCTGGTATATCGATGCCCCATCTCGATACACCCACGACTAAGGACCTTGAAGGATGTACTTATGGACTACCATGTCCTCACTAGTATGATCCGCATCATAGTCCAGGTAGTCAAGTACACATCCTAAGGGCTTTACCAACATGTAACAGAGAGACAATCAGTGTACATGTTAAGATAAAGAGCAACCAGATAGCATACTATCATGTCGAGCAAGAAAGTCCCCCTATATATGTCCCAGCATCCACTACAATATACATCCTATGTACAGTAATGGCCTCTAGGGCATACATATAACTAACAATCTCCCACTTGCACTAGGGCCTTCTGTAGCGGTGGTTGCCGTATCTCATACTCAACCATCCCATAAAAGTCTCTCTCTGGGAAAATGCCTTTGTGAGTGGATCCGCCGTGTTGTCCTCTGAGTCTACTCTCCTAACCTTGATCTCCTTAGAGATCAACCATCTCCATGATCAGGTGATGTTGCCTTAGAATACGTCTGGGTCACTGATGGGACCGGGGTTCCCAGGCCAATGCCACACTTCCATTGTCACACAATGGTAGGAACCTGGTTCATCTCATGAACCAATATACACCCAAACAGCCTCTTTGGTAGCATCTTAAGTAGCGATGTATCCTGCCTTTATCGTCTAGTATGCCAGGGTATCTAGCTTGGAACTCTTCCAACATACCTCCCCTTCACTGAGGGTAAAGACAATACCTGTGACTGGCTTTCAGTCGTCCTTATCACTCTGGAACTTTTCCATTGATTCTCCCCAGGATCAATTGATACCAACTCACTACAACTAGTGAGTATCCTAATATCCAATTAGATCTATCTCATAGATCCAAAATCCAGGATTTAGTAGGTATCAGTTTGATCCTATACGGAGAATCATTGTGATAAACGGAGATTGATCGAGCGTAGCATAGGAAACTCCTTCCCTATCAAGAGTATGTTCTCCACGTACTCTACGAGGATCACCACCATACTCCCTACTACCTTTTTGTATATACAAGGTTCATCTACCATTTTGATGATGTCAAACTCTTTGACTAACGTATCAAAACAGACGTTCTAAGTCCGCGATGCCTGCTTTATCACATAAAACATCTTGCACACGTTTCCGCTGCTCCCACTGTCTACGAAGGCCTCTGGCTGTGTACTTATAGACGCTCTCTTCTAAAACAGCATTTAGAAAAGCAGTCATGACACCCAACCACCAGATATCGTAGTCATGGTATGTAGCCGTGGCAAGTAGGATCTGGATGGACTTAAGCATAGCTCGTTAGAAAAGGTTTCATCATTATCCACGCCTGGTCGATGACGAAAACCTTTAACAAGTCTAGCTTTGAAAGTCTCAACTTTTCCATCTACACCTAGTAATCTTCTCAAGATATACTTGCTCCTGATGGGGATTTAACCCTTCAGATATAGCAACCAAAGTCCATACTTTGTTGGTGTACATGGATTCCATCTCAGATCGCTAACAGAGTCCCACTCTTGATGGCCAGCTCGAAACTTAGTTGGGTCATCATCTCATGATGCAATCCTCGCTCCCACTGTCATAGAGAAACCGAAGTAACTTTCTGGTGGGTGAGGAACCCTACTAGATCGGCGGAGAGGCTGAGGTTCGTTGGTTTCTATTGAATCCTTCAGTTCTACCAAATCATCTGCTGCAGTTTTTATAGCTGGAACCTTTCCAGTTCTACATAACAGACCTTGCCTCGAGCTTGTCCGGATTTTGCTTTTAGACATAGGCTGGACAACCCCAAATCTTAACAAACTTAAGATATGAGCCCTTCCCTTTCCATATCACATATGAAATGGTAGGCAACTGATTTGATTGGAACCCTATTCAATAGGTATGCAGCTTCTCAAGCGCATAACTCCCACAAGGAAATAGGAAACTCAGTAGTACTTATCATAGAGCACACTATATCACATAGGGTGCTATTGCTCCATCCCGATATACCATCGTGCTATGGTGTATACGGAGGAGTAATGCTGAGAGAGAATCTCATTCTCCTTTAGAATATTCCAGGATTTCCGTGCTCAAGTATTCTCCTCCTTGATCACATCGAATGACATAATACTTATACCTGTTTTGGTTCTTTACTTTCTAACTTATATTCTGTGAATATCTCAAAAGGTTCGGACTTGTGTTTCAACAGGAACATATGTCTGAATCTTGAGAGATCATCAGAGAATGTAATGAAGTACAAAGAACCGGTCTTGGCATGTGTAGACAGGGGACCTTCATACATCAACATGTATCAATCCCAAAAGTTCACTAACTCTTTCTCTGTTTCCAATAAACAGAGCAGTGGTCATCTTATCTTTGTGACATGACCGACAAGTTTTCACAAGATGTAAATTCAAACTAATTTAAATATGCATCTAAATGTAACTTAAGGCAGTCGGGTCGCATTGATATGACCTAGTCTACAATGCCTCAAGAAGGAATCGTTCAATTCTGAACTCTTCCGCTTGTGTATGTTCCGTATATTAAGAACTGTAGTTTGATTTAGAACATCAATGCTTTTAGATAACGTGCCTGAACCGATCAACTTTTGATATAGAAAATGTTCAAAACATTATCCAACAATACAAAATTATATCCTTTCATTACTGATAAAGAGACTGATATTATTTTGTATATCAGGTTCGGTATCTAATAACATTTGATCAGAATCAATGTATTCTGGTAATACAGGATGACAGTGACCAACAGACTTGGCTGCAACACTTGCACCGTTTTCTGCCTCATGAAACTTATCACCCGTTCTCAGTTCTCTACCTATCTGTGGCCCATGTAACAATTACATATGCGGGATCCTAATCCGGTATCACATACCCAGGACGTAAAGGATACTGAGAAACAGTTCTCTGTAATGAACACACCCGAAGATGATGCATCAGCATGCACTTTCTTCGTTTGGGCGTCATAGGAATTCTGGTATTCCTCAAAATCCTGCTCTGTCTTTTAACATTTATAAGTTGGAGCGGGACCAACGTTCCCCAGCTCAGTATAACAAGCGGGTTCGGTCAGTACATCCGTATTATTATCTTGATTAAAGCGTGATATGGTCGCTACCTGGAGAGAGAGAGAGAAGAAAACACTCAGCGTATGCTCTTGCAAGATCAGATTGGTTATTATTTTATCTAATCAGGATGGCTCCCACTGTTTTTATCAAATCTTCCTTCAAACCCTAAAAGGAAAGACTAGCCGGGATTAATTACACGCTACAAGTTCGCCAATCTTTCAGCCAGGCCAGTGTCGGTACTTTGAGGGAGGTCCCCCGTGCTTTCGCATGAACCTAATTAATGTAAACCACCTTTTCCCAGAGGCGTAACCCCGTTGACACCTTTCTAGACACCTACTTGATCGGCTAATTGTAATGTGTAAAACTCTCCCAGGAGTAACAATTACTCGCAGTGGGTATCGGGATCCAACTATCTCATAGAAGGTATGCAATCTCATTGCAAATTTCAACACTTGAAATTCCCGATAATATCTTGCCCCTAGCGTCCTATAACCTTGACGCAGGCCAACAAACCATGGTGTGCTAGTCAAGTTCAACCCGTCATTTCCTGATTGAATTAAACCCACCAGCACGACCCTTGACGCAGGCCAACAAAGTCGCACGACTACCCTAATCCAATCTGCATCATATGCATAAGCAGATAACTACTAGTTAGCTACCGCACACTACGCCTTGACGCAGGCCAACAAATGTAGCATGAATACTAACTACTATTTATCTGAAATGACGGAGGGCTACGACAGGTTTTTCTGAAAACCTATTGCGTAATGAACTTGATATCGTTGTAGAATCAAAAGTTTTTAAAATGGAGTGTTTTTGAGGCTTTTCTAGTTTTGCTAAAGGGGTCACTCACGGTGAAGGGATCGTCGGCCCTTTCCTCATCTAATAAGGTGCAGGATATATCATATATACCGCTGTGCAAAGCAATAACTATAGGAGCAATCAAAAGAGAAACCGAGGGGTGTAGCATCTGCTAGTTATTACTAAAGGGGTCACTCCCGGTGAAGGGATCTCGGCCCTTTCCTTATCGAATAAGGTGCAGGATGTTCTACAAGGAACACCGTGATGCAAAGCAAGAACTGTAGCTACCTATTTTTGAAAATTCGATTCCACAACATCTTTTAGGTTTCTTTTCTTTCATTAATCATATTAATGAAGTCCCATCATTTAAGTTACCTAAACATCACAGATAAATACGACGTTCATTTATGCCATCCGCATTCGCCTCGATGTCCCCTCGTGCACCGTTAGGTTAGGTAACTAACGGCAGAGCGGGGCAGGGCTAGCGCGGGTGTAAAACATAAGTAACGTCTATATAATATATCATATATACTATATACAGTATTTATCATAGAACATCAAATGATCACATCAAATATATCGCAGCAGAAGAAACATATGAAACATTGGATATACTAGGACGTCCGTGTTTTCAATACGAGCCAGTATAAAACACGGATTCCACGGTCGCGATGAATAGCCAAACCCACACCCCTAGACCCCTACGAGAGCGGCAAGCAACCCTACCAATTCTAGAGTTAGGAGACCCGGACTCGACTCCTCGAGTTGGTCTCCCACTGGACTCTAGAACCCGGTTACTTGTGCTCCCCTCCTTGGGTCTATCCTAGTGCGGAAAAGTAAATAATATACAAATGGTGACATCTTCCGCAACCTGGAAGTGCCCCAATAAAAGAATATTACATACAATAAATTTTACATGAATGAAAATGAAAAACACTCATCTCACATATAACCCCCGGCTATTCAAAACGCGACGATCCAATATAACATATCCAGCAACACATAACATCACATGTCATCAACGTAAGTAAACATGCGTAT
Organism: Agapanthus africanus; assembly: GCA_030015575.1. Lineage (NCBI taxonomy): Eukaryota > Viridiplantae > Streptophyta > Magnoliopsida > Asparagales > Amaryllidaceae > Agapanthus > Agapanthus africanus. The sequence goes on along the minus strand of CM057340.1, from coordinate 162,216,622 downwards.
CCCAATTGTCGTTGACATATAGCAACAAAACCGGCGATATCACATATTACACTTACGGTCACAGAAAAGAAAGTGTAAAACTACAACAGTTGGAATCCGCAAACTCTTTAGACATCGCATGCCTAACCATCTGAATTCCTTAGACATCACATGCCTAACAATTATAAACCCCGTATTTTAGTCTCAATATCGAAAACACTTTTCAATATAAAGTCGGGTAATTCAACAAGATTCCCGACATGTTGATCGAATGCTCGTCGTAAACTTTAGTAGACGGCCGCACCTCCGATGCCGTCGACGAAGTGCACTGAGGCGGAACACCACAGCCACGAGCACCCGAACGGATGCTTTCGGCGACGGGGTTCTCCTACAGTCACTTGGTCGGGGCTATGGGGTGAGGCTGTCTATTAAGTTTACCCGGCGAGTATCCGCGCACGCTACGTGATTGCGACGGACTTTTGATCACATCAAAATTCCGTCGCAACCGATCAAGTGAGACTAAAGTGCTTGATTTATAACATCCAAATCAGTTATCTCATAACTGCTTGTGCATTCCAAATATTGTATCACATTCTAGATAAGATAGAAAATGTTAAACTTTCCGATCGAACAATCAAACACCCAAGTTTTCCAGAAACATCTCAACACATGAAATAAGTTTAAAAACATTCTCTCCATGCCTCAGTACCAACGGTCCAGTCGTAGAAAGGTCAAGCCAATGCCTCACATGTGGCACGCCGTACTGCCCCAAACCCTAAGGTTCAAAGGGCAGTTCAAGACGGTCACATAATCGAGTTAAGCTTTGTTGTCTTCTAGAGGGTCCATCGCGTTACTTGCACTACTTAGAACGTCTTTAAACCACGGAAAAATCCAACATTTGGAAATTTTCCGGCAGGGGAAAAAGTGGGTATTTATATCCGGTCGAACTTTTTAACATTCTCTAAAAATACCCGGAAGACAAAGTAAACAAAGTTAAATAATCCGATCGAATCATCGAGTCCCAATGCAACCCCAGAACACTCAACTCTTGAGGCATAATAAAAATACCCATAAAATATAAATCACAGAAATAGGAATTATGGTGGAAAAATGATGGCCTATCTCTTCTGTACGGCCGCGGAACCGCGGCCCAAGCAGGGTATTGCCGCGATTCCACGGTGGAATGTACGGATTAGGCTGTCGTTTTTCACCACAATTCTTATATTTCCCTGCTGAATTTTTCAGGTATTTTTAATTCAGAAAAAATCACAATTTCAGAAAATGTACAGAGAAGGGTTTTGGATTAGGTTTTCGGGTTCGTTCGGGTTTCTAACTTCGTCTACGCATCGCCTAAGGCTCTAGCTAGGCTCTGATACCACTATAGGGTTCTTAGGCACACTTAAGAGGTTCCACAAGCCATCATCCATGCCAAAATCAAATTTTTCTATGTGCCGAGAAACCCTAATGCGAGATCGTAAACTAGAGGTAAGGCGAAAATAAATCAAGTTAACAACTTTAAGTAAAACGAAAGTGACTACAACCTTTGTAGATCCGGTCCTCCACTTCCTTGGCTCCGTGATGACTTCCTTCCGCTGCAACCATCGGAATCCTAGACTCTCGCGGTGGTTTCATCGGAGAAAAGATCGGGCTAGGTCGTCGACTTCGATGCCGAAGATGATCTACGTTGAGGCAACTCAAGATCAAGCTCCAACTTCACCAAGTTATGAAACTTGTGAAGAAAACACCCTATACTACATGGCAAGTGGTAGAGGATGAAGAAATAGGAGGTGAGTTCACTTTGGATTTGGATTTCTCACTTGGAAATTTTCAAGAGAACTTTCTACTCTTCATGAAGAAAAAGAAGAAGAAGAAAAGAAAAAGCCTTATCAAAAATAAAATCCAAGTGATTCTTATCATTTTTGCAACCATGGTTGAGTGTAAAGAATAAACTAGGGTTTAGTTAAATGGTTAGGTTAAGAATAAAACCAAATGGCTTAGACTTTGTCAAAGGTGCTATGAAGCTTCATGAAGCTTCAAGTCAAAGTGAGAAAAGCCACCACCATTTAGTTTTTGTTTCTTGCCAAAAATAAATAAATGAAATAAATAAATAAGGCAAATGAAACCCTAACCATTAACCAAACATGGTTTAAATCAAACATACACCCAAGTTTGCATGTATCATCAAACATGATACAAACTAGTGCACAAAACTATATCATATATACAATGTGCACATCAAGTGAGAAAATCCATCTTAAGTGAACAAATACTAGTTAATGTAAAGTAATATATCTAATATAAAATTATACATTAAATCATTAAATCAACACTTGATTTAACGATCCGGTCATATCGCATATGACCGACAAATATCCAATGTATCGACTTATCGAATCAATCCTCGATTCGATAACTAGGTTATATCGCATACAACCAATCGATACATTCATCGTGAGAATAGAATACGGTATCACATACACGCATTATTCACGGTCCTGCACATTTCTCATATGCGCTCTAATTTCGTTTTGCTTGAGCCAGGAAACCTCCGTGTAAGACTCTAAAGACTCGTCAATACGCCGGCAGCAGGTGATGATCATATCAAACACCCACAAGCCGCAAGCGGTCTGCTAAACGTAACGGCCACCTGGGTATTGAGCGATCAGAAGATCGACGAGCAAGCCCGCTCACACTCCTGTGAATCCAACCAGTAACACTTATCGTACAGTCCGGTCTGTTCGTCTGATATGTCGCATATCATGCCTAGTGGTGGTAAACGTCAGACCCCAGTAGCTCGATAAGTCGTGTCGATATGAGGTCTATAACAGTTCGAGAAACTACTGGTAACACTTACCAGTAAATCTCAGCAACCCTGGCCAGGGATTTCCGGTTATAGCCAATCGAACACAGTGCAACATCAACTCCCTATACCGGGAGAGACGAATCCCCTCCTATCGCTCATTGCCTCCATGTAATTTGGGAATGTACCCAAAGACCACCGTTTTGCACGCCCTCTTGGACGTAGTAAGGTGAAAATCAAAGCACAGTGGGAATCACACAAGACTCTATGATGATCTCGGGTCTACAGACTAACCTGTACCAGTGTCACCAGAGAACTGCCATCTGACGTAAGGTATAATACCATCTGGGAGTTCTCGGCGAGTCCGTCCAGTGTACCCAGTCTCCACTGAGCACCCGTATATCATCTCTGATGTCAAACACCAATGGATATGGGATCATCCATCGCCCATCTGTATGGGTCGAGAAGGTATACGCTAGTCTACTCTGGTATATCGATGCCCCGTCTTGATACACCCACGACTAGGGACCTTGAAGGATGTACTTATGGACTACCATGTCCCCACTAGTATGATCCGCATCATAGTCCAGGTAGTCAAGTACACATCCTAAGGGCTTTACCAACATGTAACAGAGACACAATCAGTGTACACGTTAAGATAAAGAGCAACCAGATAGCATACTATCATGTCGAGCAAGAAAGTTCTCTCTATATATGTCCCGCATCCACTACAATATACATCCTATGTACAGTAATGGCCTCTAGGGCATACATATAACTAACAGTATATAGGTAGCTAACAAGTAGGCATGGCAAGGCATATGTGTAAGCATGTAGGTATACAGGTATGCTATATGGCATATGCACAATGGAATATGAATCAATGTCTCAATGTCCCTAACCAATACAGTCTCACGTATGTATAAGTGTTGTGCGTGTCATGGCAATTATTGACGGTGTGGGTGGTATACAATCAGTGCTCGTGCAACAGGAGCCGTCAATAATAGCGCAGTGTCCAATGGTACAAGTCCAAGCACAACAAGTAATAATATGCAATAAGGTTTATGCGCAAACTCTATATGTGCAATATAAACATGAGACTAATATAATATCATATCTAGCCCCGACGCATAACGCCATGCGGGAGATTCCCCTATAGATATTAAATCTACTCACTGATGATCATGGGGCTAAGTAAAGCCAACCACTCGTTTTCCCTTCTTCGCAGTGTCCGAAGTCCCCGCCTGCGTCCCTAAGATCATAAAACATCATAACAGGTGTACATTAGCAATCGACCAATAACACATACCAACTACGTTTGACCGACGCATCAACTCCAAACATACTCTCAAGTGTTCGTCTAGTGGCTAACGCGCGTAGCGACACTACGAAACTAACCCAAGAGCAACAGATACACAAAGACACGAACCGTATCGGATAACGTAACGCGCGTATTCGTAACACTAGAAACTAGCAAAGTGATCCTAGATTTTTCTACACAAACAATTTGTTAAAGTTGTACATACCACAAGACCACACACAACCCCAGAGACCCCCAGACCAAAACCCAAAACCAAACACCCCAGCCTGGCTACAAATTACGCCCAGAAGCAATTTATTTGCAGCCGACCATCAATGGAATTGTCTCAAGTTTTTATGGCAGGTTCTCGGTCACTACACAAGGTCACTGTGATGGGAACTTTTCCAACAAATACCTGGTTTGATAGCAGATCATCCGAGACCCAAATCTACATTAAAAATATGATGTTTGCACGAAACGAAATTTTATGCGTTCAAAACTGAAACTAACAAGCTACACAAAAATAAAAAGGCTCACTTAACAGAAAGAGATCATTACCTACTCCTACAAGCTCAAAGATCCTAGCTTTCCAAGCACCAAGGGATCCTAGAGGCAAAACAAGGTTTATGAAGAGATTCAGGTGAGATTTTATGAAGTTTAGTGATGGTTTTGTGATGAGAAGGTTAGTGTTCAGTTGAGGGTTGAGGAGAGTGAAGAGAAATGAGAAAGAGATAGAAGAATGAGAGTGTGAAATGATAATGAGAGAGTGAGGTGAGTGTAGGGTAAGCTAAACCCTTAATCTTACCCTCCCCGCTCACCTCCATTAATGCTCTCCATGATTCACCTTGCCACCTCCACTCATTCCAAAAGACCAAAATAAATATCTCCAACAAATATCTAGGGTTAGGGTTAAGCTTTAAACAAGGATTAGGATTAGGTTAAGTGTCATGGTCACTAACAAAATTAGCACAAGCAAACCCTCACATTAACGTGCACACGTTTGTGCAAGCCCAAAATAATTAATAATAAAATATTAATTAATTGTTATAAAATGCGAGGAACCCATATAGGTAAAATTTTTACAGAAAACCCGCCTTATCGCTTAATTGACACTAATCGCATTCTAAGGTGTTACAAAAGGGAAAGAATATAACTACAGTTTTTCGAAATTTGTTCCAACAATATCTTTTAGGTTTATTTTCTTGCATTAATCGAAATTAATGCGATCCCATCAATTTAATCCTATCACACCTGAAAAGAACGAAAATACGATGTACGTATATGCCATCCGCATTCGCCACGGGGCCCCGTCATCACCCGTTTAGTTACTTAACTAACGACAGAGCAGGGGATGGACTAGCGCGGGTGCAAAACATATACAACATCTACTAGTATATATAACATTCGTCCCAGACATGATAATAAGCAACATCACAGAATCTCAGCCAACAATACAAAATGGTGGATAATCTTGGAGCCCCGGGTTTCATTTGAGCCGCAAATAATACCCGACATTCCCGATCGTGTGGATATCCAGTGCAATGAAAACCTGGACCCCTATGAGCTCGGAAAGTTACCCGCCAATCACAGAAGTGAGCCATCCCCCTTCAACAAGGTGAATGGGCCACCCAGAACTTCACGGAATTCGGTAACTTGGACGCCCCTCCGTGGGTCATCCTATACCCCCTACGAGTGCGGCGAATAGCCCGCCAATTCTAGAATGAAGCCCCCTCCGTCTCAACGCCATGAGATGTGGGCTTGTTGCCTTCTAGAATTCGGCTATTCGTGCACTCCACCGTGGGGTAATCCTAGTACAGAAAATGAGAATAATATGTACAAATTGTGACATCGACCTCAACCCGGTCGTGCCCCAAACAAATAATATATAACCCGACAAAGATGGCAATCCACATGTCGGACACTGGCCTCGCAATAACAAATGTAGAAATGAATACAAACTGTACAAAATCATTGCACCACCGGGTATCCACCACGAAAATCCAACCACAATATCAGCACAATCACAGAACATCAACGTGAATGTCATGTTTGCAAACTCGTCTAAAAGAACATATAGCAGATAGACGGGTTTACTGATCAAATGACATTCACGATCGTAGATGCTAATCTAAGTACTGATAACAATTAAATAGTTGTTAAAATATAACGACTTCGAAACACTCCGAATTGCCCCAAACTGAAAAACAACAGAAAATAAAACTTGGGCAAAAACAAACAACACCAGAAACCCAAACTCCACGAGATAAGAACCCAGAAGAAAACTCGACCCAATTCTCCACCAGAAAACCGGCGAGGCCAAAATTTTTGAAGCTGTGGCCGGCCAAAACAAGGTAGAATTGATTCGTTTTTGTTCAGGGTTCATCTCACAGTCAAAGGATCACTCTGCACTTGCTTAAAATTTTTTTTGAGGCCTCTGAAAAATCGACAAAAACTTGAAGTTTGGTTTCAAAGTTACGGAGTTGTTTCGGCTTCATTGTTTTAACATTTTTTAAACTTTCTAGTGTAGGGTTTATGGGCTGGCTCTGATACCTTGAAAGGTTACGCTAGTGCCCCGGCCAACTACCGTGGCCAAATGCGGAACAAAATTTTTTCTAACGATTAGAACATGGCACTAGAATAACCTTTAACCCAGATCTTTCCATAAACCTATCTAGCAAAACTAAAAGATGAACTAACTACGATGAAAGAAGTCTCACCAAATGAACTTAGTCGTTCGGTATTCTTTCCTCTTCGTTAGCTGCAAGTGGCCACCTTGAACATGCTTGATCTTCTTTTCCCGCTCCATCGGTTCTCCGAGATCGAGCTTGTTCTCCGGTCCTCCTTTATCGTAGATGATCCACCTAAGGGATATGATCCATGGCCCTTGCTTCTCACAATATGTCAAGTGAAGCAACTAGAGAGCTTGGGTTGCTAAACCAAGTAATCTAGGATGTAGTGTGAAGATCTAAGTGATTGCTATCTCTTTCTTGCCTCTTCACTTGTTTTTCAACTCATGAGAAGGATAGTGAAGAGGAAGATGATGAAGGTGGAGGAAACTCAAGAGGAGGGAGGAGATGAAGGAAAAAATGGGATCTCAAGAATAATGAAGCATGCATGTGAGAGAAAATCAACACAAAAGTTTTGTGTATGAATTTCTTTCAATAAACATGTATAGCCATGCTTCAATAGTAACCACAGATGAATAAAAAATTCATTTGTGAACTATTGAAGTCATGCCACTCACCATTCCTCCCTCTCCTTAATTTCCATCTCATTTCGATTTATCAATAAATGGAAAATTCTATGTTGAAGTGTCCACCTTCTAGAATGTAATCTGTAATAAAATACGGATTACAGTCTGCTGTATATACATACCTGCATTCGGATAAAAACACGAATGCCCAAAGAGATAGAACAACACGAAGCACGTAATGCTAGAATATACATATCGAAATACATATATGTAAACTATTAAATCAATAACTGATTTAATAATCCGGCTCAAACCCGAGCCGGCTAGTATTACCATCTGTCCGATCGAAAGTCCGAGTACAAAGTACATTAATCGATCGAGACCCTGCACATAACCAATACGGCTACTACATCATTTCGCCTGAACCAGGGAAACCCTCTATGTGGGACTCTAAATACTCGACAGTACGCCGGCAGTGAGTTACTGGATAAATCCATAACCACAAGCACGTCAGCGGCACTAGCTGTACGTAACGGCTACCCGGGTACCTGTCGAAAAGGAAGGCCGACGAGAAAACTCATCCGGATCCCTACTGAGCCTATCTGTGACAATCTCCGTACAGTCCGGTCTCTTCGTCTGAGAATATTACGTACCGGGTCTTGGGGTGGTAAACGTCAGACCCTGATAACTTGGTAATTTGTGCTGATGCGACTCAAGACCAATCCGGGAAACTACTGATCAGCCTATTAGTAAATCCCAACTTTCTTGGCCAAGGTCTTATGCCTCCATGTGGCTCGGGACTGTACCCAATCAAAACCTGTTTGCACGTCTAAGTAGAGCCGTAGTCGGGTAGTGATCAAAGCACAGTGGGAACTCACACGAGACAAATGACGATCTTAGGTCTAAAGAGTAATCTGTACTCATGTCACCTGAGAACTTCCATCTGACGATAGGTATACTACTATCCGGAAGTCCTCAGCGAGTCCGTCCGATGTACTCACCCCCAGTGAGCACCTGTATACGATCATAGGTCTAAAGACCAATGGTTGCTGGACCAAACCATCACCCCTTGTCGGGGTCTAGAAACATATACACTAGTCTACTCCGGAATATCGGTGCCCAATCTCGATACTCCCATGACTAGAGACCATTTAAGGATATGCGTACCGACTACCCAGCTCCCACAAGTATGATCACCATCACAACGCAGGTAGTCTAGCAATGATCCTATGGGCTTTATCAACATGTATAAAAGATATGTAATAGCAAGTAAAACATGCACAGGTTAAGATAAAGACAAACCAGATTGCATACTATTATATCGAGCAAGACTATTGTAACGTTTGAGAAATCGTTTAAGCGATTTTCCGTTTTTAGGTAAAATAAATTGTGTTTTCCGTTAAAACCTAGAAGCGATTTTTTTGCAGTATAGAATTCGCTGAACCTAATTTAGCTAGGAAATTGCTAGTTTGCGGGTTTTTGTAAGTCACTTGTAATTTTAGTGCATTTTAATATTTCCCCCTAATTAAAATATTATTTTAAGTTGTTAATTATACACTTAATTAGTGGTAATTACAATTTTGTTTGGGTTAATTATTACTAATGTGAATCTATGCTAATCTAATCACTTGATTAAGCTTTAAACTTTCTCTCCAAAATATCTAGATATTTGTGTAATTAAAATGTTTTTTCAAAAGAAAAGAAATGAGGTGGCTTATGATATTATTTGCATTAATGAGCTTTTATTTTGTTTTTCTTCTAGATTTTTCCACACAAATCCAAACTTTTCCCTACTACCTCAAGTGGTCGGCCCCTCTTCCCCCTTGCTGCCCTCTTTCTCATTTCACTCAATTTGCACTTCTTTGACCTAAAATAAATAATCATAAATCATAAATAAATACCACAAACTCATAAACAAATCAATATCCATCATTCTTCATCACAAAACAAGCTTCGATTTTCAATCAAGTTAGGATTTTTGGAAGCTAAACTTTGGATTTCTAGTTGCAAGTTTGTGATTCTTGTGAGGTATAAAATCCTAACCCTAAACTCTATTTGTTGTTTTAATACATTAATTAGCTTATTAGATGATAATTTAATCTTTCATTTGCATGTTTACAAATTTCTAGAAATGGTTTTTGATGATCATGTTAGGGTTTTGTTTAGTGAAATGGTTAAGCGTGAAGTTTAGACAAAAGAAAACTTAACCTAGTTGCAAGATTATTAAATGATATTTTCCTAATTATCTAATTAGCATAAGTGCAAACTAAACTTTTACTAAATCCTATTTGAGTGAGATTAAAATTCTAGTAAGGTTTGTGTGGTTTAATCAAGCTATTATGAGATTATTATGATTACTAGTTTGAGTTAAACTTGTAGTTTTGAGCTAAATGATTAAATGTTGCTTACTAGATTTCGGTAAAGTTTAGGCGTGAGTTTCTATGGACGTCGCAATGCTAAATATATTATCTTCCACGCTATATATTGTGTTGTGAATGCGCGATCGGTACAATCAGGGTCTAGGCTTGGTGGTTGTGTCGTTTAGCATTCCTAGCTGGGGTTGTGCCGATGTCGTACATGTTTGGTGCACTAGGTGCACAATGTGTTTATCCAGTGGGCGTTATCCTTGCGTTTCGTTGTCTATGTGTCGGCACAAGATGTTTAAGTTTGTGTGTTGTATTTGTGAAATTTTAGGATCGCAGGCGAGGACTTCAGACGCTGCAAAGAAGGGAAAGCAGGTGATTGGCTTTACTTAGCCAGGATCGTTGGTGAGTAGATTTAACATCTACAAGGAAATCGCCCGCATGGTGTTATGCTTCTGTCTAGATATGATATGATATTATTCGCATGTTTATATTGCACATATAGAGTTTGTGCATAAAACTTCAATTGCATATTATTACTTGTTGTGCTTGGACTTGTACCCATTGGACACTGCACTATTATTGATGGTTCATGTTGCACGAGCACTGATTGTTTGCCACCCACACCGTCAATAATTGCCATGACACGCACAACGCATATACATATATGATATTGTTTGGTTAGAGACATTGAGACATTGATTCCTATTCCATTATGCATATGACATATAGCATACCTGTATACCTACATGTTCACACATATGCCTTGCCATCCCTACATGCTAGCTACCCTTATACCTATATGGTATTGTACCATTAGTGATAGGTATATACACATATGAGACTTAGCCACATGTACATCTTGCATACATACTCACATACACCCGTATGGTATTACATCATTATTAATAGGTACATACTCATATACTTTGCTACAGCTGCAGGTACCTGATGCACACATACTTACCTGTGCACTCACTTACCTTGGTAGGGTTATATATACCCCTATGTGGAATTGTTTTGTCACCGACATGGAGACATTGATTCTTATGCTATTGCGCATATGAGATGCATCATACATACATTCTTACATATAGATACACATATCTTGCTATACCGACATGGTTACGTATACCTGGCTATAGCTACATGTTCACCTGTATATGATGTTGCATTTGATTTCGGAAAAATTAGGAACCGCATGATATACATAATAACTTGTTGCAGCTAAATAGCGGTTTTCCTTTATATGCTCATATTACTGTTTCATGTTGCATATATTATATTTCATCAATTTCGCATTGAGATATAGTTTTCATATGACGTTTTCTGGATGTTTTACTCCTGCGTATATATATCAGTGGTATGGACGCTGATATATATATATATATATATATATATATATATATGTAAATATATGATATATATATATATATCAGTGGTATGGGACGCTGTTATATATATGTACACCTACCTAATATATCATCATAATGATCTATACAAATATTCGTATTCATTACTTAATGTTTTCTGGATTTGAGGACCGTGGTAGTTTTCATGAAATTAAGCATTATTTGAAAAACTCGGTTTCTCTTGATATGATATTTCGATGCGTCCACCATGAGATTTCTCGGTTCTGAGATTTGTGATATATACCCGATGCGAGGAGTGGAGTGGGCCGTGTGCGGGTACATGGTGGAGCTCGGTATAGTTCCCCGGGGCAAGAAAGGTATGTCAATTGTTTTAGCCGATGAGCCTGGCAGGTGGGCAAGTACCTACCGGTGATAGTATTTTAGACTCAGCGGTTATCGTGGGGATACCGACCGGAGTCATGTACGTATGGATACATGGAAAATTTGAGTTTCGAAGCTTGGCATTTGGGTTTTTCGATAGCGTATGATACATACCTATCAGGGCAGTCGTGGTGACGGCCCCTGATAGTTTTCATGATGTTTTCGAGTGTCGATGTTAGACACTCAGGTTTTATGAGACTTACAGGATGTGTTTTATTCCACACTCCGTATTTTTTTTGATATGCATTGCTTCATGTATTAGTAGTACCAGATAGAGTACCTTTTAGAACTGTTGCATATACATATTGCCATTTATTGCTATCATCTTCCTTGTGTTAGATGTCGCAGTACGTGCGTACTTACGATTATCTGCATATTTTATTTGCTATTCACGAGTTGGCAACTCATCCCCATTGTGCCCCAGTGTTTTGCAGGTTGTCCCTCATGTCAGTCGCGGTAGGGTTTCATCTATCGTATCATCTTTTGCAGCGAATACCGTACGGCTGACTGGATACAGTTTTGCTATAAGTGGGTATTGTGGTTATCCGATGTAGCTCATTGTATATTCATTGTATCCAGTACTCTCCATCTACCACTTTCATGTATTTACTTAGAGACGAGATGTGAGGACGATATTGTATATTTTTGTGACTTTGGATATCTTTTATGCTATTTTTATTTACATCGTCCATTTTCTTCGCTATGGCATCGTATATCTGTTGTGGTGGTTGTTTTCCGCCTTTGGGTATGGATTTGCTCCCGTTGGGGATGCTTTATTTATATCTTTGTATGTACCCATTTTTGGGGCTAGTTTTTACAAAGGAGGTGCTGCCAAAATTTTTAAGAAAGTAAATTTGGACTTTAAAGAATTTGTACTTGAGATTTTCAAAAGTTTTAACAATGTTCTTATCACTTACTACTTTTGATGGTTTAGATTGTTGGGTTTTCAGCTTACTTGAATTGCGTTACGTGTGTAGATGTTACGTAGTTTAAGGGACTTCACGTTCCAAATTTCGGGTCGTGACAAAGTTGGTATCAGAGCGCTAGGTTTTACCTTTCGGGGTGTAGGATGACCTTGGTATGATGGAGTATGTAGCTTAAGCAGAGTAACGTAGTGTGTGTATGTCCGCGGCATACTTACAATATGGTACTCCGCCTAAAATGACCTAAGTACTAATTGCTTGAAATTCCTTCCGTGATTATACATATCCTTGTGATTCGATTTCCGTGTACTTATCGAATCCTATTACACTTGCTATAGCCTTTTTTCATCGATGACTATTAGGGCTCAGAAAGGGGCAGCGGGTGCCGAGGTCAGAGTTGACTCGTTTGGTATGAGGACTGACCAGGACGGTACGCTCGTTGCACAGGAGCAGCTTGATCCGCCTTCGATAGATCGTATCGCTAGGCTTGAGGCAGATATGCAGGACATGCGCCAGATGATGAGGTCATTGATTGAGGCCAGTCGAGCGCAGCGATTGGAGGTTGCCATCCCTGTTACCCAGTTATTCCTTGCTATCAGCACACAACATTGTTTCGCGTATACAGCAGCAGTGGATGCAGCCCGTTTAGATGAGGAGCGTCTTCCCGAGACCTTGGGAGTTCCGAGACCGAGGAGGGCTCGTGCAGGTGTACCAACCCAGATACTGAGGTTCAGTCGCTGTGACAGGTTTCGTGCACGTCGTGGGAGCAGCAGAGGCTTGGGATGAGGACAGTCATTTAGCTCTTATGCCCAGGTGGATTAGAAGCCATCACATGGATGTTTTCGGTGCGGGAGTTTCCATCACCTCGTAAGAGATTGTACCTTGGTACGCTAGAGGAGAGCAGAAGTACCATATGTTACCTTACCACCTTCACCTCAAGGACAGTCGCCTGTTGCGCCTGTTGTTGATCCGTGTCAGACTTTTGCTCAGAGAGGTCGTGGTCGCGGAGGACTTGTTCCGAGAGTACAGGATGGTAGAGGAGGAAGACGGCTAGTTGCGGGTAGAGGGCAGATACGAGCTTTTGCTTCTACTCATCAGGACGCGCGGGCGTCCTGATGCATAGTTTCCAGGTATTCTATTCGTATGTTTGTTTAATTCGGGATCTATGGACTCGTTGTTCTACACACTTCGTGCCGTAGTTGGGCCAAGGGTCGTGTTATCTAGATCAGTCGTTTGTTGTGTTAACTTCTGTCAGCGATTCTTTTGTTGCGCGACACGTGTTTCGGTCGTGTGCCAATCGAATAGGAGATAGCGATTCGTCCATTGGTTATGTCCTTCTCGAGATGCTGGACTTGACGTTCTCCTGGGCATGGTCTGGTTAGCTACGTGCTATGCGTCTGTGGACTGCCGCGAGAAAACAGTCAAGATTTGTTTTCCCGGCTAGTCAGTTCTTGTTGTACAGGGGGACAGTGGTGCCGCCCTCGCAGCTTGAATTCAGCCTTTTTCGCTAGCCGCTTTTCAGGAAAGGATGTTGAGGATTCTTGGCTTCAATTCGTGATACCGGAGCCCCAGTGGGTTTTTTGGACCGGGTTCGTTTCGTGCGAGAGTTTTCCGACATTGTTCCAGATGAGCCGGCGGAGCTTAAGGAGCTTAAGGATCTGCTGCAGAGTTACTAGATAGGGGACTTGTACGTCCAAGTGCTTCTCTTTGGGGAGCTCCTATTCTGTTAGTCATGAAGAAGGATGGCAGTTTGAGGTGGTGTATTGATTAATCATCAATTGGACCGAGTTACGGTGCGGATAGGTATTCTTTACCCCGCATTGACGATTTCTTTGATCAGCTCCAGAGTGCGAGACATTTTCTAAGTTTGTTTGGGATCGGGTCATCATTGGTTGTGGGTTCGGAGTGATGACATTCCGAAGACTGCATTTGTGACACTACAGGCTTTATGAGTTTTTGGTGGTGTCGTTGGACTCACTAATGCCCTAGCAACATTTGTGATGTGATGAACCAGATTCTTCAGGCCGTTCCTCGACCAGTTTATTGTTGTGTCATTGATGACATTCTGGTCTATTCCAAGAGTCATGAGGAACATGAGCAGCACTTGAGGATTTGCTTTGCAGATATTGGGAGAGCACCGACTGTTTGCTAAATTCTTAGAGTGTTCTTTCTGGTTAGATAGTATTGAACTCCTAGGTCGTGTGGCTACGAGAGACGGTATTCGTATGGACCCGAGGAAGATCGAGGACGTACAGCATTGGACCAGACCTGTTCAGTGACTGAGGTCCGCAGCTTTTTGGGCTTAGCCAGTTTTTGCCGCCGTTTCGTGCAGGATTTCTTGTGTATCGCTGTACCGTTGACCGGGCTGACCAGGAAGGGAGTTCCTTCTCTTAGACTGTGGCATGCGAGTTGTGTTTTCTGCAGTTGAAGGCTTGGTGGACGACCGCACTGGTTCTATCTTTGCTTTCTGGATCGGGCGACTTTGTTGTTTATTGTAATGTTTCCCGAGTGGGGCTCAATTGTGTACTGATGTGGCATTATGGAGTTATCGCTCATGCTTCCCGACAGTTGGAGGATGTACGAGCAGGATATCCCACTCATGATCTGGAGATGGCCGCGGTGGTCGTGCGTTAAAGATTGGGAGACACTACATGTTCAGAGAGTCATGTCAGATTTTCACGGACCACCAGAGCTTAATGTACATCTTCCTGCAGCGGGATCTGAGTTGAGACAGTGCCATTGGATGGTGCTTGTAAAGGATTGTGATTGTGAGATCCTTTATTACCCGTGGCAAAGCGATTGTGGTAGCTGATACTTTGAGTCGTAGGCTCGGGGGTAGCTTGTTCCAGTTGTGCGCAATTCAGAGACAGTCTTATGCAGATTTACAGTTCATGTGCGACCGTTGAGTACAGCTTAAGTTCGCCTCTACTGAAAGGATAGCTTGCACTTGTCCGCGCCCGTCGACTTTTACTTAAGCGTTTTCGTGAGACACAGCCCACCGATGCTCGTTTGTCTGAGATTCTGAGCATGTTCGGCAGGCTAAAGATTCAGAGTTCTTGATTTATAACCAGGGTGTGCTACGTTTAGGGACACGTTTGTGTGTACCTGATACTGATGGGTAAAGACACGAGGTCCTAGAGCAGGCACATCAATCAGCTTTCTATGTTCGTCCAAGTTCCACCATTATGTAACGTGACTTGAGAGTTAGTTACGGGTGGGCAGGGATGAAAAGTGAAGTTTTGGATTTCGTTTCGAAGTGCTTGGCTTGTCAGCGAGATAAGGTGGAGCATTTGAGACTGGCTGGAGAGTTGCAACCTTTTACCGTTCCAGAGTGGAATGGGAGCAAAACTCCATGATTTTCATTATGGTTTCTACCCAGGTCTAGTTAGGGTATGACTCCATTTGGGTGTTGTTGTCCGGATATGCTCAGTTTGCTCTGTTGTTCTTTATTAAGTTTGTGCATTTGCACAGAGTTCCTTCATGTGTTGTATCCAATAGAGGCACCCATTTCGCTAGCCGTCTTTGGCAGAAGCTTCAGGAAGCCTTGGGTACTGGTTGAGCTTTAGCTCCGCTTTTCCATCCGTAGAACGATGGTCAGTTAGAGCGGACTATACAGAATCTTGAGGATATGCTTACGCATACGTACTAATTGTTGTTGGCAGTTGGGATCGTCACTTGCCATTGATAGGGTTGTCCTTCGATAACTGTTATCAGGAGACACTCCAATTGGCAACCTTTAGGCTTTGGGTGGTAGGTTGTGTCGATCGCCAGTCTGTTTTTCTGACTCCACGAGAGTAGGATTTTTGGACCCAGCTAGTCATGAGACTACGGAAATGATCTGGTTGATTCAGGTCAGGATGAGAGCAGCCCAGTGCAGACAGAAGTCTTATGCCGACCGTAAATGTCACAAACCTGAGTTCGCAGTGGGAGATCATGTATTCAAACAGATTTTTCCGCTGAATGGCGTGTTGAGTTTTGGGAAGCTTAGTCCCAGATTGTAGGTCCTTTTGAGATCCTTGAAGCGAGTTAGTACCGTTGCCTATAATTTGGCACTTCCGCCCAGATTTTTGTGTATTCACCCCGTATTCCTTGTGTCGATACTTCACAATTATCTTCATGACCTTTCTCACATGATTCATCACCAGACCATTCATTGGACGTGATCTTTCGTTCACCAACAACCGATAGTTATAGTGGATCGGCAGGTGGAGAAACTTCGGTCAAGGGTCTTGCTATCTGTGAAGGTTCTTTGGTATAGCCGTCTAGTGAGGAGATCACTTGGGAGGCTGCGAGTGAGATGTGAAAGTTTAGCACTCATCACTTTGAAGGTTCGCATAGTAAGAATTTTAAATTCGGGGACCGAATTTCTTTAAGGGGGAAAGATTGTAACGTTTGAGAAATCGTTTAGGCGATTTTCCGTTTTTAGGTAAAATAAATTGTGTTTTCCGTTAAAACCTAGAACTGATCATTTTGCAGTATAGAATTCACTGCATCAAGTTTAGCTAGAAAATTGCTAGTTTGCGGATTTTTGTAAGTCACTTGTAATTTTAGTGTATTTTAATATTTTTTCGCTAATTAAAATATTATTTTAAGTTATTAATTATGCACTTAATTAGTGGTAATTACAATTTTATTTGGGTTAATTATTACTAATGTGAATCTATGCTAATCTAATCACTTGATTAAGCTTTAAACTTTCTCTCCAAAATATCTAGATATTTGTGTAATTAAAATGTTTTTTGAAAGAAAAAAAATGAGGTGGCTTATGATATTATTTGCATTAATTAGCTTTTATTTTGTTTTTCTTCTAGATATTTCCACACAAATCCAAACTATTCCCCACTTCCTCATGTGTCCGGTCCCTCTTCCCCCTTACTGTCTGTCATGACCCGAAATTGGCACGTGACGGCCCTAATACTACGCAACGTCTACACGCGTAACTTAGTAAAAGAAAGCCGAAACCCAGCAATCTAAACCATCAAAAGTAACAAGAAAGTGATAATAGTATTTTCAAAACCTTTGAAATCATAACCTAAATTCTTTAAAGTCTCACTTTTATTCCTTAAAATTTTGGCAGCACCCCATTGTAAAACAAGCCACCAAAATGGGTACAACATAAATATAAAGTAAAGCATCACCAACGGGAGAAAATCCACGCCAAAAGGCGGAAAACAACCACCACAACAGATATACGACGTCGTAGCGAAGATAGAGACGATATAAATAAAACTGCATAAAAACCTCCAAGTCATAAAATAATATACAATATCGTCCTCACATCAAGTCTCTAAGTCATACAAGATAATGGTAGATGGAGAGTACATGTTACAACGAATACACAACAAGCAACATCGGATAACCGCAAAACCTACCTAAGCAAAACTGCACACTGTTAGGCGAAGCGGTATCCGCAGCAAAGGTGATACGATGGATGAAAATATCCCTGCCTCTGACTATCTTGAAGAACACCTTCAAACATTGTGGCACAACGGGGGTGAGATGCCAACTCGTGAATAGTAAATAACATATGCAGGTAATCGCGAGTATGTACGTACAGCGCGAATCTAACATAAGCATCTAATAGCCATGAATGGTCATATGTAATGCAAGAATCATGAAAAGTACACTAGCAGGTACAATTAATACATGAAACAATAATATGACGATATATATGCAACAGTCATGTAAGGTACTCTATCAGGTACTACAAGTACATGAAGTAATGATATGACAATCGGTATGCAATAATCATGCAATAATGATATGAAAAAGTATATATGTAACAGTCGTGAAAGGTACACTAACAGGTACGACTAACACATGAAGTAATGCATATAAATAAAGGTATGTAAATGCAACAGTCATGAAAGGTACACTAACAGGTACTACTAGTACAAGAAGGAGTGAATAAACAATAAATGTGGAGTATAGAATTAAATATGTCATTTCCACGGACTCCTGACATCGTGATAGGATCAAAATCCATCAAGACAATCCAAATCTCAATTCCTCAAATCAGCCCCCAAATTGGCTATCATATCAAGTAAGTCCCACATATCCTTAATGTATAACATCAAGTAAATCTCATATATCCCGAATGTAAAATATAAAGTATATCTCGTATATCCCGAATGTACACATCAAGTAGATCTCACATATCCCGTATGTACAATATCAAGTATATCTCGTATATCCTGAATGTACAACATCAAGTAGATCTCGCATATCCCGTATGTACAATATCAAGTATATCTCGTATATCCTAGGTATATTTGAATGAATAAATATGATGATGTATATATAAATTGATATCAATACATATATATATTAGCGTCCCATTCCACTAATATTGGTGTAAAGGCATATATAACAGCATCCCATTCCACTGTTATATATACTTAGGAGTAAAATATCATGAAAAGAATGTGTCAAGCATCGACACAGAAAGGCTGATCTATCAGGTGCTGTCTCCATGACTGGTCCCCTGATAGGTACGTATCATACGCTATCCCGAAAGCTCGAGTGCCTAGCTTTGACCCTCGCCTCTCGACGTATCCATATGCACATGACTCCCGTCGGTATCCCCATAATAACCGCTGTGTCATTGGTAATGTCACCGGAAAGTGTGGTTCCCCCACTAACTTATCTCCTCACTGAGATTCTTGCCCCGGGGTACCTCCGGGCCCCACCATGTACCCGCACACAGATCCTTCCTTTCCTCGCATGGGGCATATATATATCCGAACCGATAGATCTCATGGTGGCTGCTGAAATATCATATCAAGGGAAACCGGGTTTTTCAAATAAGGCATAATTTCATGAAACTACCACGGTCCCTAAATTTAGAAAAGATCATGAAAAATCCATATCTCAATGCGAAAATCCATGAATATAATATACGCATCATAAATCTGAAATGCGAGCATATAAAGAAAAAGCCGCAATTAACTGTAACAAGTTAATATAATATCATGTGGTTCCTAATCTCTCCAATTCTAAATGACATCAAGTAAAGGTAAACATGTAGCTATAACCAGGTGTATGTGTAAACATAAGGTATAGCAAGATATAGACATCCACCTATCAGTAATGATGTAATATACCCCCTGGGTATAAGTGAAGTATGCGTGCAAGGTATACCTGTAGCTATGTCACGAAGTGTGTATGTACCTACCGCTAATGGTACAGTACTCTATAGGTATACATGTAACTCGCATGTAAATATATCAAGGCATATGTGTAAGCATATAGGTATACAAGTATGCTATAAGTCATATGCATAAAGAAATATGAATCAATGTCTCTATGTCCCTAACCAAACAATAGCATTCTATATGTGGTTTGTGCGTGACATGGCAATTATTGACAGTGTGTGTAGCAAACAATCAGTGCCCGTGCAACATGAGCCGTCAATAATAGTGCAATGTCCTAAGAATACTAGTCCAAGCACAACAATTTACTAAGAAGTAGGGTAAATGCGCAATTCTAAATATGACATAGAATCTGCGACAAGTTAAGTCATTTCTAGCCCAGACACATAATGTCATTCGGGCGATTCCCCTGTAGATGTTAAATCTACTCACCAACGCTCCTGTCTAAGTGAAGCCAACCACTCGTTTTCCCCTTGTAGCAGTGTCCGAAGTCCCCGCCTGCGAACCTACCACATCAAAACAATAAAGCAAGTATATATTAATAATAAACCCAAAACATGCACACACTATATTTAACCGACGCAACAACACAAAACATACTCTCAAGTGCTCGTATTGTGGCTAACGTGTGTAGCGACACGACGAAAACAACCTAAGTGATAAATCACACAAAGTGTACGATCCGTGTCGTATAACGTATCGCGCTAAAACGAAACACAAGAAAATACCTAGGTGACCCCATATTTTTTATACAGCAAACACTAAAAAAGTAAACAGTACTAAACACCCCTAACCAACAGCCGACAACTACTCACAAAAACCAAACCCTAGCATCTCCCCCCATAGCCGGCGTCGCCGGAATTTGTCAAAGTGTCGCCGGCCGAGGCCGGTGGGTTGGTACTCGGGTCTTAGGTGGTGCTCCAGTGTCACTAGTACATCACTACAAATTTGTTTGATTTTTCTATACGAAATCCAGGTCACAGCAGTTCACAAGGGTTCAAAAAGGAAACTAAAAACACGATATTTCACAAATCGATACTTTAAGTGTTCTAGGCTACAACCAACGAGCTACACAACATAAAAACTCATATTTATCAGTGTAGGGATTATACCTATTAAAGCTAGCTCCCAAGATCCAAGCTTTCCTAGCTCCAAGATGCTGATTCAAGACTTGGGGTAATTTGTGATATAATTTGGGAATTTTGGAGATTTATTGTGCTAGGATTAATGAAAATGGTGTAGGAAGTGATCAAGGGCAGAAAGAACGAGGAGGATTCGGCCAAGGGGGAAAAGGGAGTATTTTGTGTGGATTGTTCTAGCTTATCACAACAATAAATGCACATAAATGCATTCACACACACATGCATGCACCTCAAGCAATTCTTTTCTTTTTCTTTAAATTTTAAACCTAATATCCAACCAAATATCTAGATATTAAGTAAGGGTTTAATTAACTCAAACTTAAAGTTGAAAAGATCACTTAAGAGAAATTTCCCAAAATGTGAATACCGTATTAAAATAATATTAAAATTGGGAAAAATTCTAATTGAACCAAAAGGTCTCATATACCCCCAAAGCTTGCGCTCTAGCTTTATTATAGCTAAAATAGATGCTGGAAAGTCTATATGGTCGTTTAATCACAGTCGGGTTAAAACAGAAAATACCGACAAATTTACCCTAAAACGGAAAAATTCGCATAACGATTTCTAAAACGTTACAATCTCCCCCCCCCCACTATAAAAATTCGTCTCCAAATTTAAAATTCTCACTAAGCGTACCTTCAAAGAGAAGATTACAAAGTCTCATATCTCGCTTGCAGCCTCCCAAGCGACCACTTCACTATATGGCTACGTCCAAGAAAAACTCTCCACAGATGGCAAGACCCTTGACCGAAGTTTCTCGACCTGTCGAGCCACTAACACAAATGGATGCCGGTGAACGAAAAGATCACGTCCAAGCTAAATGGTCTGATGCTAAATCATGTGAGAAAGGTCATGAAGGTATTTGCAAAGTATCAACACAAGGAAATACGGGGTGAAAATTCAATAAACTGGGTGGGAGTGCCAAATTAAAGGCAACGAAACTAACTCGCTTGAGGATCTCAAAAGAACCTACAATCCTGGGATAAGCTTCCAAAAACTCAACACGTCATTCATCGGAAAAATCCGTAGGAATACATGATCTCCCACTACGAACTCAAGCCTGCGACCACCATGGTCGGCATAAAACCTCTGTCCGCACAGGACTGTCATCATCCTGACCTGAACTAACTGGATCATTTCCGAAGTCTCAAGACTAGCTGGGGTCCAAAAATCCTACTCACACAGAGTCAGAAAAACAGACTGGAGATCGACATAACCTAACAGCTAAACCTAAAGGTTGCCAATTGGAGTGCCTCCTGATACTGCTATCGAAGAAGAAGCCTAACAATGGCAAGTGACGATCCAAATTGCCAACAAACACTTAGTACGTATGCACATGCATATCCTCCAAAGTCTGTATAGTCCGCTCAACTGACCATTGTCCCACAGACGGAAAAGCTGAGCTAAAGCTCAACCAGTACCCAAGGCTTCCTGAAGCTTCTTCCAACTACGGCTAGCGAACAAGGTGCCTTCATTGGATACGACTTATGAAGCAACTCCGTGCAACACAAAAACATAATAAAGAACAACTGAGCAAACTGAGTATAACCAGACAACAAACATCCGAATAGAGTCACACCCTTACTAAACCTGGGTAGACGCCACAACGAAACTCGTGAAGATCTGCTCCCATTCCCACTCCGGAACGGTTAAAGGTTGCAACTCTCCAGCCAGTCTCCGATGCTCAACCTTAGCACACAACCAGACAAACATCTTGAAACAAAACCCGAAACTTCTCTCTACATCCTTGCCCACCCGTAACTATCTCCGAAGTCACGTCAAATGCTGGTGGAACTTGAACGAACACTGAAAATTGACTGATGTGCCTGCCCTAGGATTTTGCGTCTCTACCCAATGGTATCAGGTACACAAACGCTTCCCTAAACATAGCACACCCTTATCATAAATCAAGGACTCCGAATCATTACCCAGCCGAGTATGCTCGAGTATCTCTGACGAACGAGCATCGGCGGGCAGTGCCTCGCGAAAGCAATTAAGGAAAAGTGGTCGGGCGCGGACATGAGCAAGCTGTCCCCTCAGTAGAGGCGAACTTAAGCTGTACTCAAAGATCGCACAAGAACTGCAGATCTGCAGAAGACTATCTCAACAATCAAAACCCGCTGCAGGAAGATATACATTAAGCTCTGGTGGTCCGTGAAAATCTGACATGACTCCCGAACAAGTAGTGTATCCAAATCCCCCACGCAAAACCACCGCGGCCATCTCCAGATCATGAGTGGGATATCCTGCTCATACTTCCTCCAGATGTAGGGAAGCAAAAGCGATAACTCTGTAGTGTCACCTGAGTACACAATCGAGCCCCACTCGCGAAACATTACAGTTAAACAACAAAGTCGCCCGAACCAGAAGCAAAGAAAGAACCGATGCAGTTGTTAACCGACTCTTCAACCGCTGAAAAACTCCACACGCATGCCTCAGTCCAAAGAAAAGAAACCCCCTTTCCGGTCGGTTCAGTCAACGGTGCAGCACTACACTAGCAATCCTGCACGAAACGGTGGCAAAAACCTGCTAAGCCCAAAAATCTGCGGACCTCCGTCCATACACATGTCTGGGCCAATGCTGTACGGTCTCGGTCTTCCTCGGAACCATACGAAAAACCGTCTCCCGTAACTACAAGACCTAGGAGTCAACACAAACAAGCCTGAAGGAACACTCCGAGAATCTAGCGAACCACTGGAGCTCTCCCAATGTCTGCAAAACAAATCCTCAAGTGCTGCTCCTGTTCCTCAAGACACATTAGAATAGACCAGAATGTCATCAATGATACAACAATAACTGGTCGAGGAACGGACTGAAGAAATCTGGTTCATCACATCTACGAATACTGCTAGGGCATTGGTGAGTCCAATGACACCACCAAAACACACAAAGCCTGTAGCACACACAAGGAAGTCTTCGGAATGTCATCACTCCGAACCCGCAACAGTGATGACTTGATCCCGAACAAACTTAGAAAATGTCTCGCACTCTGGAGCTGATCGAAGAAATCGTCAATGCGAGATAAAGGATACCTATCTGCACCGTAAGCGGGTTAAATTGACGATCAATCAATACACAACCTCAAACCGCCGTCTTTCTCCTTGACGAACAGAAATAGGAGCTCCCTAATGCGAAACACTCAGACGCACAAACCCCCCAACAAAACAACTCTGCAGCTGATTCTTAAGCTCCCTAAGCTTCGCCGGCTCATTTGGAACAACGTCGGAAAACTCTCGCACGAAAGGAACCCGGTCCAACAATCCCACTGTGGCTCTGGTATCTTGAATGAACGCCAAGAATCCACGACATCCTCTCCTCAAAAGCCGAATAGCGAAATAAAGGCTGAATTCAAGCTGTGAGAGGTGACACCACTGTCCTCCCGCACAACAAGAACTGACTTGCCGGGAAAACAAACCTGACTGTTCTCTCGCGGTAGTCCACAGACGCCTAGCACGTAGCTAACCAATCCGTGCCCAGGAGAACGTCAAATCCAACATCTCTAGAAGGATCAAGTGAGGATGAATCTCCTAACCGGTTGGCACACGACTGAAATACGTGTTGCGCAACAAAAGAATCGCTGACAGAAATTAATACAACAAATGGCCGATCTAGCTAACACAACTCTCCTCGTCCCAAACCTCTGCTACTCCCACGACGGTCACGGAAGCTGTCTCGACGACTAGGCCTCTGTCTTTGGGCTGATACACCGGTATGAGTCCTCCACGGTTCCGGAACTCCCAAAGTCTCTGGAATACGTGTCTCGTCAACTGGGGCTGCATCCACTGGTGCTATGTAGGTGACGGAATACTGTGTGTTGATCGCAAGGAACAACTGGGTAGCAGGGGTGACAACCTCCTGTCGCTGCGCTCGAATGGCCTCAACCAAATAACTCATCGTCTGGCACATGTCCTGCATCTCTGCCACAAGCCTAGCAATACTATCTGTCGAAGGCGGATCCGTCTGTTCCTGTGCAACGAGCGTGCCATCCTGGTCTGTCCTTGACCCACCCGAGTCAACTCTGACCTCAGCCCTCCCTGCATCACTCTGAGTCCCCATAGTCGTCGGCGGCAAAGGCTATAAATAGATATAGGATTCGATATGAACACGGAAATCGAATCACATGGATATGAATCATCAAGGAAGGAATCTCAAGCAATTTGTATTTATGTCACTTTAGGCGGAGTACCGCATCGTGAGTATGCTGCAGATATACACACACTTCGTTACTCTGCATAAGCTACCTATTCTATCATACCAAGGTCATCGTACACTCCGAAAGGTAAAAACCTAGTGCTCTGATACCAACTTTGTCACGCCCGAAATTGGCACGTGACGACCCTAATACTACGCAACATCTGCAGGCGTAACGTA
The DNA here is from genome assembly GCA_030015575.1 of Agapanthus africanus. Taxonomy (NCBI): domain Eukaryota; kingdom Viridiplantae; phylum Streptophyta; class Magnoliopsida; order Asparagales; family Amaryllidaceae; genus Agapanthus; species Agapanthus africanus. Next base: position 162,191,607 of record CM057340.1, on the reverse strand, counting down.
GTAAAAGAAAGACAAAACCCAGAAATCTAAACCATCAAAAGTAGCAAGAAAGTGATAATAGTATTTTCAAAACCTTTGAAATCACAACCTAAATTTTTTAAAGTCTCACTTTTATTCCTTAAAATTTTGGCAGCACCCCCTTTGTAAAACAAGCCCCCAAAATGGGTACAACATAAATATAAAGCAAAGCATCCCCAACGGGAGCAAATCCACGCCAAAAGGCGGAAAAAACCACCACAACAGATATACGACACCGTAGCGAAGATAGAGACGATAAAAATAAAACTGCATAAAAACCTCGAAGTCATAAAATAATATACAATATCGTCCTCACAACAAGTCTCCAAGTCATACGAGATAATGGTAGATGGAGAGTACATGTTACAACGAATACACAACAAGCAACATCGGATAACCGCAAAACCTACCTAAGCAAAACAGCACACTGTCAGGCGAAGCGGTATCCGCAGCAAAGGTGATACGATGGATGAAAATATCCCTGCCTCTGACTATCCTGAGGAACACCTGCAAACACTGTGGCACAACGGGGGTGAGTTGCCAACTCGTGAATAGTAAATAACATATGCAGGTAATCGCGAGTATGTACGTACAGCGTGAATCTAACATAAGCATCTAATAGCCATGAATGGTCATATGTAATGCAAGAATCATGAAAAGTACACTCGCAGGTACAATTAATACATGAAACAATAATATAACGATATATATGCAACAGTCATGTAAGGTACTCTATCAGGTACTACAAGTACATGAAGTAATGATATGAAAATCGCTATGCAATAATCATGCAATAATGATATGAAAAAGTATATATGTAACAGTCGTGAAAAGAACACTAACAGGTACGACTAACACATGAAGTAATGCATATAAATAAAGGTATGTAAATGCAACAGTCATGAAAGGTACACTAACAGGTACTACTAGTACATGAAGCAGTGCATAAACAATAAATGTGGAGTTTGGAATTAAATATGTCATTTCCACGGAATACTGACATCGTGGTAGGATCAAAATCCATCAGGACAATCCAAATCCCAACTCCTCAAATCAGCCCCCAAATTGGCTATCATATCAAGTAAGTCTCACATATCCTTAATGTACAACATCAAGTAAATATCATATATCCCGAATGTACAATATCAAGTATATCTCGTATATCCCGAATGTACACATCAAGTAGATCTCACATATCCCGTATATACAATATCAAGTATATCTCGTATATCCTGAATGTACAACATCAAGTAGATCTCCCATATCCTCTATGTACAATATCAAGTATATCTCGTATATCCTAGGTATATTTGAATGAATAAATATGATGATGAATATATAAATTGATATCAATACACATATATTAGCGTTCCATTCCACTAATATTGGTGTAAAGGCATATATAACAGCGTCCCATTCCACTGTTATATATACTTAGGAGTAAAATATCATGAAAACAATGTGTCAAGCATCGACACAGAAAGGCTGATCTATCAGGTGCTGTCTCCATGACTGGCCCCCTGATAGGTACGTATCATACGCTATCCCGAAAGCTCGAGTGCCTAGCTCTGACCCTCGCCTCTCGACATATCCATACGCATATGACTCCCGTCGGTAACCCCATGATAACCGCCGAGTCATTGGTAATGTCACCGGAAAGTATGGTTCCCCCACTAACTCATCTCCTCACTGAGATTCTTGCCCCGGGGTACCTCCGGGCCCCACCATGTACCTGCACACGGATCCCTCCTTTCCTCGCGTGGGGCATATATATATCCGAACCGATAAATCTCATGGTGGCTGCTGAAATATCATATCAAGGGAAACCGAGTTTTTCAAATTAGGCATAATTTCATGAAACTACCACGGTCCCCAAATCTAGAAAACATCATGAAAAATTCATATCTCAATACGAAAATCCATGAATATAATATACGCATCATAAATCTGAAATGCGAGCATATAAAGGAAAAGCCGCAATTAACTGTAACAAGTTAATATAATATCATGCGGTTCCTAATTTCTCCAATTCTAAATGACATCAAGTAAAGGTAAACATGTAGTTATAACCAGGTATTTGTGTAAACATAAGGTATAGCAAGATATAGACATACACCTATCAGTAATGATGTAATATACCCCTGGGTATAAGTGAAGTATGTGTGCAAGGTATACCTGTAGCTATGTCACGAAGTGTGTATGTACCTACCGCTAATGGTACAGTACTCTATAGGTATACAGGTAACTAGCATGTAAATATGTCAAGGCATATATGTAAGCATGTAGGTATACAGGTATGCTATAAGTCATATGCATAAAGAAATATGAATCAATGTCTCAATATCCCTAACCGGACCATAGCATTTCTATATGTGGGTTGTGCGTGACATGGCAATTATTAACGGTGTCTGTGGCATACAATCAGTGCTCGTGGAACATGAGCCATCAATAATAGTGTTGTGTCCTAAGGATACTAGTCCAAGCACAACAATTTACTAAGCAGTAGGGTAAATGTGTGTAACGTTTTGAAAATCGTTTCGGTGAAATTTCGGAAAATCGGTAAAATAAGGGGTTTTCCGTAAAATGTCAAAATGTAAATATCTTTAATATAAAATTAAATATACATATTCTATCTATGTAATTACTAGTATTTGGTGTTTATTGAGCCACTGGTAAAATTTCTAATTTTCTGAAAAATATTCCGAAATTAATTATTTTAATATTATTTTAGGCCGTCACAAATACATTAAATTTAGCGATAAATACAAATTTGTATAGGCTAATTACACAATATAGAACCTTGACACCTAAAATCTAGTTAGTAATATAAATTTTTAGCAATTTATTTCAAGTTCTAATTGGTTATAATTAAGAAGAAAACTAAAATTTAAATAGTTTAACTAAAACTTGGAATTTGTTAACTTGAGGGGTTCTCTTTGCATGGAATTTTCTTGTACTCTCTCTCACCCATCCTCACCCACTCATGGACGGCCCCGCCACCACCAACAGCAGCCCACTCACTTTCCCCCTCCTTTTTACTTCATTTATGTGAACAGAATGGTTAAAATAAAGGTTTTTTTTATATATTTATATAGGTGGGGGTATTATGGTAATTGGGAGGGGCTTTGACTTAGTTTTTTTTTCACACCATTCCCTCACAACTCCCCACTTTCTCCCATGGCCGAAAATGACCAGCAACAGCGCCATTTTTTCCCCCAAATTCCCATCTCTTTTGTTTCAATTTCATCTCAAAACACATCAAAAAAATCCACAATTCCTTCACTAATTCAAAGCTAATCCCTATTCTACCTCTTCTAACATTCAAATTGGTTTAAAGCATGGTGAAACAAGGTGTCTTTAGAGGCTAGAGAACCTAGGGTTTCAAACTTGAGAGGTATAATTCTAATCTAATGTTTAATTTGTAGTTTGATTACGCTAAAATAGGCTTTTAAAGTGTTAATTTGGTTGTTGTTGCTTGTGTGATGAAATTCAAGAGAAGGGTTGATGTTAGAAATTGAAATTGAATCATTTCATGTGGGTTAATTTGAGTGTTGTAGCTAGCTAGTAGTGTGGATTGGGTGATTGTGCAATGTTGTGACCATTTTGTCGCAAATCCGCGATGTTTGCACGATTTTTTGATTTCTAGTGCAAACTAGGTTTTGTAAAATATTTTCTTATGTGAGATAAAACTATTGTGAGGGTTTTATCATATGATTGTTGTTTTCATGAGGTGTTTAACATGTTAATGGAATGCTAAAAACCAAACCTTGTAGCTATTTGCAAATTGTTATTTCAAAATTTTGCTAATTAAGCTATTTGTAAACTAAGTTTTTGGGTTTAATGAACATGATAAGATTAAAAATCTATTTAGGGTTGTATGACTTATTTATAATATTTAGTGGATATTGTGGCCACTAGGTTTGTTTATATATCAAGTTTTGTACAAAAAACGGTTAATTTTGCTTGCTAGATTTTCGTAAAAAAAGCTTTTTAAGTGAGTTTGAGGTTTTTGTGAATTGCAACATATTTCATATTATAATTAGTGTTTGTGAATATGCAAATGAGTGTGTTTGGGTTTTTCTCGATGGTTTGGCGTTTGTACGCCGACGTCGAGAGTTTTGGGGTTGAATTGTGAAAGCAAACATAGGTTTTGACCTATGTGGGATTCGTGTGTCGTTTTGGTCATGAGTCGGATTTTAATGCGATACGGTGCGTTATGATATGTAGGTACCCCTTGTGGACTTTGAGACGACAAGCAAGCGTGTGGCGACGTCGGCACCGGCGAGCAAGGACCAGCTGAGTAAATTTATATCTACGGGGAGAAGTCGGGTGGATGGCGTATAGCACCCCCGCAGTTCGTGGTGATGTATACGAATACGTTTACACACATATATTTTGATTATATATATTATGTTGATATGAGACTTGATGATAAATGTAGATTATAGGTGTTCATGGATTATTTTAGTGTTAGTTGCGAAACCCTTGAGTAGTTGTTACACCCACACACGTACGCACACACATGCATACATCTATGTTATTACCTGTGCGTATACGGGGATATGTGTTTATGTGTTCACCTGGGTATGGGACTAGGTGTTCACATACTGGATTTACGGATGATACTTGGGATTGAGATGAGTCGATGAGATTTGAGTTGAGGCCGTGAGATCGGTGATATGGCAGGATTCGTACTTGAGATACGTCTTGATGTTATAGCGGATCTTTGGATGACAATGCCATTTGAATTGTGATATTAGTAGTGTACTAGACGTAGGTCAGTACCCCAGATGATGATCTTGATAAATAGGATACCGGATGGACAGTGTGATGAGTATGATATTGACCCATACCCAGATTTGGGGATGCCGTACGACGGATTTACGTACGATCTATATATTAATGATTGATTCGCACTCTTGACTTGGGATGTCTGATTATAGATATGGTATCGGATATGATATTATTGAGGCGGGATCACCGACTAATATATATACAGGTTGTATATGTATCGACTCAGATGTTAGGCGGTTTCCTTACCTGTAGTTCAGCTTGTTAGTTCAGCCGTATAGTTTAGTGTAGTTGTTAGAATAGATTAGACTCCTAACTATTTCAAAACTAACGAATCGTGGGTATTTTAAAAGACGGGTCAAGGGATCTTACGGATATTTCAAAAGATGTATCTTTTCTTAAAAACACCGTAGCCCTTATTTTCAAAACACCGCGATTCATGTTATTTCAAAAGGCACTATTGTAAGACTTATATTAGGGTAATGCAGATTAGTTATCGTTGTGTCTAGTATTCAGCTCCCGGATATTATTGTTGTTGCTCTGCATCGCATACTTATTGTAATTCATATTTCATTATTGATATCATGCTGTTAGGACACAATCACCATTTCCGATGATGCATATGTACCACGTACACTTACTTGCCGGCTCACACACGTCTTCATCGATAATTTCCATGTCACGTACACTTAGAAAATACTATTACATTGACATAGCCTGTTTGCTAATAGTTTAGACATGATATTAGTGTACTTGCCTTATATGCTAGTTTAGACATTGTAGTTATTACCTTCTACTTCATTCATGTTATTATTCACTGTTATGCCGCATTCATGGATTCTCATGCATATATTCACTATCTTACGTGCTATTGAGGTTTTGGATTCGGATTTCCATGAGATTTTCTGGATTTGGGGGAAAACCACAAAACTTATACAAACTTCTTCTCTCTTTTTAATAAAAAGCGCGGTTTTCCTATGATGTATGAGTCGTCCACCATGAGTTTGCTGATGGATTTCGAGACCCGAGTTCGAGGAGTGGTGGAACCGTTTCGGGTACATGGTGGACCCGGTGCGGTACCCCGGGGCAAGAGGATCGTAGATGATGGCGTTGAGCCTGGCAGGGGAGCACTACCGACCAGTGATTTTACCCGATGCGTAGGATACCGTCATAGTCTTGAGATGGATAGTAGGGGCCGGTCTGTACTGACGGCGCCCTAGATATTGAGATTGAGACATTGAGATTTCGAGCTATTGAGGTACTGAGATTGATGATACAGGCCAGTCCGGATAGCCGGAGCCTGAGATTTTGAGACATTAAGATTTATGTTTTGTGTCGATGCTAGACACTGTTTATGCTGATTTCATTTATGATACCTTTTTTTAAAAGATACAGAAATCTCACTAATTTATGAAAGCAGTTTTCTTCAGTACATGCATTCTGTTTCATGCATTCATACCTCATCCATATGATATATTGCTACCTGAGGCACCGACACGAGCACTTGGTATTACCGTTCTTTAGAGGTATACCCTAGCTATTGTTATAGGCTGCTGGTTATATATTTGAGGATATATTTTGATTGTATGACTTAGGATTGCGTTGTTCATGCGATTTCTGATCGTAGATGTTTTCTACTCACGAGTTGGCAACTCACCCCCGTTGTGCCACAGTTTCTTGCAGGTTTTGCCGTACAGGTTTCATTACGGCTTTGCTGGCACTGTTTCTTTTCGGGTGACTTGCTAGTAGGTGGGTTTATTTGTATTGTACCCATCATTATACTTTGTATATTATTATTCAGTTGTATCTAGAAGTTCCATCAACCAAACATGTATTTATTTCAGAGATAGAGACCAGTGATGTTTATTCTTTCGACCTTAGAGTCGCGCGTTGTACTTCTATGGATTTCTTGCTGTTTTAAGTTTCCTTTTGAGTTTTGATCCTCACCCTTGGCGTTGTATATTATATTGCTTGTGTGGTTATGACCGTCGATTGACGAAGAGCTAGCTCCCGCTTGGGGATGCCTTTTTATTGATTTCGTATACTATTCATGTTGTATCCCGTTTGGGGGCCAGTATTTACAAAGGAGACTCTGCCGAAATTTTCAGGAAATATTTGATGTTTTTAAAAACGCATAATTCGTCTTATGCTATTAAAACTAGTTACTTTTAGTTGGTTTTCCTTCACTCCACTACTTTTCTTGGTTTGGTTTTCTGGGTTTTCGGCTTACTTAGATTACATACGCCTCGAGACATTTCGTAGTTTAAGTGCTGGTCATATTCCGTACTTTCGGGACGTGACAAAGTTAGTATCAGAGCCAGGTTTTACCTTCGGAGCGTAGGATGACCCTTGGTTGATGGAATAGGTGACTAAAATAGAGTGACGTACCGTAGGTATGTTCCGCGGCATACTTACGATACGCTACTCCGCTTAAGAAGCCTTAGGATGTACATTTCCTTGCACAGTATTGTATTCCTTCCGATGATCTGGCCCCATCGGTACTAGTTATGGTTTTGCTGCCATGATTACGGGCAGGGAGAGCTACGGCTAGAGTTGCGGTCAGCACGAGCTCGTTACGGATGGGGACTGACCAGGGCGTAATTTCGGCGACACACGATTGCAGAGATATGTCTTTTTATTGTGTTTTTGCGCCACGAGCGTTGGATGGATCGCTGTATGAGATTACTCGGACGTGCAGATCAGCACCAGAGGATTGCGCTACTGATAGAGGCCAACCAGATTTTGATGACCGATGATGTATTGTGTATTCGTGATGATTGAGGCACCGTTCAGCGTGCAGACGAGTGAGCCAGTTTTTACTGTGAACGATGAGATATCGCCCCAGATGTTGGAGCTATTGCAGTACGAGTTGTACTAAGAGATGATAAAAGGTCGCTAGTCATCGAGGATGAATGACTAGGACATGCAGTTCGTTCGCTACCCGATGCGAGGTCATCAGATAGATTGATTCCAGCTAGAGACGACTTCACGCGGAGACGTTGAGAGTCGACAGAGACGATCGAATGTTAGAAACCTATTATTCCAAGTTTAAAGTATTCGGAAAGACATGCAGGCAATTCTATGGACCCTCTAGAAGAATGAAACCCTAACTCGACTTAATGACCGTGTGAAAGCCTTTGAACCTTAGGGTTTGCAGCAGTTCCGCGGCGCCATTAGTGAGGCTTGGGTTTGCCCTTCTACGGCTGGACCACCGATGTTGTGGTATGTACTCGATACTATTGAAATGTACCCAAGATGTTGAGCTCTTGGGGGATTATGAGGTTTTGACGAATCGATCAAAGGGTTCGACTTCCTTCGGATGCTAGGTGGTGAGATGCATTTCTTGGGAGACTCCAGATACGAGGATAGCCGTTGGAGCTCAGTCCATGCAGCCACTACGAGACGAGTCCGAAGCAGTCGACATTAGAGAAAAGTGGAGTAAGAGGTTCGTATAAGATCTGGATAAGATGACGTTCCACTCCGCCGACATCAGAGATGCAATACGCATGCCGAGGCATTGTACATGGATATACCTTCCAGAAGGAGTCGCGATGAGTATGCAGCCGTTCCGGAACAAGAAGCAGATATAGTAAAGGACGATGACTTCCGGACAGTTCGGCAGAAACGAGATTTGGGATAGACCTCGACGGGACTTTTCTGGAATAAATTACGAGAAGACTCGGACCCAGGAGTGGTCATGTTACGCACACCAGCAGGCCAGTATTCAGGATCGTCGACGAGACATGCTATGAGTGACCACGACAGTTGGCCAGAGATTCTTGGAGGATGTGCTTGAGCGGGACTATTCCTCCATATTTGATTTTGGTATTTTGGGCGGTCTATTTGCATGATTGATTTTGATGATGGAGTTTCATGATATTTGTTTTCATGCACTATGGTTGCACCTACTGAATATTTACGATTTTTGCACAGTTGTTGCACCTGATATCGTTTTCGTGCCTTGGTTTCACATGTTTATGATTTATGGGTTTCATACAGTGAGATGATTTTGTGCATATGTACGCACACGATTTGGTTTTTGCACTCGGTATAGTTCACATATGCTTGCAGTGCAGTGATACGCATTTTATGCACTTAGATGCACTGGACTTTGATTTCGATTGTGATGCTCGATATTGGTTTTGTGCACCTGATTGGATTTTTCGCATGTTCGGCGCTTGATATTGGATTTCATGATTTCGTGCATGATGGATGCTCCTGATTTGGGTTTTCGCGCATATTGGGCGCATGTTATGAGATACGATTTTGGTGCACACCAGATGCACTAAATCGAGATTCTTCGTGCATGTCAGATGCACCTGTTTTGCTGTCAGGCACACCTGTTGCCCTTAACAGATGTTTCGTGCACAACCGATGCACTTAGATGTTGTTTCCGTGCATATGTATGGCACATTCATGGATTTTGATTTCCGTGCGCACCAGACGCACATGGCATTCATATATATATTTGGGACTGATTTATGTTGGTGCAGTATATTTTATGATGTTTGCTATTTGGTTTAGTACTGAGCAGGACTAGTCACAGGACAGTACCTGAGTATATTTTTGCATGCATTGATAGTTATCGAAGGGATTTCTAAAGAAGAGCTATAGTCTCAGTATTTACCTATGTGTCCGAGATGACACGAAACATTTTATAAAGGAAACCCTTCTGAAATTGCTTTCAAAACGGCGGGACGTGCATATTAAACAAAGGATATATATATATATATATATATATATATAGTTATTTTCTTACAATAGACGTCCGCCACTGTGCAGTGTTACGAACATCGCGTGGCGATTTGAAAAAGGTTTGGCATGTATTGCTTCTAGATGCTTTAATGATGTATATCATGTTGGTTTTCGTATTGGATCTTGACATTGATGTCTTCCCCATGACTCCGATGATTGCGGGATGCTTGACGGAGTTTTGATTTTGAGTTATATGCTCATTTTTCATACGCATGCGCATGCGCTACGATTTGTTTTATGTATTTATGATTTCGGAGCCCCGACGACTTGATGGTTTTGCTTGGATGTTTTAGTATTTGGGGGGAGTTTTAATTTAAATTCGGGGACCGAATTTCTTTAAGGGGGGAAGATTGTAACGTTTTGAAAATCGTTTCGGTGAAATTTCGGAAAATCGGTAAAATAAGGGGTTTTTCCGTAAAAAGTCAAAATATAAATATATTTAAAATAAAATTAAATATACATATTCTAGCTATGTAATTACTAGTATTTGGTTTTTATTGAGCCACTGGTAAAATTTCTAATTTTCTGAAAAATTTTCCGAAATTAATTATTTTAATATTATTTTAAACCGTCACAAATACATTAAATTTAGTGATAAATATAAATTTGAATAGGCTAATTACACACTATAGAACCTTGACAACTAAAATCTAGTTGGTAATATAAATTTTTAGCAATTTATTTCAAGTTCTAATTGGTTATAATTAAGGGGAAAACTAAAATTTAAATAGTTTAACTAAAACTTGCAATTTGGTAACTTGAGGGGTTCTTTTTGCATAGAATTTTCTTGTACTCTCTCTCACCCATCCTCACCCACTCATGGCCGGCCCCACCACCACCAACAGCAGCCCACTCACTTTCCCCCTCCTTTTTACTTCTTTTATGTGAAAAGAATGGTTAAAATAAAGGTTTTTTTTTATATATTTATGTAAGTGGGGGTATTATGGTAACTGGGAGGGGCTTTGACTTAGTTTTTTTCACACCATTCCCTCAAAACTCCCAACTTCCTCCCATGGCTGAAAATGACCAGCAGCAGCGCCATTTTTCCCCCCAAATTCCCATCTCTTTTGCTTCAATTTCATTTCACAACACATCAAAAAAATCCACAATTCCTTCACTAATTCAAAGTTAATCCCTATTCTACCTCTTCTAACATTCAAATTGGTTTAAAGCATGGTGAAAGGAGGTGTCTTTGGAGGCTAGAGAACCTAGGGTTTCAAACTTGAGAGGTATAATTCTAATATAATGTTTAATTTGTAGTTTGATTATGCTAAAATAGGCGTTTAAAGTGTTAATTTGGTTGTTGCTGCTTGTGTGATGAAATTCAAGAGAAGGGTTGATGTTAGAAATTGAAATTGAATCATTTCATGTGGGTTAATTTGAGTGTTGTAGCTAGCTAGTAGTGTGGATTGGGTGATTGTGCAATGTTGTGACCATTTTGTCGCAAATCCGCGATGTTTGCGCAATTTTTCGATTTCTAGTGCAAACTAGGTTTTGTAAAATATTTTATTATGTGAGATAAAACTATTGTGAGGGTTTTATCATATGATTGTTGTTTTCATGAGGAGTTTAACATGTTAATGGAATGCTAAAAACCAAACCTTGTAGCTAGTTGCAAATTGTTATTTCAAAATTTTGCTAATTAAGCTATTTGTAAACAAAGTTTTTGGGTTTAATGAACTTGATAAGATTAAAAATCTAATTATGGTTGTTTGACTTATTTATAATATTTAGTGGATATTGTGGCCGCTAGGTTTGTTTAAATATCAAGTTTTGTACAAAAACGGTTAATTTTGCTTGCTAGATTTTCGGAAAAATAGCTTTTTAAGTGGGTTTGAGGTTTTTGTGAATTGCAACCTATTTCATATTATAATTAGTGTTTGTGAATGTGCAAATGAGTGTGTTTGGGTTTTTCTCGATGGTTTGGCATTTGAACGCCGGCGTCGAGGGTTTTGGTGTTGAATTGTGAAAGCAACCATAGGTTTTGACCTATATGGGATTCGTGTGTCGTTTTGGTCATGAGTCGGATTTTAATGCGATACGGTGCGTTATGATATGTGGGTACCCCATGTGGACTTTGAGACGACAAATAAGCGTGTGGCGACGTCGGCACTGAGAGCAAGGACCAGGTGAGTAGATTTATATCTACGGGGAAAAGTCGGGTGGATGGCGTATAGCACCCCCGCAGTTCGTGGTGATGTATACGAATACGTATACACACATATATTTTGATTATATATATTATGTTGATATAAGACTTGATGATAAAGATAGATTATAGGTGTTCATGGATTAGTTTAGTGTTATTTGCGAAACCCTAGAGTAGTTGTTACACCCACACACACACGCACACACATGCATACATCTATGTTATTACCTGTGCGTATATTGGGATATATGTTTATGTGTTCACCTGGGTATGGGACTAGGTGTTCACATACTGGATTTGCGGATGATAGTTGGGATTGAGATGAGTCGATGAGATTTGAGTTGAGGCCGTGAGATCGGTGATATGGCAGGATTCGTACTTGAGATACGTCATGATGTTATAGTGGATCTTTGGATGACAATGCCATGTGAATAGTGATATTAATAGTGTACTAGACGTAGGTCAGTACCCCAGATGATGATCTTGATAAAGAGGATACCGGATGAACAGTGTGATGAGTATGATATTGACCTGTACCCAGATTTGGGGATGCCGTACGACGGATATACGTACGAGCTATATATTGATGATTGATCCGCACTCTTGACTTGGGATGTCTGATTATAGATATGGTATCGGATATGATATTATTGAGGCGGGATCACCGACTAATATATATATAGGTATGTATATGTATCGACTCAGATGTTAGGCGGTTTCCTTACCTGTAGTTCAGCTTGTTAGTTCAGCCGTATAGTTTAGTGTAGTTTTTAGAATAGATTAGACTCCTACCTATTTCAAAACTAACGAATCATGGGTTTTTTAAAAGACGGGTCAACGGAACCTACGGATATTTCAAAAGACGTATATTTTCTTAAAAACACCGTAGCCCTTATTTTCAAAACACCGCGATCCGTGTTATTTCAAAAGGCACTATTGTAGGACTTATATTAGGGTAATGCAGATTAGTTATCGTTGTGTCTAGTATTCAGCTCCCACATATTATTGCTGTTGCTCCGCATCGCATACTTATTGTAATTCATATTTCATTATTGATATCATGCTGTTAGGACACCATCACCATTACCGATGATGCGTATGTACCACGTACACTTACTTGCCGGCTCACACACATCTTCATCGGTAATTGTCATGTCACGTACACTAAGAAAATACTATTACATTGACATAGCCTGTTAACTAATAGTTTAGACATGATATTAGTGTACTTGCCTTATATGCTAGTTTAGACATTGTAGTTATTACCTGCTATTTCATGCATGTTATTATTCACTGTTATGCAGCATTCATGGATTCTCTTGCATATATTCACTATGTTACGTGCCATTGAGGTTTTGGATTCGGATTTCCATGAGATTTTCTGGATTTGGGGGAAAACCGCAAAACTTATACAAACTTCTTCTCTCTTTTTAATAAAAAGCGTGGTTTTCCCATGATGTATGAGTCGTCTACCATGACTCTTCTATGGATTTCTTGCTGTTTTAAGTTTCCTTTTGAGTTTTGATCCTCGCCCTTGACGTTGTATATTATATTGCTTGTGTGGTTATGACCGTCGATTGACGAAGAGCTAGCTCCCGCTTGGGGATGCCTTTTTATTAATTTCGTATACTATTCATGTTGTATCCCGTTTGGGGGCCAGTATTTACAAAGGAGACTCTGCCGAAATTTTGAGGAAATATTTGATGTTTTTAAAAACGCATAATTCGTCTTATGCTATTAAAACTACTTGCTTTTAGTTGGTTTTCCATCACTCCACTACTTTTCTTGGTTTGGTTTTCTGGGTTTTCGGCTTACTTAGATTACATACGCCTCGAGACATTTCGTAGTTTAAGTGCCGGTCATATTCCGTACTTTCGGCACGTGACAATGCGTAATTCTAAATATGACATAGAATATGCGACAAGTTAAGTCATTTCTAGCCCAGATGCATAACGCCATGCAGGCGATTCCCCTGAAGATATTAAATCTACTCACCAACGCTCCTGTCTAAGTGAAGCCAACCACTCGTTTTCCCCTGGTAGCAGGGTCCGAAGTCCCCGCCTGCGAACCTACCACATCAAAACAATAAAGCAAGTATATATTAATAATAGACCCAAAACACGCACACACTACATTTAACCGACGCAACAACACAAAACATACTCTTAAGTGCTCGTGTTGTGGCTAACGTGTGTAGCGACACGATGAAAACAACCTAAGAGCAAAATCACACAAAGTGCACGATCCGTGTCGTATAACGTATCGCGCTAAAACGAAACACAAGAAACTACCTAGGTGACCCCAGATTTTTCATACAGCAAACACTAAAAAAGTAAACACTACCAAACACCTCTAACCAACAGCCGACAACTACTCACAAAAACCAAACCCTAGCACCTCCCCCCATAGCCGGCGTCGCTGGAAGTTGTCAAAGTGTCGCCGGCCGAGGCCGGTGGGTTGGTGCTCGGGTCTCAGGTAGTGCTCTAGGGTCACTAGTATATCACTACAAATTTTTTTGATTTTTCTGTACGAAATCCAGGTCACAACAGTTCACAAGGGTTCAAAAAGGACACTAAAAACACGATATTTCACAAATCGACAGTTTAAGTGTTCTACGCTACAACCAACGAGCTACACAACATAAAAACTCCTATTTATCAGTGTAGGGATTATACCTATCAAAGCTAGCTCCCAAGATCCAAGCTTTCCTAGCTCCAAAATGCTAATTCAAGACTTGGGGTAATTTGTGATATAATTTGGGAATTTTGGAGATTTATTGTGCTAGGATTAATGAAAATGGTGTAGGAAGTGATCAAGGGCAAAATGAAGGAGGAGGATTCAGCCAAGTGGGAAAAGGGAGGGTTTTGTGTGGATTGTTCTAGCTTATCACAACAATAAATGCATATAAATGCATTCACACACATGCATGCACCTCAAGCAATTCATTTCTTTTTCTTTAAATTTTAAACCTAATATCCAACCAAATATCTAGATATTAAGTGAGGGTTTAATTAACTCAAACTTAAAGTTGAAAAGATCACTTAAGAGAAATTTCCCAAAATGTGAATACCGTATTAAAATAATATTAAAATTGGGAAAATTCTAATTGGACCAAAACGTCACATTTACCCCCAAAGCTTACGTACTAGTTTTATTTTAGTTAAACTAAGTGCCGGCAAGTCTATATGGTCGTTTGATCACAGTCGGGTTAAACCGGAAAATACCGACAAATTTACCCTAAAACGGAAAAATTCGTATAACGATTTCTAAAACGTTACACTGCCCTCTGTAAAATTTTAGAAATCGTTATGCGAAATTTTTCCGTTTTAGGGTAAAATTGTCGGTATTTTCCGTTTTAACCCGACTGTGATCAAACATCCATATAGACTTGCCGGTACCTAGTTCAGCTAAAATAAAACTAGTGCGCATGCTTTAGGGGTATATGGGACGTTTTGGTTCAGATATAATTTTTTCCTATTTTAATATTATTTTAGTGTGGTATTTTTATATTTGAAAATTTCTCCAAAATTTGTATCATTTCAAATTAAGTAAGCTTGAGTAAAACAAAACATTCCTTATAATATCTAGATATTTGTTGTGCATAGGTTTTAAGTTTAAAGAAAAGAAAAGAATAAAGGAGGTGGCATACATGCATGAATGTGCATTTATGTGCATTTATGAGCATTTATCATTATAATTAGCTAGAAAACACTACACAATTCCTCACCTCCCTCTATTGGCCGAGTTCTTCTTCATTTCTTCTGCCCTTGATCATTGCTTTTCCATTTGCAACAATTCCAAGCTAATTGAATCTCCAAAATTCCCAAATTAATCACAAAAATACTTCAAGTCTTGATTTTTGCTTCTTTGATCACTTGGAGTTAGGAAAGCTTGGATCTTGGGAGCAACTATTGATAGGTATAATCCCCAAACTATTAAATAGGAGTTTTTATGATATTTAGCTCGTTGGTTGTAGCGTAGAACTCTTTATATATCGATTAGTGCAAAATCGTATTTTTTAGTGTCTTTTTGAGTCTCTGTAATCTGCTGTGACCTGAGATTTTTACTGAGTGACCAAAAATGATTTTAGTGATGTACTAGTGAACCTAAGACCCCACCTGAGACACGAGACCCACCCCACCGGCGTTGGCCGGCGACACAAGCAGGAATTACGGCGACACCGGTTTTGGAGGGGAGTTGGGTGTTGGTTTTCTTGTGGATAGTTGTCTGCTGTGGTTTAGGGGTGTTTGGTACTGTTTACTTTTTTAGTATTTACAGTATGCAAAATCTGGGATCGTTTTCCTATAATCTAGTATTTTGTGTCCGCGCGATACGTTATACGATACGGATCGTGCACTTTGTGTGATTTGGCTCTTAGGTTGTTTTCGTCGTGTCCCTACACACATTAGCCACAATACGAACACTTGAGAGTATGTTTTATGTTGTTGCGTCGGTTAAATGTAGTTTGTGCGTGTTTTGGGTCTATTATTAATATATACTTGCTTTATTGTTTTAATGTGGTAGGTTTGCAGGCGGGGACTTCGGACACTGCTACAAGGGGAAAACAAGTGGTTGGCTTCACTTAGCCAGGAGCGTGTGTGAGTAGATTTAACATCTACATGGGAATTGCCTGCATGGCATTATGCGTCTGGGCTAGAAATGACTTGACTTTTCGCATATTCTATGTCATATTTAGAATTGCGCATTTACCCTACTGCTTAGTTAATTGTTGTGCTTGGACTAGTATCCTTAGGACACTGCACTATTATTGACGGCTCATGTTGCACGAGCACTGATTGTATGCCACACACACCGTCAATAACTGCCATGTCACGCACAACCCACTTATATATATGATGTTGTTTGGTTAGGGACATTGTAACATTGATTCATATTTCTTATCACATATGATATATATAGTTACATGTATACCTATAGAGTATTGTACCATTAGCGATAGGTACATACACATAATGACATAGCTACAAGTATATCTTGCATACATCCCTCACTTATACCCGGGGGGTATATTACATTATTACTGATTGGTAGATGTCTATATCTTGCTATACCTTTATGTTTTCACATATATCAGTTATATCTACATGTTTACCTTTACTTGATGTCATTTAGAATTTGAGAAATTATGAACCGCATAATTTATATTTTAACTGGTTGCAGTTAAATAGCGGCCTTTCGTTTATACGCTCGCATTTCAGTTTCATGTTGCGTATATTATATTCATGGATTCTCACATTAAGATATGGATTTTTCATGATGTTTTCTGGATTTGGGGACCGTGGTAGTTTCATGAAATTATGCATTATTTGAAAAACCCGGTTTCCCTTGATATGATATTTCAGCAGCCACCATGAGATTTATCGGTTCTGATATATATATATATATATATATATATATATATATATATATATACCCCACGCGATGAAAGGAGGGGTCCGTGTGCGGGTACATGGTAGGGCCCGTAGGTACCCCGGGGCAAGAGTTGTGGAGTAGCGATGAGTTAGTGGGGGAACCATACCCTCCGGTGACATTACCAATTACTCGGCGGTTATCATGGGGATACCGATGGGAGTCATGTTCCTATAGATACGTCGAGAGGCGAGGGTCAGAGCTAGGCACTCGAGCTTTCATTATAGCGTATGATACGTACCTATCAGGGTGCCAATCTTGGTGACAACACCTGATAGATCAGCCTTTCTGTGTCGATACTTGACACATTGTTTTCATAATATTTTACTCCTAAGTATATATATATATATTAGAGGAGTGGGATGATAAAATATATGTATACATATCCATTTATATATATCATCATATTTATTCATGCAAATATACCTAGGATATAAGAGATTCACTTGATCTTGGATTTAGGACATTTGAGATTTACTTGATATTGGATAAAGGATATATATAAGAATTGCCGATTTTGTACATTCAGGATATATGAGATTTACTTGATATTGTACATTCAGGATTTGCGAGACTTATTTGATATAAGAGCCAATTTGGGGCTGATTTGAGGAAATTGGAATTTGGATTGTCTTGATGGACTTGATCCTACCATGATGTCTGGATTCCGTGGAAATGACATCTTTCATCCCATACTTCACACTTATTGTATATGCACTGCTTCATGTATTAGTAGTACCTGATAGAGTACCTTTCATGTCTGTTGCATATATACATTGTCATATCATTGCTTCATGTACTCGTAGTAATTGATAGAGTACCTTACATGACAGTTACATACATATTATCATATTATTGTTTCATGTATTAGTTGTACCTGCTAGTGTACTTTTCATGAATTTTGCATTACATATGACCATTCATTGCTTAGATGCTTATGTTAGATTCACGTTGTATGTACATACTCGCGATTACCTGCATATGTTATTTTACTATTCACGAGTTGGCAACTCACCCCCGTTGTGCCACAGTGTTTTGCAGCTGTTCCTCAGGATAGTCAGAGGCAGGGCTATTTTCACCCGTCGTATCATCTTTGCTGCGGATACCGCTTCGCCTGACAGTGTGCAGTTTTTCTTAGGTAGGTTTTGCGGTTATCCAATGTTTCCTGTTGTATATTCGTTGTATCCTGTACTCTCCATCTACCTTTATCTTGTATGACTTAGAGACTTGATGTGAGGACGATATTGTATATTAATTTGTGACTTGGAGGTTTTTATGCAGTTTTATTTATATCGTCTCTTTCTTCGCTACGGCGTCGTATATCTGTTGTGGTGGTTGTTTTCCGCCTTTTGGCGTGGATTTGCTCCCGTTGGGGATGCTTTACTTTATATTTATGTTGTACCCATTTTTGTGGTTTGTTTTTACAAAGGAGGTGCTGCCGAAATTTTCAAGAAAGTAAATTGGACTTAGAATTTATACTTGAGATTATCAAAAGTTTAAACAATGTTTCTTATCTTTTCTTGTCTTTTAATGGTTTAGATTTCTGGGTTTTGGCTTTCTTTTACTGCGTTATGCTTGTAGACGTTGCGTAGTATTAGGGTCGTCATGTGCCAATTTCGGGTCGTGACAAAGTTGGTATCAAAACGCTAGGTTTTACCTTTCGGAGTGTAGGATGATCTTGGTATGATGGAGTAGGTAGCTTAAACAGAGTAACGTAGTGTGTGTATGTCCGCGGCATACTCACGATTCGGTATTCCGCCTAAAGTGACCTAAGTACTAATTCCTTGAAATTCCTTCCTTGATGATTCATATTCTTGTGATTCGATTTCCGTGTTCTTATCGAATCTTATATTCCATTTATAGCCTTTTCCGCCGATGACTATGGAGACTCAGAGTGATGCGGCGAGGGTCGAGGTCAGAGTAGACTCGGGTGGTAGGAGGACTGACCAGGATGGCACGCTCGTTGCATAGGAGCAGACGGATCCGCCTTCGACAGATCATCTCGTTAGGCTTGTTGCAGATATGCAGGACATGCGCCAGACGATGAGTTCATTGGTTGAGGCCATTCGAGCGCAGCGATAGGAGGTTGTCACCCCTGTTACACAGTTGTTCCTTACGGTCATTACACATCATTTCATCACCTACATAGCACCTCTGGATGCCGCCTCAGTTTATGAGACACGTCTTCCTGAGACTTTAGGAGTTCCGGAACAGTGGAGAACTCGTACAGATGTACTATCTCAGAGACAGAGGCTTAGTCGTCGAGACAGATATCGGGCGCGTCACGGAAGTAACGGAGGCTTAGGACGAGGTCAGTCGTTCAGCTCTCATCCCCAGGAGGGTCAGCAGTCGCTGCGTGGATGTTTCTGGTGCGGGAGCCTTCATCACCTCATCAGAAATTGTTCCTTAGCACCGCGTCAGATTTGTACTCGGAGAGGTCATAGTCGCGAAGGGTTCGCTTAGAGGGGACAGGTTAGCAGGGGAGGATATCAGTCAGTTGCGGGTAGAGAGCAGACACGAGAGTTTGCTTCTACTCATCGGGACGCGAGGGCGTCCAATGCAGAGTTTTCAGTTATTCTAAATTCATATGTTCTTAGATGTACTTGTTTGTTTTACACACTTTGTGTCATGGTTTGGCCGAGAGTCGTCTTAGCTAGATCAGCAGTTTGTTGTTTTAACTTCTGTCAGCGATTCTTTTGTTGCGCGACACGTATTTCAGTCGTGTGCCAATCGGATAGGAGATAAAGTTTCGTTCGTCGTTGTGATCCTTCTAGAGATGTTGGATTTGACGTTCTCCTAGGCACGGACTGGTTAGCTACGTGCTAGGCGTATGTGGACTGTCACGAGGAAACAGTGAGGTTTTATTTTCCCGGCGAGTCAGTTCTTGTTGTGCCGGGGGACAGTTGTGCCGCCTCTCACAGCTCGAATTCAGCCTTTTCGCTAGTCGGATTTTGAGGAGAAGATGTCGAGGATTCTTGGCGTTCATTCGTGATACCGGAGCCACAGTGGGTTTGTTGGACCGGGTTTCTTCGTGCGAGAGTTTTCTGACGTTGTTCCAGATGAGCCGGCAAAGCTTAGGGAGCTTAAGGATCAGCTGCAGAGTTGTTGGTTGGGGGGATTGTGCGTCTGAGTGTTTCACATTAGGGAGCTCCTATTTCTGTTCGTCAAGGAGAAAGACGGCAGTTTGAGGTTTGGTATTGATTGATCGTCAATTGAACCGGCTTACGGTGCGGATAGGTATCCTTTACGTCGCATTGACGATTTCTTCGATCAGCTCCAGAGTGCGAGACATTTTTCTAAGTTTGTTTAGGATTAGGTCATCATTATTGCTGGTTCGGAGTGATGACATTCCGAAGACTGTCTTGTGCGTGCTATGGGCTTTGTGTGTCTTGGTGGGGTCATTGGACTCACCAATGCCCTAGCAGCATTCGTAGATGTGATGAACCAGATTTCTTCTGGCCATTCCTCGACCAGTTATTGTGTGTTATTGACGACATTCTGGTCTATTCAATGTGTCGTGAGAGACAGGAGTAGAACTTGAGGATTTGTTTTGCAGACATTGGGAGAGCCCAATGGTTTGTTAGATTCTTGGAGTGTTCCTTCAGGATTGATTTTGTTGACTCCTAGATCTTGCACTTACGGGAGACGGTTTTCGTATGGACCCGAGGACGATCGAGGCCGTACAGCTTTAACCCATACTTATATCCGGGACAGAGGTCCGCAGATTTTTAGGCTTAGCAGGTTTTACCGCCGTTTCGTGCAGTATTACTAATGTATCGCTGCACCGTTGACTGGACTGACCAGAAAGGAGGTTCTTTTTCTTTGGACTGAGGCATGCGTGCGGAGTTTTCCAGCGGTTGGAGATTCGGCTGACAACTGCACCAGTTCTTTCTTGCTTTCTGGTTCGGGCGACTTTGTTGTTTGACTGTGATGTTTCACGAGTGGGGCTCGATTGTGTACTGAGGTGACACTATAGAGTTATCGCTTTTTGTTTCCCGACAGTTGGAGGAAGTACGAGCAGGATATCCCACTCATGATCTGGAGATGGCCACGGTGGTCGTGCGTTGGAGATTTGGAGACACTACTTGTTCGGAGAGTCGTGTCAGAGTTTCATGGACCACCAGAGCATAATGTACATCTTCCTGCAGCGGGTTTTGATTGTTGAGATAGTCTTCTGCAGATTTACAGTTATTGTGTGATCGTTGAGTACAGTGTAAGTTCGGTTCTACTGAGAGGACAGCTTACTCATGTCCGCGCCCGACCACTTTTCCTTAATCGCTTTCGCGAGGCACTGTTCGGGCGACTTTGTTGCTTTCTGGTTCGGGCGACTTTGTTGTTTGACTGTGATGTTTCACGAGTGGGGCTCGATTGTGTACTGAGGTGACACTATAGAGTTATCGCTTTTTGTTTCCCGACAGTTGGAGGAAGTACGAGCAGGATATCCCACTCATGATCTGGAGATGGCCACGGTGGTCGTGCGTTGGAGATTTGGAGACACTACTTGTTCGGAGAGTCGTGTCAGAGTTTCATGGACCACCAGAGCATAATGTACATCTTCCTGCAGCGGGTTTTGATTGTTGAGATAGTCTTCTGCAGATTTACAGTTATTGTGTGATCGTTGAGTACAGTGTAAGTTCGGTTCTACTGAGAGGACAGCTTACTCATGTCCGCGCCCGACCACTTTTCCTTAATCGCTTTCGCGAGGCACTGTTCGCCGATGCTCGTTCGTCAGAGAGACTTGAGCATACTCGGCTGGGTAATGATTCGTAGTCGTAGATTTGTGACCAGATGTGCTACATTTAGGGACGCGTTTGTGTACCTGTTGTTGCTGATAGGCAGGGACACGAAATCCTAAAGCAGGCACATCAGTCAGCTTTCGGTGTTCATCCTGTTAGTTATATGTATGCCCTAGAGGCCATTACTATACATAGGATGTATATTGTGGTGGATGCTTGGACATATATAGGGAGGACTTTCATGCTCGACATGATACTATGCTATCTGGTTACTCTTTGCCTTAACCTGTACACTGATTGTCTCTCTGTTACATGTTGGTAAAGCCCTTAGGATGTGTACTTGACTACCTGGACTATGATGCGGATCATACTAGTGGGGATATGGTAGTCCATAAGTACATCCTTCAAGGTCCCTAGTCGTGGGTGTATCGAGACGGGGCATCGATATACCAGTGTAGACTAGCGTATACCTTCTCGACCCATACAGATGGGCGATGGATGATCCCATATCCATTGGTGTTTGACATCAGAGATGGTATGCGGGTGCTCAGTGGAGACTGGGTAAACTGGACGGACTCGCCGAGAACTCCCAGATGGTATTATACCTTACGTCAGATGGCAGTTCTCAGGTGACACTGGTACAGGTTAGTCTGTAGACCTGAGATCGTCATAGAGTCTTGTGTGATTCCCACTGTGCTTTGATTTCCACCTTACCACATCCAAGAGGGCGTGCAAAACGGTGTTTTTTGGGTACAGTCCCGAATCACATGGAGGCAATGAGCGATAGGAGGGGATTCGTCTCTCCCGGTATAGGGAGTTGATGTTGCGCTGTGTTCGATTGGCTATAACCGGAAATCCCTGGCCAGGGTTGCTGAGATTTACTGGTAAGTGTTACCTGTAGTTTCTCGAACTGTTATAGACCTCATATCGACACGACTTATCGAGCTATTGGGGTCTGACGTTTACCACCCCTAAGCGAGATATGCGACATATCAGACGACGAGACCGGACTGTACGGTAAGTGTTACTGGTTGGATTCACAGGAGTATGAGCGGGCTTGCTCGTCGATCTTCTGATCGCTCAATACCCGGGTGGCCGTTACGTTTAGCAGACCGCTTGCGGCTTGTGGGTGTTTGATATGATCATCACCTGCTGCCGGCGTATTGACGAGTCTTTAGAGTCCTACACAGAGGTTTCCTGGCTCAAGCGAAACGAAATAGGAGCGCATATGAGATATGTGCAGGACTGAGAATAATGCGTGTATGTGATACCGTATTCTATTCTCGCGATGATTGTATCGATTGGTTGTATGCGATATAACCTAGTTATCGGATCAAGGATTGATTCGATAAGCCGATACATTGGATATTAGTCGGTTATATGCGATATGACCGGATCGTTGAATCAAGTATTGATTTAATGATTTAATGCATAATTATATATTTGATATATTACTTTGCATTAACTAGTATTGGTTCACTTTAAATGGATTTTCTCACTTGAACTTCACAAGTTGTATATGTGATATACTTTTGTGCACTTGTTTGTATCATGTTTGATGATACATGCTAACTTGAGTTTGTGTGTATGATTAAACCATGGTTATATGAATGGTTAGGGTTTTGTTTACTTATTCATTTATTTATTTTGTTTATTTATTTTGGAAAGGTTAAATAGAAATGATGGCTTTCTTTGTTTCTTTCATGAAGCTTCATGAAGTGTTGAAAGCTTGACCATTTTTGTTTGCTTCCCTTAACCTAACCATTCACCTAACCCTAGTTTAGTCTCTACACTTGACCATAGTTGGTATATGATAAGTATTCATTTATTTTCTATTTGAAAAAGAACTTATCATATATTATCTTCTTCTTCTTCTCCTTCTTCAACATGAAGAAAACCTTGCCTCCATCAATGGTAACTTGAGAAAAAGAGTGAGAAATCTAATTCTAAAGTGAACCCACTTCCTATTTCTTCATCCTCTACCTCTTGCCAAGTAGTATAGGGTGTTTTATTCACAAGTTTCATGGCTTGGTGAAGTTGGAGCTTGATCTTGTGTTGCCTCGACGTAGATCATTTTCGGCATCGAAGTCGACGACCTAGCCCGCCCATTTCTCCGATGAAGCCGACGCTAGAGCCCGGGATCCGATGATCGCAGCGAGGGGACTTCATCACGGAGATATGGAGGTGGAGGACCGGATCTACAAAGTTTGTATTTCCGTTCACTTTTAGAGTAAAGTCGTTTGCTCGCATTTGTTTTCGCCTAAAATCTAGTTAACGATCCATATTAGGGTTTCTCGACACTTGTAAAATTTGAAATTGGCATGGTTGATACCTTGTGAGACCTCATTGGTGTGCCTAGGAAACCTACAGTGGTATCAGAGACTAGCTAGAGCCTTAGACGAAGTGTAGACGAAGCTAGAAGTCCGATCGAACCCGATATTCCCCGATTTCAACCCTCTCTGTACAATTTTTCAAACAGTGGATTTTTGTGAATTAAAAATTCTCAAAAAATTAAGCAGGAAAAACTAAGAATTACTGTGAAGTACGGTCCCCTAAGTCAACAATTTGACCGCGGAACCGTGGCGAAACCATGGGTTTTACGGGGGTTCCGCGGCCAAAATTTGGACTTAGTCCCTGAAATTTCATATATTTATTCTTAGGTCATTTCTTGGCAATTTTTTATGGGAATTTTTTAATTCCACTCAAGTGTTGAGTATTCTAGGGTTTTATTGGGGACTCGTTAATTTGATCGGATAATTTAACTTCGTTTAAGTTTTTCCGGATATTTTAGAAACTGTTAAAAAGTTCGACCGGATATAAATACCCACTTTTTCCCCTGCCGGGAAATTTCCAAGTGTTGGATCTTTTCGTAGTTTAAGAACGTTCAAAGTAGTGCAAGTAACGCGATGGTCCCTTTAGAAGACAACAAACCTTAACTCGATTATGTGACCGTCTTGAACTGCCCTTTGAACCTTAGGGTTTGGGGAAGTACGGCGTGCCACATGTGAGGCGTTGGCTTGACCCTTCTACGGCTGGACCGTTGGTACTGAGGCATGAACTGGATGTTTTTAAACTTATTTCATGTGTTGAGCTGTTTCGGGAAAACTTGGGTGTTTGAATGTTCGATCGGAAAGTTTAACATTTTCTATTTTATCTGGAATGTGATATAATATTTGGAATCCACATGTAGTTATGAGATAACTGATTTGAATGTTAAAAACATAGCAGTTTAGTCTCACTTGATCGGTTTCCACGGAATTTTGATGTGATCAAAAGTCCGTCGCAATCACGTAGCGTACGCGGATACTCGCCGGGTAAACTTAATAGACAGCTACACCCCATAGCCCCGACCAAGTGACTGTAGGAGAACCCCGTCGCCGAAAGCATCCGTTCGGGTGCTCGCGGTATCGGTGTTCCACCTTGGTGCACTTCGTCGACGGCATCGGGGGTGCGTCCGCCTACTGAAGTTTGCGACGAGTATTCGATCAGGATGTCGGGAATCTTGTTGAATTGCCCGACTTGATATTGAAAAGTGTTTTCGATAATGAGACTAAAATGCGGGGTTTATAATTGTTAGGCATGTAATGTCTAAAGAATTCATTGGTTTAGGCATGCGATGTCTAAGGAGGTTGCGGATTCCAACTGTTGTAGTTTTACACTTTCTTTTCTGTGACCGTAAGTGTAATATGTGATATCGCCGGTTTCGTTGCTATATGTCAACGACAATTGGGATGCGCATATTTACTTACGTTGATGACATGTGATGTTATGTGTTGCTGGATATGTTATATTGGATCGTCGTGTTTGAATAGCCAGAGATTTTTATGTGAGATGAGTGTTTTTCATTTTCATTCATATAAAAACTTGTATATAATATTCTTTTATTGGGGCACTTCCAGGTTGCGGAAGATGTCACCCTTTGTATATTATTTACTTTTCCGCACTAGGATAGACCCAAGGAGGGGAGAACAAGTGACCGGGTTCTAGGGTCCAGTGGGAGACCAACTCGAGGAGTCGAGTCCGGGTCTTCTAACTCTAGAATTGGTAGGGTTGCTTGCCGCTCTCGTAGGGGTCTAGGGGTGTGGGTTTGGCTATTCATCGCGACCGTGGAATCCGTGTTTTATACTGGCTCGTATTGAAAACACGGACGTCCTAGTATATCCAATATTTCATATGTTTCTTCTGCTGCGATATCTGTGATGTGATCATGTGATGTTCTGTGATAGATACAGTATATAGTATATATGATATATTATATAGACGTTACTTATGTTTTACACCCGTGCTAGCCCTGCCCCGCTCTGCCGTTAGTTACCTAACCTAATGGTGCACGAGGGGACATCGAGGCGAATGCGGATGGCATAAGTGTACATCGTATTTATCTGTGATGTTTAGGTACTTAAATAATGGGACTTCATTAATGAGATTAATGAAATAAAAGAAACCTAAGATGTTGTAGAATCGAATTTCAAAAATAAAACAGGTAGCTACAGTTCTTGCTTTGTACAGCGATATATATGATATATCCTGCACCTTATTCGATAAGGAAAGGACCGAGATCCCTTCACCGGGAGTGACTCCTTTAGCAATAACTGGCAGATGCTACACCCCTCGGTTTGTCTTTTGATTGCTTCTATAGTTTCTTCTTTGCACAGTGATATATATGATATATCCCGCACCTCATTCGATAAGGAAAGGGCCGACGATCCCTTCACCGGGAGTGACCCCTTTAGCAAAACTAGAAAAGCCTTGAAAACACTCCATTTCAAAATCATTTGATTCTACAACGATATCAAGTTCATTACGCAATAGGTTTTCAGAAAAACCTGTCGTGGCCCTCCGTCATTTCAGATAAGTATTAGTTAGTATTCGTGCTACGTTTGTTGACTATGTTAAGGCGTAGTGTACGGTAGCTAATTAGTGCTTATCTGCATAAGCATATGATGCGATTGGATTAGGGTAGTCGTGCGACTTTGTTGACTATGTTAAGGGTCGTGCGGGTAGGTTTAATTCAATCGGGAAATGACGGGTTGAACTTGACTAGCACTTATGATTTGTTGACTATGTTAAGGTCATATAGCTGCTAGGGGCAAAATATTATCGGGAATTTCAAGTGTTGAAATTTGCAATGAGATTGCATACCTTCTATGAGATAGTTGGATCCCGATACCCGCTGCGAGTAAGAGTTATTCCTGGGAGAGTTTTACACATTGCAATTAGCCGATCAAGTAGGTGTCTAGAAAGGTGTCAATGAGGTTACGCCTCTGGGAAAACGAGGTTTACATTAATTAGGTTCGTGCGAAAGCACGGGGGACCTCCCTCAAAGTACCGACACTGGCCTGGCTGAAAGATTGGCGAACTAGTAGTGTGTAATTAATCCCGGCTAGTCTTTCCTTTTAGGGTTTGAAGGAAGATTTGATAAAAACAGTGGGAGCCATACTGATTAGATAAAATAATAACCAATCTGATCTTGAAAGAGCGCACGCTGAGTGTTTTCTTCTCTCTCTCTCCAGGTAGCGACCATATCACGCCTTAATCAAGATAATAATACGGAATATTGACCGAACCCGCTTGTTATACTGAGCTAGGGAACGTTGGTCCCGCTCCAACTTATAATTGTTATAAGACAGAGCAGGAAATTGGGGAATACCAGATTTCCCGTGCCGCCCAAACGAAGAAAGTGCATATGATGCATCTCCTTCGGGTGTGTTCATTACAAAGAACTGTTTCTCTATATCCTCCACGTCCTGGGTATTTGATACCGGATCAGGATCCCAGATATGTAATCTGTTACATAGGGCTACAGAAAGGTAGAGAACTAAGAACGGGTGATAAGTTTCATGAGACAGAAAACGGGGCAAGTGTTGCAGCCAAGTCTGTTGGTCACTGTCGCCCTGTATTACCAATACATTGATTCTGAACGAATGTTATTAGATACCAAACCTGATAT
This sequence comes from Agapanthus africanus, assembly GCA_030015575.1. Taxonomy (NCBI): domain Eukaryota; kingdom Viridiplantae; phylum Streptophyta; class Magnoliopsida; order Asparagales; family Amaryllidaceae; genus Agapanthus; species Agapanthus africanus. The sequence goes on along the minus strand of CM057340.1, from coordinate 162,163,778 downwards.
ACAAAATCATATCAGTCTCTTTATTAGTAAAGAAAGGATATAATTTTGTATTGTTGGATAATGTTTTGAACATTTCCTATATCAAAAGTTGATCGGTTCAGGCACGTTATCTAAAAGCATTGATGTTCTAAATCAAACTACAGTTCTTAGTATACGGAACACACAAAAGAGGAAGAGTTCAGAAATGAACGAATCCTTCTTAAGGTATTGTAGACTAGGTCATATCAATGCGACCCGACTAGCTGAAGTTACATATAGATGCATATTTAAATCAGTTTGAATTTACATCTTGTGAAACTTGCCAGTCATGTCACAAAGATAAGATGACCATAGCTCCGTTTATTGGAAACAGAGAAAGAGTTAATAAACTCTTGGGATTGATACATGTTGATGTATAAAGGTCCCCTGTCTACACATGCCAAGACCGGTTCTTTGTAATTCATTACATTCTCTGATGATCTCTTTAGATTCAGACATATGTTCCCGTTGAAACACAAGTCCGAAACTTTTTGAGATATTCACAGAATGTAAGTTAGAAGTAGAGAACAAAAATGAGGGTATAAGTATTATGTCCTTTGATGCGATCAAGGAGGAGAATACTTGTGCACGGAATTCCTGGACTATTCTAAAGGAGAATGAGATTCTCTCTCAGCATTACTCCTCCGAATACACCATTGCATGATGGTATATCGGGGCGGAGCAGATACACCCTATTTGATATGGTGTGCTCTATGATGAATACTACTGAGTTACCTTTTTCCTTTTTGGGGGTTATGCACTTGGGAAGTTGCATACCTATTGAATAGGGTTCAAATCAAATCAGTTGCCTACCACTTCATATGTGATATGGAAAAGGAAGAGCCCATATCTTAAGTTAGTTAAGATTTGGGGTTGTCCGGCCTATGTCTAAAAGAAAAATCGGGACAAGCTCGAGGCAAGGTCAGTTATGTAGAACTGGAAAAGTTCCAGCTATGCAACCTACAGCAGATGATTTGGTACAACCAAAGGATTCAGTAGATACCGACGAACCTCAGCCTCTCCGCGATCTAGTAGGGTTCCTCACCCACCTGAGAGATACTTCTGTTTCTCTATGACAGTGGGAGCGAGGATTGCATCATGGGATGATGACCTAACTAGTTTTGAGCTGGCCATCAGGAGTAGGACTTTGTAAGAATGGCTGGATGCTTAGCGATCTGAGATGGAATCCATGTACACCAACAAAGTATGTACTTTGGCTGCTATATCTGAAGGGTTAAATCCCCATCAGAAGCAAGTATATCTTGAGAAGATTACTTGGTGTAGATGGAAAAGTTAAGACTTTCAAAGCTAGACTTGTTAAAGGTTTTCGTCATCGACCAGGCATGGATAATGATGAAACCTTTTTTCAGTAGGCTATGTTTAAGTCCATCCGGATCCTACTTGCCACGGCTACATACCATGACTACGATATCTGGCGGTTGGGTGCCATGACTGTTTTTCTAAATGATGTTTTAGAAGAGAGCATCTGTAAGTACACAGCCAGAGGGCTTCGTAGAAAGTGGGAGCAGCGGAAACGTGTACAAGATGCTTTATAAGATAAAGCAGGCATCGCGGAGTTGGAACATATGTTTTGATGTAGTAGTCAAATAGTTTGACTTCATCAAAATGGTAGATGAACCTTGTATATACAAAAAGGTAGTAGGGAGTATGGTGACGATCCTCGTAGAGTACGTGGATAACATACTCTTGATAGGGAAGGAGTTTCCTATGCTACGCTCAGTCAATCTCCGCTTATCACAATGATTATCCATAAAGGATCAAAGTGATACCTCCTAAATCCTGGGTTTTGGATCTATGAGATAGATCTAATTGGATATTATGAAACTCACTAGTTGTAGTGAGATGGTATCAATCGATCCTGGGGAGAATCACTGGAAGGGTTCCAGGGTGATAAGGACGACTGAAAGTCAGTCACAGGCATTGTCTTTACCTTCAGTAAAGGGACGGTATGTTGGAAGAGTTCCAAGCTAGATACCGTGGCAAACTAGACGATAAAGGCAGGATACATCGCTACTTAAGATGCTACCAAAGAGGCTGTTTGGGTGTATATTGGTTCATGAGATGAACTACGTTCTTGCCATTGTGAGACAATGGAGTTGTGGCTTATGCCAAGGAACGTCGGTCCCATCAGTGATCCAGACATATTCTAAGGCAGTGTCACCTGATCATGGAGATGGTTGATCTCCAAGGGATCGAGGTTAGGAGAGTAGACTCAGAGGACAACACGGCGGATCCACTCACAAAGGCCTTTTCCCAGAGAGAGACTTTTATGGGATGGTTGAATATGAGATACTACAACCACTGCTATCAGATGGCCCTAGTGCAAGTAGGAGATTGTTAGTTATATGTATGCCCTAGAGGCCATTACTATACATAGGATGTATATTGTGGTGGATGCTTGGACATATATAGGGAGGACTTTCTTGCTCGACATGATAGTATGCTATCTGGTTACTCTTTACCTTAACGTGTACACTGATTGTCTCTCTGTTACATGTTGGTAAAGCCCTTAGGATGTGTACTTGACTATCTGGACTATGATGCGGATCATACTAGTGGGGACATGGTAGTCCATAAGTACATCCTTCAAGGTCTCTAGTCATGGGTGTATCGAGACGGGGCATCGATATACCAGTGTAGACTAGCGTATACCTTCTCGACCCATACAGATGGGCGATGGATGATCCCATATCCATTGGTGTTTGACATCAGAGATGGTATGCGGGTGCTCAGTAGAGACTGGGTACACTGGACGGACTCGCCGAGAACTCCCAGATGGTATTATACCTTACGTCAGATGGCAGTTCTCAGGTGACACTGGTACAGGTTAGTCTGTAGACCCGAGATCGTCATAGAGTCTTGTGTGATTCCCACTGTGCTTTGATTTCCACCTTACCAAATCCAAGAGGGCGTGCAAAATGGTGGTTTTTGGGTACAGTCCCGAATCACATGGAGGCAATGAGCGATAGGAGGGGATTCGTCTCTCCCGGTATAGGGAGTTGATGTTGCGCTGTGTTCGATTGGCTATAACCGGAAATCCCTGGCCAGGGTTGCTGAGATTTACTGGTAAGTGTTACCTGTAGTTTCTCGAACTGTTATAGACCTCATATCGACACGACTTATCGAGCTATTGGGGTCTGACGTTTACCACCCCTAGGCGAGATATGCGACATATCAGACGACGAGACCAGACTGTACGGTAAGTGTTACTGGTTGGATTCACAGGAGTATGAGCGGGCTTGCTCGTCGATCTTCTGATCGCTCAATACCCGGGTGGCCGTTACGTTTAGCAGACCGCTTGCGGCTTGTGGGTGTTTGATATGATCATCACCTACTGCCGGCGTATTGACGAGTCTTTAGAGTCCTACACAGAGGTTTCCTGGCTCAAGCGAAACGAAATAGGAGCGCATATGAGTTATGTGCGGGACTAAGAATAATGTGTGTATGTGATACCGTATTCTATTCTCGCGATGATTGTATCGATTGGTTGTATGCGATATAACCTAGTTATCGGATCAAGGATTGATTCGATAAGCCGATACATTGGATATTAGTCGGTTATATGCGATATGACCGAATCGTTGAATCAAGTATTGATTTAATGATTTAATGCATAATTATATATTTGATATATTACTTTGCATTAACTAGTATTGGTTCACTTTAAATGGATTTTCTCACTTGAAGTTCACAAGTTGTATATATGATATACTTTTGTGCACTTGTTTGTATCATGTTTGATGATACATGCTAACTTGAGTTTGTGTGTATGATTAAACCATGGTTATATGAATGGTTAGGGTTTTGTTTACTTATTCATTTATTTATTTTGTTTATTTATTTTGGAAAGGATGAATAGAAATGGTGGCTTTCTTTGTTTCTTTCATGAAGCTTCATGAAGTGTTGAAAGCTTGACCATTTTTGTTTGCTTCCCTTAACCTAACCATTCACCTAACCCTAGTTTAGTCTCTACACTTGACCATGGTTGGTATATGATAAGTATTCATTTATTTTCTATTTGAAAAAGAACTTATCATATATTATCTTCTTCTTCTTCTCCTTCTTCAACATGAAGAAAACCTTGCCTCCATCAATGGCAACTTGAGAAAAAGAGTGAGAAATCCAATTCTAAAGTGAACCCACTTCCTATTTCTTCATCCTCTACCTCTTGCCAAGTAGTATAGGATGTTTTCTTAACAAGTTTAATGGCTTGGTGAAGTTGGAGCTTGATCTTGTGTTGCCTCGACGTAGATCATCTTCGGCATCGAAGTCGACGACCTAGCCCGCCCATTTCTCCGATGAAGCCGATGCTAGAGCCCGGGATCCGATGATCGCAGCGAGGGGACTTCATCACGGAGCTATGGAGGTGGAGGACCGGATCTACAAAGGTTGTATTTCCGTTCACTTTTAGAGTAAAGTCGTTTGCTCGCATTTGTTTTCGCCTAAAATCTAGTTAACGATCCGTATTAGGGTTTCTCGGCACTTGTAAAATTTGAAATTGGCATGGTTGATGCCTTGTGAGACCTCATTAGTGTACCTAGGAAACCTACACATCCAAGTTCCACCAACATTTGACGTGACTTGTGAGATAGTTACGGGAGGGCAGGGATGTAAAGAGAAGTTTCGGGTTTTATTTCAAGGTGTCTGTCTTGTTGTGTGCTAGGTTGAGCATCTGAGACCGGCTGGAGAGTTGCAACCTTTAACCGTTCCGAAGTGAGAGTGGGAGCAGATTTCCACGAATTTCGTTATGGTGTCTACCCAGGTTTAGTAAGGGTGTGACTCCATTCGGGTGTTTGTTTTTCGGTTATACTCGGTTTTCTCAGTTATTCTTTGTTACGTTTATGCATTGCAAGGAGTTCCTTCATGGGTCGTATCCAATGAGGGAACCCTATTCGCTTGCCGTCTTGGGCAGGAGCTTCAGGAAGCCATGGGTACTGGTTGAGCTTTAGCTCCGTCTTCCCATCCACAGGATGATGGTTTTGTGAGAGCGGGCTATACCGACTCTAGAGGATATACTTGTGCGTGCGTACAAATTGTTTTCGACGGTTGGGATCGTCACTTTCCATTGTTAGGATTCTCCTTCGATAGCAATTATCTGGAGACATTCCAATCGGCAACCTTCAGGTTTAGTTGTTAGGTCGTGTCGATCGCCATTCTGTTATTCTGACTCTGCGTAAATAAGATTTTTGGACCCCAGCTAGTCTAGAGACTTCGGAAATGATCCAGTTGGTTCAGATCAGGATGATGACAGTCATATGCTGTAACATTTTAAAATAATAAAATATTATTTTTGGGAAATTTTATAATTTAATATTACTTTATTGAATATTTTAATAATTCGGTATAATTAAATACAAATAAATGGGGAAATATTTTGGAAAATTATGGAAAATTCTAAAATAGGGTAAATTAGAGAATTATTCCATTTCAAAGTTTTGTGATTAGTTATATGCTAATTTAGTGTTAATCGCGATTAAAAATCGCTAATCAGCTTTTATGCAATTTTGTCCAAAACATGCACATATCTTTTCTCTACACTTGTGCATTTTCACCATGGTTTGTTTTGGGGGTTACTATTTATGTGAGAAGGATTTTGAATGAGAAAAAGAAAAGAGAAGAAATGGGAAAGGATTATAATATTGGGTATGGGCATGTGAGAGAATGTGGGGGTGAGATGTGTTGACTAAGTCCTAGCCATTCTCCTCCATTTTATTCAACACTCATTTCTCTCCCTCTCCCTCTTGTTGCTGCTGCTGCTCCTGCTCCCCACCTCACCTCCCCTCTTCAAGCCCCAAATCACCTCTAAAACTACACCAAAACTCCACTCTCATTTCAATAGAAATGTGCATAAGCTTGCAAGCTATAGGATGGACCAAGAAAGTTTTCATTTTGGCGCTGTTGAGGATTCTAGGGGGTCTTATGTGGTAATTCCTTCACAATAAGAGTGGTATTTCTTGTGCTTAAGCTTCGATTCAAGTTTCATATCGATATTGTGTGTTTTTGCGGACTTGAGGAAAACTTAGTTAGGGTTTGGGGGGAAATTTGTGTTGTAATGTGAAATTGAGCTCAGTAGAAGTTAGATAAACACCCTAGTGCATGAATTGAGACCCCAACCTGAGAGTTGAAACCCGAAATACGGATATAGAAACCGATATCGGAAAGTTTATGGAATCTGTGAAGGTTATTTGAGATCTGCTATCACCCGAGACATCCTAAAATAAAATTGATTGGACAGTGAGATGTGCAGGCACCCAGGAAGCTAACCCCAAGACCCTAGCCCCTAACTCCTAGACCCGGCCACAGATTTATCCTGTTTGGCCGCAATTTGCGGCCAGACCTTCCACTTTTTGGTTCATCTTGGTTTTGGTGTTCCCTCATCAGTAGATTAGGCCCCTGGTATGTGTAGATTTGTATAGTTTGACCTAGGGTGAAATCTGGAGCCTATTTCCTTAGTTGCTGTTTTAGATTCGTGTTTCCGTATTCCGTATTTTTAGTTCTGAAATTGTGTATTGTTTTTTACCTTGACTATTAGGCGTTTATACGACGATATCGAGGATTGATTGAGGGTTTTGAAGGCGTGCCCATAGGTTCTAACCTATAGGCCCCTTATCGTATCGTTTTGGGTTTCATGTGCCGTTTTAGCTTTGATTCGGTTTTAATACGCATTTACGATACTTTGATGTGTAGGTACCCTATGAAGACTTCGGGACGACGAGCAAGCGCGTGGTGACGTCGACAAATGAAGACGCAAGATGAGTAGATTATATCTACAGGGGGAAGTCGGGTGGATAGCGTATAACACCCCCGCAGTCCGTAGTTGATATACTATATTGTATGATAGTTATAGTGTGTTATGGATATTGTGTTAGGTGTATTATGGATAGTTTAGAGTTAGAAGTAAACTAGTGTAGTTCATAGTCGCGAACCCTAGAATAGATTTACCACCACACGCACACCCTTGCATATTCTTTATACTTACACGGTGTTGATGGTGATATTGGATGACATTGGAGATGAGTGGATGATTTTGGGCATTGTGCCGCTATATCGGTGATTTGATATGATTCGTATTTGGGATACGACATGTGATCTTTAGCGGGCCTTTGGACGTGTGCTTGCACACGCAGTATATAGATGGTATTAGTTGTACTAGACTTAGATCAGTAACTCAGATTATGTGATATGATGATAATGATACCTGATATTTGATAAGAAGAGTGTGATATTTACCCGTACCCAGCTATTGGGATGCCGTACGACGATTTACCGTATGAGCTTTATATTGATGATAGATCCGCACTCATGACTTGAGGATGCCATATGACATACTGTATCTTACTCAATACCATTGAGGCGGGATCACCGATTGTATATATATATATATATATATATATATATATATCGACTCAGATTTAGGTGGATTCCATACCCCTCCCAGTTGACTTGATACTTAGATCTGTAGTTTGCATAGTAGATGTTAGACTAGACCCGAGTCATACCTATTTCAAAAACTAACGAATCGGGAATATAAAACACCATAGCCCTTAGTTTACTAAAAACCCCGATTTGTCTTATTTCAAATGGCAAGCTGCATTACTATTCATTTACCATTTACTCTATAGCTCGCATTGCATTGCATGCTTATATGTTATTGATTCATATTCCTTGTACATATGCCTTTACATAGTTGCATGCTCATATTAGTGTTCATGTTGCATGTATTATAATTCATGGATTTCGCACTGTGATATGGTTGCATATGATGATTCTGGATTGTTTTACTCCTACGTATATATATCAGTGGTATGGGACGCTGAAATATATATATACACCCATTGAGTATATATATATTAGTGGTATGGAACGCTGATATATATATACGCCTACTTAATATATCTTCATGATGATCTATGCAAATTTACATATGCATTATGAGAGGAGCCTATGTGCTCGGAGCCTATGAGCTCGATTTGAGAGTAGCCTATGAGCTCGATGTGAGAGGAGCCTATGAGCTCGATGTGAGACGAGCCTATGTGCTCGGAGCCTATGAGCTCGATGTGAGAGGAGCCTATGTGCTTGGAGCCTATGAGCTCGATGTGAGAGGAGCCTATGTGGTCGGAGCCAATGAGCTCGATTTTGAGAGGAGCCTATGTGCTCGGGGTCTTTATGGTTGATGGCATATTATATCTCCCCTACCCCACATTTATTTTATATGCATTGCATCATATATTAGTAGTACCTGATAGAGTACCTTCATGAATACAGCATACATATCGGATACATGATATATGGGTTTCATTTGATATTGAGATATTTAGTTTGTGTCGATGCACGACATTGATTTCCTGATGATTTCATTCATGATATCTTTCGTTTTCATTTTACCGCATACATACATCATATTTATGATATGTTTTTACGTGAGGCACTAGCACGAGTTCTTGGCACTACACTTATGTTCAGATATTACATTGCCACTTTATCATGCTTCAGACTTATTCATTTGAGGTTTATATTATATTTGATTGTTTGACTTAGGATTATGTCATGCTTCCAATTTCTGCTTGTAGATATTTTCTATTCACGAGTTGGCAACTCACCCCCGTTGTGCCACAGTTCTTGCAGGTTTTGCCGTACAGGTTCCATAGCGGCATTTCCGGCACATTGCTTCCTTTGGGGGTGATTTGCTTGGTAGGTGGGTTCTTTGCATCAGAACCACCCTTGTATATGTATTATTCTTTGTATCTAGAAATTCCATCAACCAAAACTTGTATATTGTTTCAGATTTAAATACTAGTGATGTATTATTTCGACCTTAGAGTCGCGCTCAGTAGTATTACGATTTTCTTGCTTATTAGAGTCTCTCTTGGGTTTTGATCCTCGCCCTTCGGCGTTGTATATTATATTGCTTGTGTGGGTTGTGTTCTTTGTTTATCCGTAGTAAGTGTTTGATAAAATGCCTCAAGGGAAAATAATTTACAAAATATGTTTCTTTACTCATAAAATGGTTTTAGATTTCTGGGCTTTTGGCTTACTTGGATTAGTTGGAGTCCTATAGACTTCATATGGTTCAAGGGCCAGTCACGTGCTCTTTTTGGTCGTGACAAAGTTGGTATCAGAGCGCTAGGTTAATCTTGGTTCGAGTCTAAGTTTGACTATGTGGAGCCTAGGGCGTCTATATATATACGGAACTTAGGCTTGACCTTACGGAACTTAGACTTAGTCGAGGGGGTATTAGACCCGAACTTTCGTCGCGTAGGATGACCCTTGGTTGATGGAATAGGTGACTAAAGTAGAGTGACGTACCGTGGGTATGTTCCACGGCATACTTACGATACGCTACTCCGCTTAAGGAACCTTAGGATATATATAATTTTCGAGATCAGTGATTCTCTTCATATCCATGATTATACATCCATTTGAGATCCTCGATTCTATTAGTTCCATGATCATACTTTCATTGATGCTGTTCCTTCTTATGATCATGTATCCACTCTGGATCTGTTGTTTTCTTTCTTGCTATTGATCTTCTCTCTTCGATACTCAATTGAGGTTCCTGTCGCCATGTTTGAGCGCAGTTTGGGCTGCTGCTAGGGTTACGGTCAGTGCGAGCTCGTCTGGTATGAGGGCCGGCCATTGTGTTTTCTGGTGACATAGGAACGTCTCGAGTTAGTATTGGTGATTGTGACCTCTAGTGGAGGCGAGTGCTTGGTTTTGCACCAAATGATCGGGCCATTGTTAGAGCTGCCAGTTGAGAGAGGACTGTTGATGTACAGCATGCCTCAGAGATTATGATGTCGCCTACCGTGCAGACAGATGGACCAGCGGTTACTGAGATTCATAGGATGTCGCTTCCGGAGCTTACGAGCTGAGATCGCCGGAGCTTCCAGGCAGATATGAGATCGATGATAGCTAGTCTACTCGATTTGAGAGACGAAGGTGATTCGTTCGATTTATGCGCCAGAGCAGGCCCAATTGAGTTGAAGATTTCCAGTGCGGAGAGTCTTACTCAGATCTAGAGCAGACCGATTTAGAGATGACAGCCAATGTATTGCCTTTCCTGGAGGATTGAGGCTCTGTTCAGCGTACAGACGAATGAGCCAGTTGTTGCTGCAAATGAAAAGATATCGCCCAGATGATTGGAGCCACTGCAGCATGAGTATACACTTAGAGATATGATGGAAGGTCGCTAGTCACTAAGGATGAAGGACTAGGACGTGTGGTTCGTTCGCTTACCGATGCGAGGTCATCAGATAGCTTCACGCGGAGACGTTGAGAGTCGACAGAGACAATCGAATGTCAAAAACCTGCTATTCCAAGTTTAAAGTATTCGGAAAGACATGCAGGCAATTCTATGGACCCTCTAGAAGAATGAAACCCTAACTCGACATAATGACCGTGTGAAAGCCTTTGAATCTTAGGGTTTGCGGCAGTTCTGCGGCGCCATTAGTGAGGCTTGGGTTTGCCCTTCTACGGCTGGATCATTGATGCTGTGGTATGTCCTCGATGCTGTTAAACTGTACCAAGATGTTGTGCTCTTGGGGGATTAAGAGGTTTTGACGAATAGTTCGAATGGTTCGACTTCCTTCGGATGCTAAGTGGTGAGATGCATTTCTTGGGAGACTCCTGATACGAGGATAGCCGTTGGAGCGCAGTCCGTGCAGCCACGATGAGACAAGTCCGAAGCAGTCGACATTGAAGCAGAATGAAGTAAAGAGTTCATAAGAGATTTCGACGAGATAACGTCCCACTCCGCTGACATCAGAGATGCGATACGCACGCAGAGACATTGTATATGGATATATCTTCCAGAAAGAGGCGCGATAAGTATGCAGCCGTTCCGGAATAAGAATTAGCTTCAGCAATCGATGATGACTTCCGGGCAATTCGGCAGGAATGAGATTTGAGAGAGAAACCTCGACAGGACCTTTCTGGAATACGATACGAGAAGACCAGGACCCAAGAGGGGTCATATTGAGCACACGCAGCAGGCCAAAGCTCGACATCGTCGATGAGGTAGTTGACCAGGTTCGGGTAAAGGACCTTACCCAGATGCGTTGTGAATTGATCAAGGACGGACGAGTATTGAGTATTCTTCCGATGGTTGGGACGCGTTCCCGAGGACCTGTTCATATCAGATTTTTGCATTTTTATACCGCCCAATTTTTATCATATTGCTTATCAGTAGGTACTCTTGAGCCGTGTTTGCTAGTCAATTGCAGGATACAGGTTCTCGGCTCTAAATGATGAAATTCATGGAAAAGCACGACAAAATCCGGGTTCCTGCCAACAACAGATAAAACACGGGTCTCCGCTCTCTATCCGTATGTTGCCACACACCAGTTTGAGAGACAAAATGGCAAATCAATGTCATTTTCACGCACAAGGCTCAATGGCAACACAAGATCCAAGAAATCTACGCGGAGCTCAAGAAAATCATGACAAAAAGATCCATATCCAATCACCTTTTGATCAACAGAAATTCTGGAAAAATCGTGAAGCAATTCTGAGAAAAATCATATACCAGACTAATGGGCACAGAAAACCAGGAAAAGCCACCAAAAAATGAAGAACCAATTCCTCTAAAGTGTCGCGGTTCCGCGGCAATAGCAGGCTTAGGCCGCGGAACCACGGCCGTACTGTGGCGGCAGTGTGTTGGATTTCAGGGGTACTTTGGACATTTCATGTAGAAGCAGAATTTTGCCCTAGGTTTCCATCTCCCTGCCTATAAATAGCCCAGAACCTTGTGAAGCCAAGGGTGCTTAATCTTGTATTTTTTTTAGGGTTTAGAATACTTGTTCTTCTTCCTCTTCTCATCTCTTCTCCATTGAAAAACTTGTAGTGAGCTTTTGTGAGTGAAGAATGATGAATAAAGAAGTTCATTTTGTTATTATACTTGTCTTGCTCTTTTTATGTTAATCGCTTGTAATCGTTAATTGATAAGTAGTTGTTGTTATTTATTGTTGTTTCTTTCTTTTCTCTTTTTCTTTATCCTTAAAACAACCATGATGCTTACGCTTGATCCTTGCCAAGGTGAGGTCGCAAATAGCTAGTTGTTATCTTCTAATCTCTTTCTTTCTATCTTCCTCTTTGTTTTATTTTCTTTTCATTATGATGTGTGAGTAGTTTCCATACTTGTTAGGGTAGGATAAGGGAAGTTTGAGAGAAAGAAATCTCTTTCACTCTTTCCTTGCCCAACATCTTAAATCAACTCCCGTTAATTGAACCACAATCCGCTCCCTACGGCACCCTATCCTACATGATAGCGGTGATTCCGTAGTGAGACCGGTTGTGGTTGAATTAACCGGAGGTTATGGCTAAGAGCCAAGAACGGACGGACAAGCACCAAAAGGAAGAACTTAAGTGTTGGAAAGCCTAGCTTATACTCGCAAGTTCCTTCCTAGTCGTGCTAATCCCCGTTGTTGCCGATTACCGTAACACCGATATTAAGAGTGGCAATGACAGAAGTGAGCGACTCCTAACTCAAACTAACCTAATCCTAACCCTAACAAGCTCTCTTTACATATCATTTTAACACTTAGATAATCACAATCAAATCTGGAAAATTAGACTTAACTCGTTAAAGCACATAGAAAAGATTCCCATCTCCCTGCGGACGACCCGTACTCAACCGGCTAGCTACAAGCGAAACCGTTTTGATTGCGGTAATTAACTAAACTTGAACACGCAGAATCCTTACCAATCAAATGGCGCCGTTGCCGGGGAGACGGTAGTTTATTTCTTTGTGTAATTTCGGGTTAACTTGTGAATATAAATATAACCGAAAAACAAAATAAAAAAATATACTTTGTAAAAAATCATTTTGTTTTTTTTGATTAGTTTTTGTGCAAGTGTGCAGGATAATACGGAGTTCGAGTTCAGTGCCAAAGATGTGGGAAGATAGACCCACATTTCGCAGCTACACCGCGACGGATCAAAACGAAGCAAACGGTCTACTATAAAAATCTGGAGCAGATACAGTAAGCCAGTCAAAATTCAGCACATCCAGACAAGCAGAGGACACCCAACAGAGCATAACCTAGAAAAATGAAGGCCCAAGCCCATCATACCGCCGCGGAACCGCGGCATAAGGAGGCTTAGGCCGCGGAACCGCGGCTGTTTGGTGCCTTCGGGCTACCAAAATTTTGGTAAGTCTTTCTCTCCTCTCTCCCACTCCTCTGGACTCCAATAAACTGTGTTTTCTGCAGCATTCTTTGCGCAAATTCTCTTCCCCCTTCCAATAAACTGTTCTTGTGCAGGATTCTTTGCGCCGCGCTAAAAATAAAAATTGTTTGCAGTTGATTTGTTACTGGTTTGCATTCATTAATACGGACTTAAGGGGCTTGAAACCAATTCAAATTGGGTGGGGATTTCATCACCCTTCCCAGGACCCCAGAAATCACAAAAAGCATATGCATTGACCATTGTTAAATTAAAAAATACTAGACTCAGCCCTAAGGACTTCGCGCTCAATAGGACAGAGGACTAATTACAGGCATCGACCGTTTATCCTATCTGACTTTTGCGGTGTCTAGGCAAGTGTGTCGAAGGCAAGTGGTTATTTAATTAAGGAACTTCGCGAAAGCGTTGGACAGCCTCCCACTTACCTGGCACTTACCTGGTCGCAATTGACGGAGAAGAGGCGGTTTGAGGTCTTATTTCTAGCTCTCTGGAACAGTTAGGAGCTGTCTAGCAGACCTAGGTGACCCTAGATCTAGGTGTGATTGTGCATATCTTGTTTGTGATTGCTTAAAGCCGTAAGTCCGTACATATTTCTGTAAAGCTCTTTCTAAAAATAAAATTAAAAAAAGGAAAAAATCAAAAACTTTTATAAAAACTTGCCCTTTGTCGCCAAAATCCATTTTTCACCCACCACTCATCGCCTTTCTCCATTGACGTTTTCTTACCCTCACCTTCTCCGCTTTGACCATACTAAACTCGTTTAGTGTATGTCCGCTTAGACTCGGGACACTAGCGTCCGCCTAGTCCGCATTACGTTAGTCGCTACCGACTACGCGATCGACTCAGACGTCGAAACTCCGTCCACTCCTCTTTCACCTTTACCTTTGCCGGCCAACTCCGACGTTGACCGGAATTCTGTTCATACATCTTCACCTTCACCATCACCAACCTCTTCTTCCGCGATGTCAGGATTTAATCCAAACATCTCTTTGACTACCCATGGATTGGCTCCACCTCCTACGGAGACCAATAACCCACCACCACCTCCTGTTGTAGCGCCACAGCGAATCACGCTCCAAGATCGTTTCTATCCCACCCGTTCTGCACTTCCCACCTGCCTTTCTCTTCCACCGGCCAATGGGGATAATTTTGAAATTAAGCCCCACTTCATCAACATGCTTCCACGATTTCATGGGCTTGAATCTGAAGATGCCTATATCTTCATCAATAAATTTCAAAACATTTGTGCCATGATGAAAACTACCCAACTGTCGGACGATGCTATACGTCTACGGGTCATTCCGTTCACTCTATGCGATCTTGCTGAAAAATGGCTGTATAGCACCGCTTCCCACTCAATAACCAGTTGGGACGAGTTTGTTAAAGCATTTCTAAAAACATTCTATCCGAATCATAAAACCGCAAGGATCCGCAATGAAATCAACCAATTCTCTCAGCTTCCTTCTGAACCCTTCTGGAAGTGCTTTGACCGGTACAAAGACCTTCTTGTTCAGTGTCCTCACCACGGTATAGAGAAATGGCAACTTTGCCAAACCTTATACGAGGGCCTGAACCCAGCAACGAAGCAGTTGTTGGAAACCATCTGTCAGGGCCACTTCCTATCAAAATCTGACGAGGAAGCGTGGCAATTCTTTGACGACCTTGCGAAGCAAACGCTACAATAGGAGAGCACCAGACCGACTTCTTCTTCTTCTACCTCCACTTCTACCGGTCAGTCTAGGGTAGGAATTCACCAACTTGATGTCTCTATTGCGATGAAAGCTGAAATGGCTGCAATAACGAGAAAGCTTGAAGCCATAGAGAGCAAATTTTCTTCTCCTGCTCCTGCCCCTGTTCTTCCCCTTCGTACCATCTGCGCTTGTTGTTCCGATCCTTCTCACTTAACCGAAGAGTGTCCTTACAATCCTCCATCGCAAGGACAGGATCAGGTTAATGCTGCATTCCAGCAAAGATCGAGGAATGATCCATACTCTTCCACCTACAATCCCGGTTGGAGGAACCACCCCAATTTCGTCTGGAATCAGAATCAGAATCAATTCCAAGGCAACAATTTCCAAAGGCCCCCTCCGCCGCAACAACAAGCGCAACAACAAACTCAACATCAATTTCAGCAGCCCTTCCAACCCCAACCTTTTCAAAATCAGACGAACAACTTTGCACCCAACAATTCTTTTCCACCAAACAACTTTGTTCCGTCAAACAACGATAAGGTTTCCGCACTCGAACGAAGTCTGGAGGCGTTCGTTAAACAATCGACACAATCCACTGCCAACATCCAGTCTTCCATTCAGTCCTTAGTGCAACACACTGCCGCTCACGGACAAAGCATCAAGACCATCGAGGCCCAGATTGCACAGCTGAATGCGGCCTTAAGCGAGCGAGAGAAGGGGAAGCTCCCGTCCCAGCCACTCCCAAATCCCGGTCATCTACAGAATGTACATGTTGCTCTTGAACAACAGAACCATAATGTGAGTGCCGTGACCACATTGAGATCGGGAAGGATGCTGCAAAACAACATTGGCACACGGATCAACGATGACACCCCGGCCGCTTCTTCTTCTTCTTCTTCTCCTGCTTCTTCGTCTTCTGAGCCTATTCTCCATTCTTCAAAAGGTTCTTCTTCTTCTTCTTCTGCTCTGAACGGACCCACTTCTCACTCCCCGAAAACACCTGTTCTAGGATCCGTTCCAACTCCATAATCTCCTCCACAAGCATTAGACTCAACCAATTTTAAAAACGTCCCATTTCCAAACCGGTTGAGGTCTAATAAACAAAATCCTCAAATGGAGAAGATTCTGGAGTTATTTAAGCAGGTTAACATTAACATTCCTCTTTTAGATGCCGTCCAACAAGTCCCATCCTACGCGAAAATCTTAAAGGACTTGTACACGAAAAAGAGGAAGTCTCAGATACCAAAGAAAGTTTTCTTGGCTAGTGCTGTGAGTGATGCTCTTACCCAATCTTTACCACAAAAACGGAAGGACCCTGGCTGTCCTACGATTTCTATTACCATTGGGGATAAGAACATCAACCGCGCACTATTAGATCTTGGTGCCAGTGTTAACCTGCTTCCGTACTCAGTATACGAGCAATTAGGCGTAGGAGAGCTGAAATCCACACACTGTACTCTCCAAATGGCCGACCGATCGATCACCCATCCTAGGGGTGAGCTAGAGGATGTGTTAATCAAAGTCGGGGACTTCATATTCCCCGTTGACTTCATTGTATTAGACACACAGCCTGTAGCTAACCCCCGAAATCAAATTCCGGTGATACTCGGTCGCCCATTCCTTGCAACCTCAAATGCTGTGATCAATTGTCGCAATGGTTCGATGAACCTCTCTTTTGGAAACATGACAATTGAACTCAAAATTTTTATGTTGGGGAATCAGCCCTCCGAACCTAATACTCATATACTGGACGTCTGCTCGATCCAGGAGATCACCCCTGAAGAGTGTGAATTCGAGGAGTTTCTGTTCGAACACGATAATCTTGACGCCACTAGTGCGTTCCTCTTCGAACCTGCTGCTGTTTCTGCGCCCGACAACGACTACGAGTGTTTCACGTTCTCGAACAATCTTAGCCGCTCGCAACCCGAGTTTGAATCTTTCGAATTTCCGGATGAGTTACCTAAACCATCCGACTCGGTCGCTTACACTCGTTTTGAACCTTTGCTGGAATCCTTTGAGTTCGAGACCTCTGCACCAATCTTGCCTTCAATCGTTTCTCCTCCCACGCTCGAACTCAAGCCTTTGCCGTCTCACCTTAAGTACGCTTACTTGGGTGAGAACGAGACCCTACCTGTCATCATCTCGGCTTCTCTAGCTCCCGAGCAAGAGAAAGCCCTTCTCGCGGTCTTGCACAGCAACAGGCAAGCTTTTGGCTGGTCCATGGCGGACATCAAGGGGATTAGTCCCCTGATCGTTGAACATCACATTCATCTGATGGATGATGCCAAACCAGCCCGGGATCCACAAAGACGTCTCAATCCAGTCAAGAAAGAGGCTGTGAAGAAGGAGATCGTAAAATGTCTGGATAGTTGTATCATTTACCCTATCTCTGATAGCCAGTGGGTTAGCCCCATTCACGTTGTCCCTAAGAAATCAGGTATAACGGTCATCACTAACGAGGCGAACGAGTTAATCCCTACTCGCACCCAAACTGGGTGGCGAGTATGCATCGATTACAGAAAACTCAACGCCGCAACGCGGAAGGACCACTTTCCGCTACCTTTCATTGACCAAATGCTTGAACAATTGGCCGGACACGAGTACTACTGCTTTCTTGATGGCTACTCCGGCTATAATCAGATTCCCATCGCCGAAAAAGACCAGGACAAGACCACATTCATTTCCTTTCAGCACGTTTGCATATCGTCGCATGCCCTTTGGGTTATGCAATGCGCCCGCTACCTTCCAGCGGTGTATGATGGGAATCTTCTCAGACATGGTGGAAAAATTTCTGGAGATCTTCATGGATGATTTCTCCATCTTCGGCGATTCCTTCAACGAGTGTTTGCTGCATCTTGACGCTGTCCTTACCCGATGTAAGGACAAGAATCTCACTTTGAATTGGGAGAAGTGCCACTTCATGGTGCGCGAAGGTATTGTCTTAGGACATATCATCTCGCAAAATGGCATAGAGGTCGACAAAGCGAAGATTGAGGTCATTTCCAATCTCCCTCCTCCCCGATGCGTCAGAGATATCCGAGCCTTCCATGGCCATGCCGGTTTCTATAGACGGTTCATCAAGGACTTTAGCAAGATTGCTAGGCCCTTGACTCTTTTGCTGGCCAAGGATACGCCATTCGACTTCAACTCGAGCTGTGTGACTGCATTCAAGTCATTGAAAAGCTCACTCACTTCTGCTCCCGTTCTTTCTTCACCTGACTGGACGCACCCATTTGAGATTATGTGCGATGCATCCGACTTTGCCATTGGTGCTGTCCTTGGACAACACATCAACAAGATGCCGCACGTCATCTATTATGCGAGCCGAACCCTGAACGACGCCCAACTCAATTATATAACAACTGAGAAGGAATTCTTGGCTGTTGTATTTGCTTTAGAAAAGTTCAGGTCCTACCTCATCGACTCTCCAGTCATTGTCTACACAGACCATTCTGCTCTGCGCCATCTTTTTGCGAAGAAAGATGCAAAATCTCGGCTAATACGTTGGATCCTCTTGCTTCAAAAGTTTGACCTGGTCATTAAGGACAAACGAGGATGTGAAAACGTAGTTGCCGACCATCTCTCACGACTTCCTTCTTCGCCTTCGCTTCCAATTCCGATCAACGACGTTTTCCCGGATGAACAGCTCTTGACAGTATCTTGCGAACCCTGGTTCGCAGATATTGTGAACTATTTGGCCACGGGATTACTACCGACTGAATGGTCAAGTCAGGACAGACTTCGCTTCTTATCCTAAGTAAAACACTTTTACTGGGACGAACCCTATTTGTTCAAGTACTGTCCCGACCAGATTATTCGTCGGTGTGTCCCTGACGAGGAATTCAAGAGTGTGCTGTCATTTTGCCACGATCAAGTGTGTGGCGGGCATTTTGGCCCCAGAAAGACAGCTGAGAAGATCTTGCAATGTGGTTTCTACTGGCCACAACTCTTCAAAGATGCTCATGACTATTGCAAGACTTGCTCCCGGTGCCAACACTTGGGCCGGATATCCCAGAGGAACGAGATACCGCTCCAACCAATCTTGGTTGTGGAGATTTTCGACGTTTGGGGGATAGATTTCATGGGGCCGTTTCCCAGCTCTTTCGGGAACTTGTACATCCTTCTCGCTGTTGATTACGTCTCTAAGTGGGTCGAGGCTGTGCCCAGCCGGACTAACGACAACAAGGTTGTCGTTAGGTTTCTTAAAGAAAACATTTTCTCCCGTTTTTGGCACCCCCGAGCGATCATTAGCGACAATGGAAGTCATTTCTGCAACAATACTTTCGAGGCCTTGATGCGGAAATATTCCATTAATCATAAGCTCTCTACGCCCTACCACCCCCAAACTTGCGGGCAGGCCGAAGTTTCAAATCGGTAAATCAAGCAGATACTGGAGAAGACGGTTTCCAAGAACCGTAAGGATTGGTCGCTGAAACTCACTGATGCCCTTTGGGCATTTCGAACCGCTTATAAGACCGACCTTGGCATGTCTCCCTATCGGCTTGTGTACGGAAAGGCTTGCCACCTACCTGTCGAAATAGAGCATCGCGCATTTTGGGCGATAAAGGAGCTGAATCTATCTCTCGAAGATGCGGGCAGCCATCGGAAGCTGCAGTTGAACGAATTAAGCGAGCTTAGGGATGAGGCTTACGATAAAGCGGTTGTCGTTAAGAATCGAACGAAGGTGTTTCACGATAAACACCTTTTGCGCAAAACCTTCATACCTGGTCAGCAGGTACTGCTTTACGACACTCGACTACACTTCCATCCAGGAAAGCTCAGATCTCACTGGAAAGGGCCGTATTTTGTGCGGAATGTGTATCCGCATGGCGCTGTGGATTTGGAGAATCCAAAGGACGGTTCATTTTTCAAAGTGAACGGACACCGACTAAAACCGTACCTTAGCGCCGAACCAACAGAGGAGCTCCTGTTCTTACAGGAGCCGGTTTACCCTGCATAATCTTCCTCTGCCTACCACCAAACTTCGGTTATCCAGCCAAGAACAGTGGACACTGTTCCAAATAAGTTTGGGGGTATGTATATACATTTTGTACATTTTTGTGGATATTCCTTTTCTTTTTTCTTTTCTTTAAACCCAAAAACAAAAAATAAAAATATAAATATAAATATAAAAATAATAATTTTGTGTATATCTAACCGACAATTTTGACCCTTCAAATGATCTCTTCATGCAATGACAGTGAGGACACTGTCCAGTTTAAGTTTGGGGGTACGCTCGGTACGCATTTCTTACCTTCGCATTCATATGTATATTTTGCATCTGCATATTAAAATCCATAAAATCCATAAAAATCTGAAAATTTTCTAAAAATATAAAAACTTTTCTGTCAAGTTAGCTAGTGGGAAAACTCTGATTCAACATTTCGACGGTTTTGTTTGATAAGATAAGAATAACTAAATCTTACTTTTAGATTTTGAAAACCTGAAAGATAACTCTCCTTTGAAGTTAACTATAGCTGATATACGTCTTTACATCACACTACACGTGTCGTGAGTTTTGGAAATTAGATGACAAGTCTTTTATGTCTAAAAACTTTTAAATGGTTAAATGATTTTCTGAGGATCAAATAGGTTTGTTCTGAAATAAGTAATATCAAGAATAGTTTATGAAGTGAAGTGAATATGAAGGGATATTATTGATGCCTTAATTGGAACTAAGTCTGAAAAATAACCCATCTGAAACTTGATTGGAATGATTACACACCGAACCCACTAAACACGTTTTTTATCCAAAAAAATAATTGAACTGCCGGTTATGTCTCCGTTCGTATTGAATCATCATGATTTTCACGCCAAACTGTCTTTTGTTTTTGGACCTAGGTAACTTGAGTAATTAAGTCCGCTGGGGTGTTTCTACACCTAATGCCCTAAAGCCAACTGGTTTGGGTGCATTGGCCCAAAGCTCGCTAAGAAGCCTAGAAAGTCCAGATTAAAACAAAGTCAAGCAAGTGTTCTCTCCGAGTTAAATTTTCTAATGGTTCTTTGTGTGAGAATAATCTTGATAAAAGACAGACTTTTATAAAAATTTTAGCGGAGATATGAAGGTTTTATTCTATGATAAAGACTATTGCACGTTCACAGAGGTGTGTATGAAATGAAAACAAGAAAAAGGTGGAGTGAAAAATAAGACCTAGTTTCCTGTTAAGGAAGATAGAAATTCTGAAGTTGCAACTTTACTGGAAAACGAAACTTGAAAAATGCTTAACTCTTTATAAAACTTATGTGATCCTTTCAAAATTTTTATCTGGGCTTTATTGTGTGACATGATGACTTAAATCGATCCTTCTGGAAACTTAATGACACTATTTGCACTGCACGTAAAGACATATAAAATCTGTAGTTAAATAAGAAGCGAGGTGTGAAAAATAAGGGTTCGATAGTCTAGACTTAGGATAATAGAATTGTTATTTTCTGAAACAAAACTTTAGGGGTTTGAATCATAGTTATTTTGCAAAACTAGCTTGACCGGATTTTGTGGGTAGTATCCGCTGAAAACCCTCAGGAGACAACACTCCTCCTATTAGGGACACCTAGAGGTTTAACGGCTTGTTGCACATGCTCAGTGCAATCGCGTTCCCTGCGAAAGTGAGGTTAGGATTTTTTGTGAATAAATTGGCTTTGCTCGGGACGAGCAAATGATAAGTTTGGGGGTATTTGTTCATATCAGATTTTTGTATTTTTATACCTCCCAATTTTTATCATATTGCTTATCAGTAAGTACTCTTGAGCCGTGTTTGCTAGTCAATTGCAGGATACAGGTTCTCGGCTCTAAATGATGAAATTCATGGAAAAGCATGACAAAATCCGGGTTCCTGCCAACCACAGATAAAATACGGGTCTCCGCTCTCTATCCGTATGTTGCCACACACCAGTTTGAGAGACAAAATGGCAAATCAATGTCATTTTCACGCACAAGGCTCAATGGCAACACAAGATCCAAGAAATCTACACGGAGCTCAAGAAAATCATGACAAAAAGATCCATATCCAATCACCTTTTGATCAACAGAAATTCTGGAAAAATCGTGAAGCAATTCTGAGAAAAATCTTATACCAGACTAATGGGCACAGAAAACCAGGAAAAGCCACCAAAAAATGAAGAACCAATTCCTCTAAAGTGCCGCGGTTCCGCGGCAATAGCAGTCTTAGGCCGCGGAACCGCGGCCGTACTGTGGCGGCAGTGTGTTGGATTTCAGGGGTACTTTGGACATTTCATGTAGAAGCAGAATTTTGCCCTAGGTTTCCATCTCCCTGCCTATAAATAGCCCAGAACCTTGTGAAGCCAAGGGTGCTTAATGTTGTATTTTTTTTAGGGTTTAGAATACTTGTTCTTCTTCTTCTTCTCATCTCTTCTCCATTGAAAAACTTGTAGTGAGCTTTTATGAGTGAAGAATGATGAATAAAGAAGTTCATTTTGTTATTATACTTGTCTTGCTCTTTTTATGTTAATCGCTTGTAATCGTTAATTGATAAGTAGTTGTTGTTATTTATTGTTGTTTCTTTCTTTTCTCTTTTTCTTTATCCTTAAAACAACCATGATGCTTACGCTTGATCCTTGCCAAGGTGAGGTCGCAAATAGCTAGTTGTTATCTTCTAATCTCTTTCTTTCTATCTTCCTCTTTGTTTTATTTTCTTTTCATTATGTTGTGTGAGTAGTTTCCATACTTGTTAGGGTAGGATAAGGGAAGTTTGAGAGAAGGAAATCTCTCTCACTCTTTCCTTGCCCAACATCTTAAATCAACTCCCGTTAATTGAACCACAATCCGCTCCCTACGGCACCCTATCCTACATGATAGCGGTGATTCCGTAGTGATACCGGTTGTGGTTGAATTAACCGGAGGTTATGGCTAAGAGCCAAGAACGGACGGACAAGCACCAAAAAGAAGAACTTAAGCGTTGGAAAGCCTAGCTTATACTCGCAAGTTCCTTCCTAGTCGTGCTAATCCCCATTGTTGCCGATTACCGTAACACCGATATTAAGAGTGGCAACGAAAGAAGTGAGCGACTCCTAACTCAAACTAACCTAATCCTAACCCTAACAAGCTCTCTTTACATATCATTTTAACACTTAGATAATCACAAACAAATCTGGAAAATTGGACTTAACTCGTTAAAGCACATAGAAAAAGATTCCCATCTCCCTGCGGACGACCCGTATTCAACCGGCTAGCTACAAGCGAAACCGTTTTGATTGCGGTAATTAACTAAACTTGAACACGCAGAATCCTTACCAATCAGGACCTGTTCGGCCAGACATGTTCTACAAAATGATGAAGCTACAGAGTACGCAATTTCGAGTCCGTGCGAGAGACTTCGGATTGACCGTGGCCGAGAACAGTGCAGTGCGTAGATAGCATGGCATGAAGTTATAGTGGACGACGATAGAGATAAGTGGAACCAGAGCTTCGTGCGAGACGCTGATGAGCTGTCATTACTTCCCGTCGAGGCTAGAGACCTGATATGCTTACAGAGGCGTTAGGATGCGACCAATTTCCGAGAAAATGTTGTGCTGAGGACACAGATGTCCATCGAGTGAGAAGAGATTATGCAAGAAAGTCAGCCTCCGTACAGTTCGGCATAGGAAAGATCAGAAGAGACCTTGAGCAGGATTCCTTCCAGGACACTGCTGCAATGATAATTGCACCCGGGATCAGATGTGTCACGGGAATTCAGAGAGCCAGAAGCCGACGCCCGTGACATGCTTCTTTACGAGCGGTCGTGAGGATTGATCGAGAGACGACCAGAGAAGTGCCAGAAGGGAATCGTCCCCGTTAGCACACCTGACAGGGCCGATGTGCCGACTGATTGTGAGATTGGTAATCCACAGAGAAAATAAGGACCCAGAAGCAGAGGACACCAGACCGTGAGCAAGAGGTAAGTAAATATCTTGCGCTGCTAGCATTGGATGCACCCTTAGTGTTTTGAGGTACGATTTTGGTGCACACCAGATGCACTAAATCGGGTTTCCTTGTGCATGTCGGATGCACCTGGTTTTGCTGTCAGGCACACACGTTGCCTATGATAGTTGTTGTGTGCACACCCGTTGCACCTGATTGGTACTTATGTGGATTATGTTTTCCGTGCGTACCTGACGGACGGGGTATTCTTATATACGCCTTAGGATTGATGTTTGTGGAGCCCCGACAATTTGGATTTTTGCTGAAATTTTTTAGTACTTGGGGGGTTTAAATTTAAATTCGGGGACCGAATTTTTTTAAAGGGGTAGATTGTAACATTTCAAAATAATAAAATATTATTTTTGGGAAATTTTATAATTTAATATTACTTTATTGAATATTTTAATATTTCGGTATAATTAAATACAAATAAATTGGGAAATATTTTGGAAAATTATGGAAAATTCTAAAATAGGGTAAATTAGAGAATTATTCCATTTCAAAGTTTTATAATTAGTTATATGCTAATTTAGTGTTAATCGCGATTAAAAATCGCTAATCGGCTTTTATGCAATTTTGTGCAAAACACACACATATCTTTTCTCTACACTTGTGCATTTTCACCATGGTTTGTTTTGGGGTTACTATTTATGTGAGAAGGATTTTGAATGAGAAAAAGAAAGGAGAAGAAATGGGAAAGGATTATAATATTGGGTATGGGCATGTGAGAGAATGAGAGGGTGAGAAGTGTTGACTAAGTCCTAACCATTCTCCACCATTTTATTCAACACTCATTTCTCTACCTTTCCCTCTTGTTGCTGCTGCTGCTCCTGCTCCTCACCTAACCTCCCCTCTTCAAGCCCCAAATCACCTCTAAAACTACACCAAAACCCCACTCTCATTTCAATAAAAATGTGCACAAGCTTGCAAGCTATAGGATGGACCAAGAAAGTTTTCATTTTGGCGCTGTTGAGAATTCTAAGGGGTCTTATGAGGTAATTCCTTCACAATAAGAGTGGTATTTCTTGTGCTTAAGCTTCGATTCAAGTTTCATATCGATATTGTGTGTTTTTGTGGACTTGAGGAAAACTTAGTTAGGGTTTGGGGGGAAATTTGTGTTGTAATGTGAAATTGAGCTCAGTAGAAGTTAGATAAACACCCTAGTGCATGAATTGAGACCCCAACCTGAGAGTTGAAACCCGAAATACGGATTTAGAATCCGATATCGGAAAGTTTGTGGAATCTGTGAAGGTTATTTGAGATCTTCTATCACCCGAGACATCATAAAATAAAATTGATTGGACAGTGAGATGTGCAGGCACCCAGGAAGCTAACCCCAAGACCCTAGCCCCTAACTCCTAGACCCGGCCGTAGATTTATCCTGTTTGGCCGCAATATGCGGCCAGACCTGCCCCTTTTTGGTACGTCTTGGTTTTGGTGTTCCCTCATCAGTAGATTAGGCCCCTGGTATGTATAGATTTGTATAGTTTGACCTAGGGTGAAATCTGGAGCCTATTTCCTTAGTTGATGTTTTGGATTCGTGTTTCTGTATTCCGTATTTTTAATTCTGAAATTGTGTATTGTGTTTTACCTTGACTATTTGGCGTTTATACGATGATATCGAGGATTGATTGAGGGTTTTGAAGGCGTGCCCATAGGTTCTAACCTATAGGCCCCTTATCGTATCGTTTTGGGTTTCATGTGCCGTTTTAGCTTTGATTCGGCTTTAATAAGCATTTACGATACTTTGATGTGTAGGTACCCTATGAAGACTTCGGGACGATGAGCAAGTGCGTGGCGACGACGAAAAATGAAGACGCAAGGTGAGTAGATTATATCTACAGGGGGAAATCGGGTGGATGGCATATAGCACCCCCGCAGTCCGTAGTTGATATACTATATTGTATGATAGTTATAGTGTGTCATGGATATTGTGTTAGGTGTATTATGGATAGTTTAGGGTTAGAAGTAAACTAGTGTAGTTGATAGTCGCGAACCCTAGAATAGATTTACACCCACACGTGCACCCTTGCATATTCTTTATACTTACACGGTGTTGATGGTGATATTGGATGACATTGAAGATGAGTGGATGATTTTGGGCATTGTGCCGCTAGATCGGTGATTTGATATGATTTGTATTTGGGATACGACATGTGATCTTTAGCGGGCCTTTGGACGTGTGCTTGCACACGCAGTATATAGATGGTATCAGTTATACTAGACTTGGATCTGTACCTCAGATTATGTGATATGATGATAATGATACCTGATATTTGATGAGAGGAATGTGATATTTACCCGTACCCAGCTATTGGGATGCCGTACGACGATTTACCGTACGAGCTTTATATTGATGATAGATCCGCACTCATGACTTGAGGATGCCATATGACATACTGTATCGTACTCAATACCATTGAGGCGGGATCACCGACTATATATATATATCGACTCAGATTTAGGTGGATTCCATACCCCTCCCGGTTGACTTGATACTTAGATCTGTAGTTTGCATAGTAGATGTTAGACTAGACCCGAGTCATACCTATTTCAAAAACTAACGAATCGGGAATATCTGAAAAACACTGTAGCCCTTAGTTTACTAAAAACCCCGATTTATCTTATTTCAAATGGCAAGCTGCATTACTATTCATTTACCATTTACTCTATGGCTCGCATTGCATTGCATGCTTATATGTTATTGATTCATATTTCTTGTACATATGCCTTTACATAGTTGCATGCTCATATTAGTGTTCATGTTGCATGTATTATAATTCATGGATTTCGCACTGTGATATGGTTAAATATGATGATTCTGGATTGTTTTACTCCTACGTATATATATCAGTGGTATGGGACGCTGAAATATATATGTACACCCATGGAGTATATATATATATATATTAGTGGTATGGGACGCTGATATATATATACGCCTACTTAATATATAATCATGATGATCTTAGCAAATTTACATATGCATTATGAGAGGAGCCTATGTGCTCGGAGCCTATGAGCTCGATTTGAGAGGAGCCTATGTGCTCGGAGCCTATGAGCTCGATGTTAGAGGAGCCTATGTGCTCGGAGCCTATGAGCTCGATGTTAGAGGAGCCTATGTGCTCGGAGCCTATGAGCTCGATGTGAGAGGAGCCTATGTGCTCGGAGCCTATGAGCTCGATTTTGAGAGTAGCCTATGTGCTCGGGGTCTTTATGGTTGATGGCATATTATATCTCCCCTACCCCACATTTATTTTATATGCATTGCATCATATATTAGTAGTACCTGATAGAGTACCTTCATGAATGCTGCATACATATCGGATACATGATATATGGGTTTCACTTGATATTGAGATATATAGTTTGTGTCGATGCTCGACATTGATTTCCTGATGATTTCATTCATGATATCTTCTGTTTTCATTTTACCGCATACATACATCATATTTATGATATGTTTTTAAGTGAGGCACTGGCACGAGTTCTTGGCACTACACTTATGTTCAGATGTTACATTGCCACTTTACCATGCTTCAGACTTATTCATATGAGATTTATATTATATCTGATCATTTGATTTAGGATTATGTCATGCTTCCAATTTCTGCTTGTAGATATTTTCTATTCACGAGTTGGCAACTCACCCCCGTTGTGCCACAGTTCTTGCAGGTTTTGCCGTACAGGTTCCATAGCGGCATTTCCGGCACATTGCTTCCTTTGCGGGTGATTTGCTTGGTAGGTGGGTTCTTTGCATCAGAACCACCCTTGTATATGTATTATTCTTTGTATCTAGAAATTCCATCAACCAAAACTTGTATATTGTTTCAGATTTAGACACTAGTGATGTATTATTTCGACCTTAGAGTCGCGCTCAGTAGTATTACGATTTTCTTGCTTATTGGAGTCTCTCTTTGGTTTTGATCCTCGCACTTCGGCGTTGTATATTATATTGCTTGTGTGGGTTGTGTTCTTTGTTTATGCGTAGTAAGTGTTTGATAAAATGCCTCAAGGGAAAATAATTTACAAAATACGTTTCTTTACTCTTAAAATAGTTTTAGATTTCTGGGCTTTTGGCTTACTTGGATCAGATGGAGTCCTATAGACTTCATATGGTTCAAGGGCCAGTCACGTGCTCTTTCGGGTCGTGACATGTGCGGACAGATGTCTTATGCCGACCATGGTGGTCACAGGATTGAGTTCGCAGTGGGAGATCATGTATTCCTACGGATTTTTCCGATAAATGACGTGTTGAGTTTTGGAAAGCTTACCCCACGATTGTAGGTCCTTTCGAGATCCTTAAAGCGAGTTAGTCCCGTTGCCTATAACTTGGCACTTCCGCCCAGATTATTGAGTATTCACCCCGTATTCCTTGTGTCGATACTATGCAACAACCTTCATGACCTTTCTCACATGATTCAGTATCAGACCATTTAGCTTTGACGCGATCTTTTCGTTCACCGGTAGCCATTTGTGTCAGTGGCTCGACAGGTGGAGAAACTTCGGTCAAGGGTCTTGCTATCTGTGGAGAGTTTTCTTGGACATAGCCATATAGTGAGGTGATCACTTGGGAGGCTGCGAGAGAGATATGCGACATTGTAATCTTCTCTTTGAAGGTATGGTTAGTGAGAATTTTAAATTCCGGGACGAATTTTTATAAGGGGGGAGATTGTAACGTTTTAGAAATCGTTATGCGAAATTTTTCCGTTTTAGGGTAAAATTATTAGTATTTTTCGTTTTAACCCGACTGTGATCAAATGTCCATATAGACTTGCCGGCACCAACTTTAGCTAAAATAAAACTAGTGCGCAAGCTTTGGGGGTACATGGGACGTTTTGGTTCAGATAGAATTTTTCTCTATTTTAATATTATTTTAATGTGGTATTTTTATATTGGAAAATTTCTCCAAAATTTGTATCAGTTCAAATTAAGCAAGCTTGAGTAAAACAAAACTTTCCTTATAATATCTAGATATTTGTTGTGCATAGGTTTTAAGTTTGAAGAAAAGAAAAGAATAAAGGAGGTGGCATACATGCATGAATGTGCATTTATGTGCATTTACGAGCATTTATCATTAGAATTAGCTAGAAAACCCTACACAATTCCTCACCTCCCTCTATTGGTCGAGTTCTGCTTCATTTCTTCTGCCCTTGATCATTTCTTTTCCATTTGCAACAATTCAAAGCTAATTAAATCTCCAAAATTCCCAAATTAATCACAAAAATACTTCAAGTCTTGATTTTTGCTTTTTTGATCACTTGGAGCTAGGAAAGGTTGGTTCTTGGGAGCAAGTATTGATAGGTATAATCCCTAAACTGTTAAATAGGAGTTTTTATGATGTTTAGCTTGTTGGTTGTAGCGTAGAACTCTTTATGTATCGATTAGTTCAATATCGTATTTTTTTAGTGTCTTTTTGAGTCTCTGTGATCTGCTGTAACCGGGGATTTTTACTGAGTGACCAAACAAGATTTTAGTGATGTACTAGTGAACCTAAGACCCCACCTGAGATACGAGACCCACCCCACCGGCTTTGGCCGGTGACCCAAGCAGAAATTACGGCGACACCGGTTTTGGAGGGGAGTTGGGTGTTGGTTTTCTTGTGGGTAGTTGTCTGCTGTGGTTTAGGGGTGTTTGGTACTGTTTACTGTTTTAGTATTTACAGTATGCAAAATCTGGGATCGTTTGCCTATATTCTAGTATTTTGTGTCCGCGCGATACGTTATAAGACACGGATCGTGCACTTTGTGTGATTTTGTTCTTAGGTTGTTTTCGTCGTGTCGCTACGCACGTTAGTCACAATATGAACACTTGAGAGTATGTTTTGTGTTGTTGCGTCTGTTAAATATAGTGTGTGCGTGTTTTGGGTCTATTATTAATATATACTTGCTTTATTGTTTTAATGTGGTAGGTTTGCAGGCGGGGACTTCGGACACTGCTACAAGGGGAAAACAAGTGGTTGGCTTAACTTAGCCAGGAGCATGGGTGAGTAGATTTAACATCTACAGGGGAATCGCCCCCATGGCGTTATGCGTCTGGGCTGGAAATGACTTGACTTGTCGCGTATTCTATGTCATATTTAGAATTGCGCATTTACCCTACTTCTTAGTTAATTGTTGTGCTTGGACTAGTATCCTTAGGACACTGCACTATTATTGACGGCTCATGTTGCACGAGCACTGATTGTATGCCACACACACCGTCAATAATTGCCATGTCACGCACAACCCAGTTATAGATATGATGTTGTTTGGTTAGGGATATTGTGACATTGATTCATATTTCTTATAGCATATGATATATATAATTACCTGTATACCTATAGAGTATTGTACCATTAGCTATAGGTAGACACATAATGACATAGCTATATGTATATCTTGCATACATCCTTCACTTATACCCGGGGGGTATATTACATCATTACTGATAGGTAGATGTCTATATCTTTCTATACCTTTATGTTTACACATATATCAGTTATAGCTACATGTTTACCTTTACTTGATGTCATTTAGAATTGGAGAAATTATGAACCGTATAATTTATATTTTAACTGGTTGCAGTTAAATAGCGGCCTTTCCTTTATACGCTCGCATTTCAGTTTCATGTTTCGTATATTATATTCATTGATTCTCGCATTGAGATATGGATTTTTCATGATGTTTTCTGGATTTGGGGATTGTGGTAGTTTCATGAAATTATGCATTATTTGAAAAACCCGGTTTCCCTTGATATGATATTTCAGCAGCCACCATCAGATTTATCGGTTCTGATATATATATACCCCACGCGAGGAAATGAGGGGTCTGTGTGCGGGTACATGGTGGGGCCCGGAGGTACTCTAGGGCAAGAGTCGTGGAGTAGACGATGAGTTAGTGGGGGAACCATACCATCCGGTGACATTACCAATGACTCGGCGGTTATCATAGGGATACCGACGGGAGTCATGTGCGTAAAAATACGTCGAGGGGCGAGAGTCAGAGCTAGGCACTCGAGCTTTCGGTATAGCGTATGATACGTACCTATCAGGGTGCTAGTCTTGGTGACAGCACCTGATAGATCAGCCTTTCTGTGTCAATGCCTGACACATTGTTTTCATGATATTTTACTCCTAAGTATATATATATTAGTGGAGTGGGACGCTAATATATATGTATACATATCCATTTATATACATCATCAAATTTATTCATGCAGATATACCTAGGATATAAGAGATTCACTTGATCTTGGATTTAGTACATTTGAGATTTACTTGATATTGGATACAGGATATATATGAGAATTGCTGATTTTGTACATTCAGGATATATGAGATTTACTTGATATTGTACATTCAAGATTTACGAGACTTATATGATATGAGAGCCAATTTGGGGCTGATTTGAGGAAATTAGGATTTGGATTGTCTTGATGGACTTGATCCTACCACGATGTCAGGATTCCGTGGAAATGACATGTTTCATCCCATACTTCACACTTATTGTTTATGCACTGCTTCATGTATTAGTAGTACCTGATAGAGTACCTTTCATGTCTGTTGCATATATACATTGTCATATCATTGCTTCATGTACTTGTAGTACCTGATAGAGTACCTTACATGACTGTTACATACATATTGTCATATTATTGCTTCATGTATTAGTTGTGCCTTCTATTGTACTTTTCATGATTTTTGCATTACATATGACCATTCATTGCTTAGATGCTTATGTTAGATGCGCGCAGTACGTACATACTCGCGATTACCTGCATATGTTATTTTAATAGTCACGAGTTGGAAACTCACCCCCGTTGTACCACAGTGTTTTGCAGGTGTTCCTCAGGATAGTCAGCGGCAGGGCTATTTTCAGCCGTCGTATCATCTTTGCTGCGGATATCGATTCGCCTGACAGTGTGCAGTTTTGCTTAGGTAGGTTTTGCGGTTATCCGATGTTGCCTGTTGTATATTCGTTGTATCCTGTACTCTCCATCTACCATTATCTTGTATGATTTAGAGACTTGATGTGAGGACGATATTGTATATTATTTTGTGACTTGGAGGTTTTATGCTGTTTTATTTATATCGTCTCTTTCTTCGCTACGGCGTCGTATATCTGTGGTGGTGGTTGTTTTCCGCCTTTTGGCGTGGATTTGCTCCCGTTGGGGATTCTTTACTTTATATTTATGTTTTACCCATTTTTGGGCTTGGTTTTTACAAAGGAGGTGCTGCCGAAATTTTCAAGATAGTAAATTGGATTTAGAATTTATACTTGAGATTTTCAAAAATTTAAACAATGTTTCTTATCTTTTCTTGTCTTTTAATGGTTTAGATTTCTGGGTTTTGGCTTTCTTTTACTGCGTTACACCTGTAGACGTTACGTAGTATTAGGGCCGTCAGGTGCCAATTTTGGGTCGTGACACCCTCTCTCTCATTTCACTCCATTTGCACTACTTTGAGCTAAAATAAATCTTCAAAAATCATAAATAAATCCCACAAACTCATAAAAAAATCCCACAAACTCATAAACAAATCAATACCCATCATTCTTCATCACAAAACAAGCTTGGATCTTCAATCAAGTTAGAATTTTTGGAGGTTAAACTTTGGATTTCTAGTTGCATGTTTGTGATTCTTGTGAGGTATAAAATCCTAACCCTAAACTCTATTTGTTGTTTTAATACATTAATTATCTTATGAGAGGTTAATTTAAGCTTTCATTTCCATGTTTAGAAATTTCTAGAAATGGTTTTTGATAATCAAGTTAGGATTTTGTTTAGTGAAATGCTTAAGTGTGAAGTTTAGACAAAAGAAAACTTAACCTAGTTGCAAGATTGTTAATTGATATTTTCCTAATTATCTAATTAGCATAAGTGCAAACTAAATTTTTACTAAATCCTATTTGAGTGAGATTAAAATTCTTGTAAAGGTTTGTGTGGTTTAATCAAGCTATTATGAGATTATTATGATTACTAGTTTGGGTTTAACTTGTAGTTTTGAGCTAAATGATTAAATGTCGCATACTAGATTTCGGTAAAGTTTAGGCGTGAGTTTCTATGGACATCACTATGCTAAATATATTATCTTCCACGCTAAATATTGCGTTGTGAATGCGCGATCGGTACGATCAGAGTCTAGGCTTGGTGGTTTCGTCGTTTAGCGTTCCTAGCTAGGGTTGTGCTGATGTCGTAAGTGTTTGGTGCACTAGGTGCACAGCGTGTTTATCCGGTGAGCGTTATCCTTACGTTTTGTTGTCTATGTGTCGGCGCAACATGTTCAACTTTATGTATTGCGTTTGTGAAATTTTAGGATCGCAGGCGGAGACTTCGGACGCTGCGAAGAAGGGAAAACAGGTGGTTAGCTTTACTTAGCCAGGATCGTTGGTGAGTAGATTTAACATCTACACGGGAATCGCCCGCATGGCGTTATGCGTCTGGGCTAGATATGATATGATATTAGTCGCATGTTTATATTTCACATATAGAGTTTGTGTATAAAACTTCAATTGCATATTATTACTTGTTGTGCTTAGACTTGTACCCATTGGACACTGCACCATTATTGACGGTTCATGTTACACGAGCACTGATTGTATGCCACCCAAACCGTCAATAATTTCCATGACACACATAACACACATACATATATGATATTGTTTGGTTAGGGACATTGAGACATTGATTCCTATTCCATTATGCATATGACATATAGCATACCTGTATACCTGCATGCTTACACGTATGCCTTGCCATGCCTACATGCGAGCTACCCTTATACATATATAGTATTGTACCATTAGTGATAGCTATATACACATATGAGACTTAGCTACATGTACATCTTGCATACATACTCACATACACCCGTATGGTATTACATCATTATTGATGGGTACACACTCATATACCTTGCTACAGCTGCAAGTGCCTTATGCATACATACTTACCTGTGCACTCACTTACCTTGCTTGGGTTACAAATACCCCTATATGGAATTGTTTTGTCACCGACATGGAGACATTGATTCTTATGCTATTGCGCATATGAGATGCATCATACATACATGTTTACATATAGATACACATATCTTGCTATACCGACATGGTTACGTATACTTGGCTATAGATACATGTTCACCTGTATATGATGTTGCATTTGATTTAGGAGAAATTAGGAACCGCATGATATACATAATAACTTGTTGCAGCTAAATAGCGGTTTTTCCTTTATATGCTCATATTACGGTTTCATGTTGCATATATTATATTTCATGGATTTCGCATTGAGATATGGTTTTCATATGATGTTTTACTCCTGCGTATATATATCAGTGGTATGGGACGCTGATATATATATGTATATATATGGTATATATATCAGTGGTATGGGACGCTGTTATATATGTACACCTAACTAATATATCATTATAATGATCTATGCAAATATTCCTATTCATTACTTGATGTTTTCTGGATTTGAGGACCGTGGTAGTTTTCATGAAATTATGCATCATTTGAAAAACCCGGTTTCTCTTGATATGATATTTCGATGCGTCCACAATGAGAATTCTCGGTTCTGAGATTTGTGATATATACCTAATGCGAGGAGTGGAGTCGGCCGTGTGCAGGTACCTGGTGGAGCCCAGTATGGTTCCCCGGGGCAAGAAAAGTATGTCGATGGTTTTAGCCGATGAGCCTGGCAAGAGGGTAAGTACCTACTAGTGATAGTATTTTAGACTCGGCGGTTATCGTGGGGATACTGACCGGAGTCATGTACGTATGGATACGTGGAAAATTCGAGTGTCGAAGCTGGGCATTTGGGTTTTTTGATAGCGTATGATGCATACCTATCAGGGCTAGTCGCAGTGACGGCACCTGATAGATGAGTATTTATGTGTCGATGCTAGACACTAGTTTTCATGATATTTTCGGGTGTCGATGTTAGACACTCAGGTTTCATGAGACTTACAGGATGTGTTTTATTCCACACTCCGCATTTATTTTGATATGCATGTATTGGTACTACCTGATAGACTCTCTTTCAGGACTGTTGCATATACATATCTCCATTTATTGCTATCATCTTGCTTGTGTTAGATGTCGCAGTACGTGCATACTTGCGATTACCTGCATTTGTTATTTGCTATTCACGAGTTGGCAAATCACCCCCGTTTTGCCCCAATGTTTTGCAGGTTGTCCCTCAAGGCAGTCGCGGCAGGGTTTCATCAATCATATCATCTTTTGCAGCGGATACCGCTACGGCTAACTGGGTGCAGGTTTGCTATAGGTGGGTTTTGCGGTTATTCGATGTAGCTCATTGTATATTCGTTGTATCCAGTACTCTCCATCTACCACTTTCATGTATTTACTTAGAGACGAGATGTGAGGACGATATTGTATATTTTTGTGACTTTGGATATCTTTTATGCTGTTTTTATTTACATCGTCCATTTTCTTTGCTACGGCGTCGTATATCTGTTGTGGTGGTTGTTTTTTGCCTTTGGGCATGGATTTGCTCTCGCTGGGGATGCTTTTTTTATATCTTTGTATGTACCTATTTTTGGGGCTAGTTTTTTCAAAGGAGGTGCTGCCAAAAATTTTAAGAAAGTAAATTTGGACTTTAAAGAATTTGTACTTGAGATTTTCAAAAGTTTTAACAATGTTCTTATCACTTACTACTTTTGATGGTTTAGATTGCTGGGTTTTCGGCTTACTTGAATTGTGTTACGCCTGTAGACGTTACATGGTTTATGGGTCGTCACGTGCCAAATTTTAGGTCATGACAACTGTCCTGTACACACACACACACACACACACACATATATATATATATATATATATATATGTCCAAGGATCAATATGTATACATATACATTAATGGCCTCTAGGGCATACATATCCAACAAGTGTCGCATATATCATTGGCACTTTTATATCACCTTTGCATTTCTCCAAAACACCCCGTATCACTACGAACATCCACTCCTATTGGTTAAATCCATCGTATAGTTACATACGAACTCTAAGGAACTTGTTCCAGATTCGAGGATGGATTCTGGTTCTGGAGAGATTGAATAGGATTATTCGGTTGTCTTTTCTCTTTATCTTCTCTCAGGTTGTGAGGGCTCCTAGGATTAGGAGAGGGTACACCTATTATGCTTATTGGATAGTCTTCTTCCAAACCATAGGCAGGTGCCGAAATGTAGGGAAGGAAGAAAACCAATTAGCCTAAGTGTGGTGTACAGAAGGTAATAAGTAAAGACATATAAAGGGATTAGAATAATGGCAAAGAAAATTGCGACTGCTGTCATTCACGACAAAACCGTGTATACCCCTGCCACTCCCACATCCACTTTGGATTTCTCCAGAACACTTTGTATCACTACGAACGTCCATAATGCTTGGACATGCCATCGTATAGTTACATACGAACTCGAAGGAATTCGTTCCAGATTCGAGGATGATTTCCGGTTCAGGAGAAATAGAATAGGATTATTCAGATGTCTTTTCCCATTACCTTCTCTCAGGTTGCGAAGGCTCCTGGCATAAGGAGTGTACACCTATTACGTTTATTGGATAGTCTTCTTCCAAACCTTAGGCTGGTGCCGAAGGGTAGGGAAGAAAGAAAACCAATTAGCCTAAGTATGATGTACACAAGGTAATAAATATGTTAGTTTATGTATGCTCTAGAGTCCATTACTGTACATACGATGTATATTGTAGTGGATGCTTGGACATATATAGGGTGGACTTTCTTGCTCGACATGATAGTATGCTATCTGGTTGCTCTTTATCTTAACATGTACGCTGATTATCTCTATGTTACATGTTGATAAAGCCCTTAGGATGAGTACTTGACTACCAGGACTATGATGCAGATCATACTAGTGGGGCCAGAGTAGTCGTTAACTACATCCTTCAAATGTTCCAAGTCATGGGTATATCGAGACAGGGCATTGATATACCAGAGTAGACTAGCGTATAGCTTCTCGACCCATGTAGATGGGCGATGGATGATCCCATATCCATTGGTGTTTGACATCAGAGACAGTATACGGGTGCTCAGTGAAGACTGGGTACACTTAACGGACTCGTCGAGATCCCCCAGATGGTATTATACCTAACGTCAGATGGCAGTTCTCTGGTGACACTGGTACAGGTTAGTCTATAGACCCGAGATCGTCATAGAGTCTTGTGTGATTCCCACTGTGCTTTGATTTCCACCTTACCACGTTCAAGAGAACATGCAAAACGGTAGCTTTTGTTGGAGATAGTGCCCTCAGAGTCAATTATTGGATCACAGGCACATGATTGCAATGATTGAGGGAGGACCTATCCCGGTAGGACAGTCTTACTCAAGATGATAGTCTGCTATCTGGTTTATCTTTATCATCGTGTACTGCTTTAGGTGACCTTACGAGTCGCTATTACACGTTGATAGAGCCCCTAAGATTCTTGCTTGACTACCAGCAGTATGAGGGCGATCATATACGTGAGAGCTGGAGTCTATAAGCACATCCTTAAAAGGTCCTTAGTCGTGGGAGTTTCGAGACTGGGCATCGATACTCCATTAGTAGACTAGTGTATACAGTCGAGACCCCGATGAGGGGCGGTGGCCGGTCTCACAAGCCATTGGTGTCAGTTGGTTCACCTAAGATGTATACAGGTGCTCATTGGGTTATGAGTACACCGGACAGGACTCGCCGGGAACCTGCTAGTTGGGATTATACCAGACGTCAGATAGCAGTTCCCTGGTGACATGTGTACAGGTTAGTTCATCGACCTGAGATCGTCATTTGTCTTGTGTGAGTTCCCACTGTACTTTGATTACTATCCTACCACGGCTCAAAGGAGTCGTGCAAACAGGTTTTAGTTGGGTACAGTCCCGAGCCACATGGAGGCAGTGAGCGGATCTGCAGGGGTTCGTCTCTCCCGGTATTGGGGGTGAGGTCGCGCTGTGTCTAGGAGAGCCATTACACAAAGCCCTCGGCCGAGGCAGGAGATTTACTGGTAGGTATTCCTGTAGAATCTCAGGGTGTTCTGGGCTTCACTCCGACATGACTTGTATCGCTTTTGGGGTCTGACTTTTACCAACCCCCTAGGCCCGCCATGCGATACTCATAGACGAACGGACCAGACTGTACGGATATTGTCACTGACAGGCTCAGTAGGGTGTCAGGATGAGTTCGCTCATCGACGTCCCTTTTGGTCAATAGCTGGTAGCCCGTCACGTATGGCTAATACCTCTGACGTGCTAGTGGTTAAATCCACAGCCATAGTATTGACGAGTCTTTAGAGTCCACCACACACAGTTACTCAAGTTTCGGGCGAAACGCTGTAGAGGCCGTATGGAGATATGGCAGGGTTCGATCAGATACGTGCGGTATTGCACGGATCGTGATCGGACGGTTTTTACTAGCCGGCTTTGGCTTAAGCCGGATCCTAGTATTAGATAGTGTAGATTTTGTCTCTTTGCATTTGTGTTCAGTGGGAATACAAATGCGGGCATGTATATGCAGTAGTGGGGTTTTCCTGTAATTTATTACCGGATCGGTTTTCTGAAGTTGCCAGTTTGCATTCCGTTCCGGCCGGTTTTCATTTGTTCCTTCACGGCCAGACTTTTCGATGGAGGGGGTTATTTGCAAGTTTGCAAATAACATTTGTGGAGGGGGTTTCTTGCATTTGTGGCATTATGATAAGTTAAGCATCTTTGCTTTTTCATGATGGCTTGCTTTATTGAGATTAGAAAGGATTAGGATGGATTTGATTTTGATATGATATTGTTATCATAACCTTTTGATATGGTCACCTTTCTACTTTTCCTACACTCACCTTCCTTCTTGTGTTTTGTTTATTCCCTCCACCATTTTAGATATGAGGAGAACGGCCACTTTTGAGGGGAGGAGGAGAGGTTTTCATTTTTGGTGAGGGAAATTGATTCATCTCATTCATGCTTGCTAAATTCTCAACCTCTCTCCAAAGTTCTTTCATTCTATTCCTCCATCACCAAGGCAACTTCACCCCATTGAGACAAAGGTTTTCTACACTAGTCTACAGCATCTCTTGGACGTGTCGGCTTGTCAACTTCGCGCCCGAGTTGCCTCGGTCCAGAGGTGGGAGCTCGTAAAAGAACCCGGCGATGTGGTGCCCGTTTCGACGAGGAGGCGACGGACGGAGATTCCGCGGGAGATCGGAGTGGAGACGAAGACCGAAGAACACGGATCGCTTGGTATAGCTCTCTAAAACATACTAGAGCAAGCTTGACTAGGTTAATGGCATGGCTTTGATACCATGTCGCCATTAACCTAGTCTAGCTTGCTCTAGTATGTTTAAAGACTCGATCGAACAAAAATCCCAAAAACCGTATTTCGTGTGCATCAGGTTTCTGTCGAAATTTTTTGGACTCTAAAAACTTTTCAGGTTGTTTCAGAATGATGTTCAGGGTGTTCTAAGAACTCTGCAAAATTTGGTGACCTGATTCCATTTTTCCGCCGCGGAACCGCGGCCAAACCCATGCATTGGCCGAGGTTCCGCGGCCATAATATGTCCATGTGGCGCCAAATTTTTCCAGAGGCTTTTGGACTTGAAAATATGGGTTTTGTGACATTCTTTTTGGGCCCAGATTTTCTGTGAGTGCTACAGTAGTGCTTGGGGCCCGCTTGGGAATATTTGTTTGATCGGATATTTTAAACATGCTAGTTCACAGTTTCTACATTATATCTGCGACCGTGAACGTCACTTGATCGGTAAATCCTGTCTAACTGCTATAGCCCGGTTAGACGGATTTGCGAACGTGACATTCACGTTGATGTTCTGTGATTATGCTGTGTTGTTGCGGATCTGTCGTGGGGATAGCCTGGTTGCAGTGGTAGTACAGTTTTGTTTTATATGTACATTTGATATTACGGGACGAGCGTCCGACATGAAGACTGCCGTCACTGCCTGTTTGTATTATTCTTTTGGGGTACGACCAGGTTGCGGTCGATGTACCCGTTATATGTATATTTTACTTTCTGTACTAGGATTACCCTAAGGTGGGGTGCACGGATAGCCGGGTTCTAGAGGGCAACGAGCCCGCATCTCATGGCATTGAGACGGAGGGGGCTTTACTCTAGAATTGGCAGGCTGTTCACCGCACTCGTAGAGGGTACAGGTTGGCCCAAGGAGGGGTACCCAAGTTACCGGATTCCGTGAAGTGTTGGGTGGTCCATTCACGTTGCTGAAGGGGGCTGCCTCGCTTCAGCTTGTGGCGGAACTTGCCGGCCCGTAGGGCTCTAGGATTTTTATTGCACAGGCTATCCACACGACCAGAGGAACGTCGGATTTCAGTAGCGGCTCTATGAAACCCGGGGATCCCAGATATCTGTATTGTTCTGTGATGCTGGTTACATTTCTGTGATGTTAAATTTTATCACGCCTTGAGCGAAAATTATATATTATATATATACTAGTAGATGTTGTATATGTTTTGCATCCACGCTAGTCCAGTCCCCGCTCTTTCATTAGTTAAGTAACCTAACGGGTGATGAGGAGACCCAGTGGCGACTACGGATGGCATATACGTACATCATTATTTTCATTCTTTTTTGGTGTGATCAATTGATGGGACTGCGTTGATTCGGATCAATGCAAGATAAACAAACCTATTCTGATGTTGTTGGAACATTTTTCAAAAAGTTGTTATTGCAATGACGTTCACTTTTGTTTTGCATCGTGGTATTCAGTTGGAATATCCTGCTCCTCAGTCGACGAGGCAAGGGCCGAGATCCCTTCACCGGGAGTGACCCCTTGGACAGAAGTTTGCGTCAGGGCAATAACTTCACTATAGCCGATTGCCTTTTGCTTTACATCGTGGTATTCAGTTGGATATGGTATTCAGTTGGAATATCCTGCACCTCATTCTACTGGGAAAGAGCCGATATCCCTTCACCGGGAGTGACCACTTTAGCAAAAGTTTTCGTCACTATATTTTTTATAAAAAGTTATGCAGTTCCTTCAACGATATCAAGTTCATTACTTTAAAGGTTTTTCGCCAAAAACCAGCCGTAGCCCTCCGTCATTTCCTACGGGTATTATTTAGTATTCGTGCTGCGTTTGTTGACTCCGTCAAGGCGTAGTGTACGGTAGCTAAGTGGTGCTTGTTTGTTGTATAAATGGGATTGGTCAGGACAGTCGTGCGGCCTTGTTGACTCCGTCAAGAGCACGTACGGGTGGGTTTAATGCAATCTAGATAATGACGGGTTGAACTTGACTAGGACTCTTTGATTTGTTGACTCTGTCAAGGTCACTTGGGTCCTAGGGGTAAAAACACACATCGGGAGTTTCTAAAGAAACTGAAACTTGCCAGGCATGCGCATACCTTCTGGAGTGTGGTGACTTGAGTGGATTCTGTCAAGTTATCATGCGATGATAGTTGGATC
Source organism: Agapanthus africanus (assembly GCA_030015575.1). Classification (NCBI taxonomy): domain Eukaryota; kingdom Viridiplantae; phylum Streptophyta; class Magnoliopsida; order Asparagales; family Amaryllidaceae; genus Agapanthus; species Agapanthus africanus. The sequence continues at coordinate 162,122,545 of CM057340.1, read as the reverse complement.
CCGATTCCCACTGATGAGTTGGTTTACTCCTCGGGTGATCCCGACTAATTCTTCTTTCAGGTTTGGGGATGAATTTGAAGTTACAGTGGGAGGTTTCCTGATTAGATAAAGTGATAACCATTCTGATCTAGGTTAGAGTGCACGCTGAGTGTTTCTTTTCTCTCTCTCTTTGGCAGCGACCATTGACCCGACCCTAGACTATGACTCAGTGACCAAGTTAACCGAACCTTCTTATAAGACTGGCTTTTGGATTGTCAGAGTTGCAAACCTCATTGCCACTCCTACTTTTACCCTTTTCTCCAGGACACCCCGTATTACTACGAACGTCCACTTCCATTGGACAAAACCATCGTATGGTTATATACGAACTCGAAGGAATTCGAGGATGGTTTCCGGTTCTGGAGAAAGCGAATAAGACTATTCAGTTGTCTTTTCCTTTTACCTTCTCTCACGTTGCGAGTACTCCTTGGTTTAGGAGATAGTACACCTATTACGCAAATTGGATTGTCTTCTTCCAAACCATAGGCAGGTGCCGACCGGTAGGGAATGAAGAAAACCAATTAGCCTAAATGGTGTACAGAAGGTATTAAGTTAAGACAAAGAGAGGGATTAGTAAAAGGGCAAAGTAAATTGCGACTGCTATTCACGACCAAACCAAGTATTTCTTCGCCAATCCTAAATCACCTTTGTATTTCTCCAGGACACTCCGTATCACTACGAAGATCCCAAGTTTATTAGATAATCCATCGTATGGTTATATACGAACTCGAAAAGAACTTATTCCAGTTCGGGGATGGATCCTGGTTCAGGAGAAATAGGAATAAGGTTTATTCGGTTGTCTTTTATCTTCACCTTCTCTCGCATTGCGAGTGTTCCTAGGACTAGGACAGTACACCCATTACGCTTATTGGATAGTCTTCTTCCAAACCATAGGCTGGTGCCGAACGGTAGGGAAGGAAGAAAACCATTTGGCCTAAAGGGGTGTACAGAAGGTAATGACTAAAAACGTATAAAGGGATTTGGAGAGATGGCAAAGAATTATACGGTTACAGTTGTGAATCTGGATAATGGAAGAGGCATTACTAGGAATACCGGGATACCCCATCGAAACATTTCAATGTTTCAGTTTCACTGTGTACTGTTAAAAGAAAACTGATTTCCCAATTAGACACTTGCTCCAGGGTATGTATTTACCAGGTTTGATTCTCACATCTGTATGGTTTTACAGATGATGAGTGGGAGTAAGTTATTGGGAATTAGGTGATCATCCTCATTATATCGGGATTCGTTGTAATTGGTGATAGTTGAGGAAGTCACCTGGGTTGTTTGCCGGACGACAAATATTTGGTTTTGAATATCCGTTGTTTTGCACCAATTTCAAATTGATGTATCTGTACGTCTATTTTTATAGAGTGAGATATACCTTTTTGAAATTATGTCTATGACATTTACCTATACCAGTGGATGGTTAGGTAAGGAGCATTGAACAGCGGTGTAATTCTTCTTAACCATAAGTACAGTTTTCAACCTACGACACACAGTGAATGAGTTATTAGACTCAAGGGACTTGTACAAAGTATTGTATATTGTCCAGTGTCCATTCGGACAGAGGGGTTGGTCCTCGTACTATATTCGGCTTACTTATGACTTCTCTAGTTTTTAGACAAGTGTTTCGTAGAAACACAGGGTCCGAATTTTGAGAAGTTATAGGTATATGAATAAAGTAGAGAACCAGGTATTGCAAGTATCAGGATTCTTCAAGGAGATCGAAGATGTAGATACTTATGTATGGTATTCAGTTGATAGTAATGATTAAGAGAACTTGCTTCTCTTTCAGGTTACTCATAATTGGAAGCATTCCTAAGTTGAGTAACGCTGATCGGCCTCCTTCCATTTAGTTGACATGCACTGGAGACAGCTGCATGATTTGAATCTGGTTCAATTAAATTAGTGCCTCTGTTTCTGTATTGGATATAGAACAGTTCATATCTTGACATTGTTAAGGTACGGGGAGTTTTCCGGCTTATGCTTAAAACCAGACTCTGGATAACTCAAGGCACGTTTCTGTAATGGCTGTTTGTGGGTTGACCCAGGCTATGACGAGGGTTAACTTTCTACCATCTGGAAGATCAATAGTGATATTGTTCTTGACTCGCCACATTTTTAAAAGAAATGGATTTTTTTCAGAAAACAGTAGTGGGAGTATGGTAGAACTGGAAGTGATTCCAGAACCGCAAACGATTACTGAAGATTTGATAAGAACCTAAAGATTCAATCTGATTTGACATTCCATTGGCCACTCCGCATATAAAGTGGGTAACCTCAGGCACCCGAGAGGTACTTCGGTATGCTCAAGGACGGTGGCAGGGAGGTTCTTGTTTACCCAGACTTGCCATTGCTGTTGTTCCAGACTGTGAGACCCGGCAGGAGGATGAGTATAGCGTCATTCTAAACTGGCTTTAGAAGTGTACGTCTATATGACTCTGCCAGAGGGTTGTCGTAGTCAGTGGGAGCAACGGAAGCACAGTGGGCAAGAGGCTTATGTCTATTTATAGACTTAAGCAGATATAGCGGAGATAGATCATCTATTTCTGATGTGACAGTCATAGGTTTGACTTCATCAGAATAGGGGATGGATCTGTTAAGAAGGTAGTAGGCTATGATGTCCTGGTATTTGGTGTAGGGTTCCTAGGCACTCCCAAGAGGTCTCACAAGGCATCAACCATGCCAATTTCAAAAAATCTAGGTGCCGAGAAACCCGACTACGGATCGTTGGCTAAAGTTTAGGCGAAACTAGAAACTAGTTAACACTTAACTAAAAGAATACGGAAATACAACCTTTGTAGATCCGGTGCTCCACCTCCATAGCTCCGCAATGAAGTCCCCTCGCTGTCCAAATGAATTCCCGGGCTCTAGCGTCGGCTTCTTCGGAGAAATGGCGAGCTAGGTCGTCGATGTCCATGCCGAAGATGATCTACGTCGAAGCATCGCAAGATCAAGCTCTCACTTCACCAAGTCATGAAACTTGTGAAGAAAACACACTCTACTACTTGGCAAGAGGTAGAGGATGAAGAAATAGGAAGTGGGTAGACTTTAGATTTGGATTTCTCACACTTTTCATCAATCCACCATTGATGAAGAGAAGCTTTCTTCATTGAAGAAGATGAAGAAGAAGATAAAAATCTATTATGATAAGTTAATTAAAAAGAAAAGAAAAAGGAAACTTATCATAATAATAACCATGATTAGGTGTAGAGAATAGACCATGGTTAATTGCAAGGGTTAGGGTTAAGCATGAGACAAAATGGTCACAAAGTCAAAGCTTCATGATGCTTGAAAGAAAGAAACAAAATTTGCAACCATTTCATTTCTAATCTTTTCCAAATAAACAAATAAATAAATGATTAAGAAAAAGAAAACCCTAATCATCAATTTAACCATGGTTTAATCTTTACACTTAACCAAGTTAACATGTATCATCAAACATGATACAATCATTTGCACAAAAAGTATATCACATATACAACTTGTACAATGCAAGTGAGAAAATCCATTTAAAGTGAAGCGATACTAGTTAATGCAAAGTAATATATCAAATATATAATTATGCATTAAATCATTAAATCAACACTTGATTCAACGATCCGGTCATGTCGCACACAACCGACTAGTATCCTATGTATCGGCTTATCTAATCAATCCTTGATTCGATAACTAGGTTATATCGCATATAACCAATCGATACATCCATCGTGAGAATAGAATACGGTATCACATGTTGGAGATAGTGCCCTCAGAGTCAATTATTAGGTCACAGGTACGTGATTGTAATGATTGAGGGAGGACCTATCCCGGTAGGACAGTCTTACTCGAGATGATAGTATGCTATCTGGTTTACCTTTATCATCGTGTACTGTTTTAAGTGACCTGACACGTCGCTATTACACGTTGATAGAGCCCCTAGGATTCTTGCTTGACCACCAGCAGTATGAGGGCGATCATATAAGTGGGAGCTGGGGGTCTATAAGCATATCCTTAAAAGGTCCCTAGTCGTGGGAGTTTCGAGACTGGGCATCGATACTCCATTAGTAGACTAGTGTATACAGTCGAGACCCCGACGAGGGGCGGTGGCCGGTCTTACAAGCCACTGGTGTCAGTTGGATCACCTAAGATGTATACAGGTGCTCATTGGGTTATGAGTACACCGGACAGGACTCGCCGGGAACATGCTAGTTGGTCATATACCAGACGTCAGATGGCAGTTCCCTGGTGACATGTGTGCAGGTTAGTTCATCGACCTGGGGATCGTCATTTGTCTCGTGTGAGTTCCCACTGTACTTTGATTACTACCCTACCACGGCTCAAAGGAGTCGTGCAAACAGGTTTTAGTTGGGTACAGTCCCGAGCCACATGGAGGCAGTGAGCGTATCCTCAGGGGTTCGTCTCTCCCGGTATTGGGGGTGAGGTCGTGCTGTGTCTAGGAGAGCCATTACACAAAGTCCTTGGCCAAGGCAAGGAGATTTACTGGTAGGTATTCCAGTAGTATCTCTAGGTGTTCTGGGCTACACTCCGACACGACTTGTACCGCTTTTGGGGGTCTGACTTTTACCAACCCCCTAGGCCCGCCATGCGATACTCATAGACGAACGGACCGGACTGCACGGATATTGTCACTGACAGGCTCAGTAGGGTGTCAGGCTGAGTTCGCTCACAGACGTCCCTTTTGGTCAATACCTGGTAGCCCGTTATGTATTGGCTTATACCTCTAACGTGCTAGTGGTTAAATCCACAACCAAGGTGTTGATGAGTCTTTAGAGTCCCCCACATTCTGTTACTCAGCTTTCGGGCGAAAGGTTATAGAGGCCGTATGGAGATATGGCAAGGTCCGATCAGATACGTGCGGTATTGCACGGATCAGGATCGGACAGTCTGTACTATAGGCCGTATGGTTATATGGCAGGGTTCGATCAGATGCGTGCGGTATTGCACGGATCAGGATTGAACGGATATTACTAGCCGGCTTTGGTATAAGCCGGATCCTAGTACAGTGTAGATTTTGTCTCATTGCATTTGTATTTCGGTCGGAATACAAATGCGGGTGTGTATGCACAGTATCGGGGTTTTTCCTGTAATTTATTACGGGACCAGTTTTCTGGAGTTGCCTGTTTGCTTTCCGTTTCGGCCAATTTCCATTGTTCCGTTCATTGGCCGAAGATTGGTGGAGGAGGGTTTATTTGCATTGTTGCAAATAGGCATTTGTGGAGGGGTTCTTTGCTTATTTTTGTATCATGATGGTTTTCATGATGAGCACCATCATGGACTTCTCCTTCTCATGATGGATTGACTTTGGTTATGTTGATGGTTGTTTTGAGTGTTGGACTTTCCTAGCTATCATTTCTTCACATCATAACTTGACACTCCCTTGTATGATGGTTCCACCACTCCCCCTTGTTTTTTCTCTTTCTCTCTCCTATCACACTTGTGAGGTGGGGGGCCGGCCATTCCTAGGAGGGGAATGGAAGGGGATTCATTTGATTAGTGGAGAAAATATGATACATTCATTCTTTTTGTATGCCACATTTTTCCCACCTCTCTCCAAGTTCTTCTTCCTCCACAAAAAGGCAACTCCATAATCCCAAAATGAGACATGCAATCCACATTATATTCTACAGCAAATCTTGGGTACGTCGAGTAGCCGGCTTCGTCCACGAATTGCCTCGGCATTGAGGTGGGAGCCCGTAAACAAAGTAGGCGATGTGGTGCACTTCCGGCGGCGAGGAGGAGACGGGACATTCCGCAGGAGATCGGGACGATGGCGAGAATACCGGAGGACTTGGATCGTCGGTATATCTCTAACCCATCTTCTAGTTAGCTTAGACTTGTTAATGGTTACGATCCGGGTGTTTAGTGCGCGGTGGTGCCGGTTTGCTAAGTCCGCAAAATTAAAGTTTTTCACCGCTTCCGCATTCCGGCGTCGGATTGACGGCCGGGGCGCCGCCGTGCACTTACATCACATACACGCATTATTCTCGGTCCCGCACATATCTCATATGCGCTCCTATTTCGTTTCGCTTGAGCCAGGAAACCTCTGTGTAGGACTCTAAAGACTCGTCAATACGCCGGCAGCAAGTGATGATCATATCAAACACCCACAAGCCGCAAGCGGTCTGCTAAACGTAACGGCCACCCGGGTATTGAGCGATCAGAAGATCGACGAGCAAGCCCGCTCACACTCCTGTGAATCCAACCAGTAACACTACCGTACAGTCCGGTCTGATCGTCTGATATGTCGCATATCTCGCCTAGGGGTGGTAAACGTCAGACCCCAATAGCTCGATAAGTCGTGTCGATATGAGGTCTATAACAATTCGAGAAACTACTGGTAACACTTACCAGTAAATCTCAGCAACCCTGGCCAGGGATTTCCTGTTATAGCCAATCGAACACAGCGCAACATCAACTCCCTATACCGGGAGAGACGAATCCCCTCCTATCGCTCATTGCCTCCATGTGACTCGGGACTGTACCCAAAAACCACCGTTTTGCACGCCCTCTTGGACGTGGTAAGATAGAAATCAAAGCACAGTGGGAACCACACAAGACTCTATGACGATCTCGGGTCAACAGACTACTCTGTACCAGTGTCACCAAAGAATTACCATCTGACGTGAGGTATAATACCATCTGGGAGTTCTCGGCACGTCCGTCCAGTGTACCTAGTCTCTACCGAGAACCCGTATATCATCTCTGATGTCAAACACCAATGGATATGGGATCATCCATCGCCCATCTGTATGGGTCGAGAAGGTATACGCTAGTCTACTCTGGTATATCGATGCCCCGTCTCGATACACCCACGACTAGGGACTTTGAAGGATGTACTTATAGACTATCTGTCCCCACTAGTATGATCCGCATCATAGTCCAGGTAGTCAAGTACCCATCCTAAGGGCTTTACCAACATGTAACAGAGAGACAATCAGTGTACACGTTAAGGTAAAGATCAACCAGATAGCGTACTATCATGTCGAGCAAGAAAGTCCTCCCTATATATGTCCCAGCATCCACTACAATATACATCCTATGTATAGTAATGGCCTCTAGGGCATACATATAACTAAGAATCTCCCACTTGCACTAGGGCCATCTGATAGCAGTGGTTGCAGTATCTCATACTCAACCATCCCATAAAAGTCTCTCTCTGGGAACAGGCCTTTGTGAGTGGATCCGCTGTGTTGTCCTCTGAGTCTACTCTCCTAACCTCGATCTCCCTGGAGATCAACTATCTCCATGATCAGGTGATACTGCCTTAGAATATGTCTGGATCACTGATGGGACCTGCGTTCCTTGGCATAAGCCACAACTCCATTGTCACACAATGGGAGGAACATAGTTCATCTCATGAACCAATATACACCCAAACAGCCTCTTTGGTAGCATCTTAAGTAGCGATGTATCCTGCCTTTATCGTCTAGTATGTCACGGTATGTAGCTTGGAACTCTTCCAACATACCGTCCCTATACTGAGGGTAAAGACAATGCCTTCGACTGACATTCAGTCGTCATTATCACTCTGGAACCCTTCTAGTGATTCTCCCCAGGATCGATTGATACCATCTCACTACAACTAGTAAGAATCCTAACATCCAATTAGATCTATCTCATAGATCCAAAACCCAGGATTTAGGGGGTATCACTTTGATCCTATGTGGAGAGTCATTGTGATAAGCGGAGATTGATCGAGCGTAGCATAGGAAACTCTTTCCCTATCAAGAGTATGTCATCCACGTACTCTACGAGGATCGTCACCATACTCCCTACTACCTTTTTGTATATACAAGATTCATCTACCATTTTGATGATGTCAAACTCTTTGACCGCTTCATCAAAACAGATGTTCCAACTCCGCGATACCTGATTTATCCTATAAAGCATCTTGCACACGTTTCCGCTGCTCCCACTGTCTACGAGGCTCTCTGGCTGTGTACTTATAGACTCCCTCTTCTAAAACATCATTTAGAAAAGCTGTCATGACACCCAACCACCAGATATCGTAGTCATGGTATGTAGCCATGGCAAGTAGGATCTGGATGGACTTAAGCATAGATCCTTAGAAAAAGTTTCATCATGATCCACACCTGGTCAATGATGCAAACCTTTAACAAGTCTAGCTTTGAAAGTCTCAACTTTTCCAAGTACACCAAGTAATCTTCTCAAGATATACTTGCTCCTGATGGGGATTTAACCCTTCAGATATAGCAACTAAAGTCCATACTTTGTTGGTGTATAAGGATTCCATCTCAGATCGATAAGCATCCAGCCATTCTTATAGAGTCTTACTCCTGATGGCCAGCTCGAAACTAGTTGGGTCATCATCTCATGATGCAATCCTCGCTCCCACTGTCATAGAGAAACCGAAGTATCTCTCAGGTGGGTGAGGAACCCTACTAGATCGGCGGAGAGGCTGAGGTTCGTTGGTTACTATTGAATCTTTTGGTTTTACCAAGTCATCTGCTGTAATTTGTATAGCTGGAACCTTTCCAGTTGTACATAACAGACCTTGCCTCGAACTTGTCCGGATTTTGCTTTCAGACATAGGCCGGTCAACCCCAAATCTTAACTAGCTTAAGACATGGGCTCTTCCCTTTCCATATCACATATGAAATGGTAGGCAACTGATTTGATTCGAACCCTATTCAATAGGTATGCAGCTTCTCAAGTGCATAACTCCCAAAAAGGAAATAGGTAACTCAGTAGTACTCATCATAGAGCACACCTTATCATATAGGGTGTTATTGCTCCGTCCCGATATACCATCGTTCTATGGTGTATACAGAGGAGTAATGCTGAGAGACAATCTCATTCTCCTTTAGAATAATCCAGGATTTTCGTGCTCAAGCATTCTCCTCCTTGATCTCACCAAAGGACATAATACTTATACCCGTATTGGTTCTCTACTTCTAACTTATATTCCGTGAATATCTCAAAAGGTTCGGACTTGTGTTTCAACAGGAACATATGTCTGAATCTTGAGAGATCATCAGAGAATGTAATGAAGTGCAAAGAACCGATCTTGACATGTGTAGACAGGGGACCTTTATACATCAACATGTATCATCCCAAGAGTTCAATAACTCTTTCTCTGTTTTCAGTAAACGGAGCTATGGTCATCTTATCTTTGTGACATGACTGGCAAGTTTCACAAGATGTAAATTCAAACTTATTTAAATATGCATCTTTATGTAACTTCAGCTAGTCGGGTCGCATTGATATGACCCAGTCTATAATGCCTTAAGAAGAATTCGTTTATTTCTGAACTCTTCTTCTTATGTGTGTTCCATATACTAAGAACTGTAGTTTGATTTAGAACATCAACGCTTTTAGATAACGTGCCTGAACCGATCAGCTTTTGATATAGGAAATGTTCAAAACATTATCCAACAATACAAAATTTTATCGTTTCTTTACTAATAAAGAGACAGATATGATTTTGCATAACAGGTTTGGTATCTAATAACATTCGTTCAGAATCAATGTATTCTGGTAATACAGGGCGACAGTGACGAACAGACTTGGCTGCAACACTTGCCCCGTTTTCTGCCTCATGAAACTTATCACCCGTTCTCAGTTCTTTACCTATCTGTAGCCCATGTAACATTTTACATATACGGGATCCTGATCCGGTATCATATACCCAGGACGTAAAGAATACTGAGAAACAGTTCTCTGTAATGAACACACCCGAAGATGATGCATCAGCATGCACTCTCTTCGTTTGGGCGGCACGGGAATTCTGGTAATCCCCAATTTCCTGCTCTGTCTTATAACAATTATAAGTTGGAGCAGGACCAACGTTCCCCAGCTCAGTATAACAAGCGGGTTCGGTCAATATTCCGTATTATTATCTTGATTAAGGCGTGATATGGTCGCTACCTAGAGAGAGAGAGAAGAAAACACTCAGCGTGCGCTCTTGCAAGAATAGATTGGTTATTATTATATCTAATCAGGATGGCTCCCACTGCTTTTTATCAAATCTTCCTTCAAACCCTAAAAGGAAAGACTAGCCGGGATTAATTACACACTACAAGTTCGCCAATCTTTCAGCCAGGGCAGTGTCGGTACTTTGAGGGAGGTCCCCCGTGCTTTCGCATGAACCTAATTAATGTAAACCTCGTTTTCCCAGAGGCGTAACCTCGTTAACACCTTTCTAGACACCTACTTGATCGGCTAATTGTAATGTATAAAACTCTCCCAGGAGTAACAATTACTCACAGCGGGTATCGGGATCCAACTATCTCATAGAAGGTATGCAATCTCATTGCAAATTTCAACACTTGAAATTCCCGATAATATTTTTCCCCTAGCGTCCTATGACCTTGACGGAGGCCAAACAACCCATAGTCCGCTAGTCAAGTTCAACCCGTCATTTCCTGATTGAATTAAACCCACCCGCACGACCCTTGACGGAGGCCAAACAACGCCGTACGAATACCCTAATCCAATCGCATCATATGCTAGCAGATAAGCACTAGTTAGCTACCGTACACTACGCCTTGACGGAGGCCAAACAACCGCAGCACGAATACTAACTAGTACGTATCTGAAATGACGGAGGGCTACGACAGGTTTTTCTGAAAACCTATTGCGTAATGAACTTGATATCGTTGTAGGATCGAATGAATTTTGAAATGGAGTGTTTTTGAGGATTTTCTAGTTTTGCTAAAGGAGTCACTCCCGGTGAAGGGATCGTCGGTCCTTTCCTCGTCGAATGAGGTGCGGGATATATCATATATATCACTGTGCAAAGCAAAAACACTTAAAAGCAATCAAAAGACAAACCGAGTGTGTAGCATCTGCCAGTTATTGCTAAAGGAGTCACTCCCGGTGAAGGGATCTCGGTCCTTTCCTCATCGAATAAGGTGCAGGATATATCACATATACCACTGTGCAAAGCAAGAACTGTAGCTACCTGTTTTATTTTGAAATTCGATTCGACAACATCTTAGGTTTCTTTTATTTCATTAATCACATTAATGAAGTCCCATCATTTAAGGTACCTAAACATCACAGATAAATACGACGTACACTTATGCCATCCGCATTGGCCTCGATGTCCCCTCGTGCACCGTTAGGTTAGGTAACTAACGGCAGAGCGGGGCAGGGCTAGCGCGAGTGTAAAACATAAGTAACGCCTATATAATATATCATATATACTATATACTGTATCTATCACAGAACATCACATGATCACATCACAGATATCGCCGCAGAAGAAACATATGAAATATTGGATATACTAAGACGTCCGTGTTTTCAATACGAGCCAGTATAAAACACGGATTCTACGGTCGTGATGAATACCCAAACCCACACCCCTAGACCCCTACGAGAGCGGCAAGCAACCCTACCAATTCTAGAGTTAGGAGACCCGGACTCGACTCCTCGAGTTGGTCTCCCACTGGACTCCAGAAACCGGTTACTTGTGCCCTCCTCCTTGGGTCTATCCTAGTGCGGAAAAGTAAATAATATACAAAAGGGTGACAACTTCCGCAACCTGGAAGTGCCCCAATAAAAGAATATTACATACAAGTTTTTACATGAATGAAAATGAAAAACACTCATCTCACATAAAAACCCCCGGCTATTCAAACACGACGATCCAATATAACATATCCAGCAACACATAACATCACATGTCATCAACGTAAGTAAATATGCACATCCCAATTGTCGTTGACATATAGCAACGAAACCGGCGATATCACATATTACTTACGGTCACAGAAAAGAAAGTGTAAAACTACAACAGTTGGAATCCGCATCCTTCTTAGACATCGCATGCCTAAACCAATGAATTTCTTAGACATCACATGCCTAACAATTATAAACCCTGCATTTTAGTCTCATTATCGAAAACTCTTTTCAATATCAAGTCGGGAAATTCAACAAGATTCCCGAAATACTGATCGAATGCTCGTCGCAAACTTTAGTAGACGATCGCACCCCCGATACCGTCGACGAAGTGCACCAAGGCAGAACACCGCTGCCGCGAGCACCCGAACGGATGCTTTCGGCGACGGGGTTCTCCTGCAGTCACTTGGTCGGGGTTATGGAGTGAGGCTGTCTATTAAGTTTACCCGGCGAGTATCCGCGTACGCTACGTGATTGCGACGGACTTTTGATCACATCAAAATTCCGTGGCAACCGATCAAGTGAGACTAAACTGCTATGTTTATAACATTCATTCAGTTATCTCATAACTTCTTGTGAATTCCAATTATTGTATCCCATTCCAGATAAATAGAAAATGTTAAACTTTTCGATCGAACATTCGAACACCCAAGTTTTCTCGATACAGCTCATCACATGAAATAAGTCTAACAACATTCAGTTCGTGCCTCAGTACCAACGGTCCAGCCGTAGAAGGGTCAAGCCAACGCCTCACATGTGGCACGCCGTACTGCCCCAAACCCGAAGGTTCAAAGGGCAGTTCAAGACGGTCACATAATCGAGTTAAGGTTTGTTGTCTTCTAGAGGGTCCATCGAGTTACTTGCACTACTTAGAACGTCGTTAAACTACGGAAAAATCCAACACTTGGAAATTTCCCGACCGGAGAAAAATTGGGTATTTATATCCGGTCGAACTTTTTTAACATATTCTAAAATTTATCCGGAAAGCCACATAGACAAAATCTGAAAATCCGATCGAACATTCGAATCCCCAAAATAACCCAGAAAATTCAACTCTTAAATTAATATTAAAAAATCCCAGAAATTCCAGCACCAGAAATAATGAATTACTGTACAAACAGTAAATGATGATGTCAACAACTTGCCGCGGAACCGCCGCACTTTAGAGGGATCATGAGAAAATTTTTGCGCCGTAATTCTTAGAATTCCCTGCTGAATTTTTTAAGAATTTTTAATTTGGAAAAATCCACGTTTTTAGAAAAAGTACAGAGAGCATTTTCCGGGTTGGGTTTTCGGTTCTATCGGGTTTCAAACATCGTCAGGACTTCGCCTAAGGCTCTAGCTAGGCTCTGATACCACTGTAGGGTTCCTAGGCACTCCCAAGAGGCCTCACAAGGCATCAACCATGCCAATTTCAAAAAATCTAGGAGCCGAGAAACCCGACTACGGATCGTTGGCTAAAGTTTAGGCGAAACTAGAAACTAGTTAACACTTAACTAAAAGAATACGGAAATACAACCTTTGTAGATCCGGTGCTCCACCTCCATTGCTCCTCAACGAAGTCCCCTCGCTGTCCAAATGAATTCCCGGGCTCTAGCGTCGGCTTCGTCGGAGAAATGGCGAGCTAGGTCGTCGATGTCCATGCCGAAGATGATCTACGTCGAAGCATCGCAAGATCAAGCTCTCACTTCACCAAGTCATGAAACTTGTGAAGAAAACACACTCTACTACTTGGCAAGAGGTAGAGGATGAAGAAATAGGAAGTGGGTAGACTTTAGATTTGGATTTCTCACACTTTTCATCAATCCACCATTGATGAAGAGAAGCTTTCTTCATTGAAGAAGATGAAGAAGAAGATAAAAATCTATTATGATAAGTTAATTAAAAGGAAAAGAAAAAGGAAACTTATCATAATAATAACCATGATTAGGTGTAGAGAATAGACCATGGTTAATTGTAAGGGTTAGGGTTAAGCATGAGACAAAATGGTCACAAAGTCAAAGCTTCATGAAGCTTCAAAGAAAGAAACAAAATTTGCAACCATTTCATTTCTAATCTTTTCCAAATAAACAAATAAATAAATGATTAAGAAAAAGAAAACCCTAATCATCAATTTAACCATGGTTTAATCTTTACACTTAACCAAGTTAACATGTATCATCAAACATGATACAATCATTTGCACAAAAAGTATATCACATATACAACTTGTACAATGCAAGTGAGAAAATCCATTTAAAGTGAAGTGATACTAGTTAATGCAAAGTAATATATCAAATATATAATTATGCATTAAATCATTAAATCAACACTTGATTCAATGATCCGGTCATGTCGCACATAACCGACTAGTATCCTATGTATCGGCTTATCGAATCAATCATTGATTCGATAACTAGGTTATATCGCATATAACCAATCGATACATCCATCGCGAGAATAGAATACGGTATCACATACACGCATTATTCTCGGTCCCGCACATATCTCATATGCGCTCCTATTTCATTTCGCTTGAGCCAGGAAACCTCTGTGTAGGACTCTAAAGACTCGTCAATACGCCGGCAGCAGGTGATGATCATATCAAACACCCACAAGCCGCAAACGGTCTGCTAAACGTAACGGCCACCCGGGTATTGAGCGATCAGAAGATCGACGAGCAAGCCCGCTCACACTCCTGTGAATCCAACCAGTAACACTACCGTACAGTCCGGTCTGATCGTCTGATATGTCGCATATCTCGCCTAGGGGTGGTAAACGTCAGACCCCAATAGCTCGATAAGTCGTGTCGATATGAGGTCTATAACAATTCAAGAAACTACTGGTAACACTTACCAGTAAATCTCAGCAACCCTGGCCAGGGATTTCCTGTTATAGCCAATCGAACACAGCGCAACATCAACTCCCTATACCGGGAGAGACGAATCCCCTCCTATCGCTCATTGCCTCCATGTGACTCGGGACTGTACCCAAAAACCACCGTTTTGCACGCCCTCTTGGACGTGGTAAGATGGAAATCAAAGCACAGTGGGAACCACACAAGACTCTATGACGATCTCGGGTCAACAGACTACTCTGTACCAGTGTCACCAGAGAACTGTCATCTGACGTGAGGTATAATACCATCTGGGAGTTCTCGTCGAGTCCGTCCAGTGTACCCAGTCTCTACCGAGCACCCGTATATCATCTCTGATGTCAAACACCAATGGATATGGGATCATCCATCGCCCATCTGTATGGGTCGAGAAGGTATACGCTAGTCTACTCTGGTATATCGATGCCCCGTCTCGATACACCCACGACTAGGGACTTTGAAGGATGTACTTATAGACTATCTGTCCCCACTAGTATGATCTGCATCATAGTCCAGGTAGTCAAGTACCCATCCTAAGGGCTTTACCAACATGTAACAGAGAGACAATCAGTGTACACGTTAAGGTAAAGATCAACCAGATAGCGTACTATCATGTCGAGCAAGAAAGTCCTCCCTATATATGTCCCAGCATCCACTACAATATACATCCTATGTATAGTAATGGCCTCTAGGGCATACATATAACTAACATTTGGATGACATACACAGAGTAGGAAGTGAAATTCCTATACTACGATCGGTTATTCTTTGGTTGTCACACAGTGATTTCTCCATATAGAACTTGGATATTATATCAGACATTCTGGTTACTGGATCTATGGTTTTAGATCTAGATTTGGGTGGTTTCTCAATCTGGGAACTTTGACAGCATTCTATGAGTATTTAGAATGGACGACTCCTGGCACGGTTGTGTACCTGCAGGTGATGGAGTCACCCTCTCTAAAGGGGTCTTATAGACTAAAGTAGAGAGGGATGTGCATGATTGGCAGATCACTTGCTTAGGCAATTGGGTCAATCATGAGATGTCAAGTACCACACCAGATGTTGTTCTTGCAGTAGATGCAATAAGTTGATATTAATCCAATCCTGGAGAAACGAACGGAAGCAGTTTTAGGACATAAATGCGTGTTCTAGGGATTTGATAACGGCATTCTCCTTCGGGAGACAGTTATCATTCCAGGCTTCTAAGGTGACCTGGATGGCAGAGTGGCTGTCAGGGTTATAGTTTTCCCTCTGAAGAAGGGCAGTATTTTGGACAGGTGGTCCAGGGGGATACTGAGGGAAAGGCATGGCGCAGGATACTGATTAAGTTCAGTTGACGATACAGTCTAAGAAGTTCGGATTTGGAGTTCATTTATGAGCTAGGTCCCATCAGATATCCAGACACATTCTAAGACAGGTATTGCTCATTTCGGGAGATGGCTTTCTCTGCGAACTTGAGATAAAGAGAGACATAGAAAGAAACACCACAGTGGATCCACTCACTGAGGCTATTCCTTGAACGCAATAGTTTCGCAAACGAGCTTTGTGAGACTGACTAGAAGAGGAGTTGGGTGTTCGGTATCACACGGGCTGTGAGTATGAGACATCGCAATAATTAGCCTTGAGTGCAAGTGGGAGATTGTTGGAGATAGTGCCCTCAGAGTCAATTATTGGATCACAGGCACGTGATTGCAATGATTGAGGGAGGACCTATCCCGGTAGGACAGTCTTACTCAAGATGATAGTATGCTATCTGGTTTATCTTTATCATCGTGTACTGCTTTAGGTGACCTTACGAGTCGCTATTACACGTTGATAGAGCCCCTAGGATTCTTGCTTGACTACCAGCAGTATGAGGGCGATCATATACGTGAGAGCTGGAGTCTATAAGCACATCCTTAAAAGGTCCCTAGTCGTGGGAGTTTCGAGACTGGGCATCGATACTCCATTAGTAGACTAGTGTATACAGTCGAGACCCCGACGAGGGGCGGTGGCCGGTCTCACAAGCCATTGGTGTCAGTTGGTTCACCTAAGATGTATACAGGTGCTCATTGGGTTATGAGTACACCGGACAGGACTCGCCGGGAACCTGCTAGTTGGGATTATACCAGACGTAAGATAGCAGTTCCCTGGTGACATGTGTACAGGTTAGTTCATCGACCTGAGATCGTCATTTGTCTCGTGTGAGTTCCCACTGTACTTTGATTACTACCCTACCACGGCTCAAAGGAGTCGTGCAAACAGGTTTTAGTTGGGTACAGTCCCGAGCCACATGGAGGTAGTGAGCGGATCTGCAGGGGTTCGTCTCTCCCGATATTGGGGGTGAGGTCGCGCTGTGTCTAGGAGAGCTATTACACAAAGCCCTCGGCCGAGGCAGGAGATTTACTGGTAGGTATTCCAGTAGTATCTCAGGATGTTCTGGGCTTCACCCCGACACGACTTGTACCGCTTTTGGGGGTCTGACTTTTACCAACCCCCTAGGCCCGCCATGCGATAGTCATAGACGAACGGACCGGACTGTACGGATATTGTCACTGACAGGCTCAGTAGGGTGTCAGGATGAGTTCGCTCATCGACGTCCCTTTTGGTCAATAGCTGGTAGCCCGTCATGTATGGCTAATACCTCTGACGTGCTAGTAGTTAAATCCACAGCCATAGTATTGACGAGTCTTTAGAGTCCACCACACACAGTTACTCAAGTTTCGGGCGAAACGCTGTAGAGGCCGTATGGAGATATGGCAGGGTTCGATCAGATACGTGAGGTATTGCACGGATCGTGATCGGACGGTTTTTACTAGCCGGCTTTGGCTTAAGCCGGATCCTAGTATTAGATAGTGTAGATTTTGTCTATTTGCATTTGTGTTCAGTGGGAATACAAATGCGGTCATGTATATGCAGTAGTGGGGTTTTCCTGTAATTTATTACGGGATCGGTTTTCTGAAGTTGCCAGTTTGCATCCCGTTCCGGCCGGTTTTCATTCGTTCCTTCACGGCCGGACTTTTCGATGGAGGGGGTTATTTGCAAGTTTGCAAATAACATTTGTGGAGGGGGTTTCTTGCATTTGTGGCATTATGATAAGTTAAGCATCTTTGCTTTTTCATGATGGCTTGCTTTATTGAGATTAGAAAGGATTAGGATGGATTTGATTTTGATATGATATTGTTATCATAACCTTTTGATATGGTCACCTTTCTACTTTTCCTACACTCACCTTCCTTCTTGTGTTTTGTTTATTCCCTCCACCATTTTAGATATGAGGGGGCCGGCCACTTTTGAGGGGAGGAGGAGAGGTTTTCATTTTTGGTGAGGGAAATTGATTCATCTCATTCATGCTTGCTAAATTCTCAACCTCTCTCCAAAGTTCTTTCATTCTATTCCTCCATCACCAAGGCAACTTCACCCCATTGAGACAAAGGTTTTCTACACTAGTCTACAGCATCTCTTGGACGCGTCGGCTCGCCAACTTCGCGCCCGAGTTTCCTCGGTCCAGATGTGGGAGCCCGTAAAAGAACCCGGCGATGTGGTGCCCGTTTCGACGAGGAGGCGACGGACGGAGATTCCGCGGGAGATCGGAGTGGAGACGAAGACCGAAGAACACGGATCGCTTGGTATAGCTCTCTAACCCATTCTCTTGATAGCTAGGATTAGGTTAATGGTTACGATCTGGGTATATTGTCCGCGGTAGCGCCGGTTAAAGTTAAGAAAAAAAATTTGATTCCGCATTTTGGCCTCGAGTAGACGGCCGGGGCGCTGCCGTGGCGCAACAGCTTTTAGGTACAGTCCCAAGTCACATGGAGGCAATTAGCGATAGGAGGGGTTTCGTCTCTCCCGGTATTGGGAGTTGATATTGCGCTGTGCTCGATTGGCTATAACAGGAAGTCCTTGGCCAAGACCGTTTTAGAGATACACTGGTAAGTGTTATCAGTAGTTTCTCGACCAGTTATGAGCCTCATATCGACACGACTTATCGAGTTACTAGGGTCTGACGTTTACCACCCCTAGACGAGATATGTTGTAATATTCTGAAAATTTGGAAATAAATAAAATTAATTAATTAAATAATAAAAAGTTAAATTAAAAAGTTATTAAAACCAAATAAGACAAGTTCATAATATATATGTAAAACAAATTAAATTTTAATTTTAGTATGCAACATAAATAAATTATAAGGGTTTTAGTGATAAATTTAGCTTCATTTTAATAAAATGGTGATTATATAATAACATAAGTTGTGAGGGATTTCTATGTAAAGTTTAGCAATTTGTGCAAATGGGAATTGATTAAGGGTGTAAGTGAAAAAAAGGTAAATTAGGTTTTTGTTCAAAATTTTATCTTAAGATAAATTAAAATGGAAAGATAATGTTTTGCCACCACCTCCTCTCATGCACAACACACTCCCTACACCTCCTCTTTGCATGAGGATGGCACATCTTGGTCATTGACACCTCCTCCTACCACCTCCCTCTTCCCATCACCATTTATAAACCTTGTTCAGATCATTTAGCTAATTAAAATCTGAAATTTTAAAGAGAGAAAAGAAACCAAGAACAAACATAGAAGAACAAGAGAAGTGAAGAAGAAGAACTAGGCAAGGATTTCATCATCAAGCTAGGACTAGAAGCTTGTGCATCTTGGAGGGTGTTATTCCAACAAGTTAATTGTAGGTAAATCCTTAATCACAGTAGGGATTTAAATTCTGTATTCTGTTTAAATTGGAAATCAAAGTTTCTAGAATATCGTATCTTTATGCAAAATCGAGTCTGTTTGAATCTGCTTTAATTTAGAGAAAAATTAACTTAACTAAACAGGATCTAAATGTTGTATAATGAACCTAGAGCAAACCATAGGAGCATGAACCATAGGGATCGGATTTTGGCCGGCGACCAATAAGGAAATTCAGGCGTCGCCGGATTTGTAGGAAGGTAGGGAGTTTTGGCTTGTTGGGTAGGTTTCTGTGTAGAATTTTGGCCATTTTGGTATTATTTAAACAAGTTAGTTTAACTGAATATAAAATCTAAAAGCTAATATCGGAAAAGGTATCTAAAAATCTAAAATACGACATAGTTAAAACGTATCGCGGTCTGTTTTCTGTCGCGATGCAGCGTTGGGTTAAAATCCAGTAAGTTTAAGTGTATGATAGCTTGAAATAGTCGTATACAATATAACTAGTACACAGGAACGTGTGTTTGCATATTCGCCGTGTCGGAATAACCGTTTCCTTATAAAAGTTAATTTTCGATGTTAGATTCAAATACGGGAACTTCGGAGGCTGCGAGGAAAGGAAAAGGATTGGCGATTCCTGAGTAGATACGACGTCTTTCCGGTGAGTAGATTTACATCTACGGGGGAAGTCGGGTGGATGGCGAATAGCACCCCCGCAACCTTATAACTATTATTGTGATATCTAGTTATGTTTAGCTTTTCTTCAAAGTATTGATACAATATTGCATCTTGTATGCCCCCTGTTTGCATAAAGTTTCATTTGAAGTTTTTAAAAAAGATATATGTGATATTGATCTGTATGATATGGGTATGATTTGATGGGTTTGTACGAGGGATCATGCCATACTTAAGATAATATGGATATAGCGACATTATGAGTTATATTACAAGGATTTATATGTATCGAAAATGATGAACTTTGTATACCGAATAACGGCTAATTTATTCTTTGACTCGTAGAGATAGATTATGTTCTGTTTTAGGATGTAACACTGGTATGAGCTATATTATTTTAAAAACCACGGTTCGTTGCATTTTAAATAAACTACCAAGATGCGTGCCAGTTTTTAAAACAAACATCTATTTTAAATCTAAGGCAACTTCCTTATTTCAAACTTAACGTTCCGATCATTTCTAAAGATAATGGTATAGCTCATAACAAGTAATTACAATAAATACGTTTAGATTACTTTACAGGTTTACATTACATTATCTATATTATATGTTTCTGCGTTACGCACACTCTGATAGAACATTGCACAAATACCAATGAGTACTATGCTGCACAAGCACGTAAATATATGTTACATTACACCTCATTGGTACTGCCATTTCACTGTAGAATCGTTCTGATATATATGTGTTAATATATAGATTGTTACACCGTAGAACACTTGCACAAATACTAATGATTTCCATGTTGCTCGAGCACAGACACATATGCTTCACTACACATCATTAGTAGTGCCATGACACATTAGAATTGAAATCATTATGTTATGTGATATGATTACGTAGTCGTTTCCTATTCATGTTGTAGTACTATAGATGATGTATTTGATTTTCTTAGGATTTCTGAGTATTTTACTCCTGATGATATATATATCGGTAGTATGGGACACTGTTATATATATATATATATACATATATAGTATATCATAAATACAAACTATGCAATTATTCTTATTCCTTACTTGATATTTTGAGATGATGAGTAAAACGTCCACCATGAGTTTTGTGTTTTCTGGTTTTGTTCCGGACCGAGTGGGGGAGATATACTGTCGCGTATTTTTACATTATCCAGACTGAGCAGGGGAGATATACAGTTGGATACATAGTGGAACCGGTCGAGACCGATGGGCAGGATAGCTGCATTGAGGCGGGGGAGCCTAGAGAGGATACTCGATACCGGAGATAGAATTGAGTACGGCAGATATCCAGGTGATACTGACCGGGGTTCGATTAGGTACGACAGATATCCAAGGGATACTGATCGTAGCCAAAATATCGGGTGGCGATCATCTGTTAAGATGGTGTCGACGGTATCTGTATTTATGTGTCGATGCTGGACACGAGAGATTTCGGATTTCGATGTCGATGCTAGACATCTATATGTATATTGATACGATCATTATCATGAGGTGAACCGATAGATATTATTTATTGGATTCCACCAGGACTGATCCGGGGGACAGTACCTGTATATATTTGTACAGACAGTTATAGACAAAAAGGGGATTCCAATACGGAATCTAGATTCATGATTTTGACTCATATGACATTGAGATAGTATACTTGGCATTGCATGATAGTTTGTATTTCACTTATGCATATCATATAGTACATTGGTACAGTTTATGAAACTGCTATTCTTATGACCTAGGGATCGTCATGCATTTCGATTTCTACTTTTAGATTTACTTTTATTCACTGAGTTGGCAACTCATCCCCGTTGTGCCACAGTTTCTTGCAGGTTTTACCGCATCGATTATCAGCGGGTTGGGCACACATTCTTTTGGGGATTGATGGGTAAGTGAGTTGTTATTGTATCCTACTCACTCTTGATTATTTATATATTCTTGTATCTAGCGGAAACTCCATCAACTTAGAAATGGTATATTATGGACTTAGAAGCGAGGATTAGAGTTGTGTCTTGAGTTGTAATACTCTTTGGAGTCGACTTCTGCTTTAGATTGATTGGTTGCTCCATCGTTTGGACGTGGAGACTAGCTTCCGTTGGGATGCTATTTCATTATATTGTATCGGGTTTTTATAAAAATGCAAAGAAGGTGATGTCAAGTTTCAAAACATCATAAATGCTTTTCAACATACTTAATTAAATTTAGATGTTAGTTTAACTTAATTTTATCCGATCATTATTTAAACCCCACCTCCAATATTTTCAAAACGGGTTTAGATTCCGGGTTTCGGCTTACTTAAATTACGTCGATGTATTTAGATGTCACGTGTTTTAAGTGCCGGTCACATGCCATATTTGGGTCATGACATATGCGATATATCAGATGAAGAGACCGGAATGTACGGTAGTGTTACTGATTGGATTCGCAGGAGTGTGAGCAGGATTGCTTGTTGATCTTCTGATCGCTCAATACCCGGGTGGCCGTTACGTTTAGCAGACCACTTGCGGCATGTGGGTGTTTAATATGATCATCACCTACTGCCGGCGTATTGACGAGTCTTTATAGTCCTACACAGGGGTTTCCTGGCTCAAGCGAAATGGAGTAGGAGCACAAATGTGATATGTACGGGACCGAGATTAATACGATATGAGATATCGTATTCTATTCTCGTGTTTTGTGACATTGGTCGGTTATATGCGATATAGCCGGGTTATCCGATCAAGTGTTGATTCGATAAGTTGTTACACATGATATTAGTCAGTTATATGTGATATAGCCGGATTATTAAATCAAGAGTTGATTTGATAATCTAATGTATAATTATATATTTGATATATTACATTATATTAACTAATATTAAGCTCACTTATGATTTCTTTTTCTCATTTTGTGCACATTGAATATATGTGAAATATTTTTGTGTACATGTTATGTGTCATGCTTGATGATACGTGCAACAATGGTGTCTGTATGACTTACACCATGCTATGAATAATGAAGGGTTATAATTTATTTTGGTAAATCAAAATGGTGGAATTTTTGGTCATGGCAAGAAGCTTTGAGAAGCTTCGATTTGCATTGACCAAGTCCACTCTTTTGTCTTGGCTAAGATATTTATAAACCCAACCATCATTCTAGCTATGGTTAAGTCTCTATAAAGGTTAATATATGATATTAACTCACCATGGTTGCCATTCTCACTTGATATTTTTTTCATGAGAGATATTTCATCATCTTCTTCTTCTTCCTCAAAGCTTTCTAGCTTCAATGGAGGTATGAAAAAAATGTGAGAAAATCAAATCTAAAGTGAGCCCACTTCCTACTTCATCATCCTCTACTACTTGCCATTTATTATAGGGTGTTTGCTTCACTAATTCCATAGTTAGTGAAGAGATAGCTTGGGTTAGTGTCTCCTCGACGTAGATTATCTTTGGCCTCGAAGACTTCAAAGCAAGCATGTTCGTTTCTTCATGGGAGCCTCTCTAGAGTCCAGAGTTCACAATCGCAGTGAAGGGACTACTACACGGAGCTATTGAAATGAAGGACCGGTCTACAAAGGTTGTATTCCTTGCTCAATAGACTTGAAAAGTGTTTGCATTTACTTTTTCGTCGATTTCTAGTTAACGATTCTTAGTTAGGGTTAGCTAAAACGACAAAAATTTGAATTTGGCATGGATGATGCTTCCCGAAACCTTGCTGCCGTCTTAGGTAACCCTGCAGTGGTATCAGAGCCATGCTATAAATTTAGACGGATTTTGTTAAGATTACGAAACCGAAATACTCTGAAACTTGAGAGGGAAAATTCAAGTTTCTGTCGTTTTTAAAAGTTGTTCAAAAAAGTTTCAAACAAGTACAGAGTGATGTATGAGATATATCATGAACACTGTGAAAATTTTAGGGGATTCCAAGAAAATTTGGCAGGCCACCATGTTGCTCATCTCGGCCAAAATCGAGCACCCCCCTGAATTTTTTTGTGTGTTCCAGAAACATGGTTTTGATGTTTCAGGTGTTGTTTGTTTTTGCTAATTTTGCATATGATGTAATCTTACACTATAAACAATTCGGAGTGTTTCGTATTCGTATTTTTAACATTTTTTCGGGTTATCCGCATGTTGTCTAGACGAAGTTAAAAAGTTTGATCAAATGTTAAAAACCAATTTTTCCACGTTTAACGTATTCAGAAAAACATGCAAGTAATCCTATGAATCCTCTAGAAGAATGAAACCCTAACTCGACTTTTTGGATCGCGGAACCGCGGTCAAACCCTAGGATTTGCCGTAGTTCCATAGAGACATGAGTGAGGCTTGGGTTTGCCCTTCTATGGCTGGTGCATGGGTACTGTGGCATATTCTGGGTATTACTAAAACTGTGCTCAAGTGTTGAGCTGTCGGGAAATTGTGGGACTTTGATGACTCGATCGAAAATTTTAACGTCGTCCGGATATTATGTGATGGGATACAATATTTGGAATCCATAAGTAGTTTTGAGATAACTAGTTTAAATTTTATAAATCTAGCACTTCAGTCTCATTTGATCAGTTGCCATGGGATTTTGATGAGATCAAAATTCCGTCACAATCACATAGCATACGCGGATACTCGCCGGGTAAACATAATAGATAGCCATGCCCCGACCAAGTGACTGCAGGAGAACCCGGTCGCTAAAAGCATCCGTTCGGGTGCTCGCGGCAGCGGTGTTCCGCCTTAGTGCACTTCGTCGACGGTATCGGGGGGTGCGGTCGTCTACTAAAGTTTCCGACGAGCATTCGATCAGGATGTAGGGAATCTTGTTGAATTGCCCGACTAGATATTAAAAGGTGTTTTGAATATCGAGACTAAAATGTGGGGTTTATAATTGTTAGGCATGTGATGTCTAAGGAATTCATTTGGTTATGCATGAAATCCGAATATGAGATATTTCGGGTTTATGATGTATAAGGTGATTGCGGATTCCTACTGTTGTAGTTTTTCACTTTCTTTTCTGCGACCGTAAGTTTAATATGTGGTGTATCGCCAGTTTCGGTGCTATATGTTAACGACAATTGGGATACTCATATTTACTTACGTTGATGACATGTGATGTTATGTGTTGCTGTGATATGTTATATTGGATTGTCGTGACTGAATAGCCGGGGGGTTTATGTGAGGTGAGATTTTTTCATTTTCATTCATGTAAAATTCAATGTATGTAATATTATTTTATTGGGGCACTTCCGGGTTGAGGATGATGTCACCATTGTATATTATTTACTTTTCCGCATTAGGATAGACCCAAGGCGGGGAGCACAAGTAACCGGGTTCTAGGGTCCAGTAGGAGACCATCTCGAGGAGTCAAGACCGGGTCTACTATCTCTAAAATTGGTGGGGTTGCTTGCTGTTCTCGTAGGGGTCTAGGGTTTTGGGATTGGCTATTCATCACGACCGTGGAATCCGTGTTTTATACAGGCTTAATTTAAAACACGGAAATCCTTGTTTATCCAATATTTCATATGTTTTTTATTTTGCTGCGATATTCTGTGATGTGATCATTGATTATATTCTGAGACGAATGCCTATATTATATATATGAGATATAATTAATATTTCTACCTTCTGTCACAACCCGGAAATGGCACGTGACTGGCACTTGAATCATATGATGTCTATAGGGCTCCATCTAATTCAAGTAAGCCAATATCCCAGAAATCTAAACCATTTTTAAAGAAAGTGTTTTGATAAAATAAGCCGAATAAGCATTTTTAAAACATCACGTCTTTTCTAAAAAATTTCGACAGAGTTTCCTTGCTAAATATTCGTCCCGAACGGGGTACAACATGATAAAAGCATATATAATGATAAAAGGCATCCCCAAGCGGGAGCTAGCTCTTCGTCAATCGACGGCCATAACCACGCAGGAAATATAATATAAAACGCCGAAGGGCGAGGATCAAAACTCAAAAGGAAACTCAAAACATCAATGAAAACCATAATAATACAACGCGGGACTCGAAGGGCGAAAGAATATACAACTCTGGTCTCTAAGTCTGAAATAAATATACATATCTGGTTGATGGAGTTAACTAGATACAACTGAATAAAATAAAGTACAATGGTGGTCATGATACAAGTGAACTCACCTACCCAAGAGAATCACCTAGATTGGAAGCAGTGTGCCAGCAAAGCCGTAATGAAACCTGTACGACGAAACGTGCAAGAAACTGTGTCACAACGGGGGTGAGTTGCCAACTCGTGAGTAGAAAATATCATAGAGCAGAAATCGTATGTATGACTCAATCCTAGGTGAATACGATCAAATATATATAATCTTCAATAATAAAGTCTAAAGCATGAAAAGGTGGCAAGTGTAAACATCTATACATAAGTGTAATCCCATGTGCTCGTGTCAGTGCCTCAGGTAGCAATATATCATACGTATGAGGTAAGAATGTAATGTAATGAAAACAGAATACATGTAAATGAAGAAACCGTTTTCTTGTTTTAGTGAGATTTCTGTTTATATAACACGAGGTATCATCAACGAAATCAACATAATCATTGTCTAGCATCGACACAAAACATAAAATCCTAATATCTCAATATCTCAGGCTCCGGCTATCCAGACTGGCCTGTATCATCAAATCTCAATGCCTCAAATCTCAATACCTCGGGCTCCGTCAGTCCGGATCGGCCCATATCATCAATCACACGACAACGAACGGTATCCTCCGGATATCCACCGCGCCAAACAATCACCGGTAAGCAGTCTGCCCCTGCCAGGCTCATCATCCTCCAAGAAATCACTCTCGCCCGGGGTACCATACCGGGTCCACCATGTACCCAAAACATCTCCTACTACTCCTCGAATCGGGTCTCGAAATCCAACATCTATCATGAAAATGTAGGGTTCCTAGGCACGCTAATGAGGTCTCACAAGGCATCAACCATGCCAATTTCAAATTTTATGGGTGTCGAGAAACCCTAATACGGATCGTTGGCTAGAAGTCTAGGCGACAAAGCAACTAGTTAACTACTTTAACTAAGAGTACGGAAATACAACCTTTGTAGATCCGGTCCTCCACCTCCACGGCTCCGTGATGAAGTCCTCTCCGCTGTCCAAATCAAAATCTGGGCTCTATCGTCGGCTTCATCGGAGAAATGGGCGGGCTAGGTCATCGACGACGTGCCGAAGATGATCTACGTCGAGGCATCGCTAGATCAAGCTCCAACTTCACCAAGTCTAGAAACTTGTGAAGGAAACACACTCTACTACTTGGCAAAAGGTAGAGGATGAAGAAATAGGAAGTGGGTAGACTTTAGAATTGGATTTCTCACTCATTTTCATCAATCACCATTGATGAAGAAAGGTTTTCTTCAAGTGAAGAAGAAGAAGAAGATGAAGATAATATTATGATAAGTATTTTAGAAAATAGAAAATAAAAGAATACTTATCATAATCAACCATGGTCAAGTGTAGAGAATTGACTAAGGTTAGATGAATGGTTAGGGTTAAAGATGAAGACAAAGTGGTGACTTTGGTCAAAGCTTCATGAAGATTCAAGATGCAAACAAAGAAAGCCACCATTTTGTTTTCTTATCCATTTCTTTTTAATCCAATTAAAAAGATAAATGAATGAATAACAAAATAAAAACCCTAACCATTTACTTAACCAAGGTTTAATTCTTTACACAAACCCTAGCAAACATGTATCATCAAACATGATACATGCAAGTGCACAAAAGTATATCACATATACAATGTGCACATCCGAGTGAGAATATCCATTTAAAGTGAACCGATACTAGTTAATGCAAAGTAATATATCAAATATATAATTATACATTAAATCATTAAATCAACACTTGATTTAACGATCCGGTCATATCACATATAACCGACTAATATCCAATGTATCGGCTTATCGAATCAATCCATGATTCGATAACTAGGTTATATCGCATACAACCTTCCGATACATTCATCACGAGAATGGAATGCGGTATCACATACACGTATTATTCTCGGTCCCGCACATATCTCATATGCGCTCCTATTTCGTTTCGCTTGAGCCAGGAAACCTCTGTGTAGGACTCTAAAGACTCGTCAATACGCCGGCAGCAGATGATGATCATATCAAACACCCACAAGCCGCAAGCGGTCTGCTAAACGTAACGGCCACCCGGGT
Organism: Agapanthus africanus; assembly: GCA_030015575.1. NCBI lineage: Eukaryota > Viridiplantae > Streptophyta > Magnoliopsida > Asparagales > Amaryllidaceae > Agapanthus > Agapanthus africanus. The sequence continues at coordinate 162,094,473 of CM057340.1, read as the reverse complement.
ATTGAGCGATCAGAAGATCGACGAGCAAGCCCTCTCACACTCCAGTGAATCCAACCAGTAACACTACCGTACAGTCCGGTCTTATCGTCTGATATGTCGCATATCTCGCCTAGGGGTGGTAAACGTCAGACCCCAATAGCTCGATAAGTCGTGTCGATATGAGGTCTATAACAATTCGAGAAACTACTGGTAACACTTACCAGTAAATCTCAGCAACCCTGGCCAGGGATTTCCGGTTATAGCCAATCGAACACAGCGCAACATCAACTCCCTATACCGGGAGAGACGAATCCCCTTCTATCGCTCATTGCCTCCATGTGACTCGGGACTGTACCCAAAAACCACCATTTTGCACGCCCTCTTGGACGTGGTAAGATGGAAATCAAAGCACAGTGGGAACCATACAAGACTCTATGACGATCTCGGGTCAACAGACTACTCTGTACCAGTGTCACCAGAGAACTGCCATCTGACGTAAGGTATAATACCATCTGGGAGTTCTCGGCGAGTCCGTCCAGTGTACCCAGTCTCCACTGAGCACCCGTATATCATCTCTGATGTCAAACACCAATGGATATGGGATCATCCATCGCCCATCTGTATGGGTCGAGAAGGTATACGCTAGTCTACTCTGGCATATCGATGCCCCGTCTCGATATACCCACGACTAGGGACTTTGAAGGATGTACTTATGGACTACCATGTCCCCACTAGTATGATCCGCATCATAGTCCAGGTAGTCAAGTACACATCCTAAGGGCTTTACCAACATGTAATAGAGAGACAATCAGTGTACACGTTAAGGTAAAGAGTAACCAGATAGCACACTATCATGTCGAGCAAGAAAGTCCTCCCTATATATGTCCCAGCATCCACTACAATATACATCCAATGTACAGTAATGGCCTCTAGGGCATACATATAACTAACAATCTCCCACTTGCACTAGGGCCATCTGATAGCAGTGGTTGGAGTATCTCATACTCAACCATCCCATAAAAATCTCTCTCTGGGAACAGGCCTTTGTGAGTGGATCCGCTGTGTTGTCCTCTGAGTCTACTCTCCTAACCTCGATCCCTTGGAGATCAAGCATCTCCATGATCAGGTGACACTGCCTTAGAATATGTCTGGATCATTGATGGGACAGGCGTTCCTTGGCATAAGCCATAACTCCATTGTTACACAATGGGAGGAACAAAGTTCATCTAATGAACAAATATACACCCAGAAAGTCTCTTTGGTAGCATCTTAAGTAGTGATGTATCGAGCCTTTATCGTCTAGTATGCCACGGTATCTAGCTTGGAACTCTTCCAACATACTGTCCCTTTGCCGAGGGTAAAGACAATGCCTGCGACTGACATTCAGTCGTCTTTATCACCCTGGAACTCTTCCAGTGATTCTCCCCAGGATCGATTGATACCTTCTCACTACAACTAGTGAGGATCCTAACATCCAATTAGATCTATCTCATAGATCCAAAACCCAGGATTTAGGAGGTATCACTTTGATCCTATATGGAGAATTATTGTGATAAGCGGAGATTGACCGTGCCTAGCATAGGAAACTCCTTCCCTATCAAGAGCATGTCATCCACGTACTCTACGAGGATCGCCACCATACTCCCTACTACCTTTTTGTATATACAAGGTTCATCTACCATTTTGATGATGTCAAACTCTTTGACTAATTCATCAAAACAGACGTTCCAACTCCGTGATGCCTGCTTTATCCTATAAAACATCTTGCTCACGTTTCCGCTGCTCCCACTGTGTACGAGGCCCTCTGGCTGTGTACTTATAGACGCTCTCTTCTAAAACATCATTTAGAAAAGATGTCATGAGACCCAACCACCAGATATCGTAGTCATGGTATGTAGCCGTGGCAAGTAGGATCTGGATGGACTTAAGCATAGCCACTTGAAAAGGTTTCATCATTATCCACGCCTGGTCGATGACGAAAACCTTTAACAAGTCTAGCTTTGAAAGTCTCAACTTTTCCATCTACACCAAGTAATCTTCTCAAGATATACTTGCTCCTGATGGGGATTTAACCCTTCAGATATAGCAACCAAAGTCCATACTTTGTTGGTGTACATGGATTCCATCTCAGATCACTAAGCATCCAGCCATTCTTACAGAGTCCCACTCCTGATGGCCAGCTCGAAACTAGTTGGGTCATCATCTCATGATGCAATCCTCGCTCCCACTGTCATAGAGAAACCGAAATATCTCTCAGGTGGGTGAGGAACCCTACTAGATCGGCGGAGAGGCTGAGGTTCGTTGGTAACTATTGAATCCTTCGGTTTTATCAAATCATGTGCTGTAGTTTGTATAGCTGGAACATTTCCAGTTCTACATAACAGATCTTGCCTCGAACTTGTCCGGATTTTGCTTTTAAACATAGCCCGGACAACCCCAAATCTTAACTAACTTAAGATATGGGCTCTTCCCTTTCCATATCACATATGAAGTGGTAGGCAACTGATTTGATTTGAACCCTATTCAATAGGTATGCAGCTTCTCAAGTGCATAACACCCAAAAGGAAATAGGTAACTCAGTAGTACTCATCATAGAGCACACCATATCATATAGGGTGTTATTGCTCCGCCCCGATATACCATCGTGCTATGGTGTATACGGAGGAGTAATGCTGAGAGAGAATTTCATTCTCCTTTAGAATAATCCAGGAATTCCGTGCTTAAGTATTCTCCTCCTTGATCACATCAAAAGACATAATACTTTTACCCGTATTTTGGTTCTCTACTTCTAACTTATATTCTGTGAATATCTCAAAAGGTTCGGACTTGTGTTTCAACAGGAACATAGCTCTGAATCTCGAAAGATCATCAGAGAATGTAATGAAGTATAAAGAACCGGTCTTGGCATGTGTAGACAGGGGACCTGACATACATCAACATGTATCATCCCAAGAGTTCACTAACTCTTTCTCTGTTTCCAGTAAACGGAGCTATGGTCATCTTGTTTCTGTGACATGACTGGCAAGTTTCATAAGATGTAAATTCAAACTAATTTAAATATGCATCTTTATGTAACTCTAGCTAGTCGGGTCGCATTGATATGACCTAGTCTACAATTCCACAAGAAGGATTCGTTCATTTCTGAACTCTTCCTCTTGTGTGTGTTCCATATACTAAGAACTGTAGTTTGATTTAGAACATCAATACTTTTAGATAACGTGCCTGAACCGATCAACTTTTGATATAGGAAATGTTTAAAACATTGTCCAACTATACAAAATTTTATCATTTCTTTACTAATAAAGAGATAGATATGATTTTGTATATCAGGTTCGGTATCTAATAACATTTGTTCAGAATCAATGTATTTGGAATACAGGGTGATAGTGACCAACAGACTTGGCTGCAACACTTGCCCCGTTTTCTGCCTCATGAAACTTATCACCCGTTCTCAGTTCTCTACCTTTCTGTAGCCCTATGTAACAGATTACATATCTGTGATCCTGATCTGGTATCATATACCCAGGACGTAGAGGATACAGAGAAACAGTTCTTTGTAACGAACACACCCGAAGATGATGCATCAGCATGCACTCTCTTCGTTTGGGCGGCACGGGAATTCTGGTAATCCCCAATTTCCTACTCTGACTTATAACAATTATAAGTTGGAGTGGGACAAACGTTCCCCAGCTCAGTATAACAAGCGGGTTCGGTCAATAATCCGTATTATTATCTTGATTAAGGCGTGATATGGTCGCTACCTGGAGAGAGAGAGAAGAAAACACTCAGCGTGCGCTCTTGCAAGAATAGATTGGTTATTATTTTATCTAATCAGGATGGCTCCCACTGCTTTTTATCAAATCTTCCTTCAAACCCTAAAAGGAAAAACTAGCCGGGATTAATTATACACTACAAGTTCGCCAATCTTTCAGCCAGGCCAGTGTCGGTACTTTGAGGGAGGTCCCCCGTGCTTTCGCACGAACCTAATTAATGTAAACCTCGTTTTCCCAGAGGTGTAACCTCGTTAACACCTTTCTAGACACCTACTTGATCGGCTAATTGTAATGTATAAAACTCTCCCAGGAGTAATTTTTACTCGCAGCGGGTATCGGGATCCAACTATCTCATAGAAGGTATGCAATTTCATTGCAAATTTCAACACTTGAAATTCCCGATAATGTTTTGCCCCTAACGTGCTATGACCTTGACGAAAGCCAACAAACCATAGCCCGCTAGTCAAGTTCAACCCGTACATTTCTTGATTGAATTAAACCCACCCGCACGACCCTTGACGAAAGCCAACAAAGCCGCACGACTACCCTAATCCAATCGCATCGTATGCAGCAGATAAGCAGCATATAGCTACCGCACACTGCACCTTGACGAAAGCCAACAAATGCAGTACGAATACTATATACAATTTATCTGAAATGACGGAGGGCTACGACAGGTTTTTCTGAAAACCTATTGCGTAATGAACTTGATATCGTTGTAGGATCGAATGATTTTAAAATGGAGTGTTTTTTATGCTTTTCTAGTTTTGCTAAAGGGGTCACTCCCGGTGAAGGGATCGTCGGCCCTTTCCTCGTCGAATGAGGTGCGGGATATATCATATATATCACTGTGCAAAGCAAAAACACTTAAAAGCAATCAAAAGACAAACCGAGTGTGTAGCATCTGCCAGTTATTGCTAAAGGAGTCACTCCCGATGAAGGGATCTCGGTCCTTTCCTCATCGAATAAGGTGCAGGATATATCACATATACCGCTGTGCAAAGCAAGAACTGTAGCTACCTGTTTTATTTTTGAAATTCGATTCTACAACATCTTAGGTTTCTTTTACTTTCATTAATCACATTAATGAAGTCCCATCATTTAAGTACCTAAACATCACAGATAAATACGACGTACACTTATGCCATCCGCATTCGCCTCGATGTCCCCTCATGCACCGTTAGGTTAGGTAACTAACGGCAGAGCGGGGCAGGGCTAGCGCGGGTGTAAAACATAAGTAACGCCTATATAATATATCATATATACTATATACTGTATCTATCACAGAACATCACATGATCACATCATAGATATCGCAGCAGAAGAAACATATGAAATATTGGATATACTAGGACGTCCATGTTTTCAATACGAGCCAGTATAAAACACGGATTCCACGGTCGTGATGAATAGCCAAACCCACACCCCTAGACCCCTACGAGAGCGGCAAGCAACCCTACCAATTCTGGAGTTAGGAGACCCGGACTCGACTCCTCGATTTGGTCTCCCACTGGACCCCAGAACCCGGTTACTTGTGCTCCCCTCCTTGGGTCTATCCTAGTGCGGAAAAGTAAATAATATACAAACGGTGACATCTTCCGCAATCTGGAAGTGCCCCAATAAAAGAATATTACATACAAGTTTTTACATGAATGAAAATGAAAAACACTCATCTCACATAAAAACCCCCGGCTATTCAAACACGACGATCCAATATAACATATCCAGCAACACATAACATCACATGTCATCAACGTAAGTAAACATGCGCATCCCAATTGTCGTTGACATATAGCAACGAAACCGGCGATATCACATATTACACTTACGGTCACAGAAAAGAAAGTGTAAAACTACAACAGTTGGAATCCGCAATCTGCATAGACATCGCATGCCTAACCAAATGAATTCCTTAGACATCACATGCCTAACAATTATAAACCCCGCATTTTAGTCTCAAAATTGAAAACACTTTTCAATATCAAGTCGGGCAATTCAACAAGATTCCCGACATCCTGATCGAATGCTCGTCGCAAACTTCAGTAGGCGGCCGCACCCCCGACGCCGTCGACAAAGTGCACCAAGGCGGAACACCGCTGCCGCAAGCACCCGAACGGATGCTTTCGGCGACGGGGTTCTCCTACGGTCACTTGGTCGGGGCTATGGAGTGAGGCTGTCTATTAAGTTTACCCGGCGAGTATCCGCGTACGCTACGTGATTGCGACGGACTTTTGATCACATCAAAATTCCGTGGCAACCGATCAACTGAGACTAAACCGCTAGATTTATAACATTCATTCAGTTATCTCATAACTTCTTATGAATTCCAATTATTGTATCACATTCCGGATAAATAGAAAATGTCAAACTTTTCGATCGAACAGTCAAACACCCAAGTTTTCTCGATACAGATCAACACATGAAATAAGTCTAATCAACATTCAGTTCATGCCTCAGTACCAACGGTCCAGCCGTAGAAGGGTCAAGCCAACGCCTCACATGTGGCACGCCGTACTGCCCCAAACCCGAAGGTTCAAAGGGCAGTTCAAGACGGTCACATAATCGAGTTAAGGTTTGTTGTCTTCTAGAGGGACCATCGCGTTACTTGCACTACTTAGAACGTCGTTAAACTACGGAAAAATCCAACACTTGGAATTTTTCCGGCAGGGGAAAACTTGGGTATTTATATCCGGTCGGACTTTTTTAACATATTCAAAAATTATCCGGAAAAACACTTAGACAAGGTTCGATAATCCGATCGAAACATCGTTTCCCAATTTAACCCCAGAACACTCAACTTAAGAGCCAATTTAAAAATTCCCAGAAAACTCTGAATAATTATTCAGGAATTACTGTGCAAACACTTAGGGCTGACGTCACCAAAGAGCCGCGGAACCGCCGCAGAAGCTAGGCTTCTGCCGCGGTTCCGCCGCACAAAGTACTGTTCATGAGAAACTTTTTGCACCGTAATTCTTAGATTTCATTGCTGAATTTTTTAAGTATTTTTAATTGACAAAAAACCACAAATTTGGAAAAAGTCCAGAGAGCATTATCGGGTTAGGGTTTCGGGTTCGTTCAGACTTCAAACTCCGTCTAGACTTCGCCTAAGGCTCTAGCTAGGCTATGATACCACTGTAGGGTTCCTAGGCAAGCTAATGAGGTCTCACAAGGCATCAACCATGCCAATTTCAAATTTTATGGGTGCCGAGAAACCCTAATACGGATCGTTGGCTAGAAGTCTAGGCGACAAAGCAACTAGTTAACTACTTTAACTAAGAGTACGGAAATACAGCCTTTGTAGATCCGGTCCTCCACCTCCACGGCTCCGTGATGAAGTCCTCTCCGCTGTCCAAATCAAAATCTGGGCTCTAGCGTCGGCTTCATCGGAGAAATGGGCGGGCTAGGTCATCGACGACGTGCCGAAGATGATCTACGTCGAGGCATCGCTAGATCAAGCTCCAACTTCACCAAGTCTAGAAAATTGTGAAGGAAACACACTCTACTACTTGGCAAGAGGTAGAGGATGAAGAAATAGGAAGTGGGTAGACTTTAGAATTGGATTTCTCACTCATTTTCATCAATCACCATTGATGAAGAAAGGTTTTCTTCAAGTGAAGAAGAAGAAGAAGATGAAGATAATATTATGATAAGTATTTTAGAAAATAGAAAATAAAAGAATACTTATCATAATCAACCATGGTCAAGTGTAGAGAATTGACTAAGGTTAGATGAATGGTTAGGGTTAAAGATGAAGCCAAAGTGGTGACTTTGGTCAAAGCTTCATGAAGATTCAAGATGCAAACAAAGAAAGCCACCATTTTGTTTTCTTATCCATTTCTTTTTAATCCAATTAAAAAGATAAATGAATGAATAACAAAATAAAAACCCTAACCATTTACTTAACCAAGGTTTAATTCTTTACACAAACCCTAGCAAACATGTATCATCAAACATGATACATGCAAGTGCACAAAAGTATATCACATATACAATGTGCACATCCGAGTGAGAATATCCATTTAAAGTGAACCGATACTAGTTAATGCAAAGTAATATATCAAATATATAATTATACATTAAATCATTAAATCAACACTTGATTTAACGATCCGGTCATATCACATATAACCGACTAATATCCAATGTATCGGCTTATCGAATCAATCCATGATTCGATAACTAGGTTATATCGCGTACAACCTTCCGATACATTCATCGCGAGAAAGGAATGCGGTATCACATACACGTATTATTCTCGGTCCCGCACATATCTCATATGCGCTCCTATTTCGTTTCGCTTGAGCCAGGAAACCTCTGTGTAGGACTCTAAAGACTCGTCAATACGCCGGCAGCAGATGATGATCATATCAAACACCCACAAGCCGCAAGCGGTCTGCTAAACGTAACGGCCACCCGGGTATTGAGCGATCAGAAGATCGACGAGCAAGCCCGCTCACACTCCAGTGAATCCAACCAGTAACACTACCGTACAGTCCGGTCTGATCGTCTGATATGTCGCATATCTCGCCTACAGGTGGTAAACGTCAGACCCCAATAGCTCGATAAGTCGTGTCGATATGAGGTCTATAACAATTCGAGAAACTACTGGTAACACTTACCATTAAATCTCAGCAACCCTGGCCAGGGATTTCCGGTTATAGCCAATCGAACACAGCGCAACATCAACTCCCTATACCGGGAGAGACGAATCCCCTCCTATCGCTCATTGCCTCCATGTGACTCGGGACTGTACCCAAAAACCACCGTTTTGCACGCCCTCTTGGATGTGGTAAGATGGAAATCAAAGCACAGTGGGAACCACACAAGACTCTATGACGATCTCGGGTCAACAGACTACTCTGTTCCAGTGTCACCAGAGAACTGCCATCTGACGTAAGGTATAATACCATCTGGGAGTTCTCGGCGAGTCCGTCCAGTGTACCCAGTCTCCACTGAGCACCCGTATATCATCTCTGATGTCAAACACCAATGGATATGGGATCATCCATCGCCCATCTGTATGGGTCGAGAAGGTATACGCTAGTCTACTCTGGCATATCGATGCCCCGTCTTGATATACCCACGACTAGGGACTTTGAAGGATGTACTTATGGACTACCATGTCCCCACTAGTATGATCCGCATCATATTCCAGGTAGTCAAGTACACATCCTAAGGGCTTTACCAACATGTAATAGAGAGACAATCAGTGTACACGTTAAGGTAAAGAGTAACCAGATAGCACACTATCATGTCGAGCAAGAAAGTCCTCCCTATATATGTCCCAGCATCCACTACAATATACATCCAATGTACAGTAATGGCCTCTAGGGCATACATATAACTAACAGAAAACTCATGGTGGACGACTCATACATCACGAAAAAACCGCAACTTGCATTTTGAAAAGAGGGAGAAAGAGAGAGAAGTTTATGTATATATTCTTGCGGTTCACCCCCTAATCCCGAAATCTCATGAAAATCAGAAATCCAAAATCAAGAGTAAGTAAACAGTGAATATCGGCATAAAACCCCAAAATACTGCAAAAACCAATGAATATATGAATGCATCTGATATCATGCAATGGGTGCAATAGTTAAACCAGCATATGGGAGCGATAACATATTGCAACTATCAGCTAGCAGACTATGTCAATGAAATAATATTCACTAAAGTGTACGTGACATGGCAATTACCGATGATGATGTGTGTGAGCCGGCAAGCAAGTGTACGTGGAGCATACGCATCATCGGTAATGATGCTGGTGTCCTCACAGCATGATCTCAATATAGCATATAGAAACACAATATAAGCATGCAAATGCGATGCGAACAGCAATAATATGTAGGAGCTGAATAATAATGTAACGCCTTAGAAATCGTTATGCGAATTATTCCGTTTTAGGGTAAAATTGTCGGTATTTTCCGTTTTAACCCGACTGTGATCAAACGTCCATATAGACTTGGCAGCACCTAGTTTAGTTAAAATAAAGCTAGTGCGCAAGCTTTGGGGTTATATGGGACGTTTTGGTTCAATTTGAATTTTTCCCAATTTTAATATTTTTTTAATGCGGTATTCATATTTTGGGAAATTTCTCTTAAGTCATATTTTCAAACAATTAAGTTTGAGTTAATAAAACCCTTCATATAGTATCTAGATATTTGTTGTGCAAATGAATTAAGTTTTAAAAGATAAGAAAAAGAATGTAAGAGGTAGCTTTATGCATGAATGTGCATGTGAATGCATTAAATTGCATTTATTGCTAGAATGAGCTAGAAAACCTTACACAATTCATCATATCTCTTCCTTTGGCCGAATTCCTCTTCTTCTTTCTACCCTTGATCTTTCTTCTACCCTTTTTCAACAATCCTAGCACAATAAATCTCCAAAATTCCCAAAATAAATCTCAATATTACATCAAGTCTTGGTTTTTGCTTCTTGATCACTTGGAGCTAGGAAAGCTTGGATCTTAGGAGCAAGGGTTGTTAGGTATAATCCCTAATATGTTAATTAAGAGTTTTTGTGATGGGTAGCTCGTTGGTTATGGTTTATAACACGTAAAGTATCGATTAGTGCAATATCGTGTTTTTAGTGTCCTTTTTGAACCTCTGTGAACTGCTGTGACCTAGAATTTTTACAGAAAAATCAAACAAAATTGTAGTGATGTGCTTGTGACCCTGGAGTTCCACCTAAGAATCGAGCACCACCCCACCGGCTTCGGCCGGCGACCCCTTTGACGAATTCCGGCGACGCCGACTATTGAGGGAGGTGTTGGGGTTTGATTTTTGTAGATGGCTATCTGCTGTTGTTTAGGGGTGTTTGGTATTGTTTATTTTTTTAGTATTTACAGTATGAAAAATCTGGGATCACTTTCCTATAATATAGTGTTTTGAATCCGCGTGTTACGTAATCAGACACGAATCGTGATCTTGTGCAGCTGCTGCACTTGGGTAGGTGTGGTGGTATCGTTATGCACGTTAACCACTAGACGGACACTCATGAGTTAGTTTAGTGTTGGTGCGTTATTTAAAACGTTGTTTTACGTTATATTGGTCAATTTCTGAAATTTTGCTCTGTTTATGTGTTTTTGAAATTATAGCGTCACAAGCGGGGACTTCGGACGCTGCGAACAAGGGGAAGCAGGTGGTCGGATTTTCATAGCTTGAGACCATCGGTGAGTAGATTTAATATCTACGGGGAAATCGCCCGTATGGCGTTAAGCGTCAGAGATAGATATGATATGATATTAGCCATATTTGTATATTCTCATATAGAGATGATGCATGCATTTCATTGCATATAGCTACTTGTTGTGCCTGAAACTGTATTCTTTGTACACTGCATTATTATTGACAGTCCATATTGCACGAGCACCAATGATATGCTACACACACACTGTCGGTAATTGCCGTGATACGCACAACACAAATATTCATTGATATACCTTGCTAGTGGTTAGCGACATAGAGGCAGTTATTCTTATGCGATATATAGCATACCTGTGTACCTACATGCCTACATATGCCATTCTATATTTACTTGCTCGCACATGTACTTTGCTATTGTTACATGATTAGCTTGTTATAACATATATATCAGTGGAATGGGACGCCGTATATATATGTATTTTTTATTTGGATTTTAGGAACCGCGAAATATATTTAATGACTTGATGCATTTAAATAGCGGACTTTTCCCGTGATATGCTTATATTGATGTTTATGTTGCATATGCTATTTTACATGGATTTACGCATTGAGTTATGTTTTCATGCGATTTGGGAATTTCAAGTGTCGATGTTAGGCACTTATATTCCGAGAGATATATAGATATCAGAAAGACCGATACGTGGAACATAAATGTCGAGGTGGGATACTTGGGTTTTGAGGAACGTATGGATATCCGAAAGACCGATACGTGGAACACAAGTATCGAAGTGGGATACTTGGGTTTCGAGGAACGTATGGATACGAGTATTTACGTGTCGATGTTAGGCACTGGTTTTCATGATATTTTAGAGTGTCGATGTTTAATACTCAGGTTCCATGAGACTTCCGGGATTTGAGGGCCGATCCGAGGACCGATCTCAGTATTTTTGGGATTTGGGGTGTTGTTAATTTACACCGGGCTTTTCCATGCTTATGATTTGTGCATGAGATTATTTATTTTCCCGCACTCAGTACTCAATTAATATGCACTTATTCATGTAGATATAGTACCTGGTGGTGTACCATGATCATGATAGTCGCATATTCATATTGTCATCTCATGCTACCAGCTTACATGCTATTGATCTTTGCTGTTAGTGCATACTTGCAATTTCAGTATGATTTTATTTACTATTCACGAGTTGGCAACTCACCCCCGTTGTGCCACAGTGTTTTGCAGGGATTACCCTCTAAGTAGTCGCGGCAGGGCGTCTTATCATCTCTACTTTTGCGGATACCGCTATGTTTGGCTGTGAGGTCGTTGCTTTTAGGTGGGTTTTCGGTTATCTATTTGTACATTGTATATCTTTTTGTTGGATCTACTATTTTCCATCTACCACTGTTTGTATATGACTTAGAGACGAGTTGTGAAGATTCGGTGTTGTATTATTATTTTTGGTGACTTTGGATGCCGTGTTCATGGGAGCCGGTTTGTGAAAAGTTTACTTCCTTATGCAGTTTTCTTTTATATTTATTCGCTTCGGCGCCATATATATATTTGTGGTGGTTGTCTCCGACGTTAGGAGTGATTTGCTCCGTTTGGGATGCTTTATATATTATCTATGTTGTACCCGTTTTCGGGGCTAGTTTTTACAAAGGAGGTGCTGCCGAAATTTACAAGAAAGAAAACTAGAGTTAGAGATTTTACTTGTGATTTTCCGAATGTTTAAAACTATGTTTTTCTCCGTTGATCCAGTTTTGGATGGTTTAGATTTCTGGGTTTTCGTCTTACTTAAGTTGTGTACACCTGTAGACGTTACGTAGTTTAACTGCCGATTACGGGCCAAATATTGGGTCATGACAAAGTTGGTATTGTAGGGTTCCTAGGCACTCTAACAAGGTTCTACAAGGCATCAATCATGCCCGATTCAAAAAAAAATAGCCGTGCCGAACAACCCTAACCAAGATCGTATACTAGAGATTATGCGAAAACTAGCAAGTTAAACATTTTAACTACAATTGAAAGGGATTACAACCTTTGTAGATCCGGTCCTTCACTTCTAAAGCTCCGTGTTGACGTCCCTTTGCTGCGATCATCGGGATCCCGGACTCTAGCGATGGTTTCTTCGGAGAAATGAGCGTGCTAGGTCGTTGACTTCGAGGCCGAAGATGATCTACGTCGAGGAGACTCAAACTCAAGCTCCATCTTCACTAGGTCAAGAACTTTGTGAATAGAACACCCTATACTAAATGGCAAGTAGTAGAGGATGATGAAATAGGAAATGGGTTCACTTTAGATTTGGATTTCTCACTCTAAATCTTCACTTGAAAATTTTCTAGAAATCTTTCTTCTTCTTGAAGAAGAAGAAGAAGAAGAAGAAAAGAATAATAATGAATTATCTCCAAAGAATAATCAAGTGGAGTCTATCATAATGCAACCATGGGTGAGTTAACCTTTGTAGAGACTAAAACATGGTTAATTATAATGGTTTGGTTAATGTAATCAAGATAAAATGAGTGGACTTTGTCAAAGTTGCTTCAAGCTTCATGAAGCTTCAAGCCATGACAAAAGAAGCCACCATTTTGAATAATTAAGATAAATAAATACCTAAATTATAATTAACATGGTGTATGTCACAAACCCATCCATATTTGCATGTATCATCAATCATGATACAAACTAGTGCACAAACATATATCACATATACAACTTGTGCACATCAAGTGAGAAAATCAATCTTAAGTGAACCAATACTAGTTAATGTAAAGTAATATATCAAATATATAATTATACATTAAATCATTAAATCAACACTTGATTTAATGATCCGGTCATATCACATATAACCGACTAATATCTAGTGTATCAATATATTGAATCAACACTTGATTCGGTAACCCGGCTATATCACATATAACCGAGCGATGATACAAATCGCGAGAATAGAATACAGTATCACATACTGGTATTATTCTCGGTCCCACACATATCTCATATGCGCTCCTATTTCGTTTCGCTTAAGCCAGGAAATCTCTGTGTAGGACTCTAAAGACTCGTCAATACGCCGGCAGTAGGTGGTGATCATATCAATCACCCACAAGCCGCAAGCGGTCTGCTAAACATAACGGCCACCCGGGTATTGAGCGATCAGAAGATCAACGAGCAAGCCTGCTCACACTCCTGCGAATCCAATCAGTAACACTTACCGCACAGTCCGGTCTGCTCGTCTGATATGTCGCATATCTCGCCTAGGGGTGGTAAACGTCAGACCCCAGTAGCTTGATAAGTCATGCCAATGTAAGGTCCACAACAAGCGTGAAACTACTGATAACACTTACCAGTAAATCACTGCAACCCTGGCCAGGGATTTCCAGTTATGGTCAGTCGAGCATAGCGCAACATCAACCCCCAATACCGGGAGAGACGAATCCCCTCCTATCGCTCATTACCTCCATGTGAATCGAGGCTGAACCCAAAACCCACCTGTTTGCACGACTCAGTAGAGCCGTGGTAGGGTGGAAATCAAAGCACAGTGGGAGACATACAAGACTCTATGACGATCTCGGGTCAACAGACTAAGCTGTACCAGTGTCACCAGAGAACTGCCATCTGACATGAGGTATAATATCATCTTGGAGTTCTCGGCGAGTCCGTTCAGTGTACCCAGTCTACATTGAGCATCCGCATACCGTCTCTGATGTCAAACACCAATGGATATGGGATCATCCATCGCCCATTACATGGGTCGAGAAGATATACGCTAGTCTACTCTGGAATATCGATGCCCCGTCTCGATATTCCCACGACTAGAAACATTGAAGGATGTACTCATTGAATACCCAGGCCCCACTAGTATGATCTACATCATAGTCCGGAAAGTCGAGTACACATCCTAAGAGCTTTATCAACATGTAACAGAGAGACAATTGTTTGATATATGTATGCCCTAGAGGCCATTATATGATAGTGGATGTATCTGTACATGTATATATATATATTCAGTGTACATTCTTGCTCGACATGATAGTACGCTATCTGGTTCTACTTTATCTGACATGTTGATTTGATCATGCTTTTATTCATTCATACATGCTGATAAAGCCCGGAGGATATCGGCTTGACTATAGTGATTATGATAGAGATCATACTAGTGGGACATCTGTAGTTTATAAGCATATCCTGAAATGTCCCTAGTCGTAGGTGTATCGAGACGGGGCATCGATATACTAGAGTAGACTAGCGTATATGATACTAGACCCATGTGATGGGCGATGGATGTTCCCACATTCATCGATGTTTGATATCAAGATCATATACGGGTGCTCAGTGGTGACTCGGTACACTGGGCGGACTCACCGAGAACTCATATATAGAATTATATCTATCGTCGGATAGCAGTTCTCAGGTGACACTGGTACCGATTAGTCTATAGACCCGAGATCGTCATAGAGTCTTGTGTGCTCTCCTACTGTACTTTGATTACCACCCTACCACGGCTCTACTGAGTCATGCAAACAGGTGGCCATTGGGTACAGTCCCGAGACACACGAAGACGATGAGCGATAGGAAGGGTTTCGTCTCTCCCGGTATTGGGAGTTGATGCTGTGCTGTGCTCGACTGGTTATATCAGTAAGTCCCTGGCCAGGGCTGCTGAGATTTACTGATAAGTGTTATCAGTAGTTTCTCGATCTCTTATAGATCATTCACCGGCATGACTTATTGAGTTATTGGGGTCGACGTTACTATCCCCAGACTCGATATGCAGCATATCTGACGAAGAGACTGGACTGTACGGTAGTGTTGCCGGTTGGCTCGACGCGAGTTGTAGCAGGTTCGCTTGTTTTCTTCTGATCGCTCAATACCCGGGTGGCCGTTACGTTTAGCTGACCGCTTGCGGCTTGGGGGTGCTTGATATGATCATCGCCCACTGCCGGCGTATTGACGAGTCTTAGAGTCCCACAAAGAAGTTACCTAGTCCAGGCGAAACGTTGTGGTGCGCGTATGCGATATGCGCATGGACCCGGTTAAAATGCACGTATGAGATACCGTATATTAATTGGGCGGCTTGCTTTTGGTCGAGTCGTATGTGATATGACCGGGTTGATAAATCAAGTGTTGATTTATCATTTAACCTTAGCTTCTCACTAGAAATCCTATCTTGTTTCTTTTGGATGTATGCATGCATGTATGCATTCATTCTTGTTCATGCACATATGCATACATACATCATTCTATCATGGTTGTTTATACATAGAAAATGGTGGCAATATAAGACTCACACCATGGTTTATATTATGGATTATTATTTCTATTTATGCTAAAACAAAATAAAAGAGATAAGATTAATTCATGGATTAGTTTCTACACTCTTCTTTTGACCTAACCATGTTCACCTACCTTTTGACCATGATTTAATCTTTCTCTTGTGTTTTAACTAAAGAAAAATAAATATCTATAAAAGATAACCATGGTTTGAGATGAAGAGGGAAAAATATATATACTTATATTTTTTATTTTCTCATTAGAGTTTATCTTCTCTTCTTCTTAAAAAAGCCATCATCTTCTTCAACCTTGATCTCTTGCTCTCTAGATCTTTCAAGTAAGCAAAATACTCAAAAAGATAGGATTTTGAAGTGAGAAAGGGAACCACAACACCATTCTACACAACTCTAGCCCACTTGTTTAGAATATTAGCTTCATTTCATCTTCTTGATAAAGTGAAGTTGCAAGCTTGGACAAAGTAGCTTCGGGTGGATCGTCGTGGACGTTAGAAGACTTCAAGCTAATCGTTTTCCAAATCTCAAGTGGCCAAGGAGTCTAAAAAAGGGAGCTACAAAGGTTGTACTCTCAAAACCCTAACCATTGTAACATGTATTGTTATGAAACCCTAATTTTTCTTGGATAGATCCTTTGTATGCTTACTTAGCACCATAAAAATTTGATCTTTGTGACATGTGATGCTTCCAAACCTCTAATAGGGTGCTAGGTAAACCTAACAATGGTATCAGAGCCGACCTAGAACATTAGGCGATACTTTAGCGAAGGAAAAACTCCGATCGAACCGAAATACGGTATTTTGGGACACTCTCTGGACATTTTTTAAAATATGTTATTTTTCAGAATTAAAAATCCTTAAGAAATTCAGCAGGTAAATATAAGCATAACTGTAAAATACGATCCCATGAACAGTTAAATCCACCGCGGAACCGCGGCCAAAGCTTGCTTGGGCCGCGGCTCCGCGGCCGTACAGAGGCTATATTTTTTTATTTTTATACAGTAATGCTTATAATTGCTTGAATATATTTTTGGGTATTTTTAATCTGAATTTAGTACTGTTTGTTCTGGAGATTGTTTTGAGTTCATTGATTCGATCGGAATTTTAACTTCTTGTCTTTCCGGATAACTAGTAAGTAATGAATTGTTCGAACGAGTGTCGTTTGAACACTTTTCACGGGGTTTAATTCTTTCGGATATATGTGCAATTATGTGACCGTCTTGAACTACCCTTTGAACCTTAAGGTTTGGGGAAGTACGGCGTGCCACATGTGAGGCGTTGGCTTGACCCTTCTACGGCTGGACCGCTACTATTGTGACACACTCCGGATTTTTTGAACTCCGCTCAAGTGTTGAGTTTTAGGGAATTTTGGGTATTTGATTATTCGGTCGAAAACTTTAATACTGTCTATTTATCTGGAATGTGATACAATATGTGGAATTCATATAGTTTAGGCATGAAATACGAAGTATGTGATATTTCGCATTTATGATGTCTAAAGAGAATGTGGATTCCAAATATTGTAGTTTTACACTTTCTTTTATGTGACCGTAAGTGTAGTATGTTCGATATCGCCGGTTTCGTTGCTATACATCAACGACAATTGGGGTACGCATACTTACTTACGTTGATGATATATGATATTATGTGTTGCTGAGATACGATGTGCAGGATTGTCGCGATTGAATAGACGGGGGTTTTATGTGAGATGAGAGTTTTATTTTTCATTCATGTAAAATTCAAATGTAATGTAATATTCTTTTATTTGGGGCACTTCCGGGTTGAGGTTGATGTCACCAGTGTTGTATATTATTTACTTTTCCGCATTAGGATAGACCCAAGGAGGGGAGCACACGTGACCGGGTTCTGGGGTTCAGTAGGAGGCCATCTCGAGAAGTCGAGACCGGGTCTCCTAAACTCCAGGATTGGTAGGGTCGCTTGCCGCTCTCGTAGGGGTCTAGGGCTGTAGGCTTGGCTATTCATCGCGACTGTGGAATCCGTATTTTCTATTATTGGCTAAATACTAAATACGGACATCCTAGTATATCCCACATTATATATATGTTTCTGCTGCCTGTGTTCTGTGAAATCTGAGACGAATAATATATTATATATGAGATATATAGTAGACATTGTTTATGTTTTATACCCGTGCTAGTCCCGTCCTGGTATGCCGTTAGTTAAGTAACCTAACGGTGTATAACGGAACATTGCGGCGAATGCGGATGGCATAAGCGTACGTGTTATTTTCGTTTCTTTTTCTGCGATTGGCTTAAGGACTTAAATGATGGGATTACATTAATATGATTAATGTAAAGAAAATAAACCTAAATAGATGTTGTAGAATCGGATTTGAAAACCACTCGGCTCTTTATGAAAAAGCTATATTTCAAAACTGCGGAGCACAAGCCACTCCTTTTGTAAACCATTTGATTCTACAACGATATCAAGTTCAAAGCGTTAAAGATTTTCTTAAAAATTATCCGCAACCCTCCGTCATTTTAGGAAGTAGAGTACTTAGTATTCGTGCTACGTTTGTTGACTTTAGTTAAGGCGTAGTTTACGGTAGCTAAGTGATGTCTTCCTACACTGCATATGATGCAGATTAATTAGGACATTCATGCGACTTTGTTGACCATAGTTAAGGGTCATATGGGTGGGTCTAATTGATCAAGAAATGACGGGTAGAACTTGACTGGTACTTATGATTTGTTGACCATAGTTAAGGTCATAAGTACTAGGGGTAAAAATCACATCGGGAATTTCAAGTGTTGAGATTTGCAATGAGATTGCATACCTTCCATATGATGGTTGGATCCCGATCGCACTGTGGGCAATAGTTGCTCCTAGGAGAGTTTTGTAGTTTATAATTAGCTAACTCATTAGGTGTCTAGAAAGGTGTTAACGGGGCTACGCCTCTGGGAAAACGAGGTTTACTTTAATTAGGTCCATGCGAAAGCACGGGGAACCTCCCTCAAGTACCGACACTGGCCTGGCTGAACGGTTAGCGAAGTTGTAGACTGTAATTAATCCTGGCTAGTTTTCTTTCTAAGGTTTGAAAGAAAAACTTGATTAAAGTAGTGGGAGACATCGATTAGACAAGATAATAACCAATCTGATCTATGCAAGAGCTTTCGCCGAGTGTATTCTTTTCTCTCTCTTAATGGCAGATACCAATGACTGGACTCAAGCTTTTACTAGATAAAAACAAACTGAATGGGACCAATTATAAAGACTGGCTGAGGAATCTGAAAATAGCCTTGACTTATGATAAAGTATCATATGTCCTCACGGCTTCAGCCCCGCCCACCCCAGGTCCAAAATCCTCAGTTGCGGACATTGAAGTCCGCAAGATATGGGACGCTGACTGTGCCACGGCCAAATGCCTCGCGCTTGCATCGATAGACAATACACATCAAAAGCAGCACGAGAATATGGACATTCAAACCATATTCCTCCATACAAAGGAGTTGTATGGAGAGCAATCCCGCGTATTACGATACGAAGCATCAAAGAAATTGTTTCAGATGCGAATGGCCCCTGGCACACCTGTAGGAGACCATGTTCTGAAGATGATAGCTCTTATAGAAGAGCTTGAGGACCTTGGATGGACAATGGACAATGAACAATATACGGATATTATTCTGCAGTCCCTCCCCTCCACCTTTGCTCAATTCATAGTTAACTTCAACATGCACGGCATGGAGAATGAACTACCTGAACTCCTTAATATGTTAAGGAGTGCAGAGAGCACTATGAAATCAATAAAAACACCCGTTATGACTATTGGGCAATCTACTTCTTCTCGCCCAAAGGCTAAGGCCAAAGGAAAGAAAAAGAAGAAGCCCACCAATCCTAAGGGTGGAGTTAAAAAGGTGAAGGGAAAGGAAAAGTCCAAAGCTGGAGACTCGGGGAAAGGTGAATGTTTTCATTGCCACAAGACAGGACATTGGAAGCGCAACTGTACGGAGTACTTGAACCTCAAGAAGAAGCATGGGGATGCTTCCGCTTCAGGTGTGTTTGTGACAGAAAACTGTTTTTCAATAAACTCTGCTTCCTGGGTATTAGATACCGATTCAGCTTCTCACATTTGCAATTCTATGCAGGGACTGAGAAATAGCAAAGTTTTGAAGACAGGTGACCATACTCTCCGCGTTGGAAATGGTTCCAATGTACATACAGTCGCAGTAGGAGAGTATCACTTGGGGTTGCCATCTGGGTGTATATTGGTTTTGAACCATGTTATTTTGTACCATGTATGCTATGTAATATAATATCTGTTTCTTTGTTAGACAATGAAGGATATAATTTTGTATTGCAGAACAATGTTATGAACATTCACCTAAATCAAATGTTGGTTGGGTATGGTACACTTAATAACGGGATATACGTCCTAAATCAACACACAGTTTTCAGTATACAACACACTAAGAAAAGAAAACTTTCAGAAATAAATGAAGCTTTTCTTTGGCACTGTAGACTTGGTCATATTAACGAAACAAGACTAAACAAGTTACACAAAGATGGATATTTAAACCCTTTTGAATATAAATCTTATGTGACTTGCCAGTCTTGTATCAAGGGTAAAATGACCAAAACTCGGTTTACCGGACACGGAGAAAGAGCTACTGAGCTCCTAGGCCTCATACATAGTGATGTATGCGGGCCGATGTCTACACAGGCTAGAGGCAGTTTTTCATACTTCATTACTTTCACTGACGATTTCTCAAGATTCGGTCATGTATTTTTATTAAAGCACAAGTCCGAAGCTTTCGAGAAATTCATTGAATATAAACAAGAAGTAGAAAAACAAACCGGCTTGAGTATCAAGATGCTTCGATCAGATCGAGGTGGGGAATACCTTAGTACAGAATTTGCAAACTTCCTAAAAGAGAATGGGATTCTCTCTCAGCTCACTCCTCCTTACACACCACAGCAGAACGGTGTGTCTGAACGACGGAATAGGACCCTATTAGATATGGTCCGATCCATGATGAGTGATGCTGAGTTACCCGTCTCATTTTAGGGGCATGCATTGGAGACTGCAGCGTTTCTACTGAACAGGGTTCCAACCAAAACTGTGTCTACCACGCCATATGAGATATGGCATGGGAAGAGACCATCTCTTAAGAGAATTAAGATTTGGGGTTGCCCGGCCTATGTTAAAAAGCAGAATCCGGACAAACTCGAGACATGGTCAGTCATGTGTAATTTTGTGGGGCATCCAAAGAATTCTTATGGATATCTATTCTACCACAAAGAGGAACAAAAGGTGTTTGTTTCTCAGTATGTCACATTCTTGGAAAAAGAGTTTTTCACAGATAAAGATGATGGCAAAGTGGTGGATCTAGAAGAGGTTCTAGAGACACAAACTACAAATGACGATTTGGTTGAACCGGCTGTTGCAATAGAAACTGAGGAACCTCGACCATTCCGAAGGTCTGGTAGGACTTCTCGCCCACCGGAGAGGTACTACGGTTTCCTCATTGATGGTGACAGAGAAGACTGCATCATGGATGATGATGATCCTACCAGTTTTCAGCAAGCTATCACGAGTGGTGACTCTGTGAAGTGGCTGGATGCCATGAGATCCGAAATGGAGTCTATGTACACCAACAAAGTATGGACTTTGGACATTGTACCCCCTGGGGTAAAACCTGTGGGATGCGAATGGATCTTTAAAAGAAAGATTGGTGTAGATAGCCAGGTAGAGACCTATATGGCAAGACTTGTGGCGAAGGGTTTTCGTCAAAGACCAGGTTTGGACTATGACGAAACTTTTTCGCCCGTAGCCATGCTTAAATCCATTCGGATCCTACTTGCTATTGCTGCTCACTACGACTATGAAATCTGGCAGATGGACGTTAAAACAGCATTTCTAAATGGAGATTTAGAAGAATACGTTTATATGGATCAGCCAGAGGGCTTCATTGACATTGGGAGCAACGGAAAGCATGTAGATTGCTTAAATCCATATATGGGTTAAAGCAGGTATCCGGAGTTGGAACATCTGTTTCGATGATGTTATCAAAGAGTTTGATTTAATCAAAAATCCAGATGAACCTTGTGTTTATAAGAAGGCTGTAGGAAGAGCTGTCACATTCCTTGTATTGTACGTGGATGACATTCTTCTGATAGGAAATGATATTCCTATGTTACAATCGGTCAAATCTTTCTTATCACTATGGTTCTCCATGAAGGACCTGGGTGATGCCACATACATCCTGGGCATAAGGATCTATAGGGATAGATCCAAAAAGTTATTGGGATTGTCCCAAACCAGGTACATCAACACCATCCTAAAAAGGTTTAGTATGGAAGACTCCAAGCGGGGTGCCTTTCCCGCTTGCCATGGGGTCAGTCTCTCCAAGGATTCTTGTCCAAAGACCGATGAAGAGAGAGCTCGCATGAGCATTTTACCCTATACTTCGGCAGTAGGATCTATAATGTATGCAATGTTTTGTACACGCCCAGATGTAGCTTATGCACTTAGTGTTATAAGCCGGTATCAATCCAACCCAGGGGAGAATCACTGGACAGCTGTGATGAACATTCTTAAGTACTTACGAAGGACTAAAGAATTGTTCTTGGTGTTTGGTAATGGAGATCTCCAAATGGAGGCCTTTACCGATTCGAGCTTCCAGAGCGATAAGGACGACAGCAAATCTATCTCAGGGTTTGTATTTACCCTCAATGGAGGGGCGGTAAGTTGGAAGAGTTCCAAACAGGATACCGTTGCAGACTCTACGATGGAAGCTGAGTACATTGCTGCGAATGATGCCGCCAAGGAAGACGACTGGATGAAGAAGTTCGTCTCGGAGCTAGGAGTAGTTCCAACCATTATTGATCCAATACCATTGTATTATGATAATAATGGGGCTATGGCGTTAGCCAAGGAGCCCAGGTCCCATCAGCTGTCCAGACACATCCTGAGGCGCTTTCATTTGATCCGGGAGATTGTAGATCACCGTGAGATCGAGATTAAGAGAGTAGACACGAAGAATAACGCCGCGGATCCACTCACCAAGGCCCTCCCTCAGCCGCAGCATGAGCGACTTTTTGAGATGTTGGGAATGAGATACGCCAATAACTGGCCTTAGTGCAAGTGGGAGATTGTTGGATATATGTATGCCCTAGAGGCCATTATATAATAGTGGATGTATCTGTACATGTATATATATATATATTCAGTGTACATTCTTGCTCGACATGATAGTATGCTATCTGGTTCTACTTTATCTGACATGTTGATTTGATCATACTTTTATTCATTCATACATGCTGATAAAGCCCTGAGGATATCGGCTTCACTACAGTGATTATGATAAAGATCATACTAGTGGGACATCTGTAGTTTATAAGCATATCCTGAAATGTCCCTAGTCGTAGGTGTATCGAGACGGGGCATCGATATACCAGAGTAGACTAGCATATATGATACTAGACCCATGTGATGGGCGATGGATGTTCCCACATTCATCGATGTTTGACATCAAGATCATATACGGGTGCTCGTGGTGACTGGGTACACTGGACGGACTCACCGAGAACTCCTATATGGAATTATATCTATCGTCGGGTAGCAGTTTTCAGGTGACACTGGTACAGGTTAGTCTGTAGACCCGAGATCGTCATAGAGTTTTGTGTGCTCTCCCACTGTACTTTGATTACCACCCTACCACGACTCTACTAAGTCATGCAAACAGGTGGCCATTGGGTATAGTCCCGAGACACACGAAGGCGATGAGCGATAGGAGGGGTTTCGTCTCTCCCGGTATTGGGAGTTGATGTTGTGCTGCGCTCGACTGGTTATATCAGTAAGTCCCTGGTCAGGGCTGCTGAGATTTACTGATAAGTGTTATCAGTAGTTTATCGATCTGTTATAGACCATTCACCGGCATGACTTATTGAGTTATTGGGGTCGACGTTACTATCCCTAGACTCGATATGCAGCATATCTGACGAAGAGACCGGACTGTACGGTAGTGTTGCCGGTTGGCTCGATGCGAGTTGTAGCAGGTTCGCTTGTTTTCTTCTGATCGCTCAATACCCGGGTGGCCGTTACGTTTAGCTGACCGCTTGCGGCTTAGGGGTGCTTGATATGATCATCACCCACTGCCGGCGTATTGACGAGTCTTAGAGTCCCACAAAAAAGTTACCTAGTCCAGGCGAAACGTTGTGGTGCGCGTATGCGATATGCGCATGGACCCGGTTAAAATGCGCGTATGAGATACTGTATATTAATTGGGCGGCTTGCTTTTGATCGGGTCGTATGTGATATGATCGGGTTGATAAATCAAGTGTTGATTTATCATTTAACCATTAGCTTCTCACTAGAAATCCTATCTTGTTTCTTTTGGATATATGCATGCATGTATGCATTCATTCTTGTTCATGCACATATGGATGTTGTTAGGTCCGTGTTGCCCACCCCGGTGCTTACGGGGAGGCGGAAAACATAATAAAAATTGGATTTTTATGGACTTAGGCAACATGGACCAAGCTTGTGAGGATCTTTGCTAAACATAAACTTGCTAACCCTAACTACAAAGTAGCTAAGTGATGGAAAGGTTATACCTTTGGTCTTTAGTCCTTCTCTCCTTGCTCCTAGGAATGGTAGAAAGAGGTCACCTTGCTTGTCTTCTCCCGTCAAAGAAGGATCCACCCGAAAGCCTCGACCTTTGGCTTCAACTCCAAGCTAGGAGTAACTAGAGTGCAAGAAATGCTAAGACTTGAACCCTAGAAGAGAGTAGAGAAGATCAAGTGAAGGTTTTTCTCAAGCTTTTTGTTTCTCAACACATGAGAGGGAGAGAGCTTGAGGGAGAGGATGAACAAGAGAGAGAAATGATATGAGAGAATGAGAAAATAATAGAGCCATTCTCACTAATATGTGTGAATTAATTTAATTGAATAATTAGCTAGATAATTATCATGGTAAATCATGACATGACCATTATCATATCAATTTGCAAAGATCAAAAAGCATCTTCCAAAAGAAATGATGATGGTCAAAGTGTCAACCTTGGTCAACAAGTCAAAGAAGTCAAATGGTCAACAACCATAACCATGGATAATTATTAAACTAATTACTAATTAACAATAACACACACATAAATATTAGGGTTAATAAAATGACAATAGCCATTAACCCTAATCAAGGTCCTCTCCCTCAATCTCAAGCAACTGTGCATACGCACCCGCATTCGTGATCCGAGGAACACGAACACAATGAGAGAAACCAATCTCAAATCATATACTAGGATCCGGCTTAAACCAAAGCCCGCTAGTATAAGCTGTCCGGACAGCAAACGTGCACAAGTGCGCGAATGTGAACGAACCCTGTCGCAAAACCATGCGACCTCTACTCATTTAGCCTAAAGGCGAATAGCTCTCTGTGTGGGACTCTAAAGACTCGACACTACGCTGGCAGTGGGTTCAACCACAGACCTCAAGCGGCACTAGCTGTACGTAACGGTCCCCAGGTAGATGTCGATAAGAAGACTGACGAGGTGTACCCCATCTGCACTCCTACTGAGCCTGTATGTGACAATCTCCGTACAGTCCGGTCTGTTCGTCTGATACATCGCATGGCGGGCCTAGGGGGGCGGTGAACGTCAGTCCCCTAATAGCGGTACAAGTCGTGTCGGAGTGTAGCCCAGAACACCCTGAGATAACACTGGAAACCTACCAGTATATCTCGCTTGCCCTGGCCAGGGACTACTCGTGTAATGGCTCTCCTGGACACAGCGCGATGTCAACCCCCAATACCGGGAGAGACGAATCCTGTCTAACCGTCACTGCCTCCAAGTGCTTCGGGACTGCTCCCAACTACTACCTGTTTGCACGACTCAGTAGAGCCGTGGTAGGGTAGCAATCAAAGAACAGTGGGAACACACTCGAGGCGAAGTGACAGTGTCAAGCCAGCGGACTAAGCTGTACTCATGTCACCTGGGAACTGATAACTGACGATAGGTATAATACCAACCATCAGTTCCCGACGAGTCCTGTCCAGTGTACTCGTAACCTAACGAGCACCCGCATACTATCTCAAGTACGACGTACTGACGGCTGTGGGACAGATCGTCTCCCGTGCTGGGATGAGAAGCGCATACGCTAGTCTACTCTGGAGTATCGATGCCCTATCTCGATACTCCCACGACTAGGGACGTGTATAAGGATGTGCTTGTAGATTACCCAGCCCCCACGAGTGTGATCGCCATCACAACGCCGGTAATCAAGCAAAGATCCTAAGGGCTCTACTAATGCGTATAGGTGATATAATAAATAAACACACATGTACACATTAAAGCAGAGACAAACCAAGTAGCATACTACTATATTGAGCAAGATTGTCTGTACAACTGTGAATATCCCAAGTTTCCATCAAGTAATATACATACTAGTATGATACAGTAATGGCCTCTAGGGCATATACACCAACAGATGTGCATGCACATTTGCATACATACATCATTCTATCATGGTTGTTTATACATAGAAAATGGTGGCAATATAAGACTCACACCATGGTTTATATTATGGATTATTATTTCTATTTATGCTAAAACAAAAGAAAAGAGATAAGATTAATTCATGGATTAGTTTCTACACTCTTCTTTTGACCTAACCATGTTCACCTACCTTTTGACCATGATTTAATCTTTCTCTTGTGTTTTAACTAAAGAAAAATAAATATCCATAAAAGATAACAATGGTTTGAGATGAAGAGGGAAAAATATATATACTTATATTTTTCATTTTCTCATTAGAGTTTATCTTCTCTTCTTCTTAAAAAAGCCATCATCTTCTTCAACCTTGATCTCTTGCTCTCTAGATCTTTCAAGTGAGCAAAATGCTCAAAAAGATAGGATTTTGAAGTGAGAAAGAGAACCACAACACCATTCTACACAAGTCTAGCCCACTTGATTAGAGTGTTAGCTTTATTTCATCCTCTTGATAAAGTGAAGTTGCAAGCTTGGACAAAGTAGCTTCAGGTGGATCGTCGTGGACGTTAGAAGACTTCAAGCTAATCGTTTTCCAACTCTCAAGTGGCCAAGGAGTCTGAAAAAGGGAGCTACAAAGGTTGTACTCTCAAAACCCTAGCCTTTGTTACATGTATTGTTATGAAACACTAATTTTTCTATGATAGATCCTTTGTATGCTTACTTAGCACTATAAAAATTTGATCTTTGTGACATGTGATGCTTCCAAACCTCTCATAGGGTGCTAGGTAAACCAAACAACAATAAGTATACATGTTAAGATAAAGAGCAACCAGATAGCGGACTATCATGTCGAGCAAGAAAGTCCTACCTATATATGTCTCAGCATCCACTACAATATACATCTCATGTACAGTAATGGCCTCTAGGGCATACATATAACTAACAATCTCCCACTTGCACTAGGGCCATCTGTGGCAGTGGTTGCAGTATCTCATACTCAACCATCCCATATGAGTCTCTCTCTGGGAAAAGGCCTTTGTGAGTGGATCCGCCGTGTTGTCCTCTGAGTCTACTCTCCTAACCTCGATCACCCTGGAGATCAACTATCTCCATGATCAGGTGATACTGCCTTGGAATATGTCTGGGTCACTGATGGGACCGGGGTTCCTGGGCCAAAGACACACTTCCATTGTCACACAATGGTAGGAACCTAGTTCATCTCATGAACTAATATACACCCAAACTGCCTCTTTGGTAGTATCTTTGATAGTGATGTCACCAGCCTTTATCGTCTAGTTTGCCACGGTATCTAGCTTGGAACTCTTCCAACATACTGTCCCTCCACTGAGGTTAAAGACAATGCCTGTGACTGACATTCAGTCATCCTTATCATCCCAGAACTATTCCAGTGATTCTCCCCAGAATCGATTGATATCATCTCATTACACCTATTGAGAATCCTAATATTCATTTAGATCTATCGCATAGATCCATAACCCAGGATTTAGGAGGTATCACTTTGATCCCATTTGGAGAATCCTTGTGATAAGCAGAGATTGACCGAGCGTAGCATAGGAAAATCCTTTCCTATCAAGAGTATGTTGTCCACGTACAATACGAGGATGACCACCTTACTCTCTACTACCTTTTTGTATGTACAAGGATCATCTACTATTTTTATGAAGTCAAACTTTTTGACTACCACATCAAAACAGATGTTCCAACTCCGCGATGCCTGCTTTATCACACAAAGCATGTTGCACACGTTTCCGCTGCTCCCACTGTTTACGAAGCCATCTGGCTGTGTTCTTATAGACGCTATCTTATAAATCAATATTTAGAAAAGCAGTCATGACACCCAACCACCAGATATCGCGGTCATGGTATGCAGCAATGGCAAGTAGGATCCGGATGGACTTAAGCATAGCAACTGGAAAAGGTTTCATCATTATCCACACCTGGTCGATGACGAAAAACTTTAACAAGTCTAGCTTTGAAAGTCTCAACTTTTCCATCTACACCAAGTAATCTTCTCAAGATATACTTGCTCCTGATGGGAATTTAACCCTTCAGATATAGCTACCAGAGTCCATACTTTGTTGGTGTACATGTATTCCATCTCAGATCGCTAAGCATCCAGCCATTCTTACAGAGTCCCCACTCTTGATGGCCTGCTCGAAACTAGTTGGGTCATCATCTCATGATGCAATCCTCGCTCCCACTGTCTTCGAGAAACCGAAGTATCTCTCAGGCGGATGAGGAACCCTGCTAGATCGGCGGAGAGGCTGAGGTTCGTCGGAAACTATTGAATCCTTTGGTTCTACCAAATCATCTGCTGTAGTTTGTATAGCTGGAACTCCTTCCAGTTCTACCTCATGACCACTAATTTCTTCATAAGAAATTCCCTTTCACAAAGGTGGTATGTTGAGAAACAAATCACATCTTGTTCCTCTGTTAGTTAGAAGATATTCCCTTGCGAATGCTTGGGATATCCAACAAACTTCTACAGAACTAACTTTGCCTTGAGCTTGTCCGGATTTTGCTTTTAGACATAGGCCGGACAACTCCAAATCTTAACAAACATAAGATATGGGCTCTTTCCATTCTATATCACATATGAAGTGGTAGGCAATGGATTTGATTGGAACCCTATTCAATAGGTATGCAGCTTCACAAGTGCATAACTCCCTAAAAGGAAAAAAGAAACTCAGTAGTACTCATCATAGAGCGCACCATATCAAATAGGGTGTGATTGCTCCGCCCCGATACACCGACGTGCTGTAGTGTATGCGGAGGAGTAATGCTGAGAGAGAATCTCATTCTCCTTTAGAATAATTCAGGAATTCCGTGCTCACGTATTCTCCTCCTTGATCACATCAAAGGACATAATACTTATACCCGTTTTTGGTTCTCTACTTCTAACTTATATTCGGTGATTATCCCAAAAGTTTCGGAATTGTGTTTCAACAGGAACATATGTGTGAATCTAGAGAGATCATCAGTGAATGTAATAAAGTACAAAGAACCGGTCCTGGCATTTGTAGACTGGGGACCTTCATACATCACTATGTATCAGTCCCAAGAGTTCACTAACTCTTTCTTTGTTTCCAGTAAACGGAGCTATGGTTATCTTATCTTTTTGACATGACTGGCAAGTCTCATTAGATGTAAATTTAAACTGATTTAAATATGCATCTAAATGTAACTTCAGCTAGTCGGGTCACATTGATATGACCTAGTCTACAAAACCTCAAGAAGGAATCATTCATTTCTGAACTCTTCCTCCTGTGTGTGTTCTGTACATTAAGAACTGTGGTTTGATTTAGAACGTCTATGCTTTTAGATAACGTGCCTGAACCGATCAACTCTTGATATAGGAAATGTTCAAAACATTATCCAACAATACAAAATTATATCCTTCTTTAATAAAAAGAGACTGATATGATGTTGTATATCAGGTTCGGTAACTAATAACATTCGTTCAGAATCAATATATTCTAGTAATACAGGGTGATAACTGCTAATATCTTGGCTGCAACAATTGCACCGTTTTCAACTCTTGAAACTTATCACCCGATCTCAGTTCTCTACCTATCTGTAGCCCATGTAACAGATTACATATATGGGATCCTCATCCGGTAACTAATACCCAGGACGTAGAGAATACTGAGAAACAGTTCTTTGTAATGATCACACCCGAAGAAGATGCATCATCATGCACTTTCTTCGTTTGGGAGGCATGGGAAATCTGGTATTCCCCAATTTATTGCTCGGTCTTATAAAAATTATAAGTTGGAGCGGGACCAACGTTCCCCAACTCAGTATAACAAGTGGGTTCGGTAAATACATCTATATTATTATCTTGATTAAGGCGTGACATGGTCGCTACCTTGAGAGAGAGAGAGAGAAGAAAACACTCTGCGTGCGCTCTTGCAAGATTAGATTGGTTATATATTTTATCTAATCAGGATGGCTCCCACTGTTTTTATCAAATCTTCCTTCAAACCCTAAAAGGAAAGACTAGCCGGGATTAATTACACTCAACAAGTTCGCCAATCTTTCAGCCAGGCCAGTGCCGGTAATTTGAGGGAGGTTCCCCGTGCTTTCGCACGGACCTAATTAAAATAAACCTCGTTTTCCCAGGGGCGTAACCCCGTTGACACCTTTTTAGACACCTACTTGATCGGCTAATTGCAAAGTACAAAACTCCCCAGGAGTAACAATTACTCGCAGTGGGTATCGGGATCCAACTATCACATAGAAGGTATGCAATCTCATTGCAAATTTCAATACTTGAAACTCCCGATAAAGGTTTTTACCTCTAGCACTTATAACCTTAACTATGGTCAACAAATCATAAGCACTAGTCAAGTTCTATCCGTCATTTCGTGATTAATTAGACCCACCCACATGACCCTTAACTAAGGTCAACAAAGTCACGCGACTGTCCTAACTAATCGCATCATATGCGGTGTAGGAAGACATCACTTAGCTACCGTACACTGTGCCTTGACTATGGTCAACAAACACAGCACGAATACTAAGTACTCTACTTCCTAAAATGACGGAGGGTTGCAGATGGTTTTTAAGAAAACCTTTAACGCATTGAACTTGATCTCGCTGCAGAATCAAATGGTTTTAAATGGAGTGTTTTTTAGGCTTTTACCAGTTCGCTAAAGAGGTCACTCCCAGTGAAGGGTTCTCGGCTCTTTCCTCGTCGAATGAGGTGTATGATATTCACAATACCACTATGCAAAGCAAGAACTATAAAAGCAATCAAAAGAAAAACCGAAGGTTGTAGCATCTGCTAGTTATTGCTAAAGAGGTCACTTCCGGTGAAGGGATCTCGGCTCTTTCTTTATCGAATAAGGTGCTGGATGTTCTACAAGGAACACCGCTATGCAAAGCAACAACTAGAGCTACCTAATTTTTGAAATTCGATTCCACAACATCTTTTAGGTTTATTTTCTTTCATTAATCTCATTAATGAAAGTCCCATCATTTAAGTCTACCTAAACATCACAGATAAATACAACGTACACTTATGCCATCCGCATTCGCCTCGATGTCCCGTCTGCACTGTTAGGTTAGGTAACTAACGGCAGAACGAGGCAGGGCTAGCGCATGTGTAAAACATAAGCAACGTCTATATAATATATCATATATACTATATACAGTATCTATCTGAACATATCACATGATCACATCACAGATAACGCAGCAGAAAAGATCATATGAAATATTGGATATACTAGAACGTCCGTGTTTTATTTTGAGCCTGTATAAAACACGGATTCCACGGTCGTGATGAATAGCCAATCCCACACCCCTAGACCCCTATGAGAGCGGCAAGCAACCCTACCAATTCTAGAGTTAGGAGACCCAGACTCGACTCCTCGAGATGGTCTCCTACTGGACCCTAGAACCCGGTTACTTGTGCTCCCCTCCTTGGGTCTATCCTAATGCGGAAAAGTAAATAATATACAATGGTGGCATCATCCTCAGCCCAGAAGTGCCCCAATAAAAGAATATTACATACAAGTTTTTTACATGAATGAAAATGAAAAACACTCATCTCATATAAAAAAACCCCGGCTATTCAAACACGACGATCCAATATAACATATCCAGCAACAAATAACATCACATGTCATCAACGTAAGTAAATATGCGTATCCCAATTGTCGTTGATGTATAGCAACGAAACCGGCGATACACCACATATTACACTTACGGTCGCAGAAAAGAAAGTGTAAAACTACAACAGTTGGAATCCACAACCTCCTTAGACATCGCATGCCTAACCAAATGAATTCCTTAGACATCGCATGCTTAAAAATTATAAACCCTGCATTTTAGTCTCATTATCGAAAACTCATTTCAATATCAAATCGGGCAATTCAACAAGATTCCCGACATCCTGATCGAATGCTCGTCGCAAACTTTAGTAGACGGCCGCACCCCCGGATGCTGTCGACGAAGTGCATGAAGGCGGAATACCGCTACCGCGAGCACCCGAACGGATGCTTTTGGCTACGGGGTTCTCCTACAGTCACTTGGTCGGGGATATGGGGCGTGGCTGTCTATTAAGTTTACCCGGCGAGTATCCGCGTACTTTACGTGATTGCGATGGACTTTTGATCGCATCAAAATTCGGTGGCAACCAATCATTTGAGACTAAAGTGCTAGATTTATCACATTCAAATCAGTTATCTCATAACTATTTGTGGATTCCAAATATTGTATCACATTCCAGATAAATAGACAATGGTAAACTTTTCGATCGAATAATCAAATACCCAAATTTTCCTAAATAGCTCAACACTTGAGATAAGTTTAAAAACATCCATTTCATACCACAGTACCAACGGTCCAGCCGTAGAAGGGTCAAGCCAACGCCTCACATGTGGCACGCTGTACCGTCCCAAACCCTAAGGTTCAAAAGGCAGTTCAAGACGGTCACATAATCGAGTTAAGGTTTGTAGTCTACTAGAGGGTCCATCGTGTTACTTGCACGACTTAGAACGTTCTTAAACTACGGAAAAATCCAACACTTGGAAATTTTTCGGCAGAGGAAAAAGTGAGTTATTGATATCCGTTCGAACTTTTTAACACGTTCTAAAATTACCCGGAAAAACTAAACAAAATTAAATTATCCGATCGAATCAACGAGTCCCCAATACAACCCTAAGAAAACTCAACACTTGAGTGGAATTAAAAAATTCCCAGAAAAAATTGACAAGAAAGGACCTAAGAATAAATATATGAAGTATCAGGGACTAAGTCATAATTTGGGCCGCGGAACCGCCGCCAAACCCTTGGTTTGGCCGCGGTTCCGCGGTCATATAGACGAATCAGTGGGCCGTACTTCACAGTAATTCTTAGTTTTTCCTGCTTAATTTTCTAAGCATTTTTAATTCATAAAAAATCACATGTTTAAAAAATATCCAAAGAAGGGTATTCGTCGGGGTTTTCGGGTTCGATCGGACTTTAAACTTCGTCTAGACTTCGCGTAAAGCTCTAGCTTGGCTCTGATACCACTGTAGGGTTCCTAGGCACTCTAACAAGGTTCTACAAGGCATCAACCATGCCCGATTCAAAAAAAATAGCCGTGCCGAACAACCCTAACCAAGATCGTATACTAGACATTATGCGAAAACTAGCAAGTTAAACATTTTAACTACAAGTGAAAGGGATTACAACCTTTGTAGATCTGGTCCTTCACTTCTAAAGCTCCGTGTTGACGTCCCTTCGCTGCGATCATCGGGATCCCGGACTCTAGCGATGGTTTCTTCGAAAAAATGAGCGGGCTAGGTCATTGACTTCGAGGATGAAGATGATCTACGTCGAGGAGACTCAAACTCAAGCTCCATCTTCACTAGGTCAAGAACTTTGTGAAGAGTACACCCTAAACTAAATGGCAAGTAGTAAAGGATGATGAAATAGGAAATGGGTTCACTTTAGATTTGGATTTCTCACTCTAAATCTTCACTTGAAAATTTTCTAAAAAGCTTTCTTTTTCTTGAAGAAGAAGAAGAAGAAGAAGAAGAAGAAAAGAATAATAATGAAGTATCTCCAAAGAATAATCAAGTGAAGTCTATCATAATGCAACCATGGGTGAGTTAACCTTTCTAGAGACTAAACCATAGTTAATTATAATGGTTTGGTTAATAAATATCTTAATCAAGACAAATGAGTGCACTTTTTCAAAGTTGCTTCAAGCTTCATGAAGCTTCAAGCCATGACAAAAGAAGCCACCATTTTGAATAATTACGATAAATAAAAACCTAAATTATAATTAACATGGTGTATGTCACACCCACCCTGCCATGTTTGCATGTATCATCAATCATGATACAAACTAGTGCACAAACATATATCGCATATACAACTCGTGCACATCAAGTGAGAAAATCAATCTTAAGTGAACCAATACTAGTTAATGTAAAGTAATATATCAAATATATAATTATACATTAAATCATTAAATCAACACTTGATTTAATGATCCGGTCATATTGAAAGGTTTGTCTAGCACCCTATGAAGAGTTTTGAAGCATCACATGTCTCAAAGTATGTATTTTTATGGTGCTAAACGAACATGCAAAGGAATCGATCCCAGAAAATTAGGGTTTCGAAACATTAAGCTAATAAAAAATTAGGGTTTGAAGGCTACAACCTTTGTAGCTCCCCTTTTGCTTGACTCCTTAGTCTCTAGGGTGTTGGAAGATGGTCCACTTGTAGTCCTCTTTCGTCCACGACGATCCACCCGAAGTTTCCCGTCCAAGCTTGCAACTTTGGAAAAGCAAAGAGAACACTCTAATCAAGTTGGCTAGACTTGAGTAGAATGATGTTGTGGCTAAGGATCTCACTTCAAAAACCTTTCTTTATTTGTGTTTAACTCACTAGAAAAAACTAGAGAGGAAAAAAGATGAAAGAGGATGAAGATGGTGGATATTTTTAACAAGAGGTAAAAAGATAACCCTTAGTTGCAAAGAAATGAAATATAACCTTTTATATTTTATTCCTTCTTGCTTTCAACCATGATTAAATGATGGATAGTTAATTTAACTTGGGTTTTAAATGATAAAGAGAAGGATAACCCTAGGTTAGTGGTAGTTGAGCATGGTTAGGTCAAAGGAAGAATCTAGAAGCTAGAATGATTATCCTTTCCTTTTTCATTTTCTTTTAAAACCAAAATCAAATAATAATCCATGGTGTGAGTCTTATATTGCCACCATTTCCATATGCTAACAACCATGATGGATGGGTGTATGTATGTATGCATGTATGCACATCCACATGTGCATGAAACTAGAATGAAAGAAAGAAACACATGCATGCTTACATACATCCATCACATACTAGAAAGGTTTCAAGTGAGAAAACTAATGGTTAAATGATAAATCAACACTTGATTCATCAATCCGACCATATCACATATGACCCCACCAAAAGCAAGCCGCTCGATCAATGTTCGGTATCATATACGCACATTTCAATTGGGTGCATGCGCATATCGCATACGCGCACCACAACGTTTCGCCTGAACTGGGTAACTCCTTTGTGGGACTCTAAGACTCGTCAATACGCCGGCAGAGGGTGATGATCATATCAGGTACCCTCAAGCCGCAAGCGGTCAGCTAAACGTAACGGCCACCCGGGTATTGAGCGATCAGAAGAAAACAAGCGAACCTGCTACAACTCCCGTCGAGCCAACCGGCAACACTACCGTACAGCCCGGTCTCTTCGTCAGATATGCTGCATATCGAGCCTAGGG
The DNA here is from genome assembly GCA_030015575.1 of Agapanthus africanus. Lineage (NCBI taxonomy): Eukaryota > Viridiplantae > Streptophyta > Magnoliopsida > Asparagales > Amaryllidaceae > Agapanthus > Agapanthus africanus. The sequence goes on along the minus strand of CM057340.1, from coordinate 162,058,572 downwards.
ATGGTCACGTTGACCCCAATAACTCAATAAGTCGTGCCGGTGAATGGTCTATAACAGATCGAGAAACTACTGATAACACTTATCAGCAAATCTCAGCAGCCCTGGCCAGGGACTTGCTGTTATAACCAGTCGGGCACAGCACAGCATCAACTCCCAATACCGGGAGAGACGAAACCCCTCCTATCGCTCATCGTCTTCGTGTGTCTCGGGACTGTACCCAACGGCCACCTGTTTGCACGACTCAGTAGAGCCGTGGTAGGGTGGCAATCAAAGTACAGTGGGAGAACACACAAGACTCCATGACGATCTCGGGTCTACAGAGTAACCTGTACCAGTGTGACCTGAGAACTGCTATCCGACGATAGATATAATTCCATATAGGAGTTCTCGGTGAGTCCGTCTAGTGTACCCAGTCACCACTGAGCACCCGTATATGATCTTGATGTCAAACATCGATGAATGTGGGAACATTCATCGCCCATCGTATGGGTCTAGTATCATATACGCTAGTCTACTCTGGTATATCAATGCCCCGTCTCAATATACCTACGACTAGGGACGTTCCAGGATATGCTTATAGACTACAGATGTCCCACTAGTATGATCTCCATCATAATCAGAGTAGTCAAGCCGATATCCTCAGGGCTTTATCAGCATGTATGAATGAATAAAAGCATGATCAAATCAACATGTCAGATAAAGAAAAACCAGATAGCATACTATCATGTCGAGCAAGAATGCAAACTAAATATATATATATATGTATAGATACATCCACTATCACATAATGCCCTCTAGGGCATACATATATCCAACAATCTCCCACTTGCACTAAGGCCAGTTATTGGCGTATCTCATACCCAACATCTCAAAAAGTCGCTCATGCTGTGGCTGTGGGAGGGCCTTGGTGAGTGGATCCGCGGCATTATTCTTTGTGTCTACTCTCTTAATCTCGATCTCGCGGCGATCTACAATCTCCCGGATCAAATGAAAACGCCTCAGGATATGTCTGGACCGCTGATGGGATCTGGGCTTCTTGGCTAACACCATAGCCCCATTATTATCACAATACAAGGGTATTGGATCAATAATGGTTGGAACTACTCCTAGCTCCGAGACGAACTTCTTCATCCAGACGGCTTCCTTGGCGGCATCATTTGCAGCAATGTACTCAGCCTCCATCGTAGAGTCTGCAACGGTATCCTGTTTGGAACTCTTCCAACTTACCGCCCCTCCATTGAGGGTAAATACAAACCCTGAGATAGATTTGCTGTCATCCTTATCGCTCTGGAAGCTTGAATCGGTAAATGCCTCCATTTGGAGATCTGTATTACCATACACCAAGAACAATTCTTTAGTCCTTCGTAAGTACTTAAGAATGTTCTTCACAGCTGTCCAGTGGTTCTCCCCTGGGTTGGATTGATACCTGCTTACAACACTAAGTGCATAAGCTACATCTGGGCGTGTACATAACATCGCATACATTATAGATCCTACTGCCGAAGCATAAGGTATAATGCTCATGCGAGCTCTCTCTTCATCGGTCTTTGGACAAGAATCCTTGGAGAGAGTGACTCCATGGCAAGCGGGTAAGGCACCCCGTTTGGAGTCTTCCATACTAAACCTCTTTAGGATGGTGTTGATGTACCTGGTTTGGGACAATCCCAATAACTTTTTGGATCTATCCCTATAGATCCTTATGCCCAGGATGTATGTGGCATCACCCAGGTCCTTCATGGAGAACCTTAGTGATAAGAATGATTTGACCGACTGTAGCATAGGAATATCATTTCCTATCAGAAGAATGTCATCCACGTACAATACGAGGAATGTGACAGCTCTTCCTACAGCCTTCTTATAAACACAAGGTTCATCTGGATTTTTGATGAAATCAAACTCTTTGATAACATCATCGAAACAGATGTTCCAACTCCGAGATGCCTGCTTTAACCCATATATGGATTTAAGCAATCTACATGCTTTCTCGCTGCTCCCACTGTCAATGAAGCCCTCTGGCTGATCCACATAAACGCATTCTTCTAAATCTCCATTTAGAAATGCTGTTTTAACGTCCATCTGACAGATTTCATAGTTGTAGTGAGCAGCAATAGCAAGTAGGATCCGAATGGATTTAAGCATGGCTACGGGCGAAAAAGTTTCGTCATAGTCCAAACCTGGTCTTTGACGAAAACCTTTCGCCACAAGTCTTGCCTTATAGGTCTCTACCTGCCCATCCACACCAATCTTTCTTTTAAAGATCCATTTGCACCCTACTGGTTTTACCCCAGGGGGTACAACGTCCAAAGTCCATACTTTGTTGGTGTACATAGACTCCATTTCGGATCTCATGGCATCCAGCCACTTCACAGAGTCACCACTCGTGATAGCTTGCTGAAAACTGGTAGGATCATCATCATCCATGATGCAATCTTCTCCGTCACCATCAAGGAGGAAACCGTAGTACCTCTCCGGTGGGCGAGAAGTCCTACCAGACCTACGGAGTGGCCGAGGTTCTTCAGTTTCTGTTGCAACAGCCGGTTCAACCAAATCGCCATTTGTAGTTTGTGTCTCCAGAACCTCTTCTAGATCTACCACATTTCCATCATCTCTATCTGTGAAAAACTCTTTTTCCAAGAATGTGGCATACTGAGAAACAAACACTTTTTGTTCCTCTTTGTGGTAGAACAGATATCCATAAGGATTCTTTGGATATCCCACAAAGTTACACATGACTGACCGTGTCTCAAGTTTGTCCGGATTCTGCTTTTTAACATAGGCCGGGCAACCCCAAATCTTAATTCTCTTAAGAGATGTTCTCTTCCCATTCCATATCTCATATGGCGTGGTAGACACGGCTTTGGTTGGAACCCTGTTTAGCAGAAACGCTGCAGTCTCCAATGCATGCCCCCAAAACGAGACTGGTAACTCAGCGTCACTCATCATGGATCGGACCATATCTAATAGGGTCCTATTCCGTCGTTCTGAGACACCATTGTGCTGTGGTGTGTAAGGAGGAGTGAGCTGAGAGAGAATCCCATTCTCTTTTAAGAAGTTTGCAAATTCTGCACTGAGATACTCACCACCTCGATCTGATCGAAGCATCTTAATACTCAAGCCGGTTTGTTTTTCTACTTCTTGTTTATATTCAATGAATTTCTCGAAAGCTTCGGACTTGTGTTTTAATAAAAAGAAATGACCGAATCTTGAGAAATCGTCAGTGAATGTAATGAAGTATGAAAAACCGCCTCTAGCCTGTGTAGACATTGGCCCACATACATCACTATATATGAGGCCCAAGAGCTGAGTAGCTCTGTCTCCGTGTCCGGTAAACGGAGTTTTGGTCATTTTACCCTTGATAAAAGACTGACAAGTCGCATAAGATTTATATTCAAAAGAATTTAAATATCCATCTTTGTGTAACTTGTCTAGCCTTGTTTCGTTAATATGACCAAGTCTACAGTGCCAAAGAAAAGCTTCATTCAATTCTGAAAGTTTTCTTTTATTAGTGTGCTGTATACTGAAAACTGTGTGTTGATTTAGGACATATATTCCGTTATTAAGCGTACCATACCCAACCAACATTTGATTCAGGTGAATGTTCATAACATTGTTTTGCAATACAAAATTATATCCTTCATTGTCCAACAAAGAAACGGATATTATATTACATAGCATACTTGGTACAAAATAACATGGATTCAAAATCAAAATACATCCAGATGGCAACCCCAAGTGATACTCTCCCACTGCGACTGTATGTACATTGGAACCATTTCCAACGCGGAGAGTATGGTCACCTGTCTTCAAAACCTTGCTATTTCTCAGCCCCTGCATAGAATTGCAAATGTGAGAACCTGAACCGGTATCCAATACCCAGGAAGCAGAGTTTATAGAAAAACAGTTCTCAGTCACAAACGCACCTGAAGCAGAAGCATCACCATGCTTCTTCTTGAGATTTAAGTACTCCGTGCAATTGCGCTTCCAATGTCCTGTCTTGTGGCAGTGGAAACATTCGCCCTTCCCTGAGTCTCCAGCCTTGAACTTTCCCTTTCCCTTCACCTTTTTAACTCCGCCCTTAGGATTAGTGGGTTTCTTCTTTTTCTTTCCCTTGGCCTTGGCTTTCGGGCGAGAAGAGGAAGACTGTCCAATAGTCATAACGGGAGTTTTTGCTAACTTCATAGTGCTCTCAGCACTCCTTAACATATTAAGGAGTTCAGGGAGATCCTTCTCCATGCCATGCATGTTGAATTTCACTATGAACTGAGCAAAGGTGGAGGGGAGGGACTGCAGAATAATATATATATATTGTTCATTGTCCATCGTCCATCCAAGGTCCTCAAGCTCTTCTATAAGAGCTATCATCTTCAGAACATGGTCTCCTACTGGTGTGCCAGGGGCCATTCGCATCTGAAACAATTTCTTTGATGCTTCGTATCGTAATACGCGGGATTGCTCCCCATACAACTCCTTTGTATGGAGCAATATACCGTGAATGTCCATGTCCTCGTGCTGCTTTTGATGTGTGTTATCCATCGATGCAAGCGCGAGGCATGTGGCCGTGGCACAGTCAGCGTCCCATGTCTTGCGGACTTCAATGTCCGCAACTGAGGATTTTGGACCAGGGACGGGCGGGGCTTAAGCCGTGAGGACATATGATACTTTATCATAAGTCAAGGCGATTTTCAGATTTCTCAGCCAGTCTTTATAGTTGGTCCCATTCAGTTTGTTTTTATCTAGTAAAAGCTTGAGTCCAGTCATAGGTATCTGCCATTAAGAGAGAGAAAAGAATACACTCAGCGAAAGCTCTTGCATAGATCAGATTGGTTATTATCTTGTCTAATCGATGTTTCCCACTGCTTTTATCGAGTCATCCTTAAAAAGAAAAACTAGCCAGGATTAATTACAGTCTACAACTTCGCTAACCGTTCAGCCAGGCCAGTGTCGGTACTTGAGGGAGGTTCCCCGTGCTTTCGCACGGACCTAATTAGAGTAAACCTCGTTTTCCCAGAGGCGGAGCCCCGTTAACACCTTTCTAGACACCTAATGAGTTAGCTAATTGTAAACTGTAAAACTCTCCTAGGAGCAACTATTGCCCACAATGGGATCGGGATCCAACCATCACATAGAAGGTATGCAATCTCATTGCAAATTTCAACTATTGAAATTCCCGATGTGGTTTTTACCCCTAGCACTTATGACCTTAACTATGGTCAACAAATCATAAGTACCAGTCAAGTTCTACCCGTCATTTCTTGATCAATTAGACCCATCCATATGACCCTTAACTATGGTCAACAAAGTCGCATGAATGTCCTAATTAATCTGCATCATATGCAGTGTAGGAAGACATCACTTAGCTACCGTACACTACGCCTTAACTAAAGTCAACAAACGTAGCACGAATACTAAGTACTCTACTTCCTAAAATGACGGAGGGTTGCGAATGATTTTTAAGAAAATCTTTAACGCTTTGAACTTGATATCGTTGTAGAATCAAATGGTTTTCAAAAGGAGTGGCTTAAGCTCCGCAGTTTTGAAATATAGCTTTTTCATAAATAGCCGAGTGGTTTTCAAATCCGATTCTACAACATCTTTTTAGGTTTATTTTCTTTACATTAATCATATTAATGTAATCCCATCATTTAAGTCCTTAAGCCAGTCACAGAAAAGAAACGAAAATAACACGTACGCTTATGCCATCCGCATTCGCCGCAATGTTCCGTTATGCACCGTTAGGTTACTTAACTAACGGCATAGCGGGACGGGACTAGCGCGGGTGTAAAACATAAGCAACGTCTACTATATATCATATATATATAATAAGTCATTCGTCTCAGATATCACAGAACACAGGCAGCAGAAAAATAGATATAATGTGGGATATACTAGGACGTCCGTATTTAGTATTTAGCCAGAATAGAAAATACGGATTCCACAGTCGCGATGAATAGCCAAGCCCACACCCTGGACCCCTACGAGAGCGGCAAGTGACCCTGCCAATTCTGGAGTTTAGGAGACCCGGTCTCGACTCCTCGAGATGGCCTCCCACTGAACCCCAGAACCCGGTCACCTGTGCTCCCCTCCTTGGGTCCATCCTAATGCGGAAAAATAAATAATATACAACACTGGTGACACAACCTCAACCTGGAAGTGCCCCAAATAAAAGAATATTACATTACATTTGAATTTACATGAATGAAAATATAAAACTCTCATCTCACATAAACCCCCCGGCTATTCAATCGTGACAATCCTGCACATCATATCTCAGCAACATATAATATCTCATATCATCAACGTAAGTAAGTATGCATACCCCAATTGTCGTTGACGTATAGGAAAGAAACCGGCGATATCGAACATACTACACTTACGGTCACAGAAAAGAAAGTGTAAAACTACAATATTTGGAATCCACATTCTCTTTAGACATCATAAATGCGAAATATCACATATTTCGTATTTCATGCCTAAACTATATGAATTCCACATATTGTATCACATTCCAGACAAACAGACAGTATTAAAGTTTTCGAACGAACGATCAAGTACCCAAGATTCACTAAAGCTCAACACTTGAGCAGGGTTCAAAAATCCGGAGTGTGACACAGTAGTAGCGGTCCAGCCGTAGAAGGGTCAAGCCAACGCCTCACATGTGGCACGCCGTACTGCCCCAAACCCTAAGGTTCAAAGGGCAGTTCGAGACGGTCACATAATCGAGTTAAGGTTTGTTGTCTTCTAGAGGGACCACCGCAAAAAGACTTGCACGTATCTCCAAAGTATTTAAACCCCGTGAATAGTGAGCAAATGATATTCGTTCAAACACTTCAATACTTTCTAATTTACCCGGAAAAGCTACGAAATGAAAATCCCGATCGAATTGACGAGTCCAAAACCATCTCCAGAATTTTTCAAAACTAAATACAGATTAAAAATATCCAAAAAATTATACAAGCCGATTCATGAATTACTGTAAAAAAAAATTATCCATCAATTAATATATACGGCCGCGTTTCCGCGGCCTAAGCAAGCTTAGGCCGCGTTTCCGCGGCAAGAATCACTGTTCATTGAATAATTTTTGTACCGTAAACCTTATTTTTTCCTGCTGTATTTTCTATATATTTTTAATTCTGAAAAATGTCAAATTTTAGAAAATTTCCAGAGAGCACCATAAAAAGCCGTATTTCGGTTCGATCGGAGTTTTAACTTCGTAAAAAGGTCGCCTAATGTTCTAGGTCGGCTCTGATACCAATGAAAGGTTTGTCTATCACCCTATGAAGAGTTTTGAAGCATCACATGTCTCAAAGTATGTATTTTTATGGTGCTAAACGAACATGCAAAGGAATCGATCCTAGAAAATTAGGGTTTCGAAACATTAAGCTAATAAAAATTAGGGTTTGAAGGCTACAACCTTTGTAGCTCCCCTTTTGCTTGACTCCTTAGTCTCTAAAGTGTTGGAAGAAGGTCCACTTGTAGTCCTCTTTCGTCCACGACGATCCACCCGAAGTTTCCCGTCCAAGCTTGCAACTTTGGAAAAGCAAAGAGAACACTCTAATCAAGTTGGCTAGACTTGAGTAGAATGATGTTGTGGCTAAGGATCTCACTTCAAAAACCTTTCTTTATTTGTGTTTAACTCACTAGAAAAAACTAGAGAGGAAAAAAGATGAAGGAGGATGAAGATGGTGGATATTTTTAACAAGAGGTAAAAAGATAACCCTTAGTTGCAAAGAAATAAAATATAACCTTTTATATTTTATTCCTTCTTGCTTTCAACCATGATTAAATGATGGATAGTTAATTTAACTTGGGTTTTAAATGATAAAGAGAAGGATAACCCTAGGTTAGTGGTAGTTGAGCATGGTTAGGTCAAAGGAAGAATGTAGAAGCTAGAATGATTATCCTTTCCTTTTTCATTTTCTTTTAAAACCAAAATCAAATAATAATCCATTATTTAATCCATGGTGTGAGTCTTATATTGCCACCATTTCCATATGCTAACAACCATGATGGATGGGTGTATGTATGTATGCATGTATGCACATCCACATGTGCATGAAACTAGAATGAAAGAAAGAAACACATGCATGCTTACATACATCCATCACATACTAGAAAGGTTTCAAGTGAGAAAACTAATGGTTAAATGATAAATCAACACTTGATTCATCAATCCGGCCATATCACATATGACCCCACCAAAAGCAAGCCGCCCGATCAATGTTCGGTATCATATACGCACATTTCAATCGGGTGCATGCGCATATCGCATACGCGCACCACAACGTTTCGCCTGAACTGGGTAACTCCTTTGTGGGACTCTAAGACTCGTCAATACGCCGGCAGAGGGTGATGATCATATCAGGTACCCTCAAGCCGCAAGCGGTCAGCTAAACGTAACGGCCACCCGGGTATTGAGCGATCAGAAGAAAACAAGCGAACCTGCTACAACTCCCGTCGAGCCAACCGGCAACACTACCGTACAGTCCGGTCTCTTCGTCAGATATGCTGCATATCGAGCCTAGGGATGGTCATGTCGACCCCAATAACTCAATAAGTCGTGCCGGTGAATGGTCTATAACAGATCGAGAAACTACTGATAACACTTATCAGCAAATCTCAGCAGCCCTGGCCAGGGACTTGCTCTTATAACCAGTCGGGCACAGCACAGCATCAACTCCCAATACCGGGAGAGACGAAACCCCTCCTATCGCTCATCTTCTTCGTGTGTCTCGGGACTGTACCCAACGGCCACCTGTTTGCACGACTCAGTAGAGCCGTGGTAGGGTAGCAATCAAAGTACAGTGGGAGAACACACAAGACTCCATGACGATCTCGGGTCTACAGACTAACCTGTACCAGTGTCACCTGAGAACTGCTATCCGACGATAGATATAATTCCATATAGGAGTTCTCGGTGAGTCCGTCCAGTGTACCCAGTCACCACTGAGCACCCGTATATGATCTTGATGTCAAACATCGATGAATGTGGGAACATTCATCGCCCATCGTATGGGTCTAGTATCATATACGCTAGTCTACTCTGGTATATCAATGCCCCGTCTCGATATACCTACGACTAGGGACGTTCCAGGATATGCTTATAGACTACAGATGTCCCACTAGTATGATCTCCATCATAATCAGAGTAGTCAAGCCGATATCCTCAGGGCTTTATCAGCATGTATGAATGAATAAAAGCATGATCAAATCAACATGTCAGATAAAGAAAAACCAGATAGCATACTATCATGTCGAGCAAGAATGCAAACTGAATATATATATATGTATAGATACATCCACTATCACATAATGGCCTCTAGGGCATACATATATCCAACACATATCACATATAACCGACTAATATCTAGTGTATCAATGTATCGAATCAACACTTGATTCGGTAACCCGGCTATGTCACATATAACCGAGCGATGATACAAATCGCGAGAATAGAATACAGTATCACATACTGGTATTATTCTCGGTCCCACACATATCTCATATGCGCTCTTATTTCGTTTCGTTTGAGCCAGGAAATCTCTGTGTAGGACTCTAAAGACTCTTCAATACGCCGGCAGTAAGTGGTGATCATATCAATCACCCACAAGCCGCAAGCGGTCTGCTAAACGTAACGGCCACCCGGGTATTGAGCGATCAGAAGATCAACGAGCAAGCCTGCTCACACTCCTGCGATTCCAATCAGTAACACTTACCGCACAGTCCGGTCTGTTCGTCTGATATGTCGCATATCTCGCCTAGGGGTGGTAAACGTCAGACCCCAGTAGCTTGATAAGTCATGCCGATGTAAGGTCCACAACAAGCGTGAAACTACTGATAACACTTACCAGTAAATCACTGCAACCCTGGCCAGGGATTTTCAGTTATGGCCAGTCGAGCATAGCGTAACATCAACCCCCAATACCGGGAGAGACGAATCCCCTCCTATCTCTCATTGCCTCCATGTGAATCGGGACTGAACCCAAAAACCACCTGTTTGCACGACTCAGTAGAGCCGTGGTAGGGTGGAAATCAAAGCACAGTGGGAGACACACAAGACTCTATAACGTTCTCGGGTTAACAGTCTAAGCTGTACCAGTGTCACCAGAGAACTGCCATCTGACGTGAGGTATAATACCATCTGGGAGTTCTCGGCGAGCCCGTTCAGTGTACCCAGTCTACACTGAGCACCCGCATACCATCTCTGATGTCAAACACCAATGGATATGGGATCATCCATCACCCATCACATGGGTCGAGAAGATATACGCTAGTCTACTCTGGAATATCGATGCCCCGTCTCGATATTCCCACGACTAGGAACATTGAAGGATGTACTCATTGACTACCCAGGCCCCACTAGTATGATCTACATCATAGTCCTGGAAGTCGAGTACACATCCTAGGGGCTTTATCAACATGTAACAGAGAGACAATAAGTATACATGTTAAGATAAAGAGCAACCAGATAGCGTACTATCTTGTCGAGCAAGAAAGTCCTACCTATATATATCCCAGCATCCACTACAATATACATCTCATGTACAGTAATGGCCTCTAGGGCATACATATAACTAACAGGTATCAGAGAACTAGGTTTTATCGTTCGTAGTGTAGGATGACCCTGGTATGATGGAGTAGGTAGCTTAAGCAGAGTGACGTAGCGTGTGTATGTTCCGCGGCATACTTACGACACGGTACTCCACCTAAGTGACCTTAGGACTTATTGATTGATATTCCTCCGTGATGATATACATCTTTGTGATTCAATTATTGTTTCCTTATCGAATCTTGTTTCAATTTCTAGCCCATATGCCGCCGAAGACTACGAGGGCACAGAGAGCGGCCGCGAGGGCCGAGGTCAGAGTTGACTCGTCTGAGGCGAGGACTAACCAGGGCGGTACGCCTGTTGTTCTGGAGCACATTGCTATGATTGGGGCTGGTATGCAGGACCTGCGCCAGATGATGGGGACTTTGGTAGAGGCTATTCGAGCGCAGGGGCAGGCTGTTGTTTCACCCGCTGCAGGGACCACGATGGTACCTACTGTTCCGGCAGTCACAGTTACAGCTCCGGAGGTTATTACTGTGTCACTGACAGAGTTTATGAGACTGAAGCCTCCGGTGTTCACTGGCACAGATACTACTGAGGATCCGTAGTCGTTTATCGACCAGATGGCCAGGATTTTTCATTCGCTCCGATGCTTCGATGAGAGATGGGTGGAGTTTATGAGCTTTCGTCTGGAGGGTCTGGCCCAGAAGTGGTGTGAGTCATTGGAGAGGGGCAGAGCCGCGGGTCTAGCTCCTATGACCTGGGCTGAGTTTGTGACGGTATTTCTCGCCCGTTTTCTTCCACCGAGCGTCAGGGATGCGCGAGCGCGTAGATTTGAGTCGTTACGCAAGACTCCGGGGATGACGGTGTCTGAGTGTGATGTACTGTTTACAGAGCTGTCAGTGTATGCTCCGTACTTGGTGGCGACTGAGGAGATGAGGGTGAATAGGTTTGTTCGAGGCCTGCTTACCCAATTGTTCCTAGCCATCAACACTCAGCATTGCGACACATATGCGGCAGAGGTGGATGCAGCCCTATTGGTTGAGGAGCGTCTTTCTGAGTCGTCAGTTGCTCCGGAACTGAAGAGGGTTCGTACTGGTGATCCGTCAGCGAGGCGGGCGTTTAGACGTCATGACAGTTCCCATTCAGATAGTGGAGGTTCGGGACGAGGTCGGCTTTTTAGCTCTTAACCTCAGGAGGGTCAGCAGTTTGTATCTGGATGTTACCGATGCGGGAGTATGGGTCATCGGGTTCGAGATTGTGCTGAGCCACGTGTGAGCGAGGCAGCTGTACCGCACGTTACCTTACCACCTTCTCCACCTCAGAGGGCATTGCCCCTTATGCCAGTTGTTGCTCCGCATCAGACTCTTGTGCAGAGAGGTCGGGGTCGCGGTGGTTTTGTACCGAGAGGGCGGGGTGGTAGAGGCGGAGGTTAGCCAGTTGCCGGTAGAGGGCAGGCTCGGGTGTTTGCCTTGACTCACCAGGAGGCTCAGACGTCCAATGATGTGGTTTCAGGTACCCTTTATGTATGTTATTATGATGCACATGTTCTTTTTGATCCGAGATCTACGCGTTCGTATTTTGCTACGCACTTCATGCCGAGGCTTGGCCAAGAGTCGTGTTTGCTAGATCAGCCGCTGGTCATGGCTACTCCGGTAGGAGAGTCGTTTGTTGCACGACACGTGTTCTAGTCATGTGTTGTCCGTATTGGGGACAGAGATTTTCCCGTCGACTTGATCCTTCTTGAGATGATGGACTTCGACATTCTGTTAGGCATGGATTGGTTAGCTACTTGCTACGTGTTTGTGGACTGCCGCGAGAAGACAGTCAGGTTTTGCTTTCCCAGCGAGTCAGTGTTGGTTGTGCAGGGGGACCGTGGTTCCACCCCTCACAGTTTGATTTCTGTCCTTTGCGCTAGTCGGCTTTTGAGGAGAGGATGTCGGGGATTCTTGGCTTTCATTCATAATGCTGGAGCCACAATGGAGTCGTTGGACCAGGTTCCTACCGTGCGAGAGTTTCCCGATGTCTTTCTCGATGAGTTACCTGGGATGCCGCCAAAGCGCGATATTGAGTTCTGCATTGATCTGATTCCTGGCACGGAGCCTATTTCTTTACCGCCTTATCGGATGGCTCCGGCAGAGCTTAGAATGCTTAAAGATCAATTGCAAGGGTTTCTTGATATGAGACTTGTGCGTCCGAGTGTTTTGCTGTGGGGAGCTCCTGTTCTGTTCGTCAAGAAGAAGTACGACAGTTTGAGGTTGTGTGTGGATTATCGTCAATTGAACCGAGTTACGGTGCGGAATAGGTATCCTTTACCTTGCATTGACGATTTATTTGATCAGCTCCAGGGGGCGAAACATTTTTCTAAGATTGATTTGCGTTCGGGTTATCATCAGTTGCGGGTTCGGAATGATGACAATCCGAAGACTGCTTTCCGTACGCGCTATGGGCACTATGAGTTTTTGGTGATGTCGTTCGGACTCACCAATGCGCCAGTAGCGTTCATGGATCTGATGAACCGAATTTTCAGGTCGTTCCTCGACCAGTTTATTATAGTGTTTATTGATGACATACTGGTCTACTCTAGGAGTCGTAAGGAGCATGAGCAGCACTTGAGGATTACTTTGAAGATATTGAGAGAGCACCAGCTATTTACTAAATTCTCAAAGTGCGCATTTTGGCTTGATAGTGTGGATTTCCTGGGTCATGTCGTGACTGGTAATGGTATTCTTATGGACCCGAGGAAGATCGAGGTTGTACAGCTTTGACCCAGACCTGTATAGGTGACTGAGGTCCGCGGCTTTTTGGGCTTAGCTGGTTATTATCGCCGTTTTGTGCAGGATTTCTCGAGTATCACTGCACCGCTGACTGGACTGACCCGGAAGGGAGTTCTTTTTCTTTGGACTGATGCGTGCGAGCAGAGTTTTCAGCAGTTGAAGGCTTGGTTGACGACAGCACCAGTTCTATCTTTCTCTTCTGGATCGGGCGGATATGTTGTTTATTGTGATGCTTCTCGAGTGGGGCTCGGCTGTGTACTGATGCAGCACGATAGAGTGATTGCTTACGCTTCTAGGCAGCTGAAGAAGCACGAGCAGAAGTACCCCACTCACGATCTTGAGATGGCCGCGGTGGTCTTAGCGTTGAAGATTTGGAGACACTACTTGCACGGGGAGTCATGTCAGATCTTCACGGATCACAAGAGCTTGAAGTACATCTTCCAGCAGCGGGATCTGAATCTGAGACAGCGCCGTTGGATAGAGCTAGTGGAGGATTATGATTGTGAGATCCTTTATCACCTGGGCAAGGCGAATGTGGTAGCTAATGCTTTGGGTCGTAGGCCCAGGGGTAGCTTGTCCTAGTTGAGCGCAGTTCAGCATCAGTCTTCCGCAGATTGGCAGCTCTTGTGTGATGGTAGAGTGTAGTTCGAGTTCACTTCCGCTGGGGGACAACTTGCTCATGTCCGCACACGTCCACTACTAATTGATCGTATCCGTGAGGCGCAACCTAGTGATGCCCGTTTGTCTGAGATTCTTGAGCTTGTTCGACAGGGTATAGTTTCGGAGTTCATGATTGATGACCAGGGTGTGCTACGATGCGGAACTCGCTTGTGTGTAACAGATGCAGATGGGTTGAGACGCGGGATCCTAGAGCATGCACATCAGTCAGCCTTTAGCGTTCATCCAGGTTCCACCAAGATGTACCATGACCTGAGAGACTTTTACTAGTAGGAAGGGATGAAACGCGATATTTCGGACTTCGTTTTGAGGTGCCTGACTTGTCAGCAAGTCAAGGCTGAGCATCAGAGACCGGCTGGAGAGTTGCAGCCTTTGCCCATTCCGGAGTGGAAATGGGAACAGATTTCCATGGACTTCATTGTGGGTCTACCCTGGACCAGTAGAGGGTATGACTCCATTTGGGTGATTGTTGACCGGTTGACGAAAGCGGCTCACTTCCTTCCAGTGAAGACCACTTTCGGTTATGCTCAGTATGCTCAGTTGTATATAGATGAGATTGTGCGTTTGCACGGTGTTCCCACATGCATAGTATCCGACAGAGGCACCCAGTTTACTAGCCGTCTTTGGCAGAAGCTTCAGGAAACTTTGGGTACTCGGTTGAGTTTTAGTACCGCTTTTCATCTACAGACCGATGGTCAGTCGGAGCGGACTATTCAGACTCTGTAGGATATGCTCCATGCATGTGTGCTTGATTTTGGTGGCAGTTAGGATCGTCACTTGCCGTTGATTGAGTTCTCCTACAACAACAGATTTCAGGAGACTATTCAGATGGCACCTTTTGAGGCTTTATATGGTAGGAAGTGCCGATCGCCAGTCTGTTGGACTGAACTTAGTGAGAGTCTGGTTTTGGGACCCTAGCTAGTTCAGGAGATTACGGAGAAGATCCAGCTGATTCAGGACAGGATGAGAGCAGCCCAGTGCAGGCAGAAGTCTTATGCCGACCGTTGTCGTCGCACTTGAGTTCGCGGTGGGGGACCATGTATTCCTGAGGATTTCTCCGATGAAAGGCGTTATGCGATTTGGGAAGAGGGGGAAGCTCAGTCCCGGATTTATAGGTCCTTTCGAGATCCTTGAGCGAGTGGGATCCGTTGCTTATCGTTTGGCGCTCCCGCCCAGTTTTCCGGATGTTCACCCCGTTTTGTGTCGATGCTTCGTAGATACCTTCATGATCCTTCTCACATGATTCAGCATGAGACCGTTCAGCTTGATGGTGATCTTTCGTTCACCGAGCAGCCGGTAGTTATTTTGGATCGGCAGGTGAAGAAACTTCGGTCAAGGGTCTTGCCGTCTGTGAAGGTTCTTTAGCGTAGCCCTACTAGTGATGAGATCACTTGGGAGGCCGAGAGCGAGATGCGGAAGAAATTCCCTCATCTCTTCGAAGGTACGCATAGTTAAAATTTTAATTCGGGTACCGAATTTCTATTAGTCGGGAGATTGTAACGTCTTAGAAATCGTTATGCGAATTTTTCCGTTTTAGGATAAAATTGTTGGTATTTTCCGTTTTAACCCGACTGTGATCAAACGCCCATATACACTTGCCAGCACCTAGTTTAGCTAAAATAAAACTAGTGCGCAAGCTTTGGGGTATATGGGACGTTTTGGTTCAATTTGAATTTTTCCCAATTTTAATATTATTTTAATGCGGTATTCATATTTTGGGAAATTTCTCTTAAGTCATCTTTTCAACAAATTAAGTTTGAGTTAATAAAACCCTTCACATAGTTTATAGATATTTGTTGTGCAAATGAATTAAGTTTTAAAAGATAAGAAAAAGAATGCAAGAGGTGGCTTCATGCATGAATGTGCAAGTGAATTCATTAAATTTCATTTATTGCTAGAATGAGCTAGAAAACCCTACACAATTCATCATATCTCTTCCCTTGGCCGAATTCCTCTTCTTCTTTCTGCCCTTGATCTTTCTTCTACCATTTTTCAACAATCCTAGAACAATAAATCTCCAAAATTCTCAAAATAAATCTCAATATTACATCAAGTCTTGGTTTTTGCTTCTTGATCACTTGGACCTAGGAAAGCTTGGATCTTGGGAGCAAGAGTTGTTAGGTATAATCCCTAATCTGTTAATTAAGAGTTTTTGTGATGGGTAGCTCATTGGTTATGGTTTATAACACGTAAAGTATCGATTAGAGCAATATCGTATTTTTAGTGTCCTTTTTGAACCTCAGTGAACTGCTGTTACCTGAAATTTTTACAGAAAAATCAAACAAAATTGTAGTGATGTGCTAGTGACCCTGGAGTTCCACCTGAGACCCGAGCACCACCCCACCGGCATCGGCCGGCGACCCCTTTGACGAATTCCGACGACGCCGGCTATTGAGGGAGGTGTTAGGGTTTGATATTTGTAGGTGGCTATCTGCTGTTGTTTAGGGGTGTTTGGTACTGTTTACTTTTTTAGTATTTACAGTATGAAAAATCTGGGATCACTTTCCTATAATATAGTGTTTTGAATCCGCGTGTTACGTAATCCGACACGAACCGTGATCTTGTGCAGCAGCTGCACTTGGGTAGTTGTGGTGGTATCGTTACGCACGTTAACCACTAGATGGACACTCGTGAGTTAGATTAGTGTTGGTTCGTCGTTTAAAACGTAGTTTTATGTTATATTGGTCGATTTCTGAGATTTTGCTCTGTTTATGTGTTTGTGAAATTATAGCGTCGCAAGCGGGGACTTCGGACGCTGCGAACAAGGGGAAGCAGGTGGTCGAATTTTCATAGCTTAAGACCATCGGTGAGTAGATTTAACATCTACGGGGAAATCACCCGTATGGCGTTAATCGTCAGGGCTAGATATGATATGATATTAGCCGCATTTGTATATGCTCATATAGAGATGATGCATGCATTTCATTGCATATAGCTACTTGTTGTTCCTGAAACTGTATTCGTTGTACACTGCACTATTATTGACAGTCCATGTTGCACGAGCACTAATGATATGCTACACACACACTGTCGGTAATTGCCATGATACGCACACCACAAATATTCGTTGATATACCTTGGTAGTGGTTAGCGACATAGAGGCAATTATTCTTGTGCGATATATAGCATACCTGTATACCTACATGCCTATACATATGCCATAGTATATTTACTTGCTCGCACATATACTTTGCTATTGTTACATGATTAGCTTGTTATAACATATATATCGTTGGAATGGGACGCTATATATATATATATATGTATTTTGGATTTGGATTTTGGGAACCGCGAAATATATTTAATGACTTGATGCATTTAAATAGCGTATTTTTCCCGTGATATGCTCATATTGATGTTTATGTTGCATATGCTATTTCACATGGATTTACGCATTGAGATATGTTTTCATGCGATTTGGGAATTTTAAGTGTCGATATTAGGCACTTATATTCTTAGAGATATATGGATATCAGAAAGACCGATTCGGGGAACACAAGTTTCGAGATTGGATACGTGGGTTTCGAGGAACGTATGGATATCATAAAGACCGATACGTGGAACACAAGTATCGAAGTAGGATACTTAGGTTTTGAGGAACGTATGGATACGAGTATTTACGTGTCGATGTTAGGCTCTGGTTTTCATGATGTTTTAGAGTGTCGATATTTGACACTCAGGTTCCATGAGACTTCCAGGATTTGAGGGCCGATCCGAGGGCCGATTTCAGTATTTTTGGGATTTGGGGTGTTGTTGATTTACACCGGGCTTTTCCATGGTTATGATTTGTGCATGAGATTATTTATTTTCCTGCACTCAGTACTCAGTTAATATGCACTTATTTATGTAGATATAGTACCTGGTGGTGTACCTTGATCATGTCACGACCCGAAATTTGGCACGTGACAGCCCTAATACTACGCAACGCCTACAGACGTAACGCAGCAAAAGAAAGCCAAAACCCAGAAATCTAAACCATTAAAAATACAAGGAAAGATAATAGAAGTTTTGAAACATTTGAAATCACAACCCAAATTCTTTAAAAATCCAACTTTATTTCTTTAAAATTTTGACAGTACCTCCTTTGTAAAAACTAGCCCCAAAAATGGGTACAACATAAATAAAAGTAAATCATCCCCAAACGGGAGAAAAAACATGCCCAAAGGAGGAAAACAACCACCACAACAAATATACGACGCCGAAGCGAAGAAATAAAAGACGATAGAAAGAAAAACTGTATAAAAGACAATAAGTCACAAATAATATACAATATCGTCCGCACACAAGTCTCTAAGTCAACAAAATATAGTAGATGGAGAGTAGGATACAGCGAATATACAATACAATACGAATAACGACAAAACCCACCTAAGCAAAACAGCATACTGTGAGCCGATGCGGTATCCATAGCAAAAGATGATAAATAGATGAATAGCCTGCCTCGACTACTCTAGGGAACACCCTGCAAAACAACTGTGGCACAACAGGGGTGAGTTGCCAACTCGTGAATAGTAAATAACATATGCAGGTAATCGCAAGTATGCACGTACAGCGCGAATCTAACATATGCAATTAAATAGAAATAAAAGGTCGCATGAATGCAATAATCATGAAAGGTACACTAACAGGTACTACTAATACATGAAATAGTGCATAAATAAAGGTATGTAAATGCAACAGTCATGAAAAGTACTCTAACATGTACTACTAATACATGAAGCAGTGCATAAACAATAAATATGGAGTATGGAATGAAATATGTCATTTCCATGGAATCCTTACATCGTGGTAGAATCACTATCCATCAAGACAAATCCAAATCCCAATTCCTCAAATCAGCCCCCAAATTGGCTCTCATATCCAATAAGTCTCACAAATCCTGTATGTACAATATCGAATAAATCTCATACATCCTGAAAGTACAACTCAGCAATCTCATTTATATATCCTGTATCCAATCTCAAATAAATCCCCTATATCCCAAATCCAATATCAAGTAAAATTGTAACACCCTAAATATAATTGCAAGAATAAATATGATGATGTATATAAATTAATGTCAATACACATATATTAGCGTCCCATTCCACTAATATTGGTGTAAGGGCATATATAACAGCGTCCTAACCCACTGTTATATATACAAAGAAGTAAAAATGTCAATACACATATATTAGCGTCCCATTCCACTAATATTGATGTAAGGGCATATATAACAGCGGCCTAAACCTCTGTTATATATACAAAGGCGTAAAAAGGAATATCATGAAACCAATGTGTCAAGCATCGACACAGAAATGCTGATCTATCAGGTGCTGTCCCCATGACTGGCCCCTGATAGGTACGTATCATACGCTATCCCGAAAAGCACAAGTGCCTAGCTCTGACCCTCGTCTTTCCACGTATCTATACGTACATGACTCCCGTCGGCATCCGCATGATAACCACCGAGTAATTATTAATGTCACCAGTAGGCACTTGCCCACCTTCTAGGCTCAATCGGCAAGGTCCATCGATCATCTTGCCGAGAGGAACCGTATCGGGCCCCACCATGTACCCTCATACGGCATCCACTCCTCGTATGGAGTATATAATCAGAACCGATAAATCTCATGGTGGATGCTGAAATACCACATCATGGGAAACCGTTTTTTTTCCAATAATGCATAATTTCATGAACTCCCACGGTCCCCAAATCCATAAAACATCATGAAAAATCCATAAATCAAATGCGAAAATCCATGAATATAATATATGCAACATAAACTGAAATGTAAGCATATAAAGGAAAAGCCGCTAATTAACTGCAACAAGTTAATATAAAACATCATGCGGTTCCTATTTTATCCAATTCTAAATAACATAAAGTAAAGATAAATATGTAGCTACAACTGTTGTATGTGTAAACATAAAGGTATAGCAAGATATGTGTATCTACCTATAAGTAATGATGTAATATACCTCCCTGGGTATAAGTAAAATATGTGTGCAAAGTATACCTGTAGCTATATCATTAAGTGTGTATGTACCTATCACTAATGGTACAATACTCTATAGGTATACAGGTATCTAGCATATAAGTATATGAAGGCATATGTGTAAGCATGTAGATATACAGGTATGCTATATGTCATATGCGATAAGAAATATGAATCAATGTCACAATGTCCCTAACACGGCAATATCATGTCTATAAGTGGTTTGTGTGTAACATGGCAATTATTGACGGTGTGTGTAGCATACAATCAGTGCTCGTGCAACATGAATCATCAATAATATGTGCAGTATCCTAAGGCTACTAGTCCAAGCACAACAATAGCTAAGCAGTAGGGTGAATGTGCAATTCTAACATGACATAGAATATGCGACAGAAAGAACATCTCTAGCCCAGACGCATAACGCCATGCGGGCGATTCCCCTGTAGATGTTAAATCTACTCACCAACGCTCCAAGCTAGGTGAATCTTACCACCTGTTTTCCCTTTGTAGCAGTGTCCGAAGTCCCCGCCTGCGAACCTGTAACATAATACGATAAAACAAGTATATATTAATAATAGACCCAAAATACATACAATCTACACGGACCAACACGACACACATACGTACTCTAAAGGGTTCGTGTTGTAGCTAACGCGTATAGTGACACTACGAAACCAACTCAGACCAACAGCAACACGTAACACGCATCATATCGCATAACGTATCGCACGAAACGAAACACTAGAAACACACAAGCGGTCCCAGATTTTTCTGTACCAGTAATCTGTAAAAATTGAAAGTGACATGAGACTACAAATAACCCTAGAGACCCCTACCCAAAAACCCAAACCCCAACTCCCCAGTCTGGCCGCAAATTGCGGCCATGACCATTAAATCTACGGCCTGAACATGGTGGAATTGGCTCGTATTTTGTGGGTAGGTTCTAGGTCACTACACTAGGTTACTGTCAAGTCAATTTTTGCAACAAGTACCTGGTTTAACAGCAGATCATCCGAGACCCCAAAACAACACTAAAAATACGATATTTACCCGAAACGATACGATACACGATAAAAATTGAAACTTTAAAGCTAAGAAACACAATAAACATCTAAAGAACAGAAAGGGAATATTACCTAACCAAAAGAACACAAAGATCCTAGCTTTGCATGCTGCTAGGCATCCATGAGGCAAAAAGTGAAGAAAGATATGATTTTTTTGAACTTTCTGAAGGATTTGATGAATTTTGGTGGGGGAAAAGAGAGTGTTCAGTTTAATGAAAGAGAAGAAGAAGGAACAAATGAGATAGAGAAAAGAAAGAGAGGAAATGATGAAGAGAGAAGGAGGTGAGTGTAGGGTGAGGAATGAGGGTGAGTGTATCACTAGCATTAGTGCATCATAAATATTTTCACGCACACCTCACCACTCTAACACAAATATCTCTCTCTCTCAAAACCTAGAAGCTTCTCACAAAAGATCAAAGGAAAAGATTAAGGGTTGGATTAAACAAGAATTAGGTTAAGTGTCAAGGTTGCTAAGAACAAAATTAGCACAATCAAATCCTCACACTTTACGTGCACACGTGCGTGCATGCATATAACAAATAATAATAAATTATTAATTAAATGTTATAAAATGTGAGGAACCCTAATTGGTAAACGTTTTACAGTAAACCCGCATTAACGTCTAAACGAACACTAACCGAAATCTAAGGCATTACAGATCATGACAGTCGCATATTCATATTGTCATACTCATGCTACAAGCTTACATGCTATTGATCATTGATGTTGGTGCATACTTGCGATTTCAGTATGATGTTATTTATTATTCATGAGTTGGCAACTCACCCCCGTTGTGCCACAGTGTTTTGCAGGACTTACCCTCTGAGTAGTCGCGGAAGGGCGTCTTATCATCTCTACTTTTGCGGATACCGCTACGTTTGGCTGTGAGGCCGTTGCTTTTAGGTGGGTTTGCGGTTATCTGTTTGTACATTGTATATCTTTTTGTTGGATCTAGTATTCTCCATCTACCACTTTTTTTATATGACTTAGAGACGAGTTGTGAGGATTCAGTGTTGTATTATTATTTTTGGTGACTTTGGATGTCGTGTTCATGGGAGCCGGTTTGTGAAAAGTTTACTTCCTTATACAGTTTTCTTTTATATTTCTTCGCTTCGGCGTCGTATATATATTTGTGGTGGTTGTCTCCGCCGTTGGGCGTGATTTGCTCCCGTTTGGGATGCTTTATATATTATCTATGTTTTACCCGTTTTCGGGGCTAGTTTTTACAAAGGAGGTGCTGCCGAAATTTTCAAGAAAGAAAACTAGAGTTAGAGATTTTTCTTGTGATTTTCCGAATGTTTAAAACTATGTTTTTCTCCGTTGATCCAGTTTTGTATGGTTTAGATTTCTGGGTTTTCGGCTTACTTAAGTTGCGTACGCCTGTAGACGTTACGTAGTTTAATTGCCGGTTATGGGCCAAATATTGGGTCGTGACAAATAAACACAATAATGAATAATCTATATCAATATATATTTGTGTCATACAGTTTTGCCATTTGAAATAACACGAATCGTGGTGTTTAGAAAATAAGGGCTACGGTGTTTTAGGAAAGATGCGTCTTTTGAAAATATCCGTATAATCTCTTGGCCTGTCTTCAAAATACTCACGATTCGTTAATTTTGAAAAAGGTATGACTCGAGTCTAGTCTGACATCTACAAGTAATTGCAGGACCAAACGAACCATCTAACCGAAAGGGTAAGGGTTTTACCTAACTCTGAGTCGAAACATATAAATATAATAGTCGGTGATCCCGCCTCAATAATATCACGTACGATACAATTAAAATATAATATGACATCCTCGAGTCAAGAGTACGGATCTATCATCAATATATAACTCGTACGGTAAATCCTTCGCACGGCATCCCAAATCTGGGTACGGGTCAAATATCACATTTATCTCATCTCTCATCTGGTATCCTTTTCGTCATATATCATGATCTGGGGAACTGATCTAAGTCTAGTACTATACTGATACCATCTACAATATAAGAATGCGTGTGTATGAAAACACCACGCCTAAAGACCCACTAAACATCGTGTCGTATCTCATAATACGAACCACATCATATCACCGATCGCATGGCCTCAATCCCAAATCTCATCGACTCATCTCCAATCCTAAGTACTATCCTCATAATCCATGTATATGCATACGTATATATATATATATATATACATACATAGTCCCATACCTATGTGTATATGTATATATATACATATCCCCATATACCCATATGTAAATAAAAGTATGCAAGTGTGTGTGTGTGCGCGTGCGTGTGGGTATAAACCTATTATAGGGTTCGCGACTAAGATGCTATGCTCGTTTACTTCTAATTACCCTAAACTAAACCATGAATACATAATCATATCTTGATCATCATCCATGTATCATAAACCACATATATATCCATTTATATATATAAGCTATACTACGAACTGCGGGGGTGTTATACGCCATCAACCCGACTTCCCCCGTAGATATATATATCTACTTATCTTCTCTAGCTTGCCGATGTCGATGTCGCCATAATCTTCTTTATCTTCTCGAATCCAAGTGGGGGTACCTATATATATACCCAATTCGCAAATAAGTAATAAAATCAAGCCGGAAAACCAAAACGGCACACGTTTCGCTCATAGGTCAAAACCTATAGTCTCGCATGCAAAACACGACCAATAACCCTAGTCGTTGGCGTTCAAACGCCACACGATAGAAACACAATGTCGAATACCAAAACCAATTTCATAAAAACCCGCAAAACGAAACCAGCAACTTGGAAAACATACTCCAGATTTTACCTTAAGTCAAATTATCCAATTTTGCATATGTAGAGAGTCTATTTTACTGGAGATAAAGCCACAGAACAAATACGAATCCAAAATATCGTACCCTGGCCGCAATTTGAGGCCAGATTGATTAAATCTGCGTCCAAGGTGAGGGATATGGGGCTAGGGTTTCAGGGGTACCCTTCTGGTCACCTGCACACATCACTGTACTTGCTAAATATTTTTCAGGTCACCCAGGTGTTAGCAGATTTCATTATACACACAATTTCCATAAAATCTGTGGATGTCGGGGTTTTCAAAGTTTGGGTTTGGGGTTCTACTCTCGGGTTTTAGTCCAAAATGTTATCACTAAGGGGTTTAAGGTCACTACTAAGTCAATTACACTATCTCAAAACAAAATCCCTTCAAACCCTAACTAGGGATTTCAAAGTTCACCAAACCGCATCAAAACACATCTAGACTTGTATGGGTGGTAAGGTAATGGAAATACAAAGCTAATGGTGCAGAAATTACCTCATTTGGCAACTCAAGAAAAATTTTTGAGTTGCCCCAAGTGTCCAAAATCCTTGATTTCTTGGTCCAAAATATAGCTTGAGAGCTTGTGCACATTTTTATGAAGTGGAGATAAGGTTTTGGGTTGTTTTTGATGGTGCTTTGTGGCTTGAAGAGGTGGAGGGAGATGGGGCAGCAGCCCAAGTGAGAGGGAGAGAGGAAAGAGATGAGAATGATGAAGTGTGGAGAAAGCCATGGTCAATAGAGACCCATCACCCTGTCTCTCATGCCCATCCCTCATTATAATATCCTTTCTTTTCTTTTCTCTTTTAAAAAAATCAACAACAATGCATGATAAAATAGAGAAAAGACCATGATAAAAATGTAACAAGTGTTAAAAATGACATGTGCATGTCATGTGCACAAAACACGTTTAATGCGCGATTAGCGATATTTAATCGCGGTTAGCATTAAAATAGTGTGTAATAAATCATAAAATTTCATAATTTGAATAAATCACATAAAGCACCCTCTCTTCAGTAATTTCCATAATTTTCCAAATTTTCCCCAATTTATCGGTATTTACTTATATCGCCATATTAAAATATTCTATATATTTATTATTTAATTATAAAAATTCCCAAAATAATATTTTATTTTTCTGAAATGTTACAGTCTTCCCCCTTAAAGGAATTCGGTCCCCGAATTTAAATTTAAACCCCTCAAATACTAAAACATTTCAGTAAAAGTCCAAGTCGTCGGGGCTCCGAAATCATCAATACATAAAACGCATCGTAGCGCAATGCATGCGCATGAACAATGAGAAGATAACTCAAAATCAAAACTCCGTCAAGTATCCCGCAATCATCGGAGTCATGGGGAATACATCAATGTCTAAATCCAATACGAAAACCTGCATGATATATATATCGAACTGTACATGTAAACCTCTGAACCAAATGCATGCCAAATCTTTCATATTGCTGTGCGATGCGCGTATCGCGGCACTGTGGCGGACGCCTATTGTAAGAAAATAACTATATATATACTTATCTTTTGTTTAATATGTATGTCCCGCCGTTTTGAAAACAATTTAGAAGGGTTTCCTTGTTTTAAACGTTTTGTGTCATCTCAGACACGTAGGTAAATACTGAGACTATAGCCCCCTTTTTGGAATTCCCTTCGATAACTATCAATGCATGCAAAATATATCAAGGTAATGTCCTCTGACTCGTCCTGCTCAGTACGAAAACAAATAGTATATATCATAAAACGTACTGCTCCATAAGAAATCCATCCCAAACTATGCATATGAATGCTACGTGCGTCTGGTACGCACGGAAATCGAAATCAATAAAATGTGTCATACATGTGCACAGAAATAAAATCTAAGTGCAACGAATGTGCACGAACACCTGTCAAGGGCAACTAGTGTGCCTGACAGCCAAAACCAGGTGCATCTGATATGCACGAAGAATCTTGATTGAGTGCATCTGGTGCGCATCAAAATCGCATCAAGGGCCTAAATATGCGCAATAATCCAAATCCAGTGCATAAGGTGCACGAAATCAATATCGAATATCGCAATCGAAATCGACGGTATACAACACATCTCAATCCCAATCCAAATTAGATATATCGTGGTATATAATCTCACAACCATGGGTATCAGCGTGCACAAAATCGAATCAAAATACTAAAAGTGTATGAAAACTATGCCGAAAGCATAAGTCAAATCACATGCAAACCAAAGGCATGAAATCAAAATCAATATCTCGAATGATATCTAATCAAAGTCAAGTGCTACTGTGGTGCACAAAATCTCAATCATGCAAATAAATCGCTCAAAATATCAGGCATGAAATCAAAATCAACATCTCAAATATCATCAATCGAAGTCGAGTGCAACTGTGGTGCACAAAATCTCAATCCAGTGCGACTAACATGCACGAATAAAATCTAAATCAAGTGCATCTGATGTGCACAAAATCCAATATTAAGCGCCTAATATGCGCAAAAATCCAACCCAAGCACATTAGTCCGTGAAAAGTAGCTGGTGCAGTAACATGCATAAAAACGAACATCAAGTGCACACGCGCACAAAACACAAATCTGGGAACACAAATGCTCAAAAACATAAATCGGGTGCAACCAAGGTACGGAGTATAATTCCGGTGCAACCAATGCACAAAATACCTAGCTAGTGCAACAAATGCTCGAAATATGAATCTGGTGCATCCAGTGCATGAAATACAATACAGTGCAATAATCGCACAAAATACAAATATGGTGCATCAAGTGCAAAAAATACCAACTCCGGTGCATCCAGTGCACGAAATATCAAATAGAGTGCATCCAGTGCACGAAATGCCAAATACAGTGCATCCAGTGCACGAAATACCAAATACAGTGCATCCAGTGCACGAAATACCAAATACAGTGCATCCAATGCACGAAATACCAAATACAGTGCATTCAGTGCACGGAATACAATATGGTGCAACAATGCACAGCGTAAAAACCTAGTGCAACAACTGCACAAAATACAAATCGGGTGCACAAGCGCACGGAAATGCATCAATAACTCAAAGGCGTATAAAAAGCAACACCGAGTGTGCCAAGGTGTATAAAATCATAAACGCGTGCAACTGCGTGCAAAAAAACACGTCTCCACACACTGCAAGCACATATAAGCTATACTGAGTGCAAAAACCAAATCGAATGCATACCACCTGCACAAAAATCAAATCAGCTGTATGCAATCCATGAAATCATAAACATGTGCAGCCAAGGCACAAAACTGAATCAAGTGCAATAAACCTGCACAAATCATAAATCAACACAACGGTGTATAAAGCATATCTCAAGTGCAATAACTGTGCACAAAATGTAAATACTCAGTAGGTGCAGCCATGGTGCACGAAAATAAATATCATGAAACTCAGTCATCAAAACTCAATCATGCGAATAGATCGCCCAAAATACCGAAATCATATATGGAGGAATAGTCCCGCTCAAACACATCCTCTAAGGGTCTCTGGCCAACTGTCGTGGTCACTCATAACATGTCTCGTCGACGATGCCAAACTCTGGCCTGCTGGGTGTGCGTAATATGACCACTCCTGGGTCCAAGTTTCCTCGTATAATATTCCAGAAAGGTCCTGTCGAAGTCTCTCCCAAATCTCGTTTCTGTCGAACTGCCCGGAAATCATTGTCCTTTACTAACTCTATTTCTTATTCCGGAACGGCTGCATACTCATCACGACTCCTCCTGGAAGATATATCCTTATATAACGCCTTTGTATGCGTGTCACATCTCTGATGTCGGCGGAGTGGAACGCCATCTCATCAAGATCTCGTACGAACCTCTTACTCCACTTTTCTCTACTGCCGACTGCTTCAGACTTGCCTCATATTGGCTGCATGGACCGTGTTCCAACGGCTATACTCGTATCTGGAGTCTCCCAAGCAATGCATCCCATCACATAGCATCCGAATGAAATCGAACCATCCGATCGATTCGTCAAAATCTCATAATCCCCCAAGAGCTCAACATCTTGGGTACAGTTTAATAGTATCGAGTACATACCACAACACCGGTGGACCAGCCGTAGAAGGGCAAACCCAAGCCTCACTAATGGCACCGCGGAACTGCCGCAAACCCTAAGGCTCAAAGGCTTTCACATGGTCATTATGTCGAGTTAGGGTTTTCATTCTTCTAGAGGGTCCATAGAATTGCTTGCATGTCTTTCCGAATACTTTAAACTTGGAATATGGGTTTCTGACATTCGATCGCCTCTATCGACTCTCAACGTACCTGCGTGAAGTCGTCTCTAGCTGGAATCAATCTATCTGATGACTTCGCATCAGGGTAAGCGAACGAACCACATGTCCTAGTCATTCATCCTCGGGTGACTAGCGACCTGCTATCATATCTCTAAGTATATACTCATGCTGCAGTAGCTCCAACATCTGGGGCGATATCTCGTCATTCGCAGCAACAACTGGCTCATTCTTCTGCACGCTGAACAGTGCCTCAATCATCATGAATAAGAGATACATCAATGGTCATCACGTTCTGGCTGGCCTCTATCAGTGGCGCAATCTTCTGGTGCAAATCTGCACGTCCGAGAAATCTCATATCAGTGATCCATCAAACGCTCATAGCGCGAGAACGAAATAAAATGACGCCTCAATATTCAATCGTATGTCCCTGGAATCATGCCCTGGTCAGTCCTCGTCCGTGACGAGCTAGTGCTGACCGCAACTCTAGCCGTATCTCTCTCTGCCCGTATAATCGTGGCAGCAAAATCATAACCAATATCGATGAGGATAGATCATAGGAATGAATATAATAATGTGCAAGGAAATGTACATCATAAGGTTTCTTAAGTGGAGTAGCATATCGTAAGTATTCCGCGGAACATAAACATGGTACGTCACTCTCCTTAAGTCACCTACTCAATCAACCTAGGTCAATCTATGCGACGAAAGTTTGGGTCTAATACCCTCTCGACCAAGTCTAAGTTTCGTAAGGTCAAGCCTAGGTTCCGAAAATATATACGTCCTAGACTCCGCATAGTCAAACATAGACTCGAACCAAGGTTAACCTAGCGCTCTGATACCAACTTTGTCATGACCCGGAAATGGCACGTGACTGGCACTTGAATCATATGAAGTCTATAGGGCTCCATCTAATTCAAGTAAGCCAAAATCCCAGAAATCTAAACCATTTTTAAAGAAAGTGTTTTGATAAAATAAGCCGAATATGCATTTTTAAAACATCACTTCTTTTCTGAAAATTTCGGCAGAGTTTCCTTGGTAAATACTGGCCCCGAACGGGGAACAATATGATAAAAGCATATATAATGATAAAAGGCATCCCCAAGGGGGAGCTAGCTCTTCGTCAATCGACGGCCATAACCACGCAAGCAATATAATAAACAACGCCGAAGGGCGAGGATCAAAACTCAAAAGGAAACTCAAAACATCAATGAAAACCATAATAATACAACGTGCGACTCTAAGGTCGAAAGAATATACAACTCTGGTCTCTAAGTCTGAAATAAATATACATATCTGGTTGATGGAGTTTACTAGATACAACCGAATAAAATAAAGTACAATGGTGGTCACGATACAAGTGAACCCACCTACTCAAGCAAATCACTCGGAATGGAAGCGGTGTGCCAGCAAAGTCGTAACGAAACCTGTACGACGAAACTTGCAAGAAACTGTGGCACAACGGGGGTGAGTTGCCAACTCGTGAGTAGAAAACATCACAGAGAAGAAATCGTATGTATGACTCAATCCTAGGTCAATACGATCAAATATATATAATCCTCAATGATAAAGTATGAAGCATGAAAAGGTGGTAAGGGTAAACATCTATACATAAGTGTAATCCCATGTGCTCGTGTCAGTGCCTCAGGTAGCAATATATCATACGTATGAGGTATGAATGTAATGTAATGAAAACAGAATACATGTAAATGAAGAAACAATTTTCTTGTTTTAGTGAGATTTCTGTTTATATAACACGAGGTATCATCAATAAAATCAACATAATCAGTGTCTAGCATCGACACAAAACATAAAATCCCAATATCTCAATATCTCAGGCTCCGGCTATCCGGACTGGCCTGTATCATCAAATCTCAATACCTCAAATCTTAATACCTCAAATCTCAATACCTCGGGCTTCGTCAGTCCGGATCGTCCCATATCATCAATCACACGACCTCGAACGGTATCCTCCGGATATCCGTCGCGCCAAACAATCACCGGTAGGCAGTCTGCCCCTGCCAGGCTTATCATCCTCCATGAAATCACTCTCGCCCCGGGGTACCATACCGGGTCCACCATGTACCCGAAACGGTTCCTACTACTCCTTGAATCGGGTTTCGAAATCCAACAGCTATCATGAAAACCCATGGTGGACGACTCATACATCACGAGAAAACCACAACTTGCATTTTAAAAAGAGGGAGAGAGAGAGAGAGAAGTTTATGTATATATTCTTGCGGATTTCCCCCAAATCCCAAAATCTCATGAAAATCGGAAATCCAAAATCAAGAGTAAGTAAACTGTGAATATCGGTATAAAACCCCAAAATACTGCATAACCAATGAATATATGAATGAATCTGATATCATGCAATGAGTTCAATAGTTAAACTAGCATATGGGAGCGATAACATATTGCAACTATCAGCTAGCAGACTATGTCAATGAAATAATATTCACTAAAGTGTAGGACACTCGATAGACTTTCAAAACAAGAGTTGTGGGATTCAACTTGGGACGGGTAGGTTTGATTTGGAAGGGGGTACATCTCACTCTCTCCACTCAAATTCACAGCCTGTCCTGCCGCCTCATCATACATTGAAAAATTAGGAGCTAGTTGAAAACTAGCTACCGGGTCAGTAGGTTGTATGAGAGTGGCCATGGACGCATTCAAATCCATCATCTGGCGGCTTGACGCTACCCTAAAGTCTTCCAATGACTGTTCCAGACTAGACATGGGTTGTGAAGGGGTTTCAGTAAAAAATTCAAAGTTGTTTGTATACTGAAAATTCCCAAAAGGCTGTGTAGAAGCAATGTCTAGGGAAGTTGCAAAAGTTGGGTAGGACTGGTAGGAATTGAATGGTTGGACAGGGGTAGGATCAACAGGTGGATAAGAAGGTGAATGAAATTGTTGATCCCGAGAATTTGAAGTGGTGAAAGGAGTGAAAGATCGGCTACGGGATTGTTCAATACGTTCAGCGATGGACAAAGGACGACTTGCAGAAGGGGTATCAACATGAGCGGGTGCGGGAGGTTGAAAAGGTTGATACAAAGTGGAATGAGGAGTGCAAGTGTTTGTCCTAGACGCTGCTATGCGATCCTTCAGTGAAACTTTGGGCATGGAGGGGTCGTTCGATATTCGGCCAAAGCAAGAACCGTAAGAAGTAATGTCTGGTTGTGGGTACCAAAGTTCGGCAAGTGTTTTGCGAGGTGGGGTACCCATGATATGAAGAGAGAGAAAGAAAGGCAGAGAAAAGAAGGGGAAAAAAGAATGTGATAAATTTTTATTTTTTTTTAGTTTATATATTAACAAAAGAAAAAAAAACAATATGGACAAAAACAATCACGACGCAAAAATACCACACACCTAATCGTTCTACGGTTCATCTAGGTCAACTAGACTTGCTCCAGAACTTGATTGTCGAAGTAAAACTGTGTCGAGAAACAGGCTCAAGATACACTGATCACGAGGCTAGGTAAGTGTAGAGATAAGGGGAGGTTTTCCAACGCTTTCGCGAAGTTCCTTAATTAAATAACCCTTTCTCTTTTGGCGGTTTCGCCGTTAACACTTTCCTAGACACCCCGTAAACAATATACCGTTAAGCAAGGTTCTAAACACAGTTAACTTCTCCTAGTGAGCGCGAAGTCCTTAAGGCTTAAAGTCTAGTTTCTTTTAAATTTTGTGCGGGTAAACGTTATGCTCAAGTTCGTGATTTGTGGGCCACGGAAAAGGTGATGAAATCATTTACCGTATGTTGTGGGGTTCGCTTGCCCTTAAGTCCGTATTAATGTATGCAATGCGCAATTCAAAAATTCTATAAAGAATCAAACAATCGTTTTTTAGTTTAAGCGCGGCGCTGCAACAAATACGGGTTAGTCAATTTTTTTAGCGTTTGCTAGCGAACTTGCAAAGAATCCTGCAAAGAATAGTATATTGGAAGCGTCGGATTTGAGAAGAAGGTGTTAGTAAAGTACGTACCGTTAAGTTTTAGGTTAGGAAACCCCCGTTGAATCAAATCCGGTAAGCTTAAAAGGTTCGCTTGCGCGGGTCAAACTACCCGGATCTTTGGCACTGTACTTCGTAATCACCTTTGCCTTGAATGCACACTTTGCTCCCCACAATCGCAGTTTGCAAATACGCAAAAATCTGCACACTTGCCCACAAAAATGATCAAAAAAAAAACAAAAAGAATATATTTTTTTTTTATAAATATATACAAAAAGAATATTAACCCGAATAACAAGAAAGAAAATACGCTACCGTCTCCCCGGCAACGGCGCCATTTGATTGAAAGAATTAAAGTTTAACCGCAATCAAGACGGTGTCGCTTTGCAGCTAGCCGGTTGAGCACGGGTCGATCCACAGGGAGATGGTTGTATGTCCTTTCTTGTCTTAGACGAGTCAATAAAGAATTTGTGTATGAGTTGTTCGATTCTATCCTAAGTGTATTATCTGCAAGTATAAAGTTGTTAAGAAAAAGATACCAGATTATAAGCTAAAGAAATCCGTACTCAAAACCTTTGAGCCGAATCTTGACCAATTGAAGCTAGAGCAATCGGCAACAACGTGGATTAGGGGATTTAAGCGCGGTATTCGTGGAATACGGCTTATTTACCCTTGTCCTTCCGTTCTTGTCTCTTGCTTTCGCCTCCGGCCAAACCGAACGCAACCGGTCGCGGTTAGGAATCACCGTTACCTTGTCAGGGTACGGTGCCTAACGGAGCACTTGCATATGGTTTGGGCGGAGTTCAATGGAAAATACGGGAAAAGGAAATGGCAAAGAAACATTAACTTATAATACCGTATTTCTTCTTAACAATAATAATTACATTCATTCACAAAAGAGAACCAAAAAGAGAGAACAAGAAGAAAAGAACAAAGAAAAGAAAAGATTACAAACAAGTAATTAAAGTGCATGAATAAAATTGCAAGAAAGTAAAGCACGATAATAATAAGCGAGTAATAAAATATAAGAACCATAGAACTCAAAACAAGCATGGGATCAATAGCCAACCCTTAAACTTGCAAGCTCAATCAAGAGGTTGCAAGATCAAGGGAAGGGTAGAGAACGCATGTGAATTGAAGCGCTAAGGCGAGAACGAAATGATACAACCCCTTGAGACCAATGACCAAAACTTAAACTTGCAAGCTCACTTAAGAGGTTGCAAGATCTAGTTAAGGTAGAGAGCTCAAGGGGGAAGCTAAACAAAAAGAATAATACAAAAACCTTCATCTTTATTCACATCCACAAAAAGCTCTCACTACAATTCATGGAAGAGGAATGAAGAAGAAGAAGAAAAAGACTAAATCCTAAAAGAAAGAAGAACAAAAGAATGACCCTTGGTTGAGCTCAGTTCTGCTGTATTTATAGGCAGGGAAAATGAAATCTAGGGCAACAAACTGGACCCATGTGAAAAGACCAAAATACCCACAAAAGTTGACAAGCTGCGGCGCCCGTACGGCCGCGGATCCGCCGCCAATACCCCCTATTGGCCGTGGATCCGCGGCCCTATGATGGAGTTAGGGCATGGGCTTTTCGGTACGGCCCTGGTCTACTGTCCCCTTCAGTGTGGTACATATATTTTCTTAAAATACATTCACATTTCTTCCAGAATTTCTGTTGAGGAAAGGTGGACTTTTGTGGATGCATTTGTCATGATTGCCTCGAGCTCCGCGTAGATTTCTTAGAACTTGTTGTTGCCATTGAGCCTTATGCATGAAGGTGACATTGATTCGACATTTTGTCTTCCTAAACTGGTATCTGGCAACATACGGATGACGAGCGGAGACCGTGTTTTCTCAGTGGTTGGCAGGAACCCGGATTTTGTCGTGTTTTCCATGAATTTCACCGTTTTAGAACCGAGAACCTGTATCCTGCAAATATGTAACAAACACGGATTACAAGCACCTACCTATAAACACACGAGCATAAGAATGGGCGGTATAAAATGCAATATTCTGATATGAACAAATACCCCCAAACTTAACTTTTGCTCGTCCCGAGCAAAACCAATTATTCACAAAAATAAAATGATAACCGCACTTTCGCAGGGAACGCGATTGCACTGAGCTTGTGCAACAAGCCGTTAAACCTCTAGGTGTCCCTAGTAGGAGGAGTGTTGTCTCCTGAGGGTTTTCAGCGGATACTACCCACAAAATCCCGTCAAGCTAGTTTTGTAAAATAACTAAGATTCAAACCCCTAAAGTTTTGTTTCAGAAAATAACAATTCTATTATCCTAAGTCTAGACTATCGAACCTTTATTTTTCACACCTCGCTTCTTATTTAACTACAGATTTTATATGTCTTTACGTGCAGTGTAAATAGTGTCGTTAAGTTCCCGAAAGGTCGAATAAAGTCATTATGTCACACAATAAAGCCCAGATAACTATTTTAAAAGGATCACATAAGTTTTATAAAGAGTTAAGCATTTTTCAAGTTTCGTTTTCCAGTAAAGTTTCAACTTCAGAATTTCTATCTTCCCTAACAGGAAACTAGGTCTTATTCTTCACTCCGCCTTTTTCTTGTTTTCATTTCATACACACCTCTGTGAACGTGCAATAGTCTTTATCATGGAGTAAAACCTTCATATCTCCGCTAAATTTTTTATGAAAGCCTGTCTTTTATCAAGATTATTCTCACACAAAGAACCGTTAGGAATTTTAACTCGGAGGGAACACTTGCTTGATTTTGTTTTAATCTGGACTTTCTAGGCTTCTTAGCGAGCTTTGGGCCAATGCACCCAAACCAGTTGGTTTTAGGGCATTAGGTGTAGAAACACCCCAGCGGACTTAATTACTCAAGTTACCTAGGTCCAAAAACAAAAGACAGTTTGGCGTGAAAATCATGATGATTCAATACGAACAGAGATATAACCGGTAGTTCAATTATTTTTTGGATAAAAGACGTGTTTAGTGGGTTCGGTGTGTAATCATTCCAATCAAGTTTCAGATGGGTTATTTTTCAAACTTAGTTCCAATTAAGGCATCAATAACATTCCTTCATATTCACTCACTTCATAAACTATTCTTGATATATTACTTATTTCAGAACAAAGCTATTTGATCCTCAGAAAATCATTTATCTTATTTAAAAGTTTTTTAAACATAAAAGACTTGTCATCTAATTTCCAAGACTCACAACACGTGTAGTGTGATGTAAAGACGTATATCAGCTATAGTTAACTTCAAAGGAGAGTTATTTTTCAGGTTTTCAAAATCTAAACATAAGATTTAGTTATTCTTATTTTATCAAACAAAACCGTCGAAATGTTGAATCAGAGTCCTCCCACTAGCTAACTTGACAGAAAAGTTTTTATGTTTTTAGAAATTTTTTGATTTTTGTGGGTTTTTTATAAGGTATGCAAATGCAAAATATACAAATGAATGCGAAGGAAGAAAGCTTACCGAGCACACCCCCAAACTTAAACTTGACAGTGCCCTCACTGTCAGGCTATACCAAGAGGGTCAAAATTGCCGGCGCTCCCTAAAAACAAATTATAGACAACAAAGAAAACCAAAAATATATACAAAAAAAAGTGTCCCCCCCAAACTTTAAGTAAAACTGTGTTTCCACTGTTAAGCGTTGAAATTCAGGATTAAGGGGGAAAGAAAACAGTATCAAGCTATACAAGGCCTTACACAGGCCAAAAGTTAACACCAACCATTCAAAGATTTTATCGCTATAATGTACAGGTTGGTGGAAGAAGGCGTAGAGAAAAGAGATGGAGAATACGCGAGACCATATGCGGAGAGAAGCGGGATATGGTCTCGGTATATGAGAGGAAGAAGAATGGCGGAAGGGAAAAAGAAGTGGAATACGATCTTGAGGGTGCAAATGGAGTAAATAGATTAGCACAATTTGTGATGACCGATGTGTGAAAAGCGATTGTGCTAATATATTTACCCGTAGAGAAATGGGGTCAAATCCCTCAAGATTCGAGAGAAACCATGGGTACGCCGAACTTGGTAAACCAGACATACGAAATGAAATGGAGACGGTTTCTTGCATGGTCGGAACGATGGAAAGGGTGGAGGGAAGTGGTTGAGGAAGGTTATCGGTTAAAGGTGCAGGAGGGTGTACACAGTCAGTGGAAGGGATAGGATGAATTGGAAAATCCGACTCATCAATTATAACTGGTTCATCCTCAAAACTATCCTCAGAATTCTCCTCAACGTTAAGCTCATCCATGCCTTCATCATCAATATCAAGACGCATATGAAGTTCGGGAAAAACATTTAATGACTCGGGATGATGATTTGAAGAGAGAAACTCAGCCAAATCTATGGGTTCATCATCCAAAATATTCCCAGCGTCAATATCCTTAATCAAGTGAAAGTCAATTTTCTCAGACACCTCATCAAAAGCATGGATTTCAATCAATTCAGGTTCTAAGATGGAGGTGTAGAGGTCAAAAGGATTAGGATCGGTTTCACTTGGAAGAGACCCTTCACAAACAGGTAAATCAAACACTACAAAGTCGCACAACTCATTAATCATTCTATCTTCAATTGATAAAGCATGTAGGAACTCGATAGACTTTCAAAACAAGAGTTGTGGGATTCAACTTGGGACGGGTAGGTTTGATTTGGAAGGGGGTACATCTCACTCTCTCCACTCAAATTCACAGCCTGTCCTGCCGCCTCATCATACATTGAAAAATTAGGAGCTAGTTGAAAACTAGCTACCGGGTCAGTAGGTTGTATGAGAGTGGCCATGGACGCATTCAAATCCATCATCTGGCGGCTTGACGCTACCCTAAAGTCTTCCAATGACTGTTCCAGACTAGACATGGGTTGTGAAGGGGTTTCAGTAAAAAATTCAAAGTTGTTTGTATACTGAAAATTCCCAAAAGGCTGTGTAGAAGCAATGTCTAGGGAAGTTGCAAAAGTTGGGTAGGACTGGTAGGAATTGAATGGTTGGACAGGGGTAGGATCAACAGGTGGATAAGAAGGTGAATGAAATTGTTGATCCCGAGAATTTGAAGTGGTGAAAAGAGTGAAAGATCGGCTACGGGATTGTTCAATACGTTCAGCGATGGACAAAGGACGACTTGCAGAAGGGGTATCAACATGAGCGGGTGCGGGTGGTTGAAAAGGTTGATACAAAGTGGAATGAGGAGTGCAAGTGTTTGTCCTAGACGCTGCTATGCGATCCTTCAGTGAAACTTTGGGCATGGAGGGGTCGTTCGATATTCGGCCAAAGCAAGAACCGTAAGAAGTAATGTCTGGTTGTGGGTACCAAAGTTCGGCAAGTGTTTTGCGAGGTGGGGTACCCATGATATGAAGAGAGAGAAAGAAAGGCAGAGAAAAGAAGGGGAAAAAAGAATGTGATAATTTTTTATTTTTTTTTAGTTTATATATTAACAAAAGAAAAAAGAACAATATGGACAAAAACAATCACGACGCAAAAATACCACACACCTAATCGTTCTAGGGTTCACCTAGGTCAACTAGACCTGCTCCAGAACTTGATTGTCGAAGTAAAACTGTGTCGAGAAACAGGCTCAAGATACACTGATCACGAGGCCAGGTAAGTGCAGAGATAAGGGGAGGTTTTCCAACGCTTTCGCGAAGTTCCTTAATTAAATAACCCTTTCTCTTTTGGCGGTTTCGCCGTTAACACTTTCCTAAACACCCCGTAAACAATATACCGTTAAGCAAGGTTCTAAACACAGTTAACTTCTCCTAGTGAGCGCGAAGTCCTTAAGGCTTAAAGTCTAGTTTCTTTTAAATTTTGTGCGGGTAAACGTTATGCTCAAGTTCGTGATTTGTGGGCCACGGAAAAGGTGATGAAATCATTTACCGTATGTTGTGGGGTTCGCTTGCCCTTAAGTCCGTATTAATGTATGCAATGCGCAATTCAAAAATTCTATAAAGAATCAAACAATCGTTTTTTAGTTTAAGCGCGGCGCTGCAACAAATACGGGTTAGTCAATTTTTTTAGCGTTTGCTAGCGAACTTGCAAAGAATCCTGCAAAGAATAGTATATTGGAAGCGTCGGATTTGAGAAGAAGGTGTTAGTAAAGTACGTACCGTTAAGTTTTGGGTTAGGAAACCCCCGTTGAATCAAATCCGGTAAGCTTGAAAGGTTCGCTTGCGCGGGTCAAACTACCCGGATCTTTGGCACTGTACTTCGTAATCACCTTTGCCTTGAATGCACACTTTGCTCCCCACAATCGCAGTTTGCAAATACGCAAAAATCTGCACACTTGCCTACAAAAATGATAAAAAAAAAAACAAAAAGAATATTTTTTTTTTATAAATATATACAAAAAGAATATTAACCCGAATAACAAGAAAGAAAATACGCTACCGTCTCCCCGGCAACGGCGCCATTTGATTGAAAGAATTAAAGTTTAACCGCAATCAAGACGGTGTCGCTTTGCAGCTAGCCGGTTGAGCACGGGTCGATCCACAGGGAGATGGTTGTATGCCCTTTCTTGTCTTAGACGAGTCAATAAAGAATTTGTGTATGAGTTGTTCGATTCTATCCTAAGTGTATTATCTGCAAGTATAAAGTTGTTAAGAAAAAGATACGAGATTATAAGCTAAAGAAATTCGTACTCAAAACCTTTGAGCCGAATCTTGACCAATTGAAGCTAGAGCAATCGGCAACAACGTGGATTAGGGGATTTAAGCGCGGTATTCGTGGAATACGGCTTATTTACCCTTGTCCTTCCGTTCTTGTCTCTTGCTTTCGCCTCCGGCCAAACCGAACGCAACCGGTCGCGGTTAGGAATCACCGTTACCTTGTCAGGGTACGGTGCCTAACGGAGCGCTTGCATATGGTTTGGGCGGAGTTCAATGGAAAATACGGGAAAAGGAAATGGCAAAGAAACATTAACTTATAATACCGTATTTCTTCTTAACAATAATAATTACATTCATTCACAAAAGAGAACCAAAAAGAGAGAACAAGAAGAAAAGAACAAAGAAAAGAAAAGATTACAAACAAGTAATTAAAGTGCATGAATAAAATTGCAAGAAAGTAAAGCACGATAATAATAAGCGAGTAATAAAATATAAGAACCATAGAACTCAAAACAAGCATGGGATCAATAGCCAACCCTTAAACTTGCAAGCTCAATCAAGAGGTTGCAAGATCAAGGGAAGCGTAGAGAACGCATGTGAATTGAAGCGCTAAGGCGAGAACGAAATGATACAACCCCTTGAGACCAATGACCAAAACTTAAACTTGCAAGCTCACTTAAGAGGTTGCAAGATCAAGTTAAGGTAGAGAGCTCAAGGGGGAAGCTAAACAAAAAGAATAATACAAAAACCTTCATCTTTATTCACATCCACAAAAAGCTCTCACTACAATTCATGGAAGAGGAATGAAGAAGAAGAAGAAAAAGACTAAATCCTAAAAGAAAGAAGAACAAAAGAATGACCCTTGGTTGAGCTCAGTTCTGCTGTATTTATAGGCAGGGAAAATGAAATCTAGGGCAACAAATTGGACCCATGTGAAAAGACCAAAATACCCACAAAAGTTGACAAGCTGCGGCGCCCGTACGGCCGCGGATCCGCCGCCAATACCCCCTATTGGCCGTGGATCCGCGGCCCTATGATGGAGTTAGGGCATGGGCTTTTCGGTACGGCCCTGGTCTACTGTCCCCTTCAGTGTGGTACATATATTTTCTTAAAATACATTCACATTTCTTCCAGAATTTCTGTTGAGGAAAGGTGGACTTTTGTAGATGCATTTGTCATGATTGCCTCGAGCTCCGCGTAGATTTCTTGGAACTTGTTGTTGCCATTGAGCCTTGTGCATGAAGGTGACATTGATTCGACATTTTGTCTTCCTAAACTGGTATCTGGCAACATACGGATGACGAGCGGAGACCGTGTTTTCTCAGTGGTTGGCAGGAACCCGGATTTTGTCGTGTTTTCCATGAATTTCACCGTTTTAGAACCGAGAACCTGTATCCTGCAAATATGTAACAAACACGGATTACAAGCACCTACCTATAAACACACGAGCATAAGAATGGGCGGTATAAAATGCAATATTCTGATATGAACATGCATCTGGTGCGCATCAAAATCGCATCAAGGGCCTAAATATGCGCAATAATCCAAATCCAGTGCACAAGGTGCACGAAATCAATATCGAATATCGCAATCGAAATCGACGGTATACAACACATCTCAATCCCAATCCAAATTAGATATATCGTAGTATATAATCTCACAACCATGTGTATCAGCGTGCACAAAATCGAATCAAAATACTAAAAGTGTATGAAAACTATGCCGAAAGCATAAGTCAAATCACATGCAAACCAAAGGCATGAAATCAAAATCAATATCTCGAATGATATCTAATCAAAGTCAAGTGCTACTGTGGTGCACAAAATCTCAATCATGCAAATAAATCGCTCAAAATATCAGGCATGAAATCAAAATCAACATCTCGAATATCATCAATCGAAGTCGAGTGCAACTGTGGTGCACAAAATCTCAATCCAGTGCGACTAACATGCACGAATAAAATCTAAATCAAGTGCATCTGATGTGCACAAAATCCAATATTAAGCGCCTAATATGCGCAAAAATCCAACCCAAGCATATTAGTCCGTGAAAAGTAGCTGGTGCAGTAACATGCATAAAAACGAACATCAAGTGCACACGCGCACAAAACACAAATCTGGTAACACAAATGCTCAAAAACATAAATCGGGTGCAACCAAGGTACGGAGTATAATTCCGGTGCAACCAATGCACAAAATACCTAGCTAGTGCAACAAATGCTCGAAATATGAATCTGGTGCATCCAGTGCATGAAATACAATACAGTGCAATAATCGCACAAAATACAAATATAGTGCATCAAGTGCAAAAAATACCAACTCCGGTGCATCCAGTGCATGAAATATCAAATAGAGTGCATCCAGTGCACGAAATGCCAAATACAGTGCATCCAGTGCACGAAATACCAAATACAGTGCATCCAGTGCACGAAATACCAAATACAGTGCATCCAGTGCACGAAATACCAGATACAGTGCATTCAGTGCACGGAATACAATATGGTGCAACAATGCACAGCGTAAAAACCTAGTGCAACAACTGCACAAAATACAAATCGGGTGCACAAGCGCACGGAAATGCATCAATAACTCAAAGGCGTATAAAAAGCAACACCGAGTGTGCCAAGGTGTATAAAATCATAAACGCGTGCAACTGCGTGCAAAAAAACACGTCTCCATACACTGCAAGCACATATAAGCTATACTGAGTGCAAAAACCAAATCGAATGCATACCACCTGCACAAAAATCAAATCAGCTGTATGCAATCCATGAAATCATAAACATGTGCAGCCAAGGCACAAAACTGAATCAAGTGCAATAAACCTGCACAAATCATAAATCAACACAACGGTGTATAAAGCATATCTCAAGTGCAATAACTATGCACAAAATGTAAATACTCAGTAGGTGCAGCCATGGTGCACGAAAATAAATATCATGAAACTCAGTCATCAAAACTCAATCATGCGAATAGATCGCCCAAAATACCGAAATCATATATGGAGGAATAGTCCCGCTCAAACACATCCTCTAAGGGTCTCTGGCCATCTGTCGTGGTCACTCATAACATGTCTCGTCGACGATGCCAAACTCTGGCCTGCTGGGTGTGCGTAATATGACCACTCCTGGGTCCAAGTTTCCTCGTATAATATTCCAGAAAGGTCCTGTCGAAGTCTCTCCCAAATCTCGTTTCTGTCGAACTGCCCGGAAATCATTGTCCTTTACTAACTCTATTTCTTATTCCGGAACGGCTGCATACTCATCACGACTCCTCCTGGAAGATATATCCTTATATAACGCCTTTGTATGCGTGTCACATCTCTGATGTCGGCGGAGTGGAACGCCATCTCATCAAGATCTCGTACGAACCTCTTACTCCACTTTTCTCTACTGCCGACTGCTTCAGACTTGCCTCATATTGGCTGCATGGACCGTGTTCCAACGGCTATACTCGTATCTGGAGTCTCCCAAGCAATGCATCCCATCACATAGCATCCGAATGAAATCGAACCATCCGATCGATTCGTCAAAATCTCATAATCCCCCAAGAGCTCAACATCTTGGGTACAGTTTAATAGTATCGAGTACATACCACAACACCGGTGGACCAGCCGTAGAAGGGCAAACCCAAGCCTCACTAATGGCACCGCGGAACTGCCGCAAACCCTAAGGCTCAAAGGCTTTCACATGGTCATTATGTCGAGTTAGGGTTTTCATTCTTCTAGAGGGTCCATAGAATTGCTTGCATGTCTTTCCGAATACTTTAAACTTGGAATATGGGTTTCTGACATTCGATCGCCTCTATCGACTCTCAACGTACCTGCGTGAAGTCGTCTCTAGCTGGAATCAATCTATCTGATGACCTCGCATCAGGGTAAGCGAACGAACCACATGTCCTAGTCATTCATCCTCGGGTGACTAGCGACCTGCTATCATATCTCTAAGTATATACTCATGCTGCAGTAGCTCCAACATCTGGGGCGATA
The DNA here is from genome assembly GCA_030015575.1 of Agapanthus africanus. Lineage (NCBI taxonomy): Eukaryota > Viridiplantae > Streptophyta > Magnoliopsida > Asparagales > Amaryllidaceae > Agapanthus > Agapanthus africanus. The sequence continues at coordinate 162,015,942 of CM057340.1, read as the reverse complement.
TCTCGTCATTCGCAGCAACAACTGGCTCATTCTTCTGCACGCTGAACAGTGCCTCAATCATCATGAATAAGAGATACATCAATGGTCATCACGTTCTGGCTGGCCTCTATCAGTGGCGCAATCTTCTGGTGCAAATCTGCACGTCCGAGAAATCTCATATCAGTGATCCATCAAACGCTCATAGCGCGAGAACGCAATAAAATGACGCCTCAATATTCAATCGTATGTCCCTGGAATCATGCCCTGGTCAGTCCTCGTCCGTGACGAGCTAGTGCTGACCGCAACTCTAGCCGTATCTCTCTCTGCCCGTATAATCGTGGCAGCAAAATCATAACCAATATCGATGAGGATAGATCATAGGAATGAATATAATAATGTGCAAGGAAATGTACATCATAAGGTTTCTTAAGCGGAGTAGCATATCGTAAGTATTCCGCGGAACATAAACATGGTACGTCACTCTCCTTAAGTCACCTACTCAATCAACCTAGGTCAATCTATGCGACGAAAGTTTGGGTCTAATACCCTCTCGACCAAGTCTAAGTTTCGTAAGGTCAAGCCTAGGTTCCGAAAATATATACGTCCTAGACTCCGCATAGTCAAACATAGACTCGAACCAAGGTTAACCTAGCGCTCTGATACCAACTTTGTCATGACCCGGAAATGGCACGTGACTGGCACTTGAATCATATGAAGTCTATAGGGCTCCATCTAATTCAAGTAAGCCAAAATCCCAGAAATCTAAACCATTTTTAAAGAAAGTGTTTTGATAAAATAAGCCGAATATGCATTTTTAAAACATCACTTCTTTTCTGAAAATTTCGGCAGAGTTTCCTTGGTAAATACTGGCCCCGAACGGGGAACAATATGATAAAAGCATATATAATGATAAAAGGCATCCCCAAGGGGGAGCTAGCTCTTCGTCAATCGACGGCCATAACCACGCAAGCAATATAATAAACAACGCCGAAGGGCGAGGATCAAAACTCAAAAGGAAACTCAAAACATCAATGAAAACCATAATAATACAACGTGCGACTCTAAGGTCGAAAGAATATACAACTCTGGTCTCTAAGTCTGAAATAAATATACATATCTGGTTGATGGAGTTTACTAGATACAACCGAATAAAATAAAGTACAATGGTGGTCACGATACAAGTGAACCCACCTACTCAAGCAAATCACTCGGAATGGAAGCGGTGTGCCAGCAAAGTCGTAACGAAACCTGTACGACGAAACTTGCAAGAAACTGTGGCACAACGGGGGTGAGTTGCCAACTCGTGAGTAGAAAACATCACAGAGAAGAAATCGTATGTATGACTCAATCCTAGGTCAATACGATCAAATATATATAATCCTCAATGATAAAGTATGAAGCATGAAAAGGTGGTAAGGGTAAACATCTATACATAAGTGTAATCCCATGTGCTCGTGTCAGTGCCTCAGGTAGCAATATATCATACGTATGAGGTATGAATGTAATGTAATGAAAACAGAATACATGTAAATGAAGAAACAATTTTCTTGTTTTAGTGAGATTTCTGTTTATATAACACGAGGTATCATCAATAAAATCAACATAATCAGTGTCTAGCATCGACACAAAACATAAAATCCCAATATCTCAATATCTCAGGCTCCGGCTATCCGGACTGGCCTGTATCATCAAATCTCAATACCTCAAATCTTAATACCTCAAATCTCAATACCTCGGGCTTCGTCAGTCCGGATCGTCCCATATCATCAATCACACGACCTCGAACGGTATCTTCCGGATATCCGTCGCGCCAAACAATCACCGGTAGGCAGTCTGCCCCTGCCAGGCTTATCATCCTCCATGAAATCACTCTCGCCCCGGGGTACCATACCGGGTCCACCATGTACCCGAAACGGTTCCTACTACTCCTTGAATCGGGTTTCGAAATCCAACAGCTATCATGAAAACCCATGGTGGACGACTCATACATCACGAGAAAACCACAACTTGCATTTTAAAAAGAGGGAGAGAGAGAGAGAGAAGTTTATGTATATATTCTTGCGGATTTCCCCCAAATCCCAAAATCTCATGAAAATCGGAAATCCAAAATCAAGAGTAAGTAAACTGTGAATATCGGTATAAAACCCCAAAATACTGCATAACCAATGAATATATGAATGCATCTGATATCATGCAATGAGTTCAATAGTTAAACTAGCATATGGGAGCGATAACATATTGCAACTATCAGCTAGCAGACTATGTCAATGAAATAATATTCACTAAAGTGTACGTGACATGGCAATTACCGATGATGATGTGTGTGAGCCGGCAAGCAAGTGTACGTGGAGCATACGCATCATCGGTAATGGTGCTGGTGTCCTGACAGCATGATCTAAATAATGGCATATGGAAACACAATATAAGCATGCAAATGCGATGCGAACAGCAATAATATGCGGGAGCTGAATAATAAACACAACAATGAAGAATCGATATCAATATATATATGTGTCATACAGTTTTGCCATTTGAAATAACACGAATCGTGATGTTTAGAAAATAAGGGCTACGGTGTTTTAGGAAAGATGCATCTTTTGAAAATATCCGTATAATCCCTTGGCCTGTCTTCAAAATACTCATGATTCGTTAGTTTTGAAAAAGGTATGACTCGAGTCTAGTCTGACATCTACAAGTAACTGCAGGACCAAACGAACCATCTAACCGAAAGGGTAAGGGAAAACCACCTAACTCTGAGTCGATACAAATAAATATAATAGTCGGTGATCCCGCCTCAATAATATCACGTACGATACAATAAAAATATAATATGACATCCTCGAGTCAAGAGTGCGGATCTATCATCAATATATAACTCGTACGGTAAATCCATCGTACGGCATCCCAAATCTGGGTACGGGTCAAATATCACATTTATCTCATCACTCATCTGGTATCCTTTTCGTCATATATCATGATCTGGGGTACTGATATAAGTCTAGTTCTATACTTATACCATCTACAATATAAGAATGCGTGTGTATAAAAACACCACGCCTAAAGACCCACTAAACATCGTGTCGTATCTCATAATACGAACCACATCATATCACCTCATGGCCCCAAGCCCAAATCTCATCGACTCATCTCCAATCCCAAGTACTATCCTCATAATCCATGAATATGTATGTATACACACACACACACACACATACATAGTCCCATACCCATGTGTATATGTTTATATTTACATATCCCCATATTCGCACATGTAAATAAAAGTATGCAAGTGTGTGCGCGCGTGTAGGTATAAACCTATTATAGGGTTCGTGACTAAGATGCTTTGCTCGTTTACTTCAAATTACCCTAAACTAAACCATGAACACATAATCATATCTTGGTCATCATCCACGTATCATAAACCACATATATATCCATATATATATATATAAGCTATACTACGAACTACGGGGGTGCTATACGCCATCCACCTGACTTCCCCCGTAGATATATATCTACTCACCTTCTGTTGCTTGTCGATGCCGATGTCGCCATAATCTTCTTTATCTTCTCGAATCCAAGTGGGGGTACCTACATATATACCCAATCGCAAATGCGTATTAAAATCAAGTCGGAAAACCAAAACGACATACGTTTCGTTCATGGGTCAAAACCTATAGTCTCGCATGCAAAACACGACCAATAACCCTATTCGTTGGCGTTCAAACGCCACACGACAGAAACACAATGTCAAATACCAAAACCAATTTCATAAAAACTCGCAAAACGAAACCAGCAACTTGAAAAACATGCTCCAGATTTTACCCTAAGTCAAATTAGCAAATTTTGCATATGTGGAGGGTCTATTTTACTGGAGATAAAGCCACAGAACAAATACGAATCCAAAATATCCCATCCTGGCTGCAATTTGCGGCCAGATTGATTAGATCCACAGCCAAGGTGAGGGATATGAGGCTAGGGTTTCAGGGGTAGCCTTCTGGTCACCTCCACACATCACTGTACTTGTAAATTTTTTTCAGGTCACCCGGGTGTTGGCAGATTTCATTATACTCACAATTTCCATAAAAATCTGCCGATGTCTGGGTTTTCAAAGTTTGGGTTTGGGGTTCTACTCTCGGGTTTTAGTCCAAAATGTTATCACTAAGGGGGTTTAAGGTCACTACTAAGTCAATTACACTATCTCAAAACAAAATCCCTTCAAACCCTAACTAGGGATTTCAAAGTTCACCAAACCGCATCAAAACACATCTAAACTTGTATGGGTGCTAAGGTAATAGAAATAAAAAGCTAATGGTGCAGAAATTACCTCATTTGGCAACTCAAGAAAATTCTTGAGTTGCCCCAAGTGTCCAAAATCCTTGATTTCTTGGTCCAAATTGTAACTTGAGATCTTGTGCACATTTTTAATGAAGTGGAGATGGGGTTTTGGGTTGTTTTTTATGGTGCTTTCTGGCTTGAAGAGGGGGAAGGAGATGGGGCAGCAGCCTAAGTGAGAGGGAGAGAGGAAAGAGATGAGAATGATGAAGTGTGGAGACAAGCCATGGTCAATAGAGACCCCTCACCCTCTCTCTCATGCCCATCCCTCATTATAATATCCTTTCTTTTCTTTTTCTTTGTTTTCCTTTCTTTTCTTTTCTCTTTTAAAAAAAGCAACAACCATGCATGATAAAATGGAGAAAAGACCATGATAAAAATGTAACAAGTGTTAAAAATGACATGTGCATGTCATGTGCACAAAACACGTTTAATGCGCGATTAGCATTAAAATAGTGTGTAATAAATCATAAAATTTCTTAATTTGCATAAATCACATAAAGCACCCTCTTTTCAGTAATTTCCATAATTTTCCAAATTTTTCCCAATTTATCGGTATTTACTTATACCGCCATATTAAAATATTCAATATATTCATTATTTAATTATAAAAATTCCTAAAATAAAATTTTATTTTTCTGAAATGCTACACTTTCGTTACATATCTGATGCTTGGGAAGCATAATAAATGGCACTTCATTAATGAGATTAATGAAATAAAAGAAATCTAAAGATGTTATACAAACTTGTCTTTAAAAACTGGTAGCTCTAGTTATTGCTTTGCATAGCGGCGTTCCTTGTAGAATATCCAGCACCTTATTCGATAAGGAAAGAGCTGAGATCCCTTCACCTGGAGTGACCTCTTTAGCGAAACTAGCAGATGCTACAAACTCGGTTTGTCTTTTGATTGCTTTTATAGTTTTTCCTTTGCATAGCGGAATTTATGAAATATCCTGCACCTTATTCGATAAGGAAAGAGCCAAGATCCCTTCACCGTGAGTGACCCCTTTATCGAAACAAGCAAAAACCTAAAAAAACGCTCCTTTTCAGAATCACTCGCGATTCTACGACGATATCAAGTTCATTACGCAAAAGGTTTTTTCTTATAAACCTGTCGTAGCCCTCCGTCATTTCAGGTAAGTACTAGTTAGTATTCGTGCTACGTTTGTTGATCTTAGCCAAGACATAGTGTGCGGTAGCTAATCAATGCTTATTTGCTAAGCATATGATGCGATTGAGTTAGGGTAATCGCGCCACTTTGTTGATCTTAGCAAAGGGTCGTACGGGTGGGTTTAATTCATTCGGGAAATAACGGGTTGAACTTGACTAGCGCTTGTGATTTGTTGATGTAACATTTCAAAAAAATAAAATATTATTTTTGGGAATTTTTATAATTTAATATTAATTTTAATGAATATTTTAATATTTCGGTATATTTAAATACCGATAAATGGGGAAAATTTTGGAAAAATTGTGGAAAATTCTAAAATAGGGTATTTTAGGGAATTATGTCATTTTAAAGGTTTTTATGATTAATTATATGCTATTTAAGTGCTAATCGCGATTAAAAATCGCTAATCTGGTTTTTTAGTATTTTTGTGCAAAACATGCACATATCATTTTTCCACACTTGATACATTTTATTACATGTTGTGGGTGTATGGTTGCCTAGGGTTACTATTGTGAGGAGAAGGAAATGAAAGGAAAAGAAAAGAAAAGAAAAGAAAAGAAAAAGGTAAGGTATGATGAAGAGAGAGAAAGTATAGGTTAACCCTTTTGTTTTGAGCCATCCCCATCATTTTCTCTTCTTATTTTATCTCCCCTCTCCCTCTTGGGCTGCTGCTGCTCTTGCTCCCCCTCTTCTTCCTCCACCTTCAATACCCCAAAACACCATGGATCCAACCCCAAAACCCTATTCCCATTTCACAAAAATTGTTCCTAAGCTCACTAACTACACATTGGACCTAGAAAGAGAGGATCTTGAGGACTTTAAGCAACTCAAGAAAATTCGTGAGTTGCCAAAGGAGGTAAATTCTACACCCTTAGAGTAGTATTTCAATTCCTTGCGCATCAATACTTGTTTCATGTCGATATTGTGTCGTTTTGAGGACTTTGGAAATTTCCAAGTTAGGGTTTAGGGTTTAAATTGAAATCAAAGTTGAATTGAGGTGTAGTTAGAGACTACAACCCCTGGAGTGATGTTACATTGGACCAAACCAGAGAGTAGAAGATAGAATACAGATTTATAGAAACGATATCGGGGAAAACTGTAATTCTGCGCGTGTATTTTGAAATCTGCTATCACCCGAGCCACCTGAAAATAATTTTGGTTTGACAGTAAGATGTGCAGGCACCAAGGAACCACCACCCAAAGCCCTAGCCCCTACCACCATTTTCTGGCTGCAAATAAATCCTTTCTGGCCACAAATTGCGGCCAGAGCATGTGGGTTTGGCCTCGTTTTTGTTTCACGGCCTTGTCTCCAGTAAATTTGACCTTTGGTATAAACAATTTTGACTGATTCCATCTAGGGTAGAATCTGGGATAGTTTTCTTGTGTTGGCGCATGGTTTTCGACTTGTTTTCGCATGGATTTTGGTATTTGGTGATTCGTTTCTGTTGGGTGGCGTTTGAACGTCAACGGCAAAGGGTTATTGATCGTGTTTGCATGCGAGACTATAGGTTTTTACCTACGGGCGTAGCGTATGCCGTTTTGTTTCCCGATGTGATTTTCATGTGCTTTAGCATTTGTGATATCCTTGTAGGTACCCCATGTGATGTCGAGGCGTTGGAGATAAAGATGGCGACATCGGCATCGGCACAAAAGAAGCAAGGTGAGTATATTTATATCTACGGGGAGAAGTCGGGTGGATGGCGTATAGCACCCCCGCAGTTCGTGGTGATGTATACGGATACGTATCCACACATATATTGATTATATATTGTTTGAGATTATTGATGATAAAGATGGATTCTAGGTGTGATTAGATTGGTTTAGTGATGCGAAACCCTAGAGTAGTGGTTGCACCACATATACACACACACACCCATACTTGCATACATTCTTCTTTCATATGTGCGTATATGGGAATATATTTTTATGTGTTCACATGGGTATGGGATTATGTGTTCATATACTGGATTTGAGGATAGTACTTGGGATTTGAGATGAGTCGATGAGCTTTGATTTGAGGCCGTGAGATCGGTGATATGGCAGAATTCGTATTTGAGATACGTCATGATGTTATAGAAGATCTTTGGACGACGATACCATGTGAATAGTGATATAAATAAAATGGTCAACATGTGATCGTGATATGAGATATGATGTGCTAAGATATTTATAATAGGTCGCATTGGGCGATATATACCTCTTTATGATGATATGTGGTGATGACATCGGTTTGTAAGAGGCTGTAGATTAGCAGTCAGATCAGGATTATTAATGATATCAGTATTGTACTAGACGTAGGTCAGTACCCCAGATTATGACCTTTGATAAAGATGATACCAGAGGAATAATGTGATGAATGTGATATTGACCCGTACCCAGATTTGGGATGCCGTACGAGCTATATATTGATGATAAATCCGCACTCTTGACTTGGGAATGTCTGATTATAGATATGGTATCGGATGTGATATTATTGAGGCGGGATCACCGACTAATATATATACATATATATATATATATATATATATATGTATATATATATATGTATCGACTCAGATGTTATGCGGTTTCCTTACCTTTAGTTCAGCCGTATAGTTTAGTGTACTTGTTAGACCATATTAGTTATCGTTGTGTCTAGAATTCAACTCCCGCACATTATTGTTTTTCGCTCCGCATCGCATACTAATATTGTGATTCATATACCATTATTGATATCATGCTGATAGGACACCAACACCATTACCGATGATGCGTATGTTTCACGTACACTTACTTGCCGGCTCACACACATCCTCATCGGTAATTGCCATGTCACGTACACTTTAGAAAATACTATTACATTGACATAGCTTGTTAGCTAATAACTTCGACATGATATTAGTATACTTGCCTTATATACCAGTTTAGACATTGCAGTTATTATTTGCTACTTCATGCATATTGTTATTCACAGTTATGCCGCATTCATGGATTTTTTATGCCTATATTCATTGTTTCACATGCCATTGATGATTTGGATTCGGATTTTCATGAGCTTTCCTGGATTTGGGAGAAAACCGCAAAAACATTTATAAACTTCTTTTCTCCCTCTTTTTAAATGAAAAGTGCGGTTTTCCCATGATGTATGAGTCGTCCACCATGAGTTTGCTGATGGATTTCGAGACCCGATTCGAGGAGTTGGATGAACCGTCTCGGGTACATGGTGGACCCGGTAAAGTACCCGGGGCAAGAAGTTCGAGTAGTAGACGATGAGCCTGGCAGGGGAAGACTACCTACCGGTGATTTTACCCGACGCATCGGATATCCGGAGGATACCGTCGTGGTCTTGTGATAGATATTAGGGGCCGGTCTGGACTGACGGCGCCCTAGATAGTGAGATTGAGATACTGAGATTTCGAGATATTGAGGTACTGAGATTTGATGATACAGGCCAGTCCGGATAGCCGGAGCCTAAGATTTTGAGATATTGGGATTTATGTTTTGTGTCGATGCTAGACACTGTTTATGCTGATTTCATTATGATACCTTGTTTTAAAAATACAGAAATCTCACTAAGTTATGGAAGCAGTTTCTTCATTTATGTGTATTCTGTTTTCATGCATTCATACCTCATCCATATGATATATTGCTACCCGAGGCACTGACACGAGCACATGGGATTACACTTGGGTTAGATATTTACCCTTGCAACCTTTTCATGCTCCAGACTTGTCATATTTGAGGATTATATGTATCTAGTGATCGTATGACCTAAGATTGCGTCATACATGCGGTTTCTGCTCGTAAATGTATTCTATTCACGAGTTGGCAACTCACCCCCGTTGTGCTATAGTTTCTTGCAGGTTTTGCCGTACAGGTTTCATTACGGTTTTGCTGGCACTACTTCCTTTTCCGGGTGATTTGCTAGTAGGTGGGTTCACTTGTATCGTGACCATCATTATACTTTGTATATTATTATTCTGTTGTATCTAGACGCTCCATAAACCAAACATGTATTTATTTCAGATAGAGACCAGTGATGTTTATTCTTTCGACCTTAGAGTCATACGTTATATTTCTATGGATTTCATGCTGTTTTGAGTTTCCTTTTCTGTTGTGATCCTCGCCCTTCGGCGTTGTATATTATATTGCTTGCGTGGTTGTGACCGTCGATTGACTAAGAGCAAGCTTCCGCATGGGGATGCCTTTATTCATTATCTATGCTTTATCAGGTTTTGTACCCGTTTGGGATCTGTTTTTACAAAGGAAACTCTGCCGAAATTTTTAGAAAAGACTTGTGATTTTAAAATGCATATTTCGGCGTATGTTGCAAACTATTTGATTTAAAATGGTTTTCCTCCACTCTACTACTTTTCTTGGTTTGGATTTCTGGGTTTTCGGCTTACTTATATTACGTACGCCTCGAGACGTTTCGTAATTTAAGTGCCGGTCATGTTCCGTACTTTCGGGTCGTGACAAAGTTGGTATCAGAGCGTTAGGTTTTACCTTCGGAGCGTAGGATGACCCTTGGTTGATGGAGTAGGTAGCTTGAGTAGAGTGACATACCGTACGTATGTTCCGCGGTATATTTACGATACGCTACTCCACTTAAGAAGCCTTAGGATGTACATTTCCTTGTTCAGTATTATATTCATTCATGATCTAGCCTCATCAATACCAGTTATGGTTTTGCTGCCACGATTACGGGCAGGGAGAGCTACGGCTAGAGTTGCGGTCCCGATCTCGTTACGAACGAGGACTGACCAGGGCGTAATTCCGGCGACACATGATTGCAGAGATGTGTCTTTTTATGGTGTTTCCGCGCAAAGAGCGTTTGATGGATCGCTGTATGAGATTACTCGGACGTGCAGATCAGCACCAGAGGATTGTACCACGGACAGAGGCCAGCCAGATTTTGATGATCGTTGATGTATTGCGTATTCATGATGATTGAGGCACTGTTCAGCATGCAGACGAGTGAGCCAGTTGTTGCTGCGAACGACGAGATCTTGATGAGACGACGTTCCACTCCGCCGACGTCAGAGATGCGATACGCATGCCGAGGCATTGTATTTGGATATACCTTCCAGAAGGAGTCGCGATGAGTATGCAGTCGTTCCGGAACAAGAAACAGATATAGTAAGGACGATGACTTCCGGACAGTTCGGAAGAAATGAGATTTGGGAGAGACCTCGACAGGACCTTTCTGGAATAAATTACGAGAAGACTTGGACCCAGGAGTGGTCATGTTACACACACAAGCAGACCAGATTTCAGGATCGTCGACGAGACATGCTATGAGTGACCACGACAGTTGGCTAGAGATTCTTAGAGGATGTATTTGAGCGGGACTATTCTTTCATACTTGGTTTCGGTATTTTGGGCGATCTATTCGCATGATTGATTTTGATGATTGTGTTTCATGATATTGTTTTCATGCACCATGGTTGCACCTACTGAGTATTTACGATACTTGCACAGTTGTTGCACTTGATATCGTTTTCGTGCCTTGGTTTCACATGTTTATAATATTATGGGTTTCATACAGCTGAGTTGATTTTGTGTATATGTACGCACACGATTTGGTTTTTGCACTCGGTATGGTTCATATATGCTTGCAGTGCAGTGATACGCATTTTGTGCACTTAGATGCACCGGAATTCGATTTCGATTGTGATGTTCGATATTTGTTTTGTGCACCTTGTGCACTTGATTGGATTTTGCGCATGTTCGGCACTTGATATTGGATTTCATGATTGTGTGCATGATAGATGCACCTGATTTGGGTTTTTGCGCATGTTGGGCGCATGTTATGAGATGCGATTGTTCCCCTCCGAACGGCGGCCAGGACTTCACGTCCGTGCCTGAGGTTCGGGGCAGATGCTATTTGGTTTTTATCCGTCCATCTCTCCGAAGATGCCAAGTTGATTTATGGCACCGAGTATCGGAGGTTTAGACGGATGCGGCCGATGTAGCAGACTTTGTCAGATTCCCCCTCAGGGTGAGGGGTTTTTGATTGTGGGGACGCTCTTCCCTGCAGGCGCAAGCCCCTGCAGTTAATTACGCTATCGCGTTGCGATAACAACTTTCTCCTTCTCCAGAATTTCACTTCGTGTCGTGTATGTTTATTTTGTTTGTGGTTGCCCGTGGATTGTATACGGAGACTGAGTAATACCGTCGCCCGTAGGGCGTGGATTAGTCCAAATCCGTATTTGCTTAGATTTGGGTTTGGTGTTTTTAGTTTAAGGATGCATTAGTCGCGTTGCGACTAGGATCAACTTAAACATTCATCAAGGATACGCTAGTCCTGTTTTGGACTAAGATCGACCTGACGTAGTGATTGATTTAATTATCCGGCCGTCGGGACTCGTCACCTCTCTGACGTCGTTGAAGGATTACAACGACATATGTCTGAGGAGTTCCGAGATGTACCCTTGAACCAAAGTTGGTTTGGGATTTTATTGTTTATTTAGATGTCTAAGGACACGTTGACCGTATTTGGGGTTAAGATCAACTTAGACAGGACCGTCTAGATCCGACAAAAGAGCAATTGGCTCTATTGTTCCAGTTTAGGGACGTAGTGGTCCCTTATTAGTTTAGGGACGTCTCGGTCCGATACCAGTTTAAGGACGTAGTGGTCCATTATTAGTTTAGGGACGTTTCGGTCCGATGCCAGTTTAGGGACGTAGTGGTCCATCATTAGTTTAGGGACGTTTCGGTCCGTCGCCAGTTTAGGGACGTGGTGGTCCGTCATTAGTTTAGGGACATTTCGGTCCGATGCCAGTTTAGGGACGTAGTGGTCCATCATTAGTTTAAGGACGTCTCGGTCCGATATTAGTTTAAGGACGTCTCGGTCCAATATTAGTTTAAGGACGTTTCGGTCCGATATTAGTTTAAGGACGTTTCGGTCCGATATTAGTTTAGGGACATCTCGGTCCACGAGTTTAAGGACCCCGCAGTCCATATCGATGTGTGGTCGTTGGGACCCGTCACCTCTTTGACGTCGTTGAGGAATTACAACGATGGATGTCAAAGGAGTTCGGAGATGTACCCTCGAACCGGACGTAAATTGATTTAGGAGAGCCATTTTGCTCAGTCAATTTAATTTAAGGACTTACGGCCAAAATTGGGCTAAGTCCAGTTGAAAATGTTCAACACCATCATTTATTTTTTTATTAGACCTGTGCTAGGGCTTTGCCCATACTTAAATAATGCATTGCATTACTTCAGGCCATTTATGCCCATTTTGATTGGGATCTGCCCTTTTTATTATGGTGCAGATCATTTATTTTGGTCCATTGGACCTTTCAATTGGGCTCTGCCCTTCCAAATAATGCACAGCATTTTATTTATTAGGCTTGTTAAGCCTTTTAATTGGGCTTGGCCCTTCAGGAAGTGAAATGCATTGCATTTGTCAGGCGCTTTGCGCCAATCACTGAGCGCAAGCTCATAAGGTGGTGACACGTGTCATGCTCTGGGGAGCGCAAGCGCAACAGCGCAGTGCGCTGCGCTAGTGCGCTGTGCTGTTGCGCTGCTGACACGTGGCGCGCTCTGGTGAGTTGCGCCCGTTCCAGAGAGCGAAGCTCTATTTCAAGGCGCGTAGCGCAAGTTGTTCTGCAGCTGACACGTGGCGCGCTCTGGTGAGTTGCGCCAGTTCCAGAGAGCAAAGCTCTATTTCAAGGCGCGTAGCGCAAGTTGTTCTGCAGCTGACACGTGGCGTTCTCTCAGGAGCGCAACAGCGCAGTTTGGAAGTGCAAAGCACTAAAAATCTTTTTAGATTCCAGAAAGGAAGTGCGAAGCACTGTTTAAGTTCTTGATCTAGATCAGATCAAAGAAAAATAAATTTCTTCTTTATTCGAAGGACCAGAGGTTCACAAAAGTGCAAAGCACTATTCTTTTATTATTATATTTTTTTTTTATCTTGTTTTTAAAGAACCAAAGGTTCACAAGAAGTGCAAAGCACTGTTTTCTTTTTTATATAAAGATCATTGATCTTACAATTTTTTTTTTTTAGACTAATGGTCTATTAGAAGGAATTTCTTCTAATCCATGAAGGTTCTTTACCTTTTTTTTTTGAAATCTTCAGAGCTCTCTCTCTGTTTAAAGTTCTTGAGTTCTCCAGAAAAAAAAAATGTTCCCCCTCTTGAATTGAGGCTTAAGGTCCTTTTTATAGTGCTCACAAATTAGTTAAATTTGTTAAAGAGATCATCCTCTGAGTGATTTGGGGGATTTTCCCTACCGTTGGATCTTTGATCCAAGGGCTTCTGCTTTGCAGAAGAAAATCTTCTTGTTTCAACAAGAACAGAAAAGATTTCTTAAGAATCTTAATTTAATTTGGCGCAGATGCCCCAGCGCGTGACGCGTGTCATTTAGCGCAAAGCGCAGCGCAACTGCGCTAGCGCATCTGCGCCGACACGTGTCGCGCAGCGCAGAGCGTAGCGCAACTGCGCTAGCGCATCTGCGCCGACACGTGTCACGCAGCGCAGAGCGCAGCGCAACTGAAGCGTTGCTTCATTTATTAAATTTTTTTTTTTTTTTTGAGAATCAGAAGCGCCGCTTCATCTCCTCTTTTCAAGTCAAACTTGTATTCCCAAAATTCTGATTTCCCGGGCCTTGGCAACGATTTCATTGTGCACAGAATTTTCTATGCTTGGGTCTATATATATAACTCAAGGCTGAGCCTTTTCTTCTCTCATTTTCAGAGAACTTCTTCGATCATGGCTTGCAACCGCCCTCATGCCTGCCGACAACCATGGGAGGTGCCGATCCGGGACATCGTTCCTCGTTTTGCTGCACGTCTGGTGGACCCTTCTCTCTCGGACGAGCAATGCGACGCTGCAATGCACGAGCTTTTGACTCGTGTGGGGTCTCCTCTCCCTCCGAATTCCATTTGGCTTCGGATGATCTTTGCCTCGGCGCTTGCCGACATTCCCCTTCCTCCAGCAGAGATGTCTTCAGCAATGCTGGATGCCGCCGAAGATAAGATCGAGTGCTTTCTCGAAGCGCACTTGATCACCAAACCTTTGAGGGACTGCTCTTTCCACTTGCTGAGCCAGATACGGGCTCGTCGAGTCGTTATCGCCACTCTCTCCCAGGAATGCGGCGTCGACCGTTGGATGGCTACTCCTCGGGAAGATCGCCGCTTCGACGCGATGGAGAAGGCGGAGAGGGAGCTGAATAATTTTCTTTTTCTTTTTGTGAACCCTTGTCTCTCTGATCCCGTATTCGGTGATCTTTTTTAAATTTAATAATAAATAAATGTTTTGATTAAGTATTCTATTATCCGTTAAGTGTTCCTTTATTTGAACTCTTTGTTGCGTTTGTGCATCGTATTTTAATTTGTTGTTATCAAGTGCATGTAATTTTGCATGGCTAAATTGCCTTTGGCACTTAGCCCCTTTTTCTGCGCTAGCGCATCTGTGCTGACACGTGTCGCGCAGCGCAACTGTGTTGCCACGTGTCGCACAGCGCAGAGCGCAGCGCGGCGCTTCCTTTAACAGAGCTTTGCTCTAATTGGGCGCGCTGCGCTAATGTATCTGCGCTGGACACGTGACGCAGAGCGCTAGCGCAGAGGATCTGAAGCGTTGCTTCCTTTAAACAGAGCTTTGCTCTGATTGGGTGCGCTGCGCTAATGTATCTGCGCTGGACACGTGGCGCAGAGCGCTAGCGCAAAGGATCTGAAGCGTTGCTTCCTTTAAACAGAGCTTTGCTCTGATTGGGTGCGCTGCGCTAATGTATCTGCGCTGGACACATGGCGCAGCGCAAAGGATCTGAAGCGTTGCTTCAAAAATTTAAATTTTGAATTCAAATAGAGCTTTGCTCTGATTGGGCGAAACAAATGCCCCCCCGCCGTTGCGCTCACGTGGCGCACACGTGAGTGCAACGGTGGCAACCCCTCCTGACCGTTGGATTGAGGGGGAATTCCAAGAGGCGCAAGCGCCTTATAAATAGGGCCTTTTAACCCTTAGAAAATCTCACCATTTCTCTTGGGTTTAGATTTTCAGAGCTCTGCTCTTATTTAAGAATTTCAGAGCTTTGCTCTTGTTTTCAGAACTCTAGAGCTTTGCTCTTATTTCCCAAAGTTTAGAAAACTTTAGGTAATAATTAATTTTAAAATTAAGTTAAGTTAATTTAAATTAATTTTAACCAATAGAGCTCTGCTCTCATGGATCTTTTGATCTGAAGAAATTCCCTTTAGGGTTTCATTAACAGAGCTTTGCTCTCACAAATTCATAGATCTACAGAGATCTTATTCATGGGTTCTAACCCATGAACAGAGCTTTGCTCTTTGAATCAAATGTAGATTTTTTAGATCTGAAACAAATGAAGAATTTTTCTATAAGCTTTCATGGATCTTCTTTCTTTTTTATTTCAGAAATTTTAATTTTAAATTTCTTTTCAAAGACTTTCTTTTTGATGGAATATTATAGAGCTAAGCTCTTTCTTAAGGAATTTTAATTCTTTTGAGACCAGATTTTGACAAGTGTCACTCTGTGACAAAGCTTTGCTCTGAAAGAGGAGATTCTCTCCTTGTCTCTAGGGATTCTTTCCCCCTTTTTATTATGGGAATGTTCCCCCTAAGGGCCAACTGACAATCTCATCCAATGATGAGTTTGTCTCCTTAATTGACGTATTATCATTTAGATTTTGTGGGTCCCTCTTTAGTCCCCTACTCACTGCACTGGGGTGCGGTGTAATTAATTTTGATTTTAATCTAATTAATGCATTTTCTTCCTTTTTTTTTTTTTTTTTTTTTTAATGTGAAACGTTGGGATTATAATACTGACGGCTACATTGCTCTTTTTGCAGCGATCATGTCTGAAGACACTTCATTCCCGTTTGTCCGCTCGGAGGAAGGATTCCCAGAGGCGCCTTTGGACCGTGAGGTCCTGACTATGATCAAGGCATACGACCCTGAGCATAAGAGTCTCCACCTTTGGGGGTCGTGGTACAATCAGATCATTATGGGCCGACGGAGCTTTACATGCGCGGTGCCGTCGGAACCCATAACGGCGATTCATTATGCTACCCCACCCTCGGTGCAGTATGCCGTGGAGCTGGCCGACTGGACATCAAAAGGTTTTCTACATCCCGCTATAGATGCGATACCGGTTCAGCGTCCTATGGTTTTGGACATCCTAGGACGTCGTATCTGTCAAGGTGAAGCGCGGCCTTGGGGGCAATCGTATAACCTTGGTCTGATTCCCCGCCACCCGATTGGCTATCTGCCGTGGGCCCGGTATATCCTGTCGACGAAGAAGTCGCAGTTGATAAGACTAGGATTGTACACCGCAGTCTACGTCTCTCTCTTCCAATATCCTACGCTCCCCACCTGGTGGCTCAAGGCCTTCTTGGAGCAATGGAATATTCCCACCCACACTTTCCTTGCCATGGATCGGGAAGTGTCAATTTCTCTGGAGGAATTTGCGGAGGTATCCGGCTTACCGGTGATGGGGGAACATTACGAGGAGCTGCTCCCAACAGACGTGTACGTTTTCGGAGCTAGGCCAATGGTAAGGGGGGTCACTCCGGATACTGCTGTTCAACACCAGTTCCCAAGCTTAATTAACGTGTTGAACATATATGAGTCTCTCTTCGTTGAACATGGGAGTCGAGGAGTTAACTTTGAGGATTTCATTGCTCGGTTCCTTCATCCCAACGCCCTCTCTGCGGCCACTGCCAAGTCTGCCACCCTTGAGGATCCTTTCGGTTTAGGTTTGGATAACCTGCCGGCGAGCGAAATAGGTCAAAAGGATTTTTTTCTTCCTAACTTTCCAACCGTGTCTCTTGCAGAAGTAGCGGCCCCTGGGATGGATGGGGAGACCTTTTTCTTGGGGTTTCTCGGGTTATGGTTGAGTTGGTTCGCTATCCCGATGCACTCTCATCGAATGCGACCCTCTGTCTTTTATCCAGCACATCGGATGGTCATCGGGGTGAAGGTAGCTGTTGGGATCGCCGGCCTGGCACACTTATACCACGGTCTCAGTCGAGCGGCGGATGCCAGTGAGCCCGGGGTTTTGCATGTGGTCTTCCCGATGCATTACTTCGCGTCGTGGCTCGAGTTACACACAGCGGGTGTCTTCGGGATGCATAAGAGGCCCTCGTTCTTTGACAAGAGCGGTTTTCCTCGCATTATACAACTGATCGGTGCATCAATTGTAAACCCTTCACAACGGAACACTAGGGGCTTGCTCCTTCGCCCTCATACCGTCGAAGCCGGGATGTCCTTTGTCGATAAGGTGTTGACCGTCGGAAAGGTGTCTACCACCGTGACGCGGCCATTACAGGATATCTTTAAGGACGGAGCTTCTGTTTTAACGGCCCGGGAGACCCTCCACCTATATTCCATTAGACCGGGCTTTTTAGTTTTTAGGCAGAATGATGTGGCAATTTTTATGAGGTATAACCCACATCGTTTTGCTCAACAACTGGGCTACGATCAAGGGGTCCCCTTGGAAGCCTTTTTGGTGGAACCAGTTGCCACTGAAGAGGGGATGGAGAACGCCTTGCACCATTTCATGCGCGTGAATACGACCTCTCGTTTTTTTATTAATGCGCCGACTTACGCTCCGAGACTCCTCAATGTGTACAAAGACTGGTACAATCATGCGACAGGGGCAGTCATAAAGGAGGAAAGGCGACTGTTGGTTGATCGTAAGGGTGCACCTCCAGGTACCGATCGCAACGCTCCCTTGGTTCCTAGGACCCCAGTAATCGCTCCCTTAAAAGATGCCGGGGGCAGACCATCACGCGCGCAAAGTCCTCCACGTGAACTATCACCTCCTGATATCGCGGAAGTACCTCCTGCACCCTGTGCTCAGGTGGAAGCAGTGGTTGTACCCTCACCGGAGTCTGGCATGGGTGCGGACATCGGGACTCGTCGTCCCAGAGCAGCTGCTAAACGGAAGTCGATCCCTCGCGGGCCCAGGGTCGGAGGGCAAAAGAAAAAGAAGTCGCTCTTTGCAGCGGACGCTGCGTTCGGCCAGGAACCCCACGCTCCTTATTCCGAGGGTCTGCTCGAATATGGGACTAACGCGGGATTATTGATGCCGCTGCCGGACGATACAGACTTGGAAGCTGCTCTCAGAGCTTCAGCATGGCTGGTGAAGCGTGATGCGTGGCTGGCTAAGCTTGCGCAATCAGGTAACTAGTAGTCACTTTTTCTTTATTGCAACGTATTTTCTTCGTCATTTCATTATATATATATTTACTTTTTAACTAACGCTTTTTCTTTCTTTTCTTTCAACAGGCATTACCGATGAAGAAGCCATTGCCGCTTCTCTGAAGACTTTCCAGGAGGAGGAACGTCTCAGAGAATCTATGGGTCTGAGTAAGTTTCGATTCATCGAATTTTTCATTTTCCTTGCGTTATGGTCGATCTAACCTTTCCGTCTTACTTGCAGGGACTTCAATGCCGCTCCCTCCTAGTGACGTAGATGTTCTACCAGCAGCCGATGTTCCTGTTTCCTCTGGGACACCGCAGGAGGCTCATCTCGGAGAACCGATGAGAGATGCCTTAAAGGCTTTGGAGGCATCCCTGAATGAAGATGATGATGCTTTGAAGGAGGCATCACGGAGGTCCCTCATGACCGCTCGGGAGGAGAGGAAACGGTTGAGGCGTGAGGCGAAGGCGCGTAGGGCTGCCTTGGCTATGGGAGCGGGCCCTAGCACCGTTCCTCGAGCTGATACTCCCTCTGAAGAGGCCCCTGTCGCCCTGTCCACTGCCCGCAGAGGGGTGGCACGTGCAGCTCGGAGCGCGAACGGTAAATCCGCCTCAGGTAATGATTCTCTTGGAGTTTTTATTATAAGTATCTTAATGTCGTTTGTCCTTACATCTCTCATCTTGCAGGACCAAGTCCGATCGAAGGGGAGGCGGAAACCGTCAATCTCGAAGGGACAGAGGGGGCAGTACCTGCCGAACTCGAGCCGACGGTGGGCAACGTCGTTGTGGCTTTGGAGCTTGGGGTAGAGGTTGAGGGGCCTGCAGCCGATAAGGTCACGGATGCCGAACCCGAAGTGGTGGCAGATGACGTGATCATTATAACTGAGCCCAGAGTGGCGGTGAATGAGGCGCTCGAGATCGGTGATCCTCCGGCGATGGTGGACGATACAACCGCCACTATTGAGCCTGATATGGTAGTGGGCGAGGTGGCCATGATTCCTGAAGACGAGCCAACCGCTCCTTCTCTGGAATCTGGTAATACTCCAGTCATAGCTCTTCCCGTCTACGGTCCTCCGCCGTCTCCCGGGCTTGCGAGCACGACGACGGTCCCTATTGAATCGGGCGATGAGGCCACAGGCGGTGGTCTCATGTCGATAGAGGAGGGAGTCGTCTCTGTTTCCGCCGGGAGCTCCTCAGGTACACCTTAAGTTGTTGTTTTTTTTTTTTTTTATTTGCTCTACAATCTTTTCTGACAAGTTCATTTTTCGTAATGCAGGTGCAGCTAGTGTTGATGTCCCACTACTTGAGGGAGCTCCTTCCACGACTGCCTTGGCGATGGTTACCCCTCAGCCTTCTCTTACGCCGTCAAAGATGTTGGAAGGTATGGGCTTATAACTTATTAATCCTATTTTTGAGATATACAGTTTATGTACTGAAGTCACACTGTTGTATCTTTCAGGAGTGCTTTTTGATCATCTCTATCAAGTGTTGCTCCCACACTTCTCCTTCCCATCTGAATTCGCCTCCCCGTCTGGTGGCGCTGGTGAGTACTTGTTCCCGATTGGTAGCTTTGTCTTTTTAGCGGTAGAATTATTTCCAACTCTCTCTTGTTGTGACTGCAGCGTTGCAAATCGAAGGGGGAGCAGGAAGATTGGCTGTGCCACCAGCCCTTCCGGATTTGCCACCTGTCTCCACTGGTATAGTAAACCATCTTATCAATGACTTCCTTCATATCTATTGAATCATCATCTAATCGCGTTTCGTCTTTTTCCAGCCGTCGTTCCAGTCTCGGTGCCTTTCGAGTCTCGCATTACAATACCGGGCGGCCCTTCCCAGCGGCGTCCGTCCTCAAAAGGTGCTGCGAATAGTTTGCGCATGTTGAGCGACTATATTGAGGAACTCGACATCGAGGCTCCTGTATCTGCTGAGGACTTCGCCACGACGGTTAACCCAATGTTGGCGATATTCGCCACTTTCCATGACGAGAGTATTGTTGCCTCCTGGGTTAACTATTGTCGGGAGGTCGAGGCTCGCCTTTATCAGCTGGAGTCAATGCGCCCGTCCCCCGAGACTTTGGCCTTGAGTACTCAATGGGGAGCATGGCTCGAGCAAAGCGCTTCTCGTTTCCGTCATCTGGAACAAGAAGTGGCTTTGAGGCTGAAGGAGTGCCAAGATTCTTCGAGCAGAACTGCTCGCTTGCGTGTCGAAGTTGAGGCGAACGCTGCTGAGGTAAAGACCGTGTTCGAGGGTCTTCTGGAGCGCATGTCGAATGGGCTGAGACTAAAGCGGGCACTTGATGTCGCCGAGCATGACACTCCAGGCCGTGAAGCTGCTTATCAAGCCGTTAGGGATCAGCTTGCCTCCGTCGCACAGCAACGGGCCCAGGTGGAGGCGGAGCTGATAATCGCATCCAATCGGGAAAAGGCATGGAAGGAGGTGTACGAACAACTGATAGAGCTATTTAAGACGCTTCCTTCCCAATAGCCGCCTTTGTATCAATGTATTTGTAAAAATTTTCTTTTCTGAGTAACGTGTACCCTCTCTTCGCTCTTTTGTATGATTCACCATGTATTTGATTGAGGTCAATGAATAAAGATACACACTTTCTTTTGCAATATCTTGTACGTTCTTTTGTTTTCTGCCTTTACACCATAATGTTGTCGATGAACTTGATTGGCATACAACTTAATTTCTCCAAGAGGCAACGATGGCTTAGGCCGCAGGTTCAGATCTGCCGCCTAAGACTTTTCAATTCTATGAGCCGTAAGGGTCTCATAGAGATTTTTCTCCCTACGGATCGAGAGGATCTCATAGGTGGATTTTCTCCTTAGGAATCGTGAGGATTCCTAAGTGTGGTTTTCTCTTATAAGTCGTAAGGATCCTATAAGAGCATTTCTCCCTCTTACGAATCGAGAGGACTCGTAAGCGGTTGTTTCCCTCTTTGTCGAGAATCGACTTCAGAGAGTGAGATCCGTGAATAGTATGCAAGAGACCATTTAGGATTGACTTGCAGGATCCCATTGTTCAGGAAGCAGGTTTTTGAATCCTTACTGCCCGAAATGTGAGTCAAAGAAGATCTCGTCACGGAGTGTTTGTATCCGCGAGTTGAGAAGTTTTGCGAGGGATTATTTGTTTCCCAAGCGCCAAGGATTATTTGTGTCCTTGGGGTTTGAAACGAGTCGATGGTTCCCACGGAGGCGCTGGTGGCTCTGCGAGTCGACGCGGATCAGAAGGCTCTCGTCAAGGAGTGTTTGTATCCGTGAGTTGAGAAGTTTTGCGAGGGATTATTTGTTTCCCAAGCGCCAAGGATTATTTGTGTCCTTGGGGTTTGAAACGAGTCGATGGTTCCCACGGAGGCGCTGGTGGCTCTGCGAGTCGACGCGGATCAGAAGGCTCTCGTCAAGGAGTGTTTGTATCCGTAAGTTGAGAAGTTTTGCGAGGGATTATTTGTTTCCCAAGCGCCAAGGATTATTTGTGTCCTTGGGGTTTGAAACGAGTCGATGGTTCCCACGGAGGCGCTGGTGGCTCTGCGAGTCGACGCGGATCAGAAGGCTCTCGTCAAGGAGTGTTTGTATCCGTGAGTTGAGAAGTTTTGCGAGGGATTATTTGTTTCCTAAGCGCCAAGGATTATTTGTGTCCTTGGGGTTTGAAACGAGTCGATGGTTCCCACGGAGGCGCTGGTGGCTCTGCGAGTCGACGCGGATCAGAAGGCTCTCGTCAAGGAGTGTTTGTATCCGTGAGTTGAGAGGTTTGCCGGTTTCTTCGGTTCAAATGAACCGTTGAGGTTTGGCTTCGTCGTTCGACGGAATCCGCTGGGGAAGTATGGTTTCTTCTTTGTTTGCGCCCTTGGATTGTATACAGGGATCGATGTGATCTTAACTGTAGGGACAGAATTTTATCATTATTATTATTAATTTTTTTTTGTTGTATTTCCGCGATGCTCTATCATTTCAGCTTTTATATCGCGAAGGTCGCGATTGCCGAAACATTTCGGCTATTTTTCGCGGTGCCCAATCATTTCGGCTATTTATTTTATTTTTACTCGCTGCTTTTTATTGCGAGTTGCCCAATCATTTCGGCTATTTTCCATGCGTACATTTTTTATACTTGCTATTTTTTATTGCAAGTTGCCCTATCATTTCGGCTATTTTGTATGCATGTGCGGTCTATTGGCTTTCTCCGTAGACCTAAGATTGGACACCGATTTCGGCATCAGCACCGCTGCAACTGAGATACTACCAGGAGCGAATCATCATTTGCCTCTGTCGTTGTCGAACAAAGGAGGCTTAGCGACCAGGGTTAAGATCTTGTCGGCTAAGGCTTTGGACTCCATGAGCCGTAAGGGTCTCGTGAAGGTATTTCTCCCTACAAGTCGTGAGGATCTTGTAGGTGTATTTTCTCCTTAGGAACCGTGAGGGTTCCTAAGTGTTTTGTTCTTCTGTGAGTCGTAAGGATCCTACAGGAGGGTTTTCTCCTTGTAAGTCGAGAGGACTTATAAGGGTTGTTCATCATGCGAACATATCCCCAGTCTCGGATGAGACTTGATTAGGGAAATGTTTATTCGCGCCCGTGGATTGTATACAAGGGTCAATATTGAGCCACTTGTAGGGCAATATTGGAAGTTTGTGGGGGCTTGCTTAAGCACAGGTTTAGGTTTCTGTAACTTAAGACTTTCAAATCTCATGAGCCGTGAGGGTCCCATAAGAGAGTTCTCCCTACGAGTCGTGAGGATCTCGCAAGCGTATTTTCTCCTTAGGAATCGTGGGGATCCCTAAGTGTGTTGCTCCCTTGTGAGTCGTAAGGATCTCACGCGGGTAGTTTCTCCTTACAGGGTCGAGAGGACCCTATAAGTGTCTTTTAACGAGGTTGCGCCCTTTCGGGTTTTCACAAACACTCGCCGGTAGCCCTGCTGTTTTTACTCACGGAGCCCTTTCGGGTTTTCATCCGTGCCCATTTTGCTTATGGACATACCGTTTTTTTTTTTTTTTTTTTTTTTTTTTTTTTTTTTTTTAACGAGGTCGCGCCCTTTCGGGTTTTCACGAACACTCGCCGGTAGCCCTGCTGTTTTTACTCACGGAGCCCTTTCGGGTTTTCATCCGTGCCCTTTTTGCTTATGGACATACCGTTTTTTTTTTTTTTTTTTATATCTCGTCAGCCTAAAGATGCTGCGGTAGCAGTTTTAAAGACGTTTCGGTCTGTTATTAGTTTAAGGACATTTCTGTCCAACGTTAAAGGGCTGGCTACTGCTTATAAGCTCGGGCTTAGGAAGACGGCGAGCGGACATAGTCGTCGTCATCTGCCATTGACCTAGGCTGTGACCCATTAAGCGTAGTATTTCTTTAAGAAGCGACCGTTTATTGGTCTGAAGGGTCTTTCACCGTGCATGTCCATGAGTAGATAAGCCCCACCCTGGTAGACCTTATCGATGATGTACGGTCCTTCATAGTTTGGCTCAAACTTTCCCCGCTTGGCGCGATTGGGGATCATGGGCCTTTTGACCACTAGCACGAGTTCGCCTTGATGGAACGTCCTCGGTCGGGTTAACTTTTCGTATGATCGCGTCATCTTTGCTTTATAAGCCTCTAGGTTTTGTTGCGCTATGAGCCGTGTTCCTTCAAGGGCGTCAAGCTCCTCAAGCCGGAGGTGTGCGTTTTCTCCATCCGTCAGCTCGTAGTGAACTGCCACTCGCAAAGAGGGTAATTCTATTTCGAGAGGGAGTATTGCTTCCGTCCCAAACACCAACGCGTATGGCGTTGTTTTTGTGGCTGTCTTGAACGTAGTTCGATACGCCCAAAGAGCTTCTTGCAGCCTCTCGTGCCAGTCTTTTTTATTTCGGGATACTGTTTTCTTTATGATCTTCGTCAAGGTCTTGTTGAAGGCCTCAGCTAGACCGTTAGCTCGCGGATTATAAACTGATGAATATCTCCAGTCTATATTGTGCTGCTGTGCGAAACGGCTAATCTTATGACTTCGGTAGGCTGGCCCATTGTCAGAGATGATCCTTCTCGGGGTTCCGAACCGGTATATGACGTGCGTTTTGAAGAAATGGAGAATGTTCTCCGTCTTCACTTCCCTCAACGGTACCGCCTCCGCCCATTTGGAGAAGTAATCAGTCGTCGCCAAGATGAAACGATGTCCTTTTGACGATGCTGGTTCGATGGGACCGACTATGTCAGTTCCCCACATTTCGAACGGCCAACTAGCCACTGTTGGGTGCAGTGGATTAGGATGTTGATGGATAAAGTCCCCATGAATTTGGCATGAGTGACATTGTCTGGCATATTCCAGGCAATCCTGCATCATCGTAGGCCAGTAGTAGCCCATCCGCTTTATCTTTAATTTCATTTTAGGGCCTGCTTGGTGGGAACCACAGAGTCCGTCGTGAACCTCTTGGACGACCCTTCTCGCCTCGTCAGGTCCTAAGCATCTTAGCCACAGAGAGTCGAATGACCTTTTATACAAAGTATCATTGACGAAGGCGAAAGACAGAGCCCCGTTTCGTGAGCTGATGTCTTGTGGACGCTTCTTCAGGTATTCGGTGGAACTTGAAGTAATCTATGAAGACTTCTCTCCAGTCCTCGGTATTTTCCCTGTCTTTTGTTTGCAGGGTTGTCTCCTCTTCCGCTTCTTTTTCTTCAGACGATTTTGGAGATATTTCTGTTGGGGCGAGCACTCGACGGCTTTGTACTATGATTTTAACGTCGTCGAGGTTCTCGTCAGCCAGTTCTTTAGCAAGTTTGGCTAGTGCGTCTGCTTTGCTGTTTTCCGCACGCGGTATGCTTTCCAACGTGTAGGAGGGAATTTGGGTTAGCAGTTGCTGCACTTTTTCACCGTATTTTATTAATTCCGGTTTACATGTTTGGTAATCGCCGTTCACTTGACTGACGACCAATTGGGAGTCCCCATATATGAGGAGGCTCTCAATTCCCATATCGATGGCGATCTCGAGGCCTGCTATCAGAGCCTCATATTCAGCTTCATTATTCGTTCTCGGTTCTGTCAAGGAGAAGGCGAAGCGCATTATCCCTCCTTGTGGAGTCACGAAGATGAGTCCCACCCCCGATTTGATCATTGGTGTACTTTGTTTGTGCTTTTTCATGGAAGACGCTCCATCGAAATACAGCTCCCAACGGCTATCACCACTGTCGATTGTGTCAAACGCATATTTGTCTGGCAAATCGCAATTTAAAGGAGAGTCGGCAGGTATGGGATGCTCAGCAAGGAAGTCGGCGATGGCCTGGCCTTTTACTGCCTTGAGAGGTTGATATGTTATCGAAAATTCCATCAAGAGCAGGGCCCATTTAGCGAGTCGCCCTGTCAATATGGCTTTTGACATTAAATATTTGAGAGGGTCCACTTTTGAAATCAGACGGACCTCGTGCGCCAACGCATAGTGCCTAAGCTTTGTTAGTGCGAAGATCAACGCCAGGCAGTGTTTTTCAATGGGAGAGTAATTGCTTTCTGCCCCCAGCAGAACTCGACTTAGGTAGTAGAGTGCTCTTTCTTTCCCTTGGTCGTTCTCTTGTGCCCATAATGCGTCTAAGGAACCTTCGAGGGCGGTTGTATAAAGAATGAGAGGCTTCCCTTTAACCGGGGCAGCCAGCACGGGTGGGTTCTGCAAGTATTGCTTGATCTCATCCAGTGCGCCTTGACATTTTTGATCCCAAACGAATGGGGTTCCTTTCTTCATCAGGTGACTATAGGGACGGCACTTTCCTGAAAGGTTGGCTATAAATCGCCGTATGTATGCGAGTTTCCCTTGGAGAGACCGAAGTTGCTTGAGAGTTCTCGGCGGAGGCATTTCCATGATCGCTTTAATCTTTGAAGGATCTATTTCAATACCTCGATGCCGAACAACGAATCCCAGGAATTTGCCCGAGGAAACCCCGAACGCACATTTAAGAGGATTCATCTTCAAGTTGTACTGCCGAAGACGTTGAAACACGGTCTTCAGATGCTCAAGATGTTCGTCGTATGATTTGCTCTTGACCACGAGATCGTCGATGTAGCATTCGACGATTTCGTGTATAAGGTCGTCGAAAATCTTTGTCATGGCCCTCTGATAAGTAGCACCGGCGTTCTTCAAACCAAAGGGCATCACCTTATAACAAAATATACCAAGGGGAGTCCTGAAGGCTGTGTGCTTCTGATCTTCAGGATGCATTTTTATTTGATTATATCCCGACGAGCCGTCCATGAAGGAGAAAACCTCATGAGTGGATGTATTGTCTATCATCAGCTCGGTAACTGGTACTGGGAAATCATCTTTCGGGCAAGCTTTATTAAGATCCCGGAAGTCTACGCATATGCGCACTGTCCCATTTTTCTTCATCACTGGGACGATGTTGGCGATCCATTCAGGGTATTGAACCTCCTGGATAAAGCCAGAGTCTATCAGCTTTTTGACTTCGGCGTTGATGCTCATCTCAAGCTCGAGTCGCATTCTTCTTGGCGCTTGTTTGACTGGCTTGATGTCCGGGGATATCGCCAATTTGTGTACGGCAATTTCTGGATCTAGTCCCGGCATTTCGGAATAGTTCCACGCGAAGCAATCTTTGTGCTGTAGAAGCACATCCTTTAACGAGGCCACCCTTTCTTCAGATAGCATCTCGCTGATGAACGTCGGTCGCGGGTCATTTGCCGTCCCCAACTCAATTTTCTTAAGATTGTCTGCGGTGGTATGGATTCCGTCCTCCAGTTCTTTCGGAGCTGGGGGAAATTCTGAGATCACCTCGTCGCTGCCGCTTTCAAAGCACCAAGGGAGGTTGTTCATATCCTCGGACCCTTCTTTTAATATTGTTATCACATGGCAGGTGCGAGTTTCCTGCTGATCCCAATGCGAGGTTGGTCTTATTGTTGTGTTTTTGGGTTCGTGCTTTTGCGGCGGCGCTACCTTCCAACTGTCAGACAATGCGAACTTGCCAAGCTGATATTGATCCTCTGCCCAATTCTTAAAGGTGAAGCAATCTTCGAGCGGATGCCCTATTACTCGATGGTAAAAGCAATATTTTGGGTTGGAGACTTCGCCCGCCTGCTCAGGATGTTTAGACTCTGGCAGAGTAAGCATTTGATGTTTCAGAGCAAGCTCAAGTATTTTCCTTGTTTTGTTCTGAGGAAATGAGTATGCTCGACCCATTTTCTTCATGATGGCTTGGTCAATAACGCTCGACTCTCGGATGCGTGGCTTCTTAGCTTTGCTTTGTGGTTGTTGAGCGCTCCTCTTGCCTTTCAACTTATTTTTGCTTTCGAGTCGAATCTTCTTCATAGCAGGTTGACAAGGGGCGGCATCTTCGTCTTTCATCGCTTGCTGAAGGAGGCGCCGTGTCTTGGCTTTCTCATAGATTGCCATTTCACGATCGTGATCATCTCGGGCTTCCCGACTGGCATCCCTTGTAGGTTTGCTCATTTGGCCTTCAGACGATGGGTTAGGAGGTCTCGCATCGGGAACTTTTGCTGATTCAGGATTAGCGTTTTCCCATTGAGCGTCCGCTTCTTCATCAAAGTCATACATGGCATAACAGCTATTTATTGGTTCCCGCGTCTTTGAGCGAACATATCCGAGCCCTTTTGTTTCTGTTCTCCCGTTAGGCAGTTTGCACTGAGTCCCGGGAACGTTCCAGACCTTATCATAGAATTTGGCTTTTCTAGCGGTCTGTGTGAAGGACATCCTTTGGCGTTTCAGCAGTTTCTTTAAGCCTTGGGTATAATATCTGGGAAGACGGATAGGTTGGAGCCTGTCGAGCGTGGGATCCGCGCCGTGCCAAATTTCTTTTTCCACCTTGTTTTCTTCAGACCGGTAGAATAGGATTGCCTTCTCACCTTTTCGTCCGGGAGGGATATAGAATGTCCGCAATTCTTCCACGCTGTTGATGTCGAATGCATCCAGTTCTTTGTAATGTTCAAGCGGCACCATGGTTATCTGCAGACTTTGCTCTTCATCAGCGGAAATTCGTATCGAAGGCCGAGCAGGGAATACAGCATGAACTTCATCCTCTGAATCACTGCCGAAGATTAATGAAGGAACGGATGGTCCCGGTCTGGTGGACTGGGACAGACCTGAATGAATTATCTCCTCCTCCTCTTCGGTGTCACTGCCGAAGACAGGGATGGTGGCGTTAGTTTTGTTCTCCGGTTTGTGACACCTTTCCGTGTCTTCGAAACTCGGCAAGAAGTATTTAGCATCTTCATATTTGCGAACTTCGTTTACGGAAAACGGATTCAACTCTCCTGCGACAGTGTACTCGAGGCCATCCCTAGAATACTTCATGCATTGATGCTGTGTAGAAGGGATGATATTGTACTCGTGTAGCCATGGTCGGCCGAGCAGAGCATTGTAGCATGTCTTGGCATCTATAACATGGAACTTGATGTCTGTAACGAGCAACCCGAAGCGTAGCGTCAATATCACAGATCCGAGAGTCTTTGAGGATTGAGAGTCGAAACCGGAGATAGTGATCTTGTCTCGGGCGAGGTGTTGGACACTCATGCAAATCTCCTTTAACACTCGTATATTGAGTAAATTGACAGACGATCCGTTATCAACCAAGATTTTGCCTATCTTTATGTCATGGCAGTATCCTGAGACATAAAGGGGGCGATTATGTTCACACGTCCCGAGGAGAAGGTCTTCATCACCAAAGGCAACGTCGGCTGTGTGCACCTCTTCCAATTCGTCTTTCATCTTTTCTTCGGCTAAGAAGGCTTGAAACTGGTCCGGATCTTGTAGCGCCTTAATCAAAGAGTCTCTTGCCTCCTTTGATAGTAGCAGGGCATCAAGGATGCTGAGCTGAGAGGGCAGTTTCCTCAGATGTGCCAGGACGTTGTAGTCCACCTTACTTCTCTTCGGCGGGTTTTTGGCGTTCAGCTCTTCCAGAACTTGGTCATCTAAAACGATGTCTTCAGAGACCTTTTCTTTTCCCTTATCTCTTCTATTCGAGGGTCCGAAGTCCTTTTCAGGCAGTGTCCGATTCCGCAGCCGGATATTTTCGCAAACTACTGGCTCCTCTTCTTTTCCCGAAGTCGACTCTTTAAAGAGAGGGGCAATCTCTAGCTCCTCATCAGAGTCGCTCCCAAATGTGGGCACTTGCGATGTGGTGGTGTTAACCATGTGACAGTTGCCGGTAGTTCTTTCAAACTCCTTGGTCGTGCTACTTTGCTCCCGACGCATTTTACGCTTTTCCCGTTTAAAGCGTTGCCGATTGGCGACGTATCCTTGCCACCATCCATTAAAAGCTTTGCAATCTTGGGTGGAATGCGAGACCTTCTGATGATATAAGCAATAAGAGGGGTGCATTTCTACCATGCCAGTAACTTTTTCCTCAGAGGGTGGCAGCTTCATGCCCATCGATATGGCTTTGGCAAATTTCTTTTTCATCTTGAATTGGCCTTTGTCAGCGGTGAAGGCATTTTTCTCTAGCGGGATCATCTGAGCTTCTTCCTCAAGCCGCTGGCGCTTGGCCGTTTCGAATATAATCATCTCGCGTTCTTGATCAGCCTTACTTTTCAATCGAGCTTCGTTAAGAAACGCGTCAATCATTTCTATTGATAATTCTGAGACCCTTGACTCAGTACTTGCCCCCGGCTTTTTAGTGCCAGAAGTCCCTTCGTCGCTCGTGGTCGAACGAGAGATCGTACGGCAGCTTGCCACATACTCCTCAGATTCATCCGATGAACTTCCCTCCTCATCTTCTTTTTGAAAGACGTGATCGAGGAAATCTTGGAGCGTAATGGGGGTCCGAGCCTTTTGGTTATATTCATCCAGCGCGTCGATTTGCTTTTGTAAGTCCGTGCGCTTGTCGCCAGGCTTCACGGGCTTCTTAGATTTCTTCTTCTTCTTTTTCGAAGATTTTGACGGCTGGTTACGAACGCTTGAACTACCACCCTCGGCCTTCGGAGTCGGACGTGGTTTCAACATCCCTTCTATAACCTGCGGCTCCAAGGGGTTCTTCCACTTGATCGCTGGGCAGGTTTGAAGATCATTTAGCATTCTCCTCGTTTTGGCCGATAATACAACCTCCCAGGGAGCCTCTTCAATAACGGCGCATGTTGCCCCCGGCGTATTCGTCCCCTTATAGGTGTGGGGCTGCGGAGGGTTCACCTTCCATTTGTCAGACAGCGCAAATTTGCCCTGACGGTATTGATTCTCAAGCCAATTTTTGAAAACGTAACAGTCTTCGATTGGATGTCCCAACACTCTGTGATAAGGGCAGTAATTAGGATCGTTAACGTCACTTGGTTGCGACGGACGTTTTGGATCTGGCAGATTTATGAGCCTGTTGCGCAATGCCAGCTCGAATAACCTCCTTGTTTTATCACGGGGGAAGGAGTAAGCACGTCCCATCCTGTCCTCAAGGGGTACGTACGGGCGTGTATTATTTGGACGAGCAACCGGCTTCGAATCGTTCGGTTGTTGTTGGGCATTAGCGACGACGATCGCTTTTCCCTTTCCTTTGTCGTTTCGGGAATCCGGCTTCGGGAGAGGGGGTTTATGGCCCATCTGGTCCATCTGCGCCAATTTGTCGATCAAAGCCTGGAAGGAAGTCGGCTTGAAGAACATCATAAATTGTGAAATGGTTGCTTGTGGATCGAGTGTTCCAACAAACATTCCCACCGCAGGGGCTTCTTCTATGCGCTGTTCACATTTAGACCATAAATTACGCCACCGTATAGCGTACTGGACCCACGTCTCGCCGGGCTTTACCCTGGCGTTAATCAGCGCCGTCATCGGAGTACGCTCGCTGGCGCTCGCAAAGCGTTGGGTGAAGAGAAGCTCCATCTCTGCAAAGGTTTTAATAGAGTCGTTGGGGAGCTCGGAATACCACTCGAAAGCCGTATCTGATAAGCTTCCAACGAACTGGCGCAGCAAGAGCTTGTCGTCGCCTCCAGTGTTACCACAAAGCGCCCTGAATTGGGCAACATGTTGATGGGGGTTGCCGGTCCCCTTGTAGACATGAAACTTAGGAATTGTGTAACCTGGCGGGTACCTGATTTGGTCATACCAGCCCGGATATGGCCGCCCCGTTTTTACAACGTGGCCGGCTGCTTCGGCCGCGTGATGAACTTTTATCTGCTGGGCTATGTATTCGTCCAGATCGGTTTTGGAGATTGCATCTTCTCTGGCCGTTGATAAAACAGGCTGAGGGTTTGATGTTTCTCCCCCATCATCCCCAAGGACGGTCGGGGGTTCTTCAATCGGGGGCTCTGGTTGTAGCATTATTCCAATCATGTCCTGGAAGAGGAGGCCCATACGTTGTATATTGGCTGCTTGTTCAGCAGCCTCCTTGTCCCTCTTTTCAAGCATTCGGCGAAGGAACTCGGCGTCAGTCTCCTCCTCTTGACGTTCATCTAAGGATGTTTCAGGATTCTCTTTGGGTCTCGTGAGTGCGGCCATTGTGGTCATCATCTCATGGAGCTTTTGTTGTTGCTCCTGAGACTTGGTTACTGACCGGGTAAGCGGTCGGTGACCCGTAGAAGTACGACTTTCTTGCTTCCCTGAAGCCATATAGACCGTATGAACTGTGATGCCCCCTGACCTGGGGCGTTTAGGTTCACCGCTCTTGGATTTTGTCAGCGTTACGGGAGCTTTCCCTGGCCTCTTTCTTTTATGGACCATTGAGGTGGAAGGGGTCATTGGAGCGGGCATCTTGGCATTTGTTGCCCCCTGCTGTTTAATGGGGCGGTTCTTGTCTTTTTCCACTTTTGCCCTTTTCTGGCGACGGAAGTGGTCTGAGTCGATCACGGAGTCTTGAACCCTCCGCCAAACTTTATAAATCTTCGACGACAGCCGTTGAGAGGGCTGTTCCTGTTTTGCCTCCGGAGCTTTTTCCACAGGCGGAGGAGATTTTTTTAAGGTAGCAACCGGAGAGTTCTTCCTCACCTTCCTCAGCAATTCGAAGCTGTTCCCAGTTGGAACAGCAGCATCGATCTCCGCCACTGGAGCAGGTGGGGTTAGTCCTGAGGGGGAGCTGCCCCCTGCTTTCCTTATTCGTTGCCAATGGCGACGTCGTGCACGACGAGCCATTGGGATTGGCTCGGAAACCGAGGTAGCTTCTTGTTGCCCCCCATTTGAGTGTGGGGGAACTGCTGATGTCAGTCTGTCGAAGACTGACGCCTTCTGACCAGTTGGGGGAGGAGTGGGAACCGTCAATCTTGTGAAGACTGACTTTCTAATGGGAGAAGCCGCTTTAACGACTTCCGAAGCAGCGGCCGTTGCCCTCTTTGGGATAGCCACTTTGTAATTCTGACCCATCCTGGTAAAAACAGAGGCTGTCAGCTTAGTAGCGGGCGACCCGTTGACAGGGGTCGTGGTAGCAGTGAGCCGGTCGAATACCGACTTCTTGTTCGTTTCTAGTGCGAATATCGGCATGGAGATGCTTGTAGGTGGGACCATGGTCCCGAAGAACAAGCCGGTGGTGGCTTGCGTCACCTGGTCTACCGGCAGAGTCAGGAAGGAAGCCGCCTGGGGCCCATATGATACACCTCTCGGTGTGGTGGAACGTCCGTTGCACTGGCATTTCGAGCAGTTGGTGCAATTGGTGGCCATTGAATGCTTGAGTTCTTTACCAGACAAAAGACCAAATCTTAGCAACTTGAAATCCGAGGACAACCATTTAACAAACCGCGATTGGTTCGCGAAGACGACACACGAAGTGTGGAGTGGAAAGAGGAAAAGGTCCCACCGGGCGTGCCAGAATCTGTTCCCCTCCGAACGGCGGCCAGGACTTCACGTCCGTGCCTGAGGTTCGGGGCAGATGCTATTTGGTTTTTATCCGTCCATCTCTCCGAAGATGCCAAGTTGATTTATGGCACCGAGTATCGGAGGTTTAGACGGATGCGGCCGATGTAGCAGACTTTGTCAGATTCCCCCTCAGGGTGAGGGGTTTTTGATTGTGGGGACGCTCTTCCCTGCAGGCGCAAGCCCCTGCAGTTAATTACGCTATCGCGTTGCGATAACAACTTTCTCCTTCTCCAGAATTTCACTTCGTGTCGTGTATGTTTATTTTGTTTGTGGTTGCCCGTGGATTGTATACGGAGACTGAGTAATACCGTCGCCCGTAGGGCGTGGATTAGTCCAAATCCGTATTTGCTTAGATTTGGGTTTGGTGTTTTTAGTTTAAGGATGCATTAGTCGCGTTGCGACTAGGATCAACTTAAACATTCATCAAGGATACGCTAGTCCTGTTTTGGACTAAGATCGACCTGACGTAGTGATTGATTTAATTATCCGGCCGTCGGGACTCGTCACCTCTCTGACGTCGTTGAAGGATTACAACGACATATGTCTGAGGAGTTCCGAGATGTACCCTTGAACCAAAGTTGGTTTGGGATTTTATTGTTTATTTAGATGTCTAAGGACACGTTGACCGTATTTGGGGTTAAGATCAACTTAGACAGGACCGTCTAGATCCGACAAAAGAGCAATTGGCTCTATTGTTCCAGTTTAGGGACGTAGTGGTCCCTTATTAGTTTAGGGACGTCTCGGTCCGATACCAGTTTAAGGACGTAGTGGTCCATTATTAGTTTAGGGACGTTTCGGTCCGATGCCAGTTTAGGGACGTAGTGGTCCATCATTAGTTTAGGGACGTTTCGGTCCGTCGCCAGTTTAGGGACGTGGTGGTCCGTCATTAGTTTAGGGACATTTCGGTCCGATGCCAGTTTAGGGACGTAGTGGTCCATCATTAGTTTAAGGACGTCTCGGTCCGATATTAGTTTAAGGACGTCTCGGTCCAATATTAGTTTAAGGACGTTTCGGTCCGATATTAGTTTAAGGACGTTTCGGTCCGATATTAGTTTAGGGACATCTCGGTCCACGAGTTTAAGGACCCCGCAGTCCATATCGATGTGTGGTCGTTGGGACCCGTCACCTCTTTGACGTCGTTGAGGAATTACAACGATGGATGTCAAAGGAGTTCGGAGATGTACCCTCGAACCGGACGTAAATTGATTTAGGAGAGCCATTTTGCTCAGTCAATTTAATTTAAGGACTTACGGCCAAAATTGGGCTAAGTCCAGTTGAAAATGTTCAACACCATCATTTATTTTTTTATTAGACCTGTGCTAGGGCTTTGCCCATACTTAAATAATGCATTGCATTACTTCAGGCCATTTATGCCCATTTTGATTGGGATCTGCCCTTTTTATTATGGTGCAGATCATTTATTTTGGTCCATTGGACCTTTCAATTGGGCTCTGCCCTTCCAAATAATGCACAGCATTTTATTTATTAGGCTTGTTAAGCCTTTTAATTGGGCTTGGCCCTTCAGGAAGTGAAATGCATTGCATTTGTCAGGCGCTTTGCGCCAATCACTGAGCGCAAGCTCATAAGGTGGTGACACGTGTCATGCTCTGGGGAGCGCAAGCGCAACAGCGCAGTGCGCTGCGCTAGTGCGCTGTGCTGTTGCGCTGCTGACACGTGGCGCGCTCTGGTGAGTTGCGCCCGTTCCAGAGAGCGAAGCTCTATTTCAAGGCGCGTAGCGCAAGTTGTTCTGCAGCTGACACGTGGCGCGCTCTGGTGAGTTGCGCCAGTTCCAGAGAGCAAAGCTCTATTTCAAGGCGCGTAGCGCAAGTTGTTCTGCAGCTGACACGTGGCGTTCTCTCAGGAGCGCAACAGCGCAGTTTGGAAGTGCAAAGCACTAAAAATCTTTTTAGATTCCAGAAAGGAAGTGCGAAGCACTGTTTAAGTTCTTGATCTAGATCAGATCAAAGAAAAATAAATTTCTTCTTTATTCGAAGGACCAGAGGTTCACAAAAGTGCAAAGCACTATTCTTTTATTATTATATATTTTTTTTTTATCTTGTTTTTAAAGAACCAAAGGTTCACAAGAAGTGCAAAGCACTGTTTTCTTTTTTATATAAAGATCATTGATCTTACAATTTTTTTTTTTAGACTAATGGTCTATTAGAAGGAATTTCTTCTAATCCATGAAGGTTCTTTACCTTTTTTTTTGAAATCTTCAGAGCTCTCTCTCTGTTTAAAGTTCTTGAGTTCTCCAGAAAAAAAAAATGTTCCCCCTCTTGAATTGAGGCTTAAGGTCCTTTTTATAGTGCTCACAAATTAGTTAAATTTGTTAAAGAGATCATCCTCTGAGTGATTTGGGGGATTTTCCCTACCGTTGGATCTTTGATCCAAGGGCTTCTGCTTTGCAGAAGAAAATCTTCTTGTTTCAACAAGAACAGAAAAGATTTCTTAAGAATCTTAATTTAATTTGGCGCAGATGCCCCAGCGCGTGACGCGTGTCATGTAGCGCAAAGCGCAGCGCAACTGCGCTAGCGCATCTGCGCCGACACGTGTCGCGCAGCGCAGAGCGTAGCGCAACTGCGCTAGCGCATCTGCGCCGACACGTGTCACGCAGCGCAGAGCGCAGCGCAACTGAAGCGTTGCTTCATTTATTAAATTTTTTTTTTTTTTGAGAATCAGAAGCGCCGCTTCATCTCCTCTTTTCAAGTCAAACTTGTATTCCCAAAATTCTGATTTCCCGGGCCTTGGCAACGATTTCATTGTGCACAGAATTTTCTATGCTTGGGTCTATATATATAACTCAAGGCTGAGCCTTTTCTTCTCTCATTTTCAGAGAACTTCTTCGATCATGGCTTGCAACCGCCCTCATGCCTGCCGACAACCATGGGAGGTGCCGATCCGGGACATCGTTCCTCGTTTTGCTGCACGTCTGGTGGACCCTTCTCTCTCGGACGAGCAATGCGACGCTGCAATGCACGAGCTTTTGACTCGTGTGGGGTCTCCTCTCCCTCCGAATTCCATTTGGCTTCGGATGATCTTTGCCTCGGCGCTTGCCGACATTCCCCTTCCTCCAGCAGAGATGTCTTCAGCAATGCTGGATGCCGCCGAAGATAAGATCGAGTGCTTTCTCGAAGCGCACTTGATCACCAAACCTTTGAGGGACTGCTCTTTCCACTTGCTGAGCCAGATACGGGCTCGTCGAGTCGTTATCGCCACTCTCTCCCAGGAATGCGGCGTCGACCGTTGGATGGCTACTCCTCGGGAAGATCGCCGCTTCGACGCGATGGAGAAGGCGGAGAGGGAGCTGAATAATTTTCTTTTTCTTTTTGTGAACCCTTGTCTCTCTGATCCCGTATTCGGTGATCTTTTTTAAATTTAATAATAAATAAATGTTTTGATTAAGTATTCTATTATCCGTTAAGTGTTCCTTTATTTGAACTCTTTGTTGCGTTTGTGCATCGTATTTTAATTTGTTGTTATCAAGTGCATGTAATTTTGCATGGCTAAATTGCCTTTGGCACTTAGCCCCTTTTTCTGCGCTAGCGCATCTGTGCTGACACGTGTCGCGCAGCGCAACTGTGTTGCCACGTGTCGCACAGCGCAGAGCGCAGCGCGGCGCTTCCTTTAACAGAGCTTTGCTCTAATTGGGCGCGCTGCGCTAATGTATCTGCGCTGGACACGTGACGCAGAGCGCTAGCGCAGAGGATCTGAAGCGTTGCTTCCTTTAAACAGAGCTTTGCTCTGATTGGGTGCGCTGCGCTAATGTATCTGCGCTGGACACGTGGCGCAGAGCGCTAGCGCAAAGGATCTGAAGCGTTGCTTCCTTTAAACAGAGCTTTGCTCTGATTGGGTGCGCTGCGCTAATGTATCTGTGCTGGACACATGGCGCAGCGCAAAGGATCTGAAGCGTTGCTTCAAAAATTTAAATTTTGAATTCAAATAGAGCTTTGCTCTGATTGGGCGAAACAGCGATGTTGGTGCACACCAGATGCACTAAATCGAGATTCTTCGTGCATGTCCGATGCACCTGATTTTGCTGTCAGGCACACCTGTTGCCCTTGACAGATGTTTCGTGCACACCCGATGCACTTAGATGTTGTTTCTGTGCGCATGTATGGCACATTCATGGATTTTGTTTTCCGTGCGCACGAGACGCATGTAGTATTCATATGCACGTTTTGGGATCAACCTCTTATAGAGCAGTATGTTTCTATAATGTTTATTATTGTTTTCGTACTGAGCAGGACTAGTCAGAGGACGGTACCTGAATATATTTTACATGCATTGATAGATTTCAAAAGGATTTCCAAAAGCGAGCTTTAGTCTCAGTATTTACCTACGTGTCTGATATGACACGAAACGTTTAAAACAAGGAAACCCTTCTAAATTGTTTCCAAAACGGCGGAACGTACACATTAAACAAAAGGTATATATGTATATGGTTATTTTCTTATGATAGACGTCCGCCACTGTGCAGTGTTATGCACATTGCACATCGACTTAAAAAAAAATTTGGCATGCATTCCCTTCTGATATTTACATGTATAGATTTGACATTTACATGCATAGTTCTGATTTATATCATATTGGTTTTGCTTGGATTTGGCATTCGTGTCTTTAACATGACTCCGATGATTGCGGGACGCTTGACAGAGTTTTGAATTTGAGTTATCTGCTCACTCATGCGCATGCATTGCGCTATGATGCGTTTTATGTATTGATGATTTCGGAGCCCCGACGACTTGGACTTTCGTTTGAAATGTTTTAGAATTTGGGGGTTTAAATTTAAATTCAGGGACCGAATTTCTCTAAGGGGGGAAGATTGTAACATTTCAAAAAAATAAAATATTATTTTTGGGAATTTTTATAATTTAATATTAATTTTAATGAATATTTTAATATTTCGGTATAATTAAATACCGATAAATGGGGAAAATTTTGGAAAAATTGTGGAAAATTCTAAAATAGGGTATTTTAGGGAATTATGTCATTTAAAAGGTTTTTATGATTAATTATAAGCTATTTAAGTGCTAATCGCGATTAAAAATCGTTAATCGGTTTTTTTAGCATTTTTGTGCAAAACATGCACATATCATTTTTCCACACTTGTTACATTTTCTTACATGTTGTGGGTGTATGGTTGCCTAGGGTTACTATTGTGAGGAGAAGGAAATGAAAGGAAAAGAAAAGAAAAAAAAAAGGTAAGGTATGATGAAGAGAGAGAAAGTGTAGGTCAACCCTTTTGTTTTGAGCCATCCCCATCATTTCCTCTTCTCATTTTCTCTCCCCTCTCCCTCTTGGGCTGCTGCTGCTCTTGCTCCCCCTCTTCTTCCTCCACCTTCAATCCCCCAAAACACCATGGATCCAACCCCAAAACCCTATTCCCATTTCACAAAAATTGTTCCCAATCTCACTAGCTACACATTGGACCTAGAAAGAGAGGATCTTGAGGACTTTGAGCAACTTAAGAAAATTCTTGAGTTGCCAAAGGAGTTAAATTCTGCACCCTTAGAGTAGTATTTCAATTCCTTGCATATCAATACTTGTTTCATGTCGATATTGTGTCGTTTTGAGGACTTTGGAAATTTCCAAGTTAGGGTTTAGGGTTTAAATTGAAATCAAAGGTGAATTGAGGTGTAGTTAGAGACTACAACCCCTGGAGTGATGTTACATTGGACCAAACCAGAGAGTAGAAGATAGAATACGGATTTATAGAAACGATATCGGGGAAAACTGTAATTCTGCGAGTGTTTTTGGAAATCTGCTATCACCCGAACCACCTGAAAATAATTTTGGTTTGACAGTAAGATGTGTAGGCACCTAGGAACCACCACCCAAAGCCCTAGCCCCTACCACCATTTTCTGGCTATAAATAAATCCTTTCTGGCCGCAAATTGCCGCCAGAGCAGGTTGGTTTGGCCTCATTTTTGTTTCTGGGCCTTGTCTCCAGTAAATTTGACCTTTGGTATATACATTTTTGACCGATTCCATCTAGGGTAGAATCTGGGATAGTTTTCTTGTGTTGGCGCATGGTTTATGACTTGTTTTAGCATGGATTTTGGTATTTGGTGATTCGTTTCTGTCGGGTGGCGTTTGAACATCAACGGCAAAAGGTTATTGATCGTGTTAGCATGTGAGACTATAGGTTTTTACCTACGGGCGTAGCGTATACCGTTTTGGTTCCCGATGTGATTTTCATGTGGTTTAGCGTTTGTGATATCCTTGTAGGTACCCCACGTGACGTCGAGGCGTTGGAGATAAAGATGGCGACATCGGCATCGGCACAAAAGAAGCAAGGTGAGTAGATTTATATTTACGGGGAGAAGTCGGGTGGATGGCGTATAGCACCCCCGCAGTTCGTGGTGATGTATACGGATACGTATCCACACATATATTGATTATATATTGTTTGAGATTATTGATGATAAAGATGGATTCTAGGTGTGATTGGATTGGTTTAGTGATGCGAAACCCTAGAGTAGTGGTTGCACCACATATACACATACACACCCATACTTGCATACATTCTTCTTTCATATGTGCGTATATGGGAATATATTTTTGTGTGTTCACATGGGTATGGGACTAT
Source organism: Agapanthus africanus (assembly GCA_030015575.1). Classification (NCBI taxonomy): domain Eukaryota; kingdom Viridiplantae; phylum Streptophyta; class Magnoliopsida; order Asparagales; family Amaryllidaceae; genus Agapanthus; species Agapanthus africanus. The sequence goes on along the minus strand of CM057340.1, from coordinate 161,975,990 downwards.
GTGTTCATATGCTGGATTTGAGGATAGTACTTGGGATTTGAGATGAGTCGATGAGCTTTGATTTGAGGCCGTGAGATCGGTGATATGGCAGAATTCGTATTTGAGATACGTCATGATGTTATAGCGGATCTTTGGACGACGATACCATGTGAATAGTGATATAAATAAAATGGTTAACATGTGATCGTGATATGAGATATGATGTGCTAAGATATTTATAATAGGCCGCATTGGGCGATGTATACCTCTTTATGATGATATATGGTGATGACATCGGTTTGTACGAGGCTGTAGATTAGCAGTCAGATTAGGATTATTGATGATATCAGTTTTGTACTAGACGTAGGTCAGTACCCCGGATTATGATCTTTGATAAAGAGGATACCAGAGGAATAATGTGATGAATGTGATATTGACCCGTACCTAGATTTGGGATGCCTTACGACGGATTTACGTATGAGCTATATATTGATGATAGATCCGCACTCTTGACTTGGGAATGTCTGATTATAGATATGGTATCGGATGTGATATTATTAAAGAGGGATCACCGACTAATATATATATACATACATACATATATATATATATATATATGTATGTATGTATTGACTCAGATGTTAGGCGGTTTCCTTACCTTTAGTTCAGCCATATAGTTTAGTGTAGTTGTTAGACCATATTAGTTATCGTTGTGTCTAGTATTCAGCTCCCGCACATTATTGTTGTTCGCTCCGCATCGCATACTTATATTATGATTCATATACCATTATTGATATCATGCTGTTAGGACACCAGCACCATTACCGATGATGCGTATCTTCCACGTACACTTACTTGCCGGCTCACACACATCCTCATCGGTACTTGCCATGTCACGTACACTTTAGAAAATACTATTACATTGACATAGCTTGTTAGCTAATAACTTCGACATGATATTAGTGTACTTGCCTTATATACCAGTTTATACATTGCAGTTATTATTTGCTACTTCATGCATATTGTTATTCACTCTTTTGCTGCATTCATGGATTTTTTATGCCTATATTCATTGTTTCACATGCCATCGATGATTTGGATTCGGATTTTCATGAGATTTCCTGGATTTGGGGGAAAACCGCAAAAACATTTATAAATTTCTTTTCTCCCTCTTTTTAAATAAAAAGTGCGGTTTTCCCATGATGTATGAGTCGTCCACCATGAGTTTGCTGATGGACCCGATTCGAGGAGTTGGATGAACCGTCTCGGGTACATAGTGGACCCGGTAAGGTACCCCGGGGCAAGAAGTTCGAGTAGTAAACGATGAGCCTGGCAGAGGAAGACTACCTACCGGTGATTTTACCCGACGCGTCGGATATCCGGAGGATACCGTCGTTGTCTTGTGATGGATATTAGGGGCCGGTCTGGACTGACGGCGCCCTAGATAGTGAGATTGAGATACTGAGATTTCGAGATATTGAGGTACTGAGATTTGATGATACAGGTGTAACCCTTCGAAAATCGTTTAGGCAGTTTTTCGGTAATCGGCAAATTTTTCGGGTTTTTCCGTAAAAAGTCAAAATAGGTATTTTTCTTTGTAGACCTAATTATACAAAATTTAGATAAGATATTACTATAATTTTGTCACTAAAATGTCATTTATAAGTTTCTAGTTAAATAAAAAATTTTTCGTAATTAATTATTTTTTTTATTATTTTAAGCCTTTTTAAATACATTTAATTAGGGATAAATACAAATTTAATTAGGTAAATTTCTTAATTAGGAGTCTTTATAAGCTAAAATATGGTGTTAATAAAATTATAACATGTCTTGCAAACTTTTAGATTTTTGGTGGGAAAATTATGAAAAAATGGCTTAAAAAGGGGTTTTTTTGGAAAAAGTTTGACATGAAAGCTTGAAATGATAACATATGATGTTCTAATCACCTAGAAACTTCCCCAAAATTTCCCCACTTCACCCTCTAGCTCAGGCCGAGCCTCCCTCCTTCAGCCCAATTTTTTTTCCTCATTTTTCTTGCTTCTAAAATCATGGAAAAATCAACAAAATACATTATTTTCTTCTCCAATTCAAAGTAAAACCCTAATCCACCCTCTCTTCAACCCAAATTAGTTTAAAAAGTTGATGAAAGGAGGCTTCTTGGAGACTTGAGCAAACTAGGGTTCACACTTGGGAGGTATAAAACCTAATCTAGTTGTTAATTGTTGTTTAAGTTGCTAGATTTAGTAGTTTTAGTGTGTAAATTGCTTATGAATTCTTGGTTAGGAAATTCAAGAAAGGGAATTGATGTTGTAATTAGGGTTTAAAGCATGGTTGATGTATTAAAGTTAGGGTTCAAGATTTAAAAGGTGAAAATCCTAAACTAGTTGCTTACTTGAGGTTTAATTGTGCTAGAATTTCAATTCTAAATATTAGTTTGGTAGTAAATGTTTGATTTGGAAAAATCAAGTGAAGGTTTTGATTTTAGAAATTAGGGCTTGTAGCATGATGCTTGGATTATGCTAGGGATGGTTATCTAGGTGATTGGAGTGGTTAATTGTGTATTGGTATGCTTAATAAATCGATAAATTTCGATGTTTGTAACAAATCGGTAAGGAATCGCTTACTAGATTTTTTGTAGAATTAGAAGGCGGTCAATTTGCGTTAGGTTAGCAATATTATTAGCTTCGTATAGGATTAATAGAATGCGTGAACGTGGGGTTTTGTCTAGCCGGGTTTTAGTTTTGTCGATTTTCCCCGAAATGTCGATTTTAGTTAAGGTTTTAGCGATTTTCGTGTATTTTCCGCGTACCGAGTGCGTGTTGTGATTAATTCGAGAGCGTGGATCTTTTCATAGTGTGAGTTTCATCATTTCAGAAATCTGTAACCTTATATTTATCTTTTTTCAAAACAAAGTTGCGGTTTTCTCGTGATGTATGTGTCGTCCACCATGAGTTTTCATGTTTTCTGTTGGATTTCGAGACCCGATTCGAGGAGTGGATGAACCGTCTCGGGTACATGGTGGGCCCGGTATGGTACCCCGGGGCAAGAAGATCGAGTTGTAGACGATGAGCCTGGCAGGGGAAGACTACCTACCGGTGATGTCTGGCGCGGCGGATATCCGGAGGATACCGACCGTTGTCGTGAGATTTATGATATGGGCCGATCCGGACTGACGGAGCCCGACATTGAGACAGATATGATTCCTATTTGGTGTCGATGCTTGACACGGGTTTTCTGAGGATTTCTTGATGATATTTAGTTATTATGCAGACATTCGTTTTCTAAAAGTTAAGAATCCAGTAACTTTAACATTTAAAACGCTTAAAGAGTTAGAAAAGATATTGCATACATGTGCATGCATACTAGAGTTATTATATCACATATGGACATACATGTTGTTCCGCATTGCGTGCATTCTTACGATTGCCTTATTAGATGTTATATTTACTCACGAGCTGGCAACTCACCCCCGTTGTGCCACAGTGTCTTGCAGGTCGGACCCGTCATCTTTGTAGCGGCGGGCTATCTTATCATCAGCTCATTTTGCTCAGACTCGCGACTTCGCCCGTAGGTGGGTTGCGAGCATATTTTATTTCTTTTGCTTTATCATTGTATCTAGTATTCTCCATCTACCATTTCACATTGTATATGCGACTTAGTGATGAGACAGGGAGACTTGCATAATTGTGGTTCTTTTGGATCGAGCTCACTTGAGCCGATGTGTGTTTTTCTGGTATTTTTTTTTGTTTCCTTTGCTCTTTTCTTGATATTACTATTATATTGCATGTGGTTGTGATCCGCCTTGGGCGAAGAGCTAGCTCCCGCTTGGGGATGCCATTTTTATGATTTCACATGTATTATCTTGTTGTACCCATTTTTGGGGATAGAAAATACAGGGGAGACTCTGCCGAAATTTTCAGAAATTTTTGATGTTTTAAAAGGGATTCTTTGCAACTCAATTGATTTCAAAACCGTTTTCATTTTAGGTTTTCCTTCACTCTCTTGGATTTTGGGTTAGATTTCTGGGCTTTGGCTGACTTAGGTTACGGTACGCCTTTAGACGTCTCGTAATCTAAGTGCCAGTCACGTTCCGTACTTTCGGGTCGTGACAACAGGCCAGTCCGGATAGCTGGAGCCTGAGATTTTGAGATATTGGGATTTATGTTTGTGTCGATGCTAGACACTGTTTATACTGATTTCATTATGATACCTCGTTTTAAAAATACAGAAATCTCACTAAGTTATGGAAGCAGTTTCTTCATTTACATGTATTCTGTTTTCATGCATTCATACTTCATCCATATGATATATTGCTACCCGAGGCACTGACACGAGCATATGGGATTACACTTGGGTTAGATATTTTCCATTGCAACCTTTTCATGCTCCAGACTTGTCATATTTGAGGATTATATGTATCTAGTGATCGTATGACCTAGGATTGCGTCATACATGCGGTTTCTGCTCGTAGATGTATTCTATTCACGAGTTGGCAACTCACCCCCGTTGTGCTATAGTTTCTTGCAGGTTTTGCTGTACAGGTTTCATTACGGCTTTGCTGGCACTACTTCCTTTTCCGGGTGATTTGCTAGTAGGTGGGTTCACTTGTATCGTGACCATCATTATACTTTGTATATTATTATTCTATTGTATCTAGAAGCTCCATAAACCAAACATGTATTTATTTCAGATAGAGACTAGTGATGTTTATTCTTTCGACCTTAGAGTCATGCGTTATATTTCTATGGATTTCATGCTGTTTTGAGTTTCCTTTTCTGTTGTGATCCTCGCCCTTCGACGTTGTATATTATATTTCTTGCATGGTTGTGACCGTCGATTGACGAAGAGCTAGCTCCTGCTTGGGGATGCCTTTATTCATTATATATACTTTATCAGGTTTTGTACCCGTTTGGGGTCAGTTTTTACAAAGAAACTCAGCCGAAATTTTGAGAAAAGACTTGTGATTTTAAAATGCATATTTCGGCGTATGTTGCAAACTATTTGATTTAAAATGGTTTTCCTCTACTCTACTACTTTTTTGGTTTGGATTTCTGGGTTTTCGGCTTACTTAGATTACGTATGCCTCAAGACGTTTCGTAGTTTAAGCGCCGATTATGTTCCATACTTTCGGGTCGTGACAGTTGACCTTAGCCAAGCTCATAAGTAGCTAGGGGCAGAATATTATCGGGAATTTCAAGTGTTGAAATTTACAATGAGATTGCTTACTTCCTATGAGATAGTTGGATCCCGATACCCACTGCGAGTAAGAGTTACTCCTGGGAGAGTTTTACACATTACAATTAGCCGATCAACTAGGTGTCTAGAAACGTGTCAACGGGGTTACGCCTCTGGGAAAACGAGGTTTATTTTAATTAGGTCCGTACGAATGCACGGGAAACCTCCCTCAAAGTACCGACACTGTCCTGGCTGAAAGATTGGTGAACTTGTAGGGTGTAATTAATCCCGGCTAGTCTTTCCTTTTTGGGTTTGAAGAAAGATTTGACTAAAATAGTGGGAGCCATCCTGATTAGATAAATTAATAATCATTCTAATCTCGCAAGAGCATAGGCTGAGTGTTTTCTTCTCTCTCTCCAGGTAGTGACAATGTCACGCCTTAATCAAGATAATAATACGGATGTATTGACCAAACCCGCTTGTTATACTGTGCTAAGGAACGTTGGTCCCGCTCCAACTTATAATTGTTATAAGACCGAGCAAGAAATAGGGGAATACCAGAATTCCCATACTGCCCAAACGAGGAAAGTGCATGCAGATGCATCTTCTTTGGGTATGTACATTACCGAGAACTGTTTTTCAGTTTCCTTTACGTCCTGGGTATGAGATACCGGATCAGGATCCCATATATGTAATCTGTTGCATGGGCTACAGATAGGTAGAGAACTGAGAATGGATGATAAGTTTCAAGAGTTGGAAATGGTCCAAGTGTTGCAGCCAAGTATGTTGGCAGTTATCACCCTGTATTACAAAATACATTGATTCTGAATGAATGTTATTAGATACCAAATGTGATATACAACATCACATCAGTATCTTTATTTAATAAAGAAGGATATAATTTTGTATTGTTGGATAATGTTTTGAACATTTCCTATATCAAGAGTTGATCGGTTCAGGCACGTTATCTAAAAGCATATACGTTCTAAATCAAACCACAGTTCTTACCGTACAGAACACACACAAGAGGAAGAGTTCAGAAATGAACGAATCCTTCTTGAGGCATTATAGACTGGGTCATATCAATACGACCCGACTAGCTAAGTTACATAAAGATGCATATTTAAATCGGTTTGAATTTACATCTTGTGAAACTTGCCAGTCAAGTCATAAAGATAAGATGACCAAAGCTCCGTTTATTGGAAACAGAGAAAGAGTTGGTGAACTCTTGGGATTGATACATGATGATGTATGTAAGTCTCCATCTACAAATGCCAGGACTGGTTCTTTGTACTTCATTATATTCACTGATGATCTCTCAAGATTCGAACATATGTTCCTGTTGAAAAACAAGTCTGAGCCTTTTGAGATATTCAAAGAATATAAGTCAGAAGTAGAGAACCAAAATGGGTATAAATATTATGTCCTATGATAATATCAAGGAGGAGAATACTTGAGCACGGAATTCATGGACTATTCTAAAGGAGAATGAAATTCTCTCTCAGCATTACTCCTCCGAATACACCACAGCACGTTGGTATATCGGGGTGGAGCAATCGCACCCTATGTGATATGGTGTGCTCTATGATGAGTACTGCTGAGTTACCTATTTCCTTTTGGGGTTATGCACTTGTGAAGCTGCATACCTATTGAATAGGGTTCAAACTAAATCAGTTGCCTACCACTCCATATATGATATGGTATGGTAAGAGCCCATCTCTTTAGGATGTTAAGATTTGGGGTTGTCCGACTTATGTCTAAAGCAAAATCCGGACAAGCTCGAGGCAAGGTCAGTTCAGTGGAAGTTTGTTGGATATCCCAAGTATTAGCAAGGGAATATCTTCTACCATACTGAGGAGCAAAAGGAGTTTTGTTTCTCAGCATGCCCCTTTTGAGAAAGGGAATTTCTTGTAAAGAAATTAGTGGTCATTAGGTAGAACTAGAAGGAGTTCCAGCTATACAAACTGCAGCTGATGATTTGGTAGAACCGAAGGATTCAATAGTTTCCAATGAACCTCAGCCTCTCCGCCGATCTAGTAGGTTTCCTCACCCACCTGAGAGATACTTCGGTTTTCTCTATGACAGTGGGAGAGAGGATTGCATCATGAGATGATGACCCAACTAGTTTCGAGCAGGCTATCAGGAGTGGGGACTCTGTGAGAATGGATGGATGCTAAGTGATCTAAGATGGAATCTATATACACCAACAAAGTATGGACTTTGGTTGCTTTATCTGAAGGGTTAAATCCCCATCAGGAGTAAATATATCTTGAGAATATTACTTGGTGTACATAGAAAAGTTGAGACTTTCAAAGCTAAGACTTGTTGCAAAAGGTTCTCGTCATACACCAGGTGTGGATAATGATGAAACATTTTCTAGTCCCTATGCTTAAGTCCATCCGGATCCTACTTTCCATTGCTACATTCCATGACTATGATATCTAGCGGTTGGGTGTCATGACTGCTTTTCTAAATAGTGATTTAGAAGAGAGCGTCTATAAGTGCACAGCCAGAGGGCTTCGTAAACAGTGAGAGCAGCGGAAATGTGTGCAAGTTGCTTTATGAGTTAAAGCAGGTATCGCGTAGTTAGAACATCTGTTTTGATGTGGTTGTCAAAGAGTTTGATTTCATCAAAATGGTAGATGAACCTTGTATATACAAAAAGGTAGTAGTGAGTATGGTGGTGATCCTCGTATTGTACGTGGATGACATACTCTTGATAGGAAAGGAGTTTCCTATGCTACACTCGGTCAATCTCCTCTTATCACAAGGATTCTCCATATAGGATCAAGGTGGTACCTCCTAAATCCTAGGTTTTGGATCTATGCGATAGATCTAAGTGGATGTTAGGATTCTCACTAGGTGTAGTGAGATGGTATCAATCGATCTTGGAGAGAATCTGTAGGGTTACTAGGCACTCTCACAAGGGTCTACAAGGCATCAACCATGCCCGATTTAAAATTTAGACGTGCCGAACAACCCTAACCAAGATCTTTATTAGAGATTAGGTGAAACAAAGCATGTTAAACACTTTAACATCTAAGAGTTTGGGATTACAACCTTTGTAGTCCGGTCCTTCACTTCTAAAGCTCCGTGTTGAGGTCCTTTCGCTGCGATCATCGAGTACCCGGACTCTAGAGAGGCTCCACGAAGAGAAAGATGCAAGCTTGCTTCCGATCTTCGATAACTAAGATGATCTACCTTGAAAAAACTTTAACTCAAGCTCTCACTCACTAATGAAGTGAACACCCTAATCTAATTGGCAAGAATAGATTAGTATGATGAAGTAGGATTTATGCTCTCATTTGTTTTCTTAATCTCGCTCATTTTCATCACTAAAATCAAAGCTAGAAAGCTTTGCAAGGAGGAAGAAGAAGATGAATTACTTTGTGATGAATAATGAATCCATGCGTGGTTAAAAATGCAACCATGGGTAAAGTATGATAACTTAACCCATGTAGAGAATGAACCATGGTTAAAGAGTTGGGTTGGGTTAACTAAATATCTACAAAAATATCATAACAAATATCTTTGCTGAAAATAAAAGCAATGCTTCTAGAAACAACTAGAAAGAATTAACCCAAATCAAACCCTAACCATATTTAATATCCACTAATCATGTTGCATTAGTAACCTAAACTTGTTACAATATTATATATCACATATACAATATTTATTGTAACAAAATAAAATAATACAATTAACATATATTGCATATATATCAATGTATTACCCGAGTGAGAAAAAGAATCTTTTAGTGAGCTTATATTAGTTAATGTAATTTAATATATCATATATAATTATACATTAAATTATTGAATCAACACTTGATCCGATAATCCGGCTATTTCACAAATAACCGACTAATATAATCTGTATCAGTTCATCGAATCAACACTTGATCCGATGACCTTGCTATATCACATATACCCGGCCGATATCTCATATCGCGAGAATCTAATACGGTATCACATACACGTATTGTTCTCGGTCCCGCACATATCATATATGTGCTCCTACTCCGTTTTGCCTTAGCCAAGAAACCTCTGTGTAGGACTCTAAAGAATCGTCAATACGCCAGCAGTAGGTGATGATCATATCAAACAACCACAAGCTGCAAGCGGTCAGATAAAAGTAACAGCCACCCAGGTATTGAGCGATCAGAAGATCAACAAGAAAACCTGTACATTCTCCTGCGAATCCAATCAGTAACACTCCAGTACAGTCCGGTCTCTTCGTCTGATATGTGACATATCTTGCCTAGGGGTGGAAAACGTCAGACCCCAGTCGCTTGATAAGTCGTGTCGATATGAGGTCTATAACAGTTCGAGAAACTACTGATAACACTTATCAGTAAATCTCAGTAACCCTGGCCAGGGATTTCCAGTTATAGCCAATCGAACACAGCGCAACATCAACTCCCTATACCGGGAGAAATGAATCCCCTCCTATCGCTCATTGCCTCCATGTGATTCGGGACAATACCCAAAAGCCACCTTTATGCACGCCCTCTTGGACGTGGTATGATGGAAATCAAAGCACAGTGGGAATCACACAAGACACTATGACGATCTCGGGTCTACAGACTAACCTGTGCCAGTGTCACCAGAGAACTGCCATCTGACGTGAGGTATAATACCATCTGGGAGTTCTCGGCGAGTCCGTCCAGTGTACCCAGTCTCTACTGAGCACCCGTACACCATCCTTGATGTCAAACACCGATGGATATGGGATCATCCATCGCCCATCATATGGGTCAAGATGCGTATACGCTAGTCTACTCTGGTGTATCGATGCCCTGTCTCGATACACCCTCGACTAGGAACAGTTATAGGATGTACTCAACGACTACCGTGGCCCCAATAGTATGATCTCATCATAGTCCCAGTAGTCGAGTACATATCCTAAGGGCTTTATCAACATGTAACATAGAGACAATCAGAGTACATGTTAAGATAAAGTACAACCAGATAGCATACTATCATGTCAAGCAAGAAAGTCCTCCCTATATATGTCCAAGCATCCATTACAATATACATCATATGTATAGTAATGGCCTCTAGGGAATACATATAACTAACAATCTCCCACTTGCACTAGGGCCATCTTTTGTGGTATCACATACCCAACAATTAGCTGTGGTTGAAGTATCTCATACTCAACCATCCCATAAAAGTCTCTACTGGGAAAAAGGCCTTTGTGAGTGGATCCGCGCTGTTGTCCTCTGTATCTTCTCTCCTAACCTCGATCGTCCTGGAGATCAACCATCTCCATGATCAGGTGATACTGCCTAAGAATTATATCTGGATTTCTGATAGGGCGGGGGTTCCTAGGCCAAAGACATAACTCCATTGTCACACAATGGTTGGAACGAAGTTCATCTCATGAACTTATATATATCCAGACTTCCTCTTTGGTAGCATCCTTGGTAATGACGTATCTTGCCTTTAATCGTCTAGTAAGTCACGGTATCAAGCTTGGAACTCTTCTAACATATCGTTCCTCCACTGAGGGTAAAGACAATGCCTGCGACTGACATTCAGTCGTCCTTATCACCCTGGAACCTTTTCCAGTGATTCTCCCCAGGATCGATTGATACCATCTCACCAAAACTAGTGAGAATTCTAACATCCATTTTGATCTATCTCATAGATATAAAACCTAGGATTTTAGGAGGTATCACCTTGATCCTATATGGAGAATCCTTATGATAAGCGGAGATTGACCGAGCAAACTCCTTCCCTATCAAGAGTACGTCATCCACGTACTCTACGAGGATCACCACCATACTCCCTACTACCTTTTTGTATATACAAGGTTCATCTACCATTTTGATGAAGTCAAACTCTTTGACTACCACATCAAAACAGACATTCCTTCTCCGCGATGCCTGCTTTATCTTATAAAGTAACTTGCACACGTTTCCGCTGCTCCCACTGTCTATGAAGCCCTCTGGCTGTGTACATATAGACGCTCGCTTCCAAATCAACATTTAGAAAAGCAGTCATGACACCCAACCGCCAGATATCGTAGTCATGGTATGTAGCTGTGGCAAGTAGGATCTGGATGGACTTAAGCATAGCTTTGAAAGTCTCAACTTTTCCATGTACACCAAGTAATCTTCTCAAGATATACTTGCTCCTGATGGGGATTTAACCCTTCAGATAAAGCAACCAAAGTCCATACTTTGTTGGTGTATAAGGATTCCATCTCAGATCGCTAAGCATCCAGCCATTCTTACAGAGTCCCACTCCTGATGGCCTGCTCGAAATAAGTTGGGTCATCATCTCATCATGCAATCCTCGCTCCCACTGTCATAGAGAAACCGAAGTATCTCTCAGGTGGGTGAGGAACCCTACTAGATCGGCGGAGAGGCTGAGGTTCGTTATAAACTATTGAATCCTTTGGTTCTACCAAATCATCAGCTGCAGTTTGTGTAGCTGGAACTGTTTCCAGTTCTACCTCATGACCACTAATTTCTTCACAAAAAATTCCCTTTCACAAAGGTGGCATGTTGAGAAACAAAACATCTTTTGTTCCTCGGTTAGGTAGAAGATATTTCCTTGCGAATGCTTGGGATATCCAACAAACTTCTACAGAACTGACTTTGCCTCGAGCTTTTCCAGATTATGCTTTTAGACATAGGCTGGACAACCCCAAATCTTAACATACTTAAGATATGGGCTCTTCCCATTCCATATCACATATGAAGTGGTAGGCAACTGATTTGATTGGAACCCTATTCAATAGGTATGCAGCTTCTCAAGTGCACAACTCCCAAAAGGAAATAGGAAACTCAGTAGTACTCATCATAGAGTGCACCATATCACATAGGGTGTGATTTCTCCGCCCCGATACACTGAGGTGCTGTGGTGTATACAGAGGAGTAATTCTGATAGAGAATCTCATTCTCCTTTAGAATAGTCCAGGAATCCCGTGCTCAAGTATTCTCCTCCTTGGTCTCATCAAAGGACATAATACTTATACCCGTTTTTGGTTCTCTACTTCCGACTTATATTCATTGAATTTCTCAAAAGTTTCAGACTTGTGTTTCAACAGGAACACATGTGCGAATCTTAAGAGACTATCAGTGAATATAATGAAGTATAAAGAACTAGTCTTGGTATGTATAAACATGGGACCTTACATACATCATCATGTATCAATCCCAAGAGTTTCACTAACTCTTTCTCTGTTTCCAATAAACAGAGCTGCGGTCATCTTATCTTTGTGACATGACCGGAAAGTTTCACAAGATGTAAATTCAAACTAATTTAAATATGCATCTAAATATAACTTCAGCTAGTCGGGTCACATTGATATGACCTGGTCTATAATACCTCAAAAAGGATTCGTTAATTTCTGAACTCTTCCTCTTGTGTGTGTTCTTTACGTTAAGAACCGTGGATTGATTTAGAACGTCTATGCTTTTAGATAATGTGCCTGAACCGATCAACTCTTGATATAGGAAATGTTCAAAACATTATCCAACAATACAAAATTATATCATTCTTTACTAATAAAGAGACTGATATGATGTTATATATCAGGTTCGGTATCTAATAACATTCGTTCAGAATCAATGTATTTGCTAATACAGGGTGATAACTGCCAACAGACTTGGCTGCAATACTTGCAACATTTCCAACTCTTGGAACTTATCACCCGTTCTCAGTTCTCTACCTATCTGTAGCCCATGTAACAAATTACATTTGTGGGATCCTGATCCGGTATCTCATACCCAGGATGTAAAGGATACTGAGAAACAGTTCTCGGTAATAAACACACCCGAAGATGATGCATCAACATGCACTTTCTTCGTTTGGGCGGCACGGGAATTCTGGTAATCCCCTATTTCCTGCTCTGTCTTATAACAATTATAAGTTGGAGCGGGACTAACGTTCCCTAACGCAGTATAACAAGCGGGTTCAGTCAATACATCCGTATTATTATCTTGATTAAGGCGTGACATAGTCGCAACCAGGAGAGAGAGAGAAGAAAACACTCAGCGTGCGCTTTTACAAGATTAGATTGGCTATCAATTTATCTAATCAGGATGTCTCCCACTGTTTTAGTCAAATCTTCCTTCAAACCCTAAAAGGAAAGACTAGCCGGGATTAATTACACCCTACAAGTTCGGCAATCTTTCAGCCAGGCCAGTGCCGGTACTTTGAGGGAGGTTCCCCGTGCTTTCGCACGGACCTAATTAAAATAAACCTTGTTTTTCCAGGGGCGTAACCCCGTTGACACCTTTCTAGACACCTACTTGATCGGCTAATTGTAATATGTAAAACTCTTCCAGGAGTAACTCTTACTCGCAGCGGGTATCGCGATCCAACTATCTCATAGAAGGTATGCAATCTCTTTGCAAATTTCAACACTTGAAATTCCCAATAATATTTTTACCCCTAGCGTCCTATGACCTTGACGGAGGTCAACAAACCATAGGCTGCTAGTCAAGTTCTACCCGTCATTTCCTGATTGAATTAAACCCACCCGCAGGACCCTTGACGGAGGTCAACAAGGCCGCACGACTACCCTAAAACAATCTGCATCATATGCATAAGCAGATAAATACTAGTTAGCTACCGCACACTACGCCTTGACGGACGTCAACAAACGTAGTATGAATACTAAGTAGAACTTATCTGAAATGACGGAGGCTACGACAGGTTTTTAAGAAAACCCTTTACGTAATGAACTTGATATCGTTGAAGAATCGAGTGAATTTTGAATGGAGTGTTTTTTAGGCTTTTACTAGTTTCGCTAAAGAGGTCACTCCCGGTGAACGGATCTCGGCTCTTTCCTTATCGAATAAGGTGCAGGATATTTCATAAATACCACGGTGCAAAGCAAGAACTATAAAAACAATCAAAAGACAAACCGAGTTTGTAGCATCTTCTAGTTTCGCTAAAGAGGTCACTCCCGGTGAAGGGATCTCGGCTCTTTCCTTATCGAATAAGGTGATGGATGTTCTACAAGGAACACCGCTATGCAAAGCAAGAACTAGAGCTACCTATTTTTGAGACAAGTTTCTACAACATCTTTAGGTTTCTTTTAGTTTCATTAATCTCATTAATGAAGTCCCATTTTATTATGCTTCACAAGTATCATATTTGAAACGAAATCCGCAATATAACATATATCTCGTATATATAATATAAACATTCGTCTCAGGCAGTAATATGATCTCATCACAGAACATTGCAGCGGAAGAACATATATGAAATATTGGATATAATAGGACGTCCGTGTTTTAATACGAGCATGTATAAAACACGGATTCCACGGTCGCGATGAATAGCCAAACCCACATCCCTAGACTCCTACGAGAGCGGCAAGCAACTCTGCTAATTCTAGGGTTAGGAGCCCTGGTCTCGACTACTCGAGATGGTCTCCCACTGGACCCTAGAACCCGGTTACTTGTGCTCCCCGCCTTGGGTATACCTAATGCGGAAAAGTAAATAATATACAATGGTGACATCATCCTCAGCCCGGAAGTGCCCCAATAAAAGAATATTACATACAAATGAATTTTACATGAATGAAAATGAAAAACTCTTATCTCACATAAAACCCCCGGCTATTCGAAACGAGACGATCCAATATAACATATCACAGGAACACATAATATCTCATATCATCAACATAAGTAAATATGCGTATCCCAATTGTCGTTGATATATAGAAATGAAACCGGCGATACACCACATATTACACTTACGGTCGCAGAAAAGAAAGTGTAAAACTACAACAGTTCGAATCCGCAACCTTCTTTAGACATCGCATGCCTAACAAAATGAATTCCTTAGACATCACATGCCTAACAATTATAAACCCCGCATTTTAGTCTCAGTATCGAAAACTCTTTTCAATATCAAGTCGGGCAATTCAACAAGATTCCCGACATCCTGATCGAATACTCATCGCAAACTTTAGTAGACGGCCGCATCCCCGGATGCCGTCGACGAAGTGCACTAAGGCGGAACACCGCTGCCGCGAGCACCCAAACGGATGCTTTTGGCGACGGGGTTCTCCTACAGTCACTTGGTCGGGGCTATGGGGCGTGGCTATCTATTAAGTTTACCCGGCGAGTATCCGCGTACGCTACGTGATTGCGACAGACTTTTGATTGCATCAAAATCCCGTGGCAACCGATCATCTGAGACTGAACTGCTAGATTTATAACATTCAAATTAGTTATCTCATAACTATTTGTGGATTCCAAATATTGTATCACATTCCAGATAAATAAACAATGTTAAACTTTCCGATCGAATAAACAAACACCCAAGATTTCCCAAATGGCTCAACACTTTTGCGGAGTTTAAAAGTATCCATCACATGCCACAGTACCAATGGTCCAGCCGTAGAAGGGTCAAACCAACGCCTCACATGTGGCAACGCCGTACTGCCACAAACCCTAAGGTTTAGAGGCGGTTCAAACGGTCACATAATCGAGTTAAGGTTTGTTGTCTTCTAGAGGGTCCACCACATTACTCGCACGACTTAGAACGTTCTTAAACTACGGAAAAATCCAACACTTGGAAATTTTCCGGCAGGGGAAAAAATGAGTTATTGATATCCGTTCGAACTTTTTAACACGTTCTAAAATTACCCGGAAAAACATAAACGAAGTTAAACTTTCCGATCGAATCAACGAGCTCCCAATACAACCCACAAAACTCAACACTTGAGTAAAAATAAAAATTCCCAGAAACAAGCAAAAGTACCTACGGATCAACTGTAGCAAAATCTAACCCTCAATCCCCAAGACTTGCCGCGGAACCGCCGCCAATACCCTAGTTTGGTCGCGTTTCCGTGGCGCTTTGATGGATTTAGGGTGTCATTTTTCACACATATCCACAAAATTACCTGCTGAATTTTCTAAGCATTTTTCATATGAAAAATGTTAACCTTTTGAAAAATTTCCAGAAACTAGGTTTTATCGGGTATCCGGAGTTCAATCGGACTTTAAACTTCTCCTAAACTTCGCCTAAAGCTATAGCTTGGCTCTGATACCACTGTAGGGTTACTAGGCACTCTCACAAGAGTCTACAAGGCATCAACCATACCCGATTAAAATTTAGACGTGCCGAACAACCTTAACCAAGATCTTTACTAGAGATTAGGCGAAACAAAGCATCTTAAACACTTTAACATCTAAGATTTTGGGATTACAACCATTGTAGTCCGGTCTTTCACTTCTAAAGCTCCGTGTTGAGCTCCCTTCGCTGCGATCATCGAGTACCCGGACTCTAGAGAGGCTCCACGAAGAGAAAGATGCAAGCTTGCTTCCGATCTTCGATAACTAAGATGATCTACCTTGAAGAAACTTTAACTCAAGCTCTCACTCACTAATGAAGTGAACACCCTAATCTAATTGGCAAGAATAGATTAGGATGATGAAGTAGGATTTATTCTCTCATTTGTTTTCTTAATGTCACTCATTTTCATCACTAAAATCAAAGCTAGAAAGCTTTGTAAAGAGGAAGAAGAAGATGAATTACTTTGTGATGAATAATGAATCCATGTGAGGTTAGAAATGCAACCATGGGTTAAGTATGATAACCTAACCCATGTAGAGAATAAACCATGGTTAAAGAGTTGGGCTGGGTTAACTAAATATCTACAAAAATATCATAACAAATATCTTTGCTTAAACCAAAAGCAAAGCTTCTAGAAGCAACTAGAAAGAATTAACCCAAATCAAACCCTAACCATGTTTAATCTCCACTAATCATGTTGCATTAGTAACCTAAACTTGTTAGAATATTATATATCACATATACAATATTTATTGTAACAAAATAAAATAATACAATTAACATATATCGCATATATATCAATGTATTACCCGAGTGAGAAAAAGAATCTTTTAGTGAGCTTATATTAGTTAATGTAATTTAATATATCAAATATATAATTATACATTAAATTATCGAATCAACACTTGATCCGATAATCCGGCAATTTCACAAATAACCGACTAATATAATATGTATCAGTTCATCGAATCAACACTTGATCCGATGACCCGGCTATATCACTTATACCCGGCCGATATCTCATAACGCGAGAATCTAATACAGTATCACATACACGTATTGTTCTCGGTCCCGCACATATCATATATGTGCTCCTACTCCGTTTTTCCTGAGCCAAGAAACCTCTGTGTAGGACTCTAAAGAATCGTCAATACGCCGGCAGTAGGTGATGATCATATCAAACACCCACAAGCTGCAAGTGGTCAGCTAAACGTAACAGCCACCTAGGTATTGAGCGATCAGAAGATCAACAAGCAAGCTTGTACATTCTCCTGCGAATCCAATCAGTAACACTCCCGTACAGTCTGGTCTCTTCGTCTGATATGTCGCATATCTCTCCTAGGGGTGGAAAACGTCATACACCAGTAGCTTGATAAGTCGTGTCGATATGAGGTCTATAACAGTTCGAGAAACTACTGATAACACTTATCAGTAAATCTCAGCAACCCTGGTTAGGGATTTCTAGCTATAGCTAATCGAACACAGCGCAACATCAACTCCCTATACCGGGAGAGATGAGTCCCCTCCTATCGCTCATTTCCTCCATGTGATTCGGGACCGTACCCAAAAGCCACATTTTTGCACGCCCTCTTGGACGTGGTATGATGGAAATCAAAGCACAGTGGGAATCACACAAGACTCTATTACGATCTCGGGATTACAGACTAACCTGTGCCAGTGTCACCAGAGAACTGCCATCTGACGTGAGATATAATACCATCTGGGAGTTCTCGGCGAGTTCGTCCAGTGTACCCAGTTTCTACTGAGCACTCGTACACCATCCTTGATGTCAAATACCGATGGATATGGGATCATCCATCGCCCATCATATGGGTCAAGATGCGTATACGCTAGTCTACTCTGGTGTATCGATGCCCTATCTCGATACACTCTCGACTAGGAACAGTTATAGGATGTACTCAACGACTACCGTGGCCCCACTAGTATGATCTCATCATAGTCCCAATAGTCGAGTACATATCCTAAGGGCTTTATCAACATGTAACATAGAGACAATCAGAGTACATGTTAAGATAAAGTACAACCAGATAGCATACTATCATGTCGAGCAAAAAAGTCCTCCCTATATATGTCCAAGCATCCTTTACAATATACATCATATGTACAGTAATGGCCTCAAGGGCATACATATAAATAACAAAATCACTAGATAGCTTCCTGGGCGGTAAGATCGATTGAACGTCAGTCACAGGCATTTTCTTTACTCTCAGTGGAGGGATGGTATGTTGGAAGAGTTGCAAGGTAGATACCGTGGCAAACTAGACGATAAAGGCTGGATACATGGCTACCATGGATGCTACCAAAGAGGCAATTTGGATATATATAAGTTCATGAGATGAACTTCGTTCCTACTATTGTATGACAATGGAATTGTGGCTAATGCCTAGGAACCCATCCCATCTGTGATCCAGACATATTCTTAAGCAGTATCACCTGATCATGGAGATGGATGATCTCTAGGGAAATCGAGGTTAAGAGAGTAAACTACAGAGGAAAACACGGGGGATCCACTCATAAAGGCCTATTCCCAGGAGAGACTTTTATTGGATGGTTGAGTATGAGATACTTCAACCACTGCTGATTGTTGGGTATGAAATACTACAACAGATGGCCCTAATGCAAGTGGGAGATTGTTAGTTATATGTGTTAGTGTATATGCCCTAGGGGCCATTATTGTATCATACTAGGTTGTATATTACTTAACGGAAGCTTGGGATATTCATAGTTGTATATAACAGTCTTCCTAAACATGGTAGTATGCTACTTGGTTTGAGTCTACTTTAATATGTTTCTTGTAACGTATCACTTATACATATTAGTAGAGCCCATAGGATCTTTGCTTGATTACCAGCTTCGTGATGGCAGTCACAGTAGTGGGGGCTGGGTAGTTTGTAAGCAACATCCTATACAGGTCCCTGGTTGTTGGATTACCGAGATAGGGCATCGATATTCCGGAGTAGACTAAGTGTATACGCTTCTCATCCCAGTTGGGGAGATGGTCTGTCCCACAGCCATCAGTATGTTGTACTGGAGATAGTATACAGATGCTCGTTAGGTACGTGTACACCGGACAGGACTCTTAGGGAACTGATTGGTTGGTATTATACCCATCGTCAGTTAACAGTTCCCAGGTGACATGAGTACAGCATAGTCCGCAGACTTGACACTACTACTTCGCCTCGAGTGTGTCCCACTGTTCTTAGATTGATACCCTACCACGGCTCAAAGGAGTCGTGCAAACAGGTAGCAGTTGGGCGCAGTCCCGAGCACTTGGAGGCAGTGGCGATTAGATAGGATTCGTCTCTCCCGGTATTGGGAGTTGATATCGCACTGTGTCAGAGAGCCATTACGCAAAGTCCCTGGCCAGGGCAAGCGAGATATATTGGTAGGTTCCAGTAGCTTCTCAGGGTGTAATGGGCTTTGCTCCGACACGACTTATACAGCTATTAGGGGACTGACGCTTGCCGCCCCCTAGGCTTGATATGCGATAGTCTTAGACGAACAGACCGGACTGTACGGAGATTGTCACATCAGGCTCAGTAGGGGTTCGGATGGTTTTTCTCATCGGCCTTCTTATCGACATCTACATGGGGACCATTACGTACAGCTAGTGCCACTTGCGGTCTATGGTTAAACCCACTGCCAGCATAGTGTCGAGTCTTTAGAGTCCCACACAGAGAGTTTCCCTGCTCCAGGCGAAACAATATAGAGGTCGTATGGTTTTACGACAAGGGTTCGGATGCGTACGTTTGTTTACGCACGTACGACTTTTCGGACAGTTTTTACTAGCCGGCTTTGGTTTAAGCCAGATTCTAGTATCGGGTTATTGGATTTATACAGTCTAAAGTTTTTCCGTATTTTCACGGATTGGAGGGGCATTCTCGAAATTTGTCGGGAAGCTTCTAGAAGAGTGGTGACTAAGGGGTTAAGGTGGCTTGAGCATTAAATGCTTAATGACTCATTTGTGTGATTCATCCTTAGCATTAAATGATTCATTAATGAGTTAATGAGTCATATGATGAATCACACAAAGGAGAATGCATCAACCATGATGATTAATCATTTATATTATTTATTTGATTAATTGTTATGGTTGTTATATTCATATGAGTTCATTATTCATTCTCATTATCATTCTCACATTCTCTCTCCTCAAGCTCACTCTCTCTTCAAACCCTAACCCTAAGCTCTCATGTGTTGAGATCAAAGGTTAGCTAGACTAATACATCCATAACCTCACTCTATATCCCCTAGGTAGCTTAGATTAGCACTTTAAGCAACCTAGTTATCTCAAGTTTGAGATTAAGCTTGGCGTAGGAGCTTTCGGGTGGATCGTCTTTGATTCGAGGAGGCCGTTGAGGTGCCGATGTTCTAAGGAGCCTACGAGGAGTGGAGGACCGCGATGAAGACCCGAAGGACAAGTAACATGAGGTATAACTTCGTATCCGAGTAGTTAAACCTCTAGCTTTTAGTTAGTAATGGTTTAGATAACGATTCATGTGCTCAAGTCCGTATTACGAAGCTTTGATAATCGTTTTTCATATATTCCGCCTCCCCGTAAGTTTGTGGGGTGCGTGACATGGACTTACAGTGGTATCAGAGCCAACTAAACCATTACTAGCTTGGTAGCAATTGATTAGAAGTTCGATCGACAGAAAAACACGAAAACAAAAATTTGAAACCCTAAGTTTCTGTTAATTTTTAAAGTGTCTGAAATTTTTTTTGACATACCTTAAAATTCACAGCAGGGAAATTAATGAATACTGGGAAAATACGAGCCAGTGACTCGGAAAAACGGCCGCGGATCCGCGGCAATAGAGTGCTTCTGCCGCGGATCCGCCGCCGAGTCAACGCCGAGTTGACTCAGAGTTTCACAGTAATTCATAATTTTTGGGTTTTTGTCTTCCTCTATGTTCTGTTTCTACCCAGGTTACTTCAGTACAGGTTTGCTTTTGTGGTAGACACGGAATTTGGTATTCGATCGATATTCTAAGATATTTGCTAAATGAGTTTTTATCTGTAATGTTTAATGTGTTCATAAACCTCCCCTAACTGCTAGTATGTCGGTTGGCAGGGGGTTGCACATTTCTGAAATGTTTACTATTTGTGTATATGAACTATGTTGGACTGTTGTGATGATTAGCCGGGGTTTGAGATGGGTTTAATATTCATTCATTCGTTGTAAATGTAATATGATGTAATATTCTTTTGTGGGGCACATCCAGGTTGCGGTTGTAGCCACCGTTGTATTATTTCTTTTTACTGTTTTTGCTCCTAGGACAGACCCAAGGCGGGGTACACAAACTACCGGGTACTTTGAAGTGTTTAGTGGCCTACTCACTTTGTTGAGGGAGACCGCTTCACTTCGGGTACTTGGCGGGTAGTTTGCCGTACCCGTAGGGGTCTAGGGTGGGGTAATGGCTATTCATCACAACTATGTAATCCGTCTTTTATTGCAGGCTCAAAGCAAATGCGGATTGCTAATAAATCCAATAAAGTTCATCTGTGATCTGGAATGCCTATTATTGCGTTTGACGAATGTACAATATCTATATATGATAGCTATTAGACGTCACTTATGTTTTACACCCGCGCTAGCCCAGCCCCCGCTCTGTCGTTAGTTAAGTAACCTAACGGGTGATGACGGGACCCCGTGGCGAATGCGGATGGCATAAGAGGACGTGGTATTTTCGTTGTTTTCTGCAATAATAGGATAAATGATGGGACGCATTATTATAATGCAAAGAAAATAAACCAAAGTTTAATCGTTGGAACAAATTTAAAAGAAACCACTCGGTTATTTTTTAAAAAAATCAGATTTTTTAATTGCGGAGCTTTAACCACTCCTTTTAAAAAGTATCAGGTTCCTTCGATTATATCAAGTTCACTACGTTCACGGTTTTGCCAAAACCATTCGTAGCCCTCCGTCATTTCATTTGGGTATTCAGTAGTATTCAAGCTATGTATTTTGGCCCTTAGTCAAGGCATTGTGTTTGGTAGCTGCCGGGGTATTCATTTGTTGCATAGATAGATGTGTTGGTTTGGGACAGTCGTATTACTTTTCTTGGCCTTTAGTCAAGAGTATATATGGGTGGCTTCAAATTAACCTGGATAATGACAGGTAGAACTTGACATGTGACTTATGACATTTTGGCCCTTAGTCAAGGTCATAAGAGCATGGGGCAAAAATTTATATCGGGAATTTCTAAAGAAACTGAAATTTGCAGTGAGAGCATACCATTTTGGAGTTTGATGAATGTTGGTAGGATTCCTTCAACATTATCATACGATGATATTTTGGATCCCGATCCTACTGTGAGTATATACAACTTATCAGGAGATTCGTCACTTAACGATCAATGCTATAAACCAAGTAGGTGCCTAGAAAGGTGTCAGCGGGGTTACGCCCCAGAGAAAAGAGCTTATTTAATTAAGAAACTTAGCGAAAGCGTTGGAAAACCTCCCTCGAAGTATCAACACTGACCTGGCTGAACGGTTAAGCAAGAATTGTACGGTGAGAATAGTCCTGGCTAATTCTTCTTTTATGGTTTGAGGAGGGATTCGAGAAACAGTGGGAGCCATCCTGTTTAGATAAAATTAAACCACTCTAAACTTGCAAGAGCATCATGCCAATATTATTTTCTTCTCTCTCTTAAAATTGCAGTGACCTTGTGACCACACATAGGTTACATCTAGATAACAAATTGACTAAATCTGACTTATATGACTGGCAAAGGTCTGTCCAAATATCCATTGCCTATGACAAGCTGGACCACCCTATTACTACTCAAGATCCCGCCGTCCCAGGTCCAGTTTCCACTGTCGTGGATATGGATATCCGTCGGACAAGGGAAAAAGATAAAGCGAAAGCTAAGTGCCTCGTGTTAGCTTCAGTTGATGGTGTATACCAGAAGCAGCACGAGAAGATGGACCTATTTTCCATCTTTTTCCATAACAAAGATTTATATGGAGAGCAATCTCATATCACAAGATATGAGACCTCGAACGAATTAATTCAAGCGAGGTTAGCTGACGGGTCATCTGTAGGGGACAACGTCCTTACAATGACTAGCTGTATTGATGAGCTCCAGGACCTGGAGACCGTGTTGGGAAACGAGTCAGATACTGACTTGATTCTACAGTCTCTGCCTCCTACCCTGAAGGAAACCAGGGAAGTAGAAGGAAAGAGAAGGGCAAAAGTTTCGGGACTGGATATAGTAAAAGAGGAACGTTCCTATTGTTACAGGAATGAACATTGGCAGAATGATTGCAGGGCTAGCAAAGCCAGTAGCCAGGATTCGAAGCATGTTGTGGCTTCAGCCTCAAGTGTATTTGTTATTGAGAACTGTTTGCCAATTAACTTTACTTCCTGGGTGCTAGATACCGGAGCAGGATCTCATATCTGTAATTCATTACATGCTTTGAGAAACCGTAGAGTTATAAAGGTAGGAGATTGGTCTCTCAGAGTTGCAAACGGAATGAGCGTAGACGCTGAATCCGTGGGAGAATATCTCCTAGGTTTGACAAGTGGGCATATATTGATTCTACGTAACTGTTTGTATGTACCTTGTATGACTTGTAATATCATATCAGTGTCCTCACTGTCAAGAGAGGGATATGATTTTACATTCGTAAGCGATGTAGTTAACATCCACCTAAATCAAGTTTTGATTAGGTCCGGTACATTAGATAACAGTATATACGTATTAAGTCAAGCTCAGGTTTTCAATGTCCAGAACACACTTAAAAGAAAGTCTCCAGAAATAAATCAGGCTTTCTTATGGCATTGTAGACTAGGTCACATCAATGAGAGAAGGTTGACTAAGTTACATAGTGAAGGATATTTGAATCCGTTCGAATATCAATCTTATGCTACTTGTGAATCTTGTCTTAAAGGAAAGATGACAAAGACTCCATTCACTGGACACGGAGTAAGAGCAAGCGAGCTCTTGGGACTCGTACACAGTGACGTGTGCGGTCCAATGTCTACACATGCGCGAGACGGTTATTCCTACTTCATTACTTTTACGGATGACTTCTCTAGGTATGGATATGTCTTCTTAATGAAGCATAAATCCGAGGCTTTTGAGAAATTCCAAGAATACAAGAATGAAGTGGAAAAACAAACAGGCAAGAGTATAAAAACACTGAGATCTGATCGAGGTGGAGAATACTTAAGTGCCGAGTTCCTGGGTTACTTAAAAGAGAATGGAATTCTCTCTTAGCTTACTCCTCCATACACGCCACAACATAACGGTGTATCAGAAAGGAGGAATCGAATCCTATTGGATATGGTTCGTTCCATGATGAGTAACGCTGAGTTACCGCGATCATTCTGGGGATATGCACTAGAATCAGCTGCATATCTTTTGAACCAAGTTCCCACCAAGACTGTGCCTACCACACCATATCAGATGTGGAGTGGGACCAAACCCAGTCTAAAACATTTTAAGACATGGGGATGTCCAGCTTTTGTAAAAAAGCAGCATGTGGACAAGCTCGAGGCACGATCAGTACAGTGTAAGTTTGTGGGATATCCAAAGAATTGCAAAGGATATTATTTCTATTACGCAGAGGAACAAAAGGTCTTTGTTTCTCGTCATGCCCACTTTCTGGAACATTAGTTTTTAGAAAAAGGATCAAGTGGGAGCGTAGTAGAACTGGAAGAAATTCCAGAACCACAAGCTATTACTGAAAGCTTGGTAGAACCAGAGGTTTCAGAAGAACCGGACATCCCGACGCCACTCCGTAGGAGTAGTACGCAATCTCATCCGCCCGAGAGATACTACGGTTTTCTCATAGACGGGGATAGAGAGGATTGCACTATTGACTATGATGAGCCTACTAGCTTCCAGCAAGCCATTCAGAGCGGTGACTCAGTAAAATGGCTGGATGCAATGCGGACCGAAATGGAGTCCATGTATACTAACAAAGTATGGACTTTGGACGTTGCTCCAGATGGGGTAAAACCCGTAGGATGCAAATGGATCTTCAAAAAGAAGATTGGTGTAGATAGACAGGTTGAAACATACAAGGCTAGACTGGTTGTAAAGGGTTTCCGTCAAAGACCTGGTTTGGACTATGACGAAACATTTTCTCCAGTAGCTATGCTTAAATCCATTCGGGTACTTCTTGCTATTGCTGCCTTCCACGATTATGAAATCTGGCAGATGGATGTAAAGACGGCCTTTCTAAATGGCTATTTGGAAGAGAGCGTCTATATGGATCAGCCAGAGGGATTCATTCATAGTGGGAGCAGCGGTAAAGTATGCAAACTGCTTAAGTCCATTTATGGACTAAAGCAGGCATCACGGAGTTGGAACATCTGTTTTGATGATGCTGTCAAAGAATTTGACTTTATCAAAAATCCAGATGAACCATGCATATACAGTAAGATTGTAGGGAGAACTGTAGTATTCCTCGTCTTGTACGTGGAAGACATTCTCCTAATAGGAAATGATATTCCTATGTTACAGTCAGTCAAAAGATTCTTGTCACATAAATTCTCCATAAAAGACCTGCGTGATGCCACCTACATTCTGGGGATCCAGATTTATCGTGATAGATCAAAAAAGGATGTTGGGACTTTCGCAGTCCAGGTATATAGACACCATAGTGAAGAGATTCGGTATGGATGATTCTAAGTGCAGCAACCTGCCGGCTTGTCACGGAATCACCCTCTCCAAAGAGATGTCTCCCAAGACTGATTTGGAAAGGGATCGCATGTCGATTATACCCTACGCTTCTGTGGTAGGCTCTATAATGTATGCGATGTTGTGTACCAGACCAGATGTAGCATACGCATTGAGCGTTGTAAGCCGGTATCAGGCAAACCCAGGGGAGAAGCACTGGATAGCAGTAAAGATCATTCTCAAGTACCTGAGGAGGACTAAGGAGATGTTCTTGGTGTATGGCGGAAAAGCCCTCCAGGTGGAGGCCTTTGCCGACTCCGGCTTCCAGAGTGACAAAGATGACTCCAAATCCATGTCGGGTTATGTCTTTACCCTCAATGGAGGGGCGGTTTGTTGGAAGAGTTCCAAACAGGAGACCGTTGCTGACTCAACGATGGAAGCAGAGTACATAGCTGCTTGCGATGCTGCAAAAGAAGCAGTCTGGATGAAGAAGTTCCTCACAGAACTGCAGGTGGTCCCTACCAGTGTTGGTCCAATACCTCTGTATTGTGACAACAACGGCGCTATAGCTTTAGCGAAGGAACACAGGTCCCATCAGAAGTCCAGACACATCTTAAGGCGGTATCACCTGATCAGGGAGATCGTAGATCACCGGGAGATCGAGGTGAAGAGAGTAAAGACGGAGAATAACATTGCTGATCCATTCACAAAGGCCCTTCCTCAGACGCAGTTCGAGAGGCTATTCGAGATTATAGGTCTACGATATGTCAGCTCATGGCCCTAGTGCAAGTGGGAGATTGTTAGTGTATATGCCATAGGGGCCATTATTGTATCATACTAGGTTGTATATAACTTAATGGAAGCTTGGGATATTCACAGTTGTATATAACAGTCTTGCTAAATATGGTAGTATGCTACTTGGTTTGAGGCTACTTTAATATGTTTCTTGTAACGTATCACTTATACATATTAGTAGAGCCCATAGGATCTTTGCTTGATTCCAGCGTCGTGATGGCAGTCACACTAGTGGGGGCTGGGTAGTATGTAAGCAAGAATCCCAGTTGGGGAGTTTATCGAGATAGGGCATCGATATTCCGGAGTAGACTAAGTGTATACGCTTCTCATCCCAGTTGGGGAGATGGTCTGTCCTACAGCCATCAGTACGTTGTACTGGAGATAGTATACAGGTGCTCGTTAGGTTACGGGTACACCGGACAGGACTCGCAGGGAACTGATTGGCTGGTATTATACCCATCGTCAGTTAACAGTTCCCAGGTGACATGAGTACAGCATAGTCCGCAGACTTGACACTGCTACTTCGCCTCGAGTGTGTCCCACTGTTCTTAGATTGCTACCCTACCACGGCTCAAAGGAGTCGTGCAAACAGGTAGCAGTTGGGTGTAGTCCCGAGCACTTGGAGGCAGTGGCGATTAGATAGGATTCGTCTCTCCCGGTATTGGGAGTTGATATCGCACTGTGTCAGAGAGCCATTACGCAAAGTCCCTGGCCAGGGCAAGCGAGATATACTGGTAGGTTCCAGTAGCTTCTCAGGGTGTAATGGGCTTCGCTCCGACACGACTTATACAGCTATTAGGGGACTGACGCTTGCCGCCCCCTAGGCTTGATATGCGATAGTCATAGACGAACAGACCGGACTGTATGTAGATTGTCACATCAGGCTCAGTAGGGGTTCGGATGGTTTTTCTCATCGGCCTTCTTGTTGACGTCTACCTGGGGACCGTTACGTACAGCTAGTGCCGCTTGCGGTCTATGGTTAAACCTACTGCCAGCGTAGTGTCAAGTCTTTAGAGTCCCACACAGAGAGTTTCCCTGCTCCAAGCGAAACGATATAGAGGTCGTATGGTTTTACGACAAGGGTTCGGATGCGTACGTTTGTTTACGCACGTACGACTTTTCGGATAGTTTTTACTAGCCGGCTTTGGTTTAAGCCAGATTCTAGTATCGGGTTATTGGATTTACGCAGTCTAAAGTTTTTCCGTATTTTCACGGATTGGAGAGGCGTTCTCGTAATTTGTCGGGAAGCTTCTAGAAGAGTGGTGACTAAGGGATTAAGGTGGCATGAGCATTAAATGCTTAATGACTCATTTGTGTGATTCATCCTTAGCATTAAATGATTCATTAATGAGTTAATGAGTCATATGATGAATCACACAAAGGTGAATGCATCAACCATGATGATTATTTATTTATATTATTTATTTGATTAATTGTTATGGTTGTTATATTCATATGAGTTCATTATTCATTCTCATTATCATTCTCACATTCTCTCTCCTCAAGCTCACTCTCTCTTCAAACCCTAATCCTAACCTCTCATGTGTTGAGATCAAGGGTTACCTAGACTAATACATCCATAACCTCACTCTATATCCCCTAGGTAGCTTAGATTAGCACTTTAAGCAACCTAGTTATCTCAAGTTTGAGATTAAGCTTGGCGTAGGAGCTTTCGGGTGGATCGTCTTTGATTCGAGGAGGCCGTTGAGGAGCCGATATTCCAAGGAGCCTACGAGGAGTGGAGGACCGCGATGAAGACCCGAAGGACAAGTAACGTGAGGTATAACTTCGTATCCGAGTAGTTAAACCTCTAGCTTTTAGTTAGTAATGGTTTAGATAACGATTCATGCGCTCAAGTCCGTGTTACGAAACTTTGATAATCGTTTTTCATATATTCCGCCTCCCCGCAAGTTCGTGGGGTGCGTGACATGGACTTATAATATATATGCCCTAGAGTCCATTACAGTACATACGATGTATATTGTAATGGATGCTTGGACATGTATAGGGAGGACTTTCTTGCTCGACATGATAATATGCTATCTAGGTGCTCTTTATCTTAACATGTACGCTTATTGTCTCTATGTTACATGTTGATAAAGCCCTTAGGATGAGTACTTGACTACCAGGACTATGATGCAGATCATACTAGTGGGGACAGAGTAGTCGTTAAGTACATCCTTCAAATGTTCCTACTTGTGGGTGTATCGAGACAGGGCATCGATATACCAGAGTAGACTAGCGTATAGCTTCTCGACCTGTGTAGATGGGCGATGGACGATCCCATATCCATTGGTTTTTGACATCAGAGACAGTATACGGGTGCTCAGTGGAGACTGGGTACACTGAACGGACTCGCCGAGAACTCCCAGATGGTATTATACCTAACGTTCGATGGCAGTTCTCTGGTGACACTGGTACAAGTTAGTCTGTAGACCCGAGATCGTCATAGAGTCTTGTGTGATTCCCACTGTGCTTTGATTTCTACCTTACCATGTTTAAGAGAACGTGCAAAACGGTGGCTTTTGGGTACAGTCCCGAGTCACATGGAGGCAATGAGCCATAGGAAGGGTTTCGTCTCTCCCGGTATTGGGAGTTGATGTTGCGCTGTGCTCGATTGGCTATAACAGGAAGTCCTTGTCCAAGGCTATTATAGAGATACATTTGTAAGTGTTATCAGTAGTTTTTCGACCCGTTATGAGCCTCATATCGACACGACTTATCGAGTTACTAGGGTCTGACGTTTACCACCCCTAGACGAGATATGCGACATATCAGACGAAGAGACCGGACTGTACGGTAGCGTTTCTGATTGGATTCGCAGGAGTGTGAGCAGGCTTGGTTGCTAATCTTCTGATCGCTCAATACCCGGGTGGCCGTTACGTTTAGCAGACCGCTTGTGGCTTGTTGGTGTTTGATATGATCATCACCTACTGTCGACGTATTGACGAGTCTTTAGAGTCCTACACAGGGGTTTCCTAGCTCAAGCGAAACGGAGTAGGAGCACATATGTGATATGTGCGGGACCGAGATTAATACGATAAGAGATACCGTATTCTATTCTCGCATTTTGTGACATTGACCGGTTATATGCGATATAGCCGGGTTATCGGATCAAGTGTTGATTCGATAAGTTGTTACACATGATATTACTCGGTTATATGTGATATAGCCGGATTATTAAATCAAGAGTTGATTTGATAATCTAATGTATAATTATATATTTGATATATTACATTACATTAACTAATATTAACCTCACTTATGATTTCTTTTTCTCATTTTGTGCACGTTGAATATATGTGATATATTTTTGTGTACATGTTATGTATCATGCTTTATGATACATGCAACAATGGTGTGTATGTATGACTTACACCATGCTATGAACAATGAAGGATTTTTATTTATTTTGGTAAATCAAAATTGTGGCATTTTTTGTCATGGCAAGAAGCTTTGAGAAGCTTGGATTTGCATTGACCAAGTCCACTCTTTTGTCTTGGCTAAGATATTTATAAACCCAACCACTATTCTAGCTATGGTTAAGTCTCTGCAAAGGTTAATATATGATATTAACTCACCATGCTTGCCATTCTCACTTGATATTTTTTTCATGAGAGATATTTCATCATCTTCTTCTTCCTCAAAGCTTTCTAGCTTCAATGGAGGTATGAAAAAAATGTAAGAAAATTAAATCTAAAGTGAGCCCACTTCCTACTTCATCATCCTCTACTACTTGTCATTTAGTATAGGGTGTTTGCTTCACTAATTCCATAGTTAGTGATGAGATATCTTGGGTTAGTATCTCCTCGACGTAGATCATCTTCGGCCTCGAAGACTTTGAAGCAAGCATGTTCGTTTCTTCATGGGAGCCTCTCTAGAGTCCGGAGTTCACGATCGCAGCGAAGGGACTACTACACGGAGCTATTGAAGTGAAGGACCGGTCTACAAAGATTGTATTCCTTTCTCACTATACTTGCAAAGTGTTTGCATTTACTTTTCCGTCGATTTCTAGTTAACGATTCTTAGTTAGGGTTAGCTAAAAGGGCAAAAATTTGAATTTGGCATGGACGATGCCTCCCGAAACCTTGCTTCCATCTTAGGTAACCCTGCAAAGTAAAGATATATAAAGGGATTGGAGTGAGGGCATGGAACTATAGGGTTACAGTCATGAATCAGGTTAGTGGAAGAGGCGTTACTAGGAATACCAGATTACCCCTTCGAAACATTTTCATGTTTTAGATTTACTGTGCAATGTTAATTGAAAACTGTTTTCCCAATTGGAATCTAATTCCAGGGTATGTATTTACCAGATCAGTTTCTCACATCTGTATATTGGTACAGATGGTGAGTGGGAGTAAGATATTGGGAATTGGGTGATTAGATCCTCATTATATCGGAATTCATTGTAATTGGTGATATTTGAGGAAATCACCTGGGTTTCGCCAGATGGCAAATTTTTGGTTTTGAATATCCGTATTTATGCACCAGTTTCAAACTGATATATCTGTACATTTATTTTATAAAGTGAGATATAACTTTTTGAAATTATGCATGTGACATTTACCTATATCAGTTGATGGTTAGGTAAGGTGCATTCAACAGCGATGTAATTCATCTTAACCCTAGTACAGTTTTCAATCTATTACGCACAAGGTTTGAGTTATTGAACACAGGGGACTTATACAAAGTATTGTATGTTGTCCAGTGTCCATTAGGACTATGGGGTTGGTAATCGTACTATATTCTGTTTACTCATGACTTCTCTAGTTTTAGACAGGTATTTCGTTGAAATACAAGGTCCAGATTTTGAGAAGTTATAGGTATAAGAATAAAGTAGAGAACAATTTGTTAGAAGTATCAGGATTCTTCAAGGTAGTCGAAGATGTAGATACTTGTGTTTGGTATTCCATTGATAGTAATAGCTTTTGAGAACTTGCTTTTCTTTCAGGTTACTCATATATAGATGCACACGTAGATGAGTAATGTTGTTTGACCTCCTTCCATTTGGTTGATATGCACTGGAGACAGCTGCATGATTTTGAATATGTTTCCAATTAAATTAGTGCTTTTGTTTCTATATTGTATATATATATATATAACCAATTTATATCTTAACGATGTTAAGGTATAGGGAGTTGTCCGGCTGATGCTTAAAACCAGAATCCGGATAAACTCGAGGCACGTTTCAGTAATGGCAGTTTGTGGGTTATCCCGGGCTTTGACGAGCGTTAACTTTCTACCATCAGGAAGATCAATAGTGATATTGTTCTTGACTCGCCACAGTTTTAGAAAAATGGATTTTTTCAGAAAACAAAAGTGGGAGTATGGTAGAACTGGAAGTGATTCCATAACCACAAACGATCACTGAAGATTTAATAGAACCTGAGGATTAAATTGGATTTGACATTCCATTAGCCACTCCACAGATTTGGTGGGTAAACTCAGGCACCCGAGAGGTACTTCGGTCTTCTTAGAGACGGTGACAGGGAGGTTATTGTTTCCCAGATTTTCCATTGCTGCTATTCTAGACTATAAAACCCAGCAGGAGGATAAGTATAGCGTCGTTTTATACTAGATTTAGAAGTGCACGTGTATATGACTCTGCCAGAGGGTTGTTGTAGTCAGTGGGAGCAGCGGAAGAATAGTGGGTAAGTAGCTTATGTCTATTTATAGACTAAAGCAGGTATAGCTGAAATAGATCATCTATTTTTGATGTGACAGTCATAGGTTTTGACTTCATCGGAATAGGAGATAGATCTGGTAAGAAAGTAGTAGGGAGTGATGTCCTGGTATTTTGATTACATACTCTTGAGAGGAAGAGATCTTCCTATACTACGATTGGTTATACAGAGGTTGTCACAAGGTTTTTCTCCAAACAGGATATGGATAAAATATCAGGTTTTCTGGTCGCTAGATCTATGGTTTTAGATCTTGATTTAGGAAGTGTCCCAATTTGGGTACTTGACACTATTCTAAAGTGTTTTGGAATGGACGACTCCTGGCATAGTGGTGTACCTATAGGTTATGGAGTCATCCTCTCTAAAGGTATCTTACAGACTAAAGGGGAGAGGGATCTGCATGATTAGCATATCACTTTCTTAGGCAATTGAGTGAATCATGAAATGTCATGTTCCACCCCAGATGTTGTTTTTGCACTAGCTGCAATAAACATATATTAATCCAATCTTGGAGAAATGTAGGGAAGCAGTTTATGAACATAAATGGATGTTCTAGGGATATAGTAACGGCAGCCTCTTTTAGGAGACGGTTATCAATTCAGGATTCTAAGGTGACCTGGATGACAGAGTGGCTGTCTGAGTTTTAGTTTTTCTCTCTTCTGAGGGACAGTATGTTAGACATGTGGTCCAAGCGGATACTGAGGATGGCATGGCGTAAGATACTGATTAAATTCAGTGGATGATTCAGTCTAAGAAGTTTGTTGGATTTGGAGTTCATTTCTGAACTGGGTTCCATCAGATATCTAGACAAATTCTAAGACAAGGTATTGCTCATTTCGGGAGATGTTTATTCTCCGCGAAGTTGAGATATAGAGAGATAAAGATAGAAACACTGGAGCAGATCTACTCACCGAGGCTATTTCTCGAACACAATGGTTTCACAAACGAGATTTGCGAAACTGCTTAGTAGAGAAGTTGGGAGTTCGGTATCACACGAGCTGTGAGTATGAGACGCTGCAATAATATACCTTAAGTGCAAGTGGGAAATTGTTGGCTATAGTGCCCTTAAGGCAATTATCGTAGTCGCAGGCAGTTTTTAACGTTTTTGAAATCGTTTAGGCGAATTTTCAGTTAATCGATAAATAAGTTGGGTTTTCCTGTTAAACCCGGAAGTGATCAATTTTCATTATAGACTTGACTGCACCTAGTTTAACTAGAATAGTGCTAGTTTGCAGGTTTTGGTGGTCACTTGAAAATTTTGGTTCACACAGATATTTTTCCCTAATTAAAATATTATTATAATCTTTTAATTATTCACTTAATTAGTGGTAATTACAATTTTGTTTGAGTTAATTACTACTAAAGTGAATCTATGCTAAGTTAATCACTAGTTTAAGCTTAATTCTTTCTCTCCAAAATGTCTAGATATTTGTGTAATTAAAATGAAATTTTAAAGAGAAGAATTGAGGTGGCATAAGATATTATTTGCATTAATGGGAATTTATTGTTTTAACTTATAATTTCCACACTTATCGAAACCATTCCCCATTTCCATCAAGCTTGGCTAACCCCTCCCCTTGCTGCCCTCTCTCTCTTCTCACCTCATTTCTACTTCTTCAAACTTCAAAAATTCATAAAAAATCATCAAATAATCCCACAAACTCAAATAAAATCAATACCCATTAATCTTTAGCCCTATTCTAGCTTGGATCTTCATTAAAGTTAGCAATTTGGAGGCTATCTTGGAAATCTATTGCAACTTTTAGAATCATGTTTTGTGGTATAAAATCCTAACCCTAAGCTTAATTATTGTTTTAATAGTTTAAGTTAGCTTATTAGATGCTTAATTAAAGCTTGGATTAGCATGTTTTGGAATTCTAGAAAAAGGTTATGAAAAAATCAAGTTAGGGTTTTGATTTGTTAAAATGGTAAATCAAGAAGTGTAGACTTGGAAAACTTAATCAAATTGTGAGAATGATATTTGTTAATTTTCTAATTTGTCTAATTGAGATTATTAGCAAACTAAGTTTTTCTAAATCCTATTTGGGTGAGATTAAAATTGTAGTAAAGATTTGTGTGACTTAATTAAGCCGCTTTGTGATGATTGTGATCACTAGAATTGTTTAAAAATTTAGCTTTGTGCTAAAATATTTAAAGATGCTTACTAGTTTCTCTGTAAAATTAGATGTGGGTTTTAATTGTCGTAGTGATGACGTAAATATTATTATCTACGATAACTATTGTGTTGTTAATGAGTATTGGTACGATTGGGTTTTTGGCGTGGCAATTTTCATGATTAATGACCCTAATTAGGGTTTAGGCTATGTTTTCCTGTATTAGGATTTCTTGGTTTTTGCGACCGGATATGCTATTTGGTCGTTGGAAGTTTGTACGTCAACGACGAGAGTTGTTTGGTTGTTTCGCATGCTTAGGCTATAGGTTCTAACCTATGAGCGCACTGCGTGCCGTATTAGGATTTCAGAACTTGATGTAAATAGCTTTGCGATTTCATATTGATTGTAGGTACATTCACTTGGATTCTGAGACGACGAAGCGTATCAACTACGACTAAGCGAGGAGTTTAGCAGGTGAGTACATTTATATCTACGGGGGAAGTCGGGTGGATGGCTTATAGCACCCCCGCAAATTTATGAATGGAAACCGATATATACAAAGAATACTATAGGAGGGACCTACATTTGAAAACTTTAGATGTGGTTAAAAAGATAGTTAGTGGTGATATTAATGCTTGAGTATATATCGAGATATGAGATGAAAGCTATAGGGACATAACCCTTGGACATGATATGATAGAATTGATATATATAAGGATATGGAAAGTGAATATGAATCACAATATATAAATATGTAGTTGCACGGGTTTAGGTATGAGATTTAAAGTAGCGTGACATAAGATTCATATGATAGAATGCTTATGTAAAATGACTTGATGTGAGAGATTGATGTGATGGAAAGAGTATACGATGAGATATGATGACTTGGTTGATATGTCGTTATATGGATACGAGTCGATAAGAAATAGTTGATACCTTGCCGGTCCCCTGACACGAGATTGACCCGGATGTGACCTGAGAGATAGGTATATTTATATATATATATATATATATATATATGGATAATGATGTGCATAATGAGTGATATTCCGTACGAGACATAGATCCGTACCCTCGTTGTTGTATAGGTTGATAGAATCCCTAATTGTTTAATGCCGCCGTACGATGGATTACCGTACGCGATGAGTTTTACCTGTTGTTTGATCTATACCCTTGATTAAAAGATGTCGTACGATGGATTGTACCATACGTGATGTTATGAGGCTAGATGCCGATTGATAGATTCACCGATTCGGTCATGTTAGATACGTATACCATATAGCATTTAGTTCACGATGCGCATTATGCTGCATTCATATTATTCTCATTGCATTTCATATACCTATGCTAGTACACCTACACCATTATCGATGATGCGTATATTACACTTACACAGATTGCCGGCTCACACACTTCATCATCGATAATTGCTATGTCACTACACATCAGAATTTCTACATCATGCCATGATATACTTGCTATGCTCACATCACTATGCTATGTTGCATGATATACTTGCTATGCTCACATCACTATGCTATGTTGCATGATATACTTGCTATGTTCATATCACTGTTCCACATTGCATGAGATATACAGATATGCTTATATTCTGTAACGTTTTGAAAATCGTTTCGGTGAAATTTCGGAAAAATCGGTAAAATAAGGGGGTTTTCCGTAAAAAGTCAAAATATAAATATCTTTTAATATAAAATTAAATATACATATTCTAGCTATGCAATTGCTAGTATTTGGTGTTTATTGAGCCACTGGTAAAATTTCTAATTTTCTGAATTTTTTCCCGAAATTAATTATTTTTATATTATTTTAAGCCGTCACTAATACATTTAATTAGGAAAAATTACAAATTAGAATGAGTTGAAACAAATTTTGTGCATCATAACACATTAAACAAAATTTTAACATGTTGTTTTTGAAATGAAATGAAGTTGTTAATCGGTTTC
Source organism: Agapanthus africanus (assembly GCA_030015575.1). NCBI lineage: Eukaryota > Viridiplantae > Streptophyta > Magnoliopsida > Asparagales > Amaryllidaceae > Agapanthus > Agapanthus africanus. Next base: position 161,939,581 of record CM057340.1, on the reverse strand, counting down.
AGAAAATATGGAAGGAAAAGGCATAAATGGTGAAATTAAAGGAGTTTATTAAACAAGGAAGTGTGGTACATATTGAATTGGTGTTTGGTGTTCATTGCTTCACACACACACACCACCTCCCCCTCCCCCTCTTGCTGGCCGAAAATGGGGCTGCCCCAATCCTCATGTCCCCACACTTTGTTCACAAAGAAATGAAAAGAAAAGAATCAATATATATATAAGTATGGGCTTTTGACTTTTATTTTGACATTGAAACCAACACCCCTCACTCTCTCACCTCTCCCCCCCTCATTGGCCGAGCCCACTTTAGAATTCTGCAGCCCCTCCCCTCTCTTTCCCTCATCTCATCTCTTCTCCAAAAATCCTCAAAAAAATTGGTCAAAAATCAAAATAAAACCTCACCAAAATCAAAATCCAACTCCTACCCATTTCACATTTTCCTATCTAGCATGGATCTAGGAGAATGGAAGCTATTTCTTGAGGCTAGGATTTGCATGCTAGATCTCAATTTGTGAGGTATAAATTTATGCCCTATGGATTGTTTGTTGATTAGTTGCTTAAATAATTTTGTTTATAAGTGTTTAATTAGGTGTTTAAAAAAGGGTTTTGAATTCAAGTTTGAAATTTCAAGTGGATGGTTTTGAATGAATATTAGGGTTTGATCATTGGATTATGGTTGTGATGGGTAGATTAACATGTAATTGCTTGCTAAAATTAATCTAGTTTCTAGTTTGCATTTTTGTTAATTTAAATTTGTAATAATTATATAAATTGCAAACTAGGTTTTAAAAATATATTTATTTTGGTGAGATAAAATTCTAATTAGGGTTTCATGGAATTATTAACATTATAAATTGTGGTTTAATACTTTAGTATATGCAAAACCAAGCTTAATTGTAAAATTGTGAATTTTACTTTAAAAAGAGTTAAAATCGGTATTTTTGCAAACTAGGAATTTGGAATTTATACAAATTGATGAGATTAATTTATGAAAGTGATTTGTATGACCTAATTATGTTATTTAATGAGCATTTTGGCCATTTGAATCGTTAAAATTTGTAGATTGGTTAAAACATCAAGTTTTGAACAGAAATGGGAATTTGTGCTAACTAGGATTTTGGAAAATAAAACGATTGGTTTAATTTTATGGATTTGACGAATTAATCCCTATTTCTTATAAAGTTAGTGAGTTTTGAAACCATGATTGGTACGTTTGGTGTTTTTTTTCGATTAATCGGCGTTTGTACGCCGACATCGAGGGTTTTTGGGTTGATTTGTGAAAGCAACCATAGGTTTTGACCTATGTGTGATTCGTGTGTCTTTTGGTCATGAGTCGGATTTTAATACGATACGGTGCGTTATGATTTGTAGGTACCGTCATGAAGACTTCGAGACGAGAAGCAAGCGCGTGGCGACCTTGGCATCGGCAAGCGAAGATCTGTGAGTAGATTATATCTACGGGGGAAGTCGGGTGGATGGTGTATAGCACCCCCGCAGTCCGTAGTATAGTTTATATATATATATATATATATATATATTTATATAGGTGTTTTACAATACGAGAATGATTATTCATGATATGATTATGTGTTCATGGCTTAGCTTAGGGTTAGTTGCGAGACCCTAGAGTAGTTGTTACACCCATACACGCACACACACACTTGCATACATTACTTTCTTGTGCGTAGATGGGGATGTGTATATATGTATATACGCATGGGTATGGTACGATGCATATATACATTCATATACACATGCATGGATGATAAGGATAGTACTCGAGATTTGGGATGAGTCGATGAATTTGGGCTTGAGGCCGTGAGATCGGTGATGTGACAGGGTTCGTATTTAAGATACGATATGATGTTTTAGCGGGTCCTTTCGATAGGGTGTTTTCATACACACGCTTGTATATAGATAGATGGTATCAGTTTTGTACTAGACTTAGATCAGTACCCCGATCATGATATTTGATAAAGAAGATACCAGATGAATAATAAGATAAATGTGATATTAACCCGTACCCAGTTTGGGATGCCGTACGATGGATTTACCGTACGAGCTATATATTGATGATAGATCCACACTCCTGATTTGAGGATGTCATATCAGATGGTGTATCATATGGGATACTATTGAGGCGGGATCACTGACTATTATATAGACGGATATATATATATATATATGTATCGACTCAGAAGTTACGCAGTTTCCTTACCTTTCATTTAGCCTGTTAGCTCAGCTCGATAGTTTAGTGTAGTTGATAGACTAGATTCGATTCCTACCTATTTCAAAATACTAATGAATCGTGGGTATTTTAAAAGACAGGCCAAGGGATTCTACGGATATTTCAAAGGACGTATCTTTTCTTAAAAACACCGTAGCCTTTATTTTCAAAACACCACGATTCGTGTTATTTCAATCACCACTATATGACTTATATTATATTAAATGCAGATTAGTTATCATTGTGTTTATCATTCAGCTCCCGCACATTATTGTTGTTCGCTTCGCATCGCATGCTTATATTATGATTTCTTATACCATTATTGATATCATGCTGTCAGGACACCTGTAGGGTTGCTAGGCACGCTCACAAGGTTCTACGAGGCATCAACCATGCCCTATTAAAATTTTAGCCGTGCCGAACAACCCAAAGCCGGATCTTTAAAGTAGAGTTTAGGTGAAAACAAGCATGTTAAACTCTTTAACACTAAGTGAGAGGGATTACAACCTTTGTAGATCCGGTCATTCACTTCTTAAACTCCGTGTTGAGGTCCCTTCGCTGCGATCATCGTGTTCCGGACTCTCGAGAGGCTTCACGAAGAGAAAGATGCAGTCTTGCTTCCGATCTTCGATAACAAAGATGATCTACCTTGAAGTTTCATTAACATAAGCTAACACTCACTAAATGAAGTGAAAACTCTCATCTAAAGGGCAAGGGTAGATGAGGATGATGAAGTAGGATTTTTGCTCTCTTTTATTTTCTTATTCTCACTCATTTTCATCACTTGAATAATCAATCTCAAACCTTTTGTGATGAATAATGAAAGGATAAAGATGATCAATATTGCAACCATGGTTGACTAAACCTTTGTAGAGAATTAACCAAGGCTAGGGTTTGGGTTAGGTTAAGAATGAGTCACTTGAAAATATCTTTGCAAAAACAAAAGAAAACCTTCTAGAAACATCTAGAATGCATTAACCCAAATCAAACCCTAATCTTGTTTAATCTCTACTAAACATGTTGCATTAGTTATCATATCATGTTACAATATTATATATCACATATATAATATTTATTGTAACAAAAGAAAATAATACAATTAACATATATCGCATATATATCAATGTATTACCCGAGTGAGAAAAAGAATCTTTTAGTGAGCTAATATTAGTTAATGTAATTTAATATATCATATATATTATTATACATTAAATTATCGAAACAACACTTGATCCGACAATCCGGCTATATCGCATATAACCGACTAATATATCATTTTCCGATTCATCGAATCAACACTTGATCCGATGACCCGGCTGATATCAAATATCGCGAGAATAGAATACGGTATCACATATCGCATTATCCTCGGTCCCGCACATATCACATATGTGCTCTTACTCCGTTTTGCCTGAGTCAAGAAACCTCTATGTAGGACTCTAAAGAATCGTCAATACACCGGCAGTAGGTGATGATCATATCAAACACCCACAAGCTGCAAGCGATCAGCTAAACGTAACAGCCACCCAGGTATTGAGCGCTCAGAAGATCAACAAGAAAGCTTGTATATTCTCCAGTGAATCCAATCAGTAACACTCACGTATAGTCCGGTCTCGTCGTCTGATATGTCGCATATCTCGCTTAGGGGTGGTAAACGTCAGACCCCAGTAGCTCGATAAGTCGTGTCGATTTTAGGTTTATAACAGTTCGAGAAATTACTGATAACACTTACCAGTAAATCTCAGCAACCCTGGCCAGGGATTTCCAGTTATAGCCAATTGGACACAGCACAACATCAACTCCCTATACCGGAAGAGACGAATCCCCTCCTATCGCTCATTGCCTCCATGTGATTCGGGACTGTACCCAAAAACCAACTTTTTGCACGCCCTCTTGGACGTGGTATGATGGAAATCAAAGCACAGTGGGAATCACACAAGACTCTATGACGATCTCGGGTCAACAAACTACTCTGTACCAGTGTTACCGGAGAACTGCCATCTGACATGAGGTATAATGCCATCTGACGTGAGGTATAATACCATCTGGGAGTTCTCGAAGAGTCCTTCCAGTGTACCCAGTCTCTACTGAGCACCCGTACACCATCCTTGATGTCAAACACCGATGGATATGGGATCATCCATCACCCATTATATGGGTCAAGATGCGTATACGCTAGTCTACTATAGTTTATCGATGCCCTGTCTCGATACACCCTCGACTAGGAACAGTTATAGGATGTACTCGTCGACTACCGTGGCCCCACTAGTATGATCTCATCATAGTCCCAGTAGTCGAGTACATATCCTAAGGGCTTTATCAACATGTAACATAGAGACAATCAGAGTACATGTTAAGATAAAGTACACAGATAGCATACTATCATGTCGAGCAAGTAAGTCCTCCCTATATATGTCCAAGCATCCATTACAATATACATCGTATGTAAAGTAATGGCCTCTAGGGCATACATATAACTAACAATCTCCCACTTGCACTGGGGCCATCTGTTGTGGTATCAGATACCCAACAATTAGCTGTGGTTGAGGTATCTCATACTCAACCATCCCATAAAAGTCTCTACTGGGAAAAAAGGCCTTTGTCAGTGGATCCACGCTGTTGTCCTCTGTGTCTACTCTCCTAACCTCGATCTCCCTAGAGATCAACCATCTCCATGATCAGGTGATACTGCCTAAGAATTATATCTGGATTTCTGATGGGACGGTAGTTCCTTGGCTAAAGCCACAACTCTATTGTCACACCCCCATTTCGACATGCTGCTGTCTGAGAGGGTCCTGAGTTGGGCCGGACTCAGCTCCGTTGAGTTCGTCGGTAAGTTTGGGTTTGCTTTTTGGCTTGTAAATTGCTTGTGTCGCTGACTTCCTTACATTCTGTTTTGTGCAGGACCCATGGACTCGCTCCGATTTTCCATGCGCCAGCCGAGGAAGGTCGCGAATGCTGGGGGCGCCAGCTTTTCCCACTCAAAGCCTGCCCCGGCTCCTTCTCCTCCAGTGGTCGTGTCCCGTGAGCGTTCGGGGGAGGATCCCGCCCCGGGGCCTAGCAGAGTGTCGGGCCGGAAGCGGGCTCAGATTCTGGAGGATCCGGCCTCGGAGGACGAGATCGGCTCTCCCTTAGAACCGCTCAAGAGGAGTTCCCACAGACCTTCCCGGGGCCTATCTTCGCCGATCATGGTGGAGGAACGGGGACACCAGTTCGCAGTGCCTTCAGGGCTATCCGTCGCGGATAGCCTGCTGCATGAAATGGAGACGTCGGCCGGTGGTAGGGTCCCCTGGGGGACTTTCAGGGCTCAGCTGGTGTCCATCGCCCAGGAGTCCGTTTAGGTGAGTGTTTGGTTTTTTTGGTGAGATTCAGTGCCTTCTTCATCTTTCTGACCTCTTTCCTATCTTTCAGGTTCTCCAGCACGTTGCCCTCACCTTACGCATGGAGGCCGAGGTGATAGCACCGGCGATGAAGGCTGTGGGCCATCTCACCTCGCTTGAAGAGAGCTCCAAGCGGGAGCTGGAGGCTGTGATGGTGAGGGTCGCCGCCCTGGAGGGTGAAGTGGAGGCCGGGAAGCGGGAAGTTGCCCGGTACCGCGAGGCCGCCGTGGCTGCCGAGGCCAAGCTCGAGGACGCTCAGGTGCTTTCCGGCAACCCGAAGAAGACGGTGAAAACCCTCCGGAAGGAGCTGGGGGCGGCGGTCGAGTCGGCGAAGTCGGCCGACCTGAGAGAGGCGAAGTTGGCCGACCTCTTGGCGGCGAAGGCGGTGGAGGGTTACAAGAAGTCGAAGGACTTCTATGATGACCTGGCCATTGCCACGACCCTCATCTGGCACGAGGCCCTCGACGCCATTAAGGCCCGGATGCCGGGGTTCGCCGACGAAGAGCTCCGGGCCGAATACCCCCTCGCGGATGCCGATGAGCAGGGGCAGGAGATTCCTAGCGAGGAAGTCGCCGAGGACCCAGCTCGTCTCGCGGTGGATGTCGAGGGCCCAGAGGTCGCACCTGGCCATGAGGCTTAAAGCCCCCGTCTTCCTCCCCTTTTTATTTTGTTGCTTCTGGAATTTTGTAAGCCTCTAGGCATTTTGTAAGGCTGGGGAGCCCAAAATACCCTTTGTAAAGACTTTGCCTTTTAGCAATAAAACTTTTTCTTTGGTTTCATCGGTTTGCACTTTGTCTTTTGTTCATGAAGAATGCTTGTAAAATATCACTGCTTGCACTGTTGGGCTTTCATGTCAGGTCGGCTGTCTGTCTAGAGATAGTTCGTCGAGTTGATTTCGATCACTTGCCAAGCGCGCCAAGCGCCGCCCAGAAGGAGGCGTCTCCATGGCCCCGAAGTCGAGGGGGGATCGCTCAGACTTGGATGGACCTGATGCCCCTTATTGGGGCCTCGGATTCTTTGCATGTGATGGGCAGAGGGCTATCCGTCGTATTTGTGCCAGATTGAATGTGAAGCTGCTCGGTTGTCCCTTGGCGCGGGACTTTTGCTTCTAGCGTTGCGAGCAGCGACCCCTAGCTGGGGCTGGTCGAGCGAGGGTCCGGCTCGACTGCCTCTGGGAGGACTTTAAGTCCTTAGCGTTAGGGCTATAAGAATCCTACTAAGGATGACCGGGCAGTGAAGCTGCGCGGTTGCCTCTTGGCGAGGGCTTTGTTCTCTGGCGTCATGGGTAGGCAACTACCAGCCTAGGATGAATGATCGGGGTAGTCGCTCGGGTGTCTCTTGTGAGGGCTTCGATCCCTGGCGTCATGGGTAGGGAGCTACCAGCCGGAGATGACCGAGCAGGGTAGCTGCTCGGTTTCCTCTTGCGATGGCTTTGATCCTTAGCGCTGGAGGGGCTGTAAGAAGCCTACTGCACGGTTGCCTCTTGGCGAGGGCTTTGATCTCTGGCGTCGTAGGTAGGAAACTACCAGCCTGGGATGAATGAGCGGGGTAGCCGCTCAGGTGCCTCTTGTGAGGGCTTCGGTCCCTAGCGTCATGGGTAGGGAGCTACCAGCCGGAGATGACCGAGCAGGGTAGCTGCTCGGCTGCCTCTTGCGAGGGATTTGATCCTTCAGGACGGGGACCGAGTAGGGTTACTGCCCAGTGCCTCTTGGCGAGGACTTTGATACCTGTCGGTTGTGGTAGGAAGCTACCGGCCGGGGATAGCCGAGCAAGGACTTGATTGCCTCTGGGAGGACTTTGGTCCTTAGCGCGGGAGGGGCTGTAAGAAGCCTACCAAGGACCCTTGGCCGGGCAGGGTTACTGCCCGGTGCCTCTTGGCGAGGGCTTTTGTCTTGAAGGATAGCCGAGCGAGGGATCCTTAGGCTCGACTTCCTCTGGGAGGGCTTTTGATCCTTGTCGGTCGTGGTAGGAAGGTACCAGTCGGGGATAGCCGAGTAGGGTAGCTGCTAAGCTGCCTCTAAGGAGGACTTGGATCCTTAGCTTTGGACGGGCCGTGGGAGGCCTGCTAAGGATAACCGGGTAGTGAAACTGCGCGGCTGCCTCTTGGCGAGGGCTTTGATCCCTGGCGTTGCGAGTAGGGAAGCTACCGGCCAGGGATAGCCGAGTAGGGTAGCTGCTGAGCTGCCTCTGGGGAGGACTTGGATCCTTAGCGTTGGAGGGGCCGTAGGAGGCCTGCTAAGGATAACCGGGCAGTGAAGTTGCGCGGTTGCCTCTTGGTGAGGGCTTTGATCCCTGGCGTTACGAGTAGGGAAGCTACTGGCCAGGTATAGCCAAGCAGGGTAGCTGCTGAGCTGCCTCTAGGGAGGACTTGGATCCTTACCGTTGGAGGGGCCGTAGGAGGCCTGCTAAGGATAACCGGGCAGTGAAGCTGCGCGGTTGCCTCTTGGCGAGGGCTTTGATCCCTGGCGTTGCGAGTAGGGAAGCTACCGGCCAGGTATAGCCGAGCAGGGTTGCTGCTCGGCTAATTCTTCATGAGGTTTAGCCCGACCATCCAGTTGTAGGCATGGGGAACAGGAACGGTCGCGGAGACCGTGCGCTTAGCATGTGCATTGAATGTGGGGGGCGGCGAAGCGTCAGGGTCGTGTCGTTTCGATTCCGCCAGAGAAGGCTCGATGATCGCCGCGTAGCAGCGACTTTTTGGGTGAAAGCGGGCGACTGTTGAGCTCCGTTGGGGGCGCAGTGGGCTATATAAGGCTGAAGGAGCACTAGTCCTTCCTTCCTTCATAAACAGATCATCGAGAATGCAAGACTTCCCATTTACCATCCCCGACATCATCCACTTCGAAGACGTATACCTTTACGACCAGAACTGCACCGAGGACACGGTGCAGTTGGTCTATGGGAGCATCGAGGACCACTTCGGCCGGCTGCTCCCCCAACGCTCCTCCCTGCTGCAGCTGCTGATATACTCCATCGAGAAGGCATTGCCGGGGCTTTACAACCCCCTGTCCGAGCAGCTCTATGACGAGGCCGTGGGCAAGCTGCGGTCTCTGAGGCGCTTCGGCCTGATCTCCGTGAGTCGGCTGGCTCGCTCAGAGGCGCTCGTCCGCGAGTGCTACGAGCTGAGGCTTGGGGTCAACGTACGCTGGGGGAACCGAGGGCAGAGGTTGGATCTCGCAAGGCCTCGGCTGGCGGAGATCTTTATCGAGTATCATGAGCAGTGCACACTGCATCCCCTTCCCCCTGTTGTAATTTTCTTTTTCTTTTTATATGTATGGCTGAGGAGCCCATAATACCTTTTTTGAAAAAAATGAAATCTTTCCTTCTTTTTTCCAACGTTTTATTGATCTTTATTAAATTAACAACAGACCCTAGGAAGAGTTTACATTGCTTTAACAGAAACGTACATGTTAATAGATGACCTTACTGGCGTAGCCCGAGCTCCCCGGGGGCTTGGTGGCCTCCGCGCTCGGCACCGGGTACGGGGCTCCCTGAGCGCCGGACGGGTCATCTGATGAAACGAGCATGATCTGGCCAACGGTCAGCTCGGCGGGCGGGGGACGCTGCTCCTGCTCGCGGTCGGCCTGTCGTTTGTCCCTTAAGTAGGCGGCGAGGTGCCCCGATCAGATGAGCTTCTCGATGTAGTCCTGGAGTTGCTTATAATCCTCCGTGGCATGGCCCACGGTCCAGTGGAAGGCGCAGTAAGGGCCCCGGGTTCGCTTCGAGGCCTGACACGGGATTGGGGGGAACTTGAAGAACCCCTCGCCTTGGGCCTCCTCCAGTAACATTGCGAGGGAGACATTGAGCGGGGTGTACTCCTAGAATTTCGGGTGATAGGGCTGCTAACGCTCCGGCCTCTCTTCCCGAGCCCTCTTCTTCTGGCCGGACCGTTCTGCTCGGGGGAGGTTCGCGTTCACCTCTGACTCCAGCTGAACCTCACGCTTGGTCCACGCCTTGACCTCGGCCATAGTCCTAGGCTGTGCCAACGCAAAGGAGCACAACCACTCCTTGTGCCTAAGGCCAGATCTGAGCGCAGTGATGAAGGTCTCGTCCCGGTGCTCGGGGACCTCGAGGAGGGCGTTGCAGAAGCGGGTGATGTAAGCCTTGAACGTCTCCTTATCTCCGCTCTTTATTGTGAAGAGGCAGTCGACCGTGCGCTTCTGCCGACGGTTCCCAACGAAGTGGCCGAGGAACTGAGTAGCCCGCTCGTCGAAGGTCGAGATTGAGCGAGGCTCGAGCCCTCGGAACCAGTCCCGACCTACGCGGATGAGGGTGGCTGGGAAGGCCCTGCACTGGGCGGCGTCAGAATGGTCCTGGAAGCTCATCCCCACGGTGAAACCATCCAAATGGTCTTTCGGGTCGGTTTTCCCGTCGAACAGTGAGACCTTCGGGGGCTTTTTGCATGAGGAGACGTGGACAGCGAGCATTCCCTCAGTGAATGGCTTGGTGAGCGATTTGGCGGCCTACTTAGCCCCGTCGCCCGAGAGGTGACCTTCCCGGCGCATGCCCTCGATCTTCTTCTCGAGGGCATCGAGTCGGCCGTGGTACCCCGAGGATTCGGCGCATTGTGATCCATGGCCTCGGCTGCGGGAGATCTGCGTCTGGGCGCGGCCCCGGTTCCTCTCGATGAGGTTCCTCAGATCCCCCATCGAGATTAATACATTGTCTCTATATAGTTAAACATGGTATGAAAAACTATTGTTGCTGATTTAAACAAGGGCGATAAGCGGAACGGTGACAATTTCGATATTTGGCACCGCAAAGCAAAACATATCCTGCAAGAGCAGGAAGCATTTACTCATACCATGATAAAACATGCGCAAGGTAATACCGTGCAAAACCGCAGGCACTTAGAGACATTCCAAACGTGGGAGAAGAAGAATAGTATTGCGCGCATTACTTAGATCCTTTCAGGATGATCTTATCTCAGAATTTGAGCAATATGAGACTGCTCAAGCCCCATGGAACACGCTTAAGGATAAGTTCAGGTGAACTGCCAAGATGCTAACAATCAAGTTTGACTCATTCAGGAAGCGTCCTGAAGTGAATATGAAAAAACACCTAAGGGAAATGCCAAACATGATCAGAGAGCTTAAGATTGCTAGACTCACTTTATCAGCCGAACATCAAGTGCAAACTGTAATAAGGTTCCTTCCAATTGGGAGCACATGAAGGTGAATCTGACTCACAATGACAGTATCAAGACGTTTGATGATGTTGGCCTTCATCTTGTCCTTGAGGGTGATCGACTTGAGGCCGCGGGTGATTCGGGACATGCATATGTCGCTAAGTCAAGCAAGAAGAAATTTGATGGATTTTCTGGAATGAGGAAATTCAAGCGCAAAGGCAAGTTCTTTAGAAAGAAGGGTAAGGAAACCGGGCCAGTGCCGAAGAAATTTAAGACCGACAAGCGTTAGCGGAAGAGAGATATGACCAAAGTGAAGTGTTTCAATTGCTAGAAGAACTCTTGATCCGTTACTGTTAGAAGCGCCACTATCTTCAGGATTTTCAATTAATTGAATTTCTTTAGTGACTATGCAAGGATGGTTATTCTCTAAGAATATCACATCTCGTGATTCTATTTCTGTTATACTTTCATCCTCTTGTTCTCCTGTGAACACATACTTTTTAGAGTGTTTGGAATATCTTATGAAGATGTACTTTTTTCCTTCGGTCCTAACTTTTCATGTTTGTGGGACGAGTCATGAACAAAAGCTTTCGACCCCCATGGCCGCAGAAAATTTAAATCTGGTTTTAGACCTGTCTATAACTTATAAGGAGTGGAAGTAACAGACTTAGAAGGAACTCGGTTCAGCACAAATGCAGCTATCAATAATGTGTCCCCCCCAATATGATATTGGAGGACTAGCCTGAGCCATCATTGACCTAACCATTTCCAGTAGGGTTCTATTCCTACGTTCAGCAACACCATTTTGCTAAGGAGTATACGGAGTAGTTAGCTGCCTTGCTATACCCTTTTCGTCACAAATCTTCTTAAAATGATCAAATAGGTATTCACGTCCTTTATCAGTTCTAAGACTCTTCACTCTTCTATCTAATTGATTCTCAGCTAGATTTATATAGTTTGTAAAGCAGTCTAAAACTTCATATTTATAAGCAATCAGAAAGACATGACCTATCTAGTATAGTCATCTATAAAAGTGATGAAATATGAGGCACTATGTCTCGCCCCAACACTCATAGGACCACAGATGTCTGAATGAATGAGCTGCAATGGAAATTCAGCCCGTGATCCTTTACCAAAAGGTTTGTTTGTTGATTTTCTAGTTAGGCAATGTTCACAAGTAGGTAACTCTATTTTTACAAGTGGTCCAATAAACCCTCTTTAGCTAATCTATTTATCCAATCTTGTCCAATATGCCCCATCCTACTATACATTTACATCATCATTCAAATGACAAGAGGATGTAAAATAATTACAACTAGTATTAATAAAATAAACACCATTCAACAAAGGTTCAACAATATCAAATACAAGAAGATTATTCAAAACATAACGATAACTTTAAACAGTAGTCTGAAACATTAAAATACAACTATTGTTTTCTACTAATAAGGAAAAACCTAACTTTAGAAGCGCAACAGCAGTGACCAGATTCCGTCGAAAATCAGGTGCATATAAAACATCATGCAGAAGTAGGGACTTTCCTCTGCGCATATCCAGCTTGCACATACCAATTCCCTTCACAGCAACATGAACATTGTTCTCTACGTATATCCACCTCATCCCTTCCAGAAACCGACGACACAATACATACGCACTTCTGTCTCTAGCTACGTGGTCTATTGCGGCTGAATCCACGGTCCACATAAGAATGAATTCAGTTAGGAATGCACAGCTATAAACAAAAGCATAATTTAAAAAAGTGTTTTCATTTAGTACCTTGGTATGGGCTCGGTGCAATCTCGAGCATAGTGGCCTTTCTTCTGGCAATTGAAATGCTTCACTTTGGTCACATCTCTCTTACGTTTACTTTTGTGTTAGAGTCAAAAATTACACCCTATTGCCAAAATAAAAAATTCAAATTAAAAGTCAAAAAAGTCAAAGTCAACATGTCAAAATCAATGCTCGAGTGGACCCAGATCCGACTCCAAGAAACTGGGCCCACGCCTAAATCGCCTCAAGCCTAAGTGAAGCCGGCCGGCGGTTGAAGAAGAAAGAAAAAAGAGAAAGAAAAATATGTAATAAATAACTTTTATATACAAATAAATATTAAATTGTAAATTAAATATGCAAAAAGCCAAAATTATATAAAACCCATAACTCATATGCAAAAATAAATGAGTACATGGGCATGGGATGAGCAAATGAACCGTTTTATAAAGCCAAAGGGGCTATGTGTAAAAGGTGTAACCTGTATGAGGAAAGTATTATGAAGAGATAATAATAATTAATCCATCACAAAAAAATTAGGATTTGTACCTCCATTTTCTCTCTCTCTCTCTCTCTCTCTCTTCAAGTTCATCATCTTCTTCTCTTTTAAATTAAATCAAGAGCTTAAGCTTTATTTTTTCCAAACTAATTAGATTTTAGCCATAAACTCATTGAAAAGAGAGTCATCATTTTATCAAATCTTTTAAAGAGGAGATTTTTACCCATCTTCCTCCTCCTCAAGATTCAATTTGAGAAAAGAAGACGGAGAACCTATCTCTAAATCTCTATTTTTGGCAAGCTACAAGGCTTGTGAGAGTGAAAAGAGACCCCTTTGGGCCATTCAAATTCTAAAATCTAAGTTTTGAAGAATCAAGAGAGCCTCCCTAGGCCAAAGAAGAGAAGAACACCCCCTTGAGCTCAACCTCCAAAATTTAGGTGTTGCCCCCTAAAAAATTGGACCTTTTGGCTTATACGGAACATTTTGGCCCCCTCCGCGTGTAACGTGGGCCACTGTACTCCATACTATAGCTGGGCTACTGTAGCGCGCATGTTGCTATAGCTGCGCATGCCACTGTAGCTACGCTACTGTAGCGCACATGCCCCTACAGCTGTGCATGCTGCTCCAGCTGCGAATGCCATTGCAGCTGCGCTACTGTTGCATGCATGCTACTCCGGTTGTGCATGCCACTGCGGTTGTGCATGCCACTGGAGCTGCGCGCTTGCACTTCATTTCCATACTTTTTAATGAAAAATAAAGAAAAATAGAAAAATAGAAAAATGTTTACTAAAATTTTATTTTTAATGTCTTTCTTGTAAATATTTATAGAATAAAAAAATGAAATGAACACGTCTTTTAGCATTGTTTTCAAAACACAACACACACATCACATACTAGACATTGAGTTCGCACGATCTGTTTGATCTGTTAATCGGAGGTTCCCTCGCTCCATAAGAGAAGGATAATTAACGGCAGTTTTGTCCGCGATTACCGGAGATTTGGATCCCCACAATTAATAAATCCCAGCCTACCCTAGGCCGGAGGAATCTGTACACGCTTAACAAGCGTGCATTCCTATCTCAATAAGGTGACGAAAAACACTCTACAGATTTTGGCACTCCCGGTAGGACACTGATTGATCCAAATTCTCGATGTTGTTTAGTAAAATGTAAAATGATCACAATCAAAGAATTTTGTAAAGCGCAATCAATTAACGGTGTCGCTTGTAGCGATCGTTAGTGAGCACGGATCGTCTACAGAGATTGTGTGTACTTGTTAGAATTTGTTTTAGTTGAGTCGAAAAGAAAAATATAAAAGAAGATGATTCAAGATTTGTGAATTTAATTTCAATAAATATAAAGAAATATATCTAGAATCAAGAATCAAGAAGTTATCCCCAATCAATTTAATTATCAAGATTATGAAGAATAGCATGTAGGATTCGATTGAGTTAATAGGTAATGGTGAATCTAATAATTCCTAATCTTATCTATTGATAATTTGTAGCTAGATTGATGATGATGAATGAAGATTAGGGATCAATTGAAGAAACTAGGGTTTCTCCTTCACCATCCCTTGTCTTTTCAATCATAATCATTTGGATCTAGGCTCTAGCAAAGAAAATCATCAATCGTTTGATCCCTAATCTGCAACGAAATAATCAAGAAGTGATCTCGCACCAAATTAGGTCATTAACGATTCTTTTTGCTAAGCTTCACAAATCTCATAAGACTTAAGATTAGTATTAAGATTTGATCATCATTAGATTTATCAATTCTCTCGAATTCTCCACAAGCGGAGATTACTCACACATTATGAAAATTGATGAATCAAGAACGGGAAATTTCATAATGCAAGAATGTAAAGAAAACAAGAATTACAATTATCACCTTTATTAATCGACGACTAGGTACATATTCAGTCAATTTGAGGTTACAGGTTTTGAGGAGGTAACTAGATCCGTCAAAATTAGCTTCGCATCGATCTTCATGAGTCGTGGAATAGTTGCGATCACTTGCTCTTGATGAAGACCGGCGTCGTGATAAAGGATCGTTGATGGCTTGCTTGATTTGCTTCTCGATGAATCTTGATTTAGCTTTGGAATTGGATTTTTGGTTAGGATTTGAATTGGATCATAAGTTGTGTCACTCAACTTGTGTGTGAAATTATTGAACAATATTCAACAAACTTTGTAATGAAGCCATCGCCTTCGATCGACATCGATCCACTTTTTAGGTCCCCTTTTATAGTTTTTCCTCTATCTTCCCTTAGAAACTAGGTTGTTATGAGGCTTGCATAGGAAGCTAGGTAGGTACCAAGCTTACACTAGAAGCTTGGCTATTGTAGAGAAGCTTCTGGAGAAATCTAGAGACTTTGAAGCGCCTTGAGGAAGTTTGGTCGTTAAAAGAGAGCTTCTGTAACAAGTTCCCACCGTCGACGAGCCAAAACGACCGCGGATCCGCGGCCGTTTGATGGACTCAGTGCATGAAAATCTCTTGATTGTTTGGTGTTGGTCTTGGGGTACTCTTTTGATGTCTGGAATCTTATTGTTATTTCTTGGTTGCTGCTAGATATCATTTCATTGACTTGCTGCGCTTTATCGGCAATTTTGCGATTCCAGTTCTTTGACCTGAAGAATTTTCTGCACACAATCTCGATGAAAAGTGTTGAGTTATATAAAATCATGCGTGTAATAATAAATACACAATTTCCCTCATAGTGCCGGTTATAATGTATAACACATGTTATTTGATATTTTGCAGACGAATTGCTAATATGTGCTATATTTATACCAAACACCTTTAGATAATTAGAAAGAGTAGGAAAATTGATGTGTTAAGAATGCAATATTTTCGACTGATCAAATTCCCCTAAACTTAATTTTGGTCGTCTCGAGCAAACATCTTTTATTCAAGAGAAAGAGAAAATATAAGAAAAGAAAAACTAACTAGCACACTTTCGTAGGCAAACACGATTGCACTGAGCACGTGCAACAAGCCTTTAAACCTTTAGGTGTCCTTAGTAAGAGGAGTGTTGTCTCTTGAGGGTTTTCATCGGACTGCGCCCTCAAAATCCCATAATAAAAGGAAGACTGTGAAAGTTACATGTAAAGATAAGAATTGTAAAATAAAGACTTTGAAAATTAGAGTTTCCAACAATACTAGCTTTTCGGTTGTCATGAGCCCTATCTTAATAGTCATGAAAAGATATTAGAAATCACACCATTTCTCAATAAAACATCGCCTTTATTCTTCATCCCTGCCTTTCTTCCAAACACCGATCATATACCCCTATGTGTGTGTAAAGACATCCGTGCACTTGGAGAATTCAATTCAAGCTACCATACTGTTGTCCATCGACCTCAGTACTTTTTAGTCGGTGAATATTTAGATGGGATTACTCACACATTTTTCATGCGACCGTTAATATTTCTTGAGGTACTGACCGACCGATTACTCATGTGCTTGCTGATTAGGTGTAATTAGTATTTTCCTCGTCTTGCAACACCTAAGGCTTAGCAGTGACTCCCAAACCAGTTGGTCTAAGACACTAGGTGATGAAGCACCCTCGCTATATTTTTTTATTGTTGCCTTGGTGATTACAAAACCAGTGTTCATTTTTCTACACCATTTTATATTTTATGCTTCATTTATAATTTTCTTCATATTTTGGCTTTTAGACAAGAGCATTTCAAGGTATCCTCTACTATCTCGAGTTTCAAGACATGTGTAAGTGCATATAGTAGGGTATCAACATTCAAATGTGTAGGGTTCCTAGGCACGCTAATGAAGTCTCACAAGGCATCAACCATGCCAATTTCAAATTTTACGGGTGCAGAGAAACCCTAATACGGATCGTTAACTAGAATTCTAGGCGAAACAAGCAACTAGTTAACTACTTAACTAAAAGAACGCAAATACAACCTTTGTAGATCCGGTGCTCCACCTCCATAGCTCCGCGATGAAGTCTTCTCGCTGTCCAAATCAAATCCCGGGCTCTAGCATCGGCTTCATCGAAGAAATGGGCGGGCTAGGTCATCGACTACGATGCCGAAGATGATCTACGTCGAGGCATCGCTAGATCAAGCTCCCACTTCACCAAGTCATGAAACTTGTGAAGAGAACACCCTATACTACTTGGCAAGAGGTAGAGGATGAAGAAATAGGAGGTGGGTTCACTTTAGAATTGGATTTCTCACCCTTTTTCATCAATCACCATTGATGAAGTCAAGCTTCTTCTTGAAGAAGAAGAAGAAGAAGAAGATGATAATGTTATGATAAGTCTCTTCAAAATAGAAAATAAAAATGAATTATTATCATAAGCAAACCATGGTCAAGTGTAGAGAATAAACTAGGGTTAAGTGGAATGGTTAGGGTTAAGCATGAGACAAAATGGTCACTTAGTCAAAGCTTCATGAAGCTTCAACAACAAACAAAGTTAGCCACCATTTTCTCTTTATGCTTTTCATTTTCCAAAAAGAATAAATAAATAAATAAATATATAAGAAAATGAAAACCCTAACCATTACACAACCATGGTTTAACCTTTACACAAACCCAAGTTAGCATGCATCATCAAACATGATACAAACTTGTGCACAAAAACATATCACATATACAATGTGCACAAACAAGTGAGAAAATCCATTTAAAGTGAACCAATACTAGTTAATGCAAAGTAATATATCAAATATATAATTATGCATTAAATCATTAAATCAACACTTGATTCAATGATCCGGTCATGTCGCACACAACCGACTAGTATCCAATGTATCGGCTTATCGAATCAATCCTTGATTCGATAACTAGGTTATATCGCATACAACCATTCGATACATTCATCGCGAGAATAGAATACGGTATCACATACACGCATTATTCTCGGTCCCGCACATATCTCATATGCGCTCCTATTTCGTTTCGCTTGAGCCAGGAAACCTCTGTGTAGGACTCTAAAGACTCGTCAATACGCCGGCAGCAGGTGATGATCATATCAAACACCCACAAGCCGCAAGCGGTCTGCTAAACGTAACGGCCACCCGGGTATTGAGCGATCAGAAGATCGACGAGCAAGCCCGCTCACACTCCTGTGAATCCAACCAGTAACACTTACCGTACAGTCCGGTCTGATCGTCTGATATGTCGCATATCTCGCCTAGGGGTGGTAAACGTCAGACCCCAATAGCTCGATAAGTCATGTCGATATGAGGTCTATAACAATTCGAGAAACTACTGGTAACACTTACCGGTAAATCTCAGCAACCCTGGCCAGGGATTTCCGGTTATAGAAAATCGAACACGGCGCAACATCAACCCCCTATACCGGGAGAGACGAATCCCCTCCTATCGCTCATTGCCTCCATGTGATTCGGGACTGTACCCAAAAACCACCGTTTTGCACGCCCTCTTGGACGTGGTAAGGTGGAAATCAAAGCACAGTGGGAACCACACAAGACTCTATGAAGATCTCGGGTCAACAGACTACTCTGTACCAGTGTTACCAGAGAACTGCTATCTGACGTAAGGTATAATACCATCTGGGAGTTCTCGGCGAGTCCGTCCAGTGTACCCAGTCTCCACTGAGCACCCGTATATCATCTCTGATGTCAAACACCAATGGATATGGGATCATCCATCGCCCATCTGTATGGGTCGAGAAGATATACGCTAGTCTACTCTGGTATATCAATGCCCCGTCCCGATTTACCCACGACTAGGGACCTTGAAGGATGTACTTATAGACTACCATGTCCCCACTAGTATGATCCGCATCATAGTCCAGGTAGTCAAGTACACATCCTAAGGGCTTTACCAACATGTAACAGAGAGACAATCAGTGTACACGTTAAGGTAAAGTGTAACCAGATAGCATACTATCATGTCGAGCGAGAAAGTCCTCCCTATATATGTCCAAGCATCCACTACAATATAATCCTATGTATAGTAATGGCCTCTAGGGCATACATATAACTAACAATCTCCCACTTGCACTAGGGCCATCTGTAGCAGTGGTTGCAGTATCTCATACTCAACCATCCCATAAATGTCTCTCTCTGGGAATAGGCCTTCGTGAGTGGATCCGCCGTGTTGTCCTCTGAGTCTACTCTCCTATCCTCAATCACCCTGGAGATCAACTATCTCCATGATCAGGTGATGCTGCCTCAGAATATGTCTGGATCACTGATGGGACCTGCGTTCCTAGGCATAAGCCACAACTCCATTGTCACATAATGGGAGGAACGAAGTTCATCTCATGAACTGATATACACCCAAACATCCTCTTTGGTAGCATCTTAAGTAGCGATGTATCCAGCCTTTATTGTCTAGTTTGCCACGGTATTTAGCATGGAACTCTTCTAACATACCGTCCCTTTACTAAGGGTAAAGACAATGCCTGTGACTGACATTCAGTCGTCTTTATCACCCTGGAACCCTTCCAGTGATTCTCCCCAGGATCGGTTGATACCATCTCACTACAACTAGTGAGAATCCTAACATCCAATTAGATCTATCTCATAGATCCAAAACCCAGGATTTAGGAGGTATCACTTTGATCCTGTATGGAGAATCATTGTGATAAGCGGAGATTGATCGAGCGTAGCATGGGAAACTCCTTCCCTATCAAGAGTATGTCATCCACGTACTCTGCGAGGATCGCCACCATACTCCCTACTACCTTTTTGTTTATACAAGGTTCATCTACCATTTTGATGATGTCAAACTCTTTGACTAATCCATCAAAACAGATGTTCCAACTCTGCGATGCCTGCTTTATCACATAAAACATCTTGCACACGTTTCCGCTGCTCCCACTGTCTACGAGGCCCTCTGGCTGTGTACTTATAGACGCCCTCTTCTAAAACATCATTTAGAAAAGCTGTCATGACACCTAACCACCAGATATCGTAGTCATGGTATGTAGCCGTGGCAAGTAGGATCTGGATGGACTTAAGCATAGCTACTTAGAAAAGGTTTCAACATAATCCATGCATGGTCAATGATGCAAACCTTTAACAAGTATAGCTTTGAAAGTCTCAACTTTTCCATCTACACCAAGTAATCTTCTCAACATATACTTGCTCCTGATGGGGATTTAACCCTTCAGATATAGCAACCAAAGTCCATACTTTGTTGGTGTACATGGATTCCATCTCAGATCACTAAGCATCCAGCCATTCTTACAGAGTCTTACTCCTGATGGCCAGCTCGAAGCTAGTTGGGTCATCATCTCATGATGCAATCCTCGCTCCCACTGTCATAGAGAAACTGAAGTTTCTCTCAGGTGGGTGAGGAATCCTACTAGATCGGCGGAGAGGCTGAGGTTCGTTGGTAACTATTGAATCCTTTGGTTTTGTCAAATCATCAGCTGCAGTTTGTATAGCTGGAACATTTCCAGTTCTACATAACTGACCTTGCCTCGAGCTTGTCCGGATTTTGCTTTTCAGACATAGGCCGGACAACCCCAAATCTTAACTAGCTTAAGACATAGGCTCTTCCCATACCATATCTCATATGGAGTGGTAGGTTGTGATCTGATTCGAACCCTATTCAATTGGTTTGCAGCTTCTCAAGTGCACAACTCCCAAAAGGAAATAGGTAACTCAGTAGTACTCATCATAGAGCACACCTTATCATATAGGGTGTGATTGCTCCGCCCCGATATACCATCGTGCTATGGTGTATCGGAGGAGTAATGCTGAGAGAGAATCTCATTCTCCTTTAGAAAAGTCCAGAAATTCCGTGCTCAAGTATTCTCCTCCTTGATCACATCAAAGGACATAATACTTGTACCCGTAATTTGGTTCTCTACTTCTAAATCATATTCTGTGAATATCTCAAAAGGTTCGGACTTGTGTTTCAACAGGAACATAGGTCTGAATCTCGAAAGATCATCAGAGAATGTAATGAAGTACAGGGAACCGGTCTTGGCATATGTAGACAGGGGACCTTACATACATCAACATGTATCATCCCAAGAGTTCACTAACTCTTTCTCTGTTTCTAGTAAACGGAGCTATGGTCATCTTATCTCTGTGACATGACTGGCAAGTTTCACAAGATGTAAATTCAAACTGATTTAAATATGCATCTACATGTAACTTCAGCTAGTCGGGTCACATTGATATGACCTAGTCTACAATGCCTCAAGTAGGATTCGTTCATTTCTGAACTCTTCCTCTTGTGTGTGTTCCGTATACTAAAGAACTGTAGTTTGATTTAGAACTACAATGCTTTTAGATAACGTGCCTGAACCGATCAACTTTTGATATAGGAAATGTTCAAAACATTATCCATCTATACAAAATTTTATCATTTCTTTACTAATAAAGAGATAGATATGATTTTGTATATCAGGTTCGGTATCGAATAACATTCGTTCAGAATCAATGTATTTGGAATACAGGGTGACAGTGACCAACAGACTTGGCTGCAACACTTGCCCCGTTTTCTGCCTCATGAAACTTATCGCCCGTTCTCTGTTCTCTACCTATCTGTAGCCCTATGTAACAGATTACATATCTGGGATCCTGATCTGGTATCACATACCCAGGACGTAGAGGATACAGAGAAACAGTTCTTTGTAATGAACACACCCGAAGATGATGCATCAGCATGCACTCTCTTCGTTTGGGCGTCACGGGAAATCTGGTATTCCCCAATTTCCTGCTCTGTCTTATAACAATTATAAGTTGGAGCGGGACCAACGTTCCCCAGCTCAGTATAACAAGCGGGTTCGATCAATTTATCCGTATTATTATCTTGATTAAGGCGTGATATGGTCGCTACCTGGAGAGAGAGAGAAGAAAACACTCAGCGTGCGCTCTTTCAAGAATAGATTGGTTATGATTTTATCTAATCAGGATGGCTCCCACTGTTTTTATCAAATCTTCCTTCAAACCCTAAAAGGAAAGACTAGCCGGGATTAATTACACGCTACAAGTTCGCCAATCTTTCAGCCAGGCCAGTGTCGGTACTTTGAGGGAGGTCCCCCGTGCTTTCGCACGAACCTAATTAATGTAAACCTCGTTTTCTCAGAGGCGTAACCCCGTTGACACCTTTCTAGACACCTACTTGATCGGCTAATTGTAATGTGTAAAACTCTCCCAGAAGTAACTCTTACTCGCAGCGGGTATCGGGATCTAACTATCTCATAAAAGGTATGCAACTCATTGCAAATTTCAACACTTGAAATTCCCGATAATTTTGCCCCTAACCCTCTATGACCTTGACAAAGGCCAACAAACCATAGGATGCTAGTCAAGTTCAACCCGTCATTTCCTGATTGAATTAAACCCACCCGCACGGCCCTTGACAAAGGCCAACAAGGTCGCATGACTACCCTAATCCAATCTGCATCATATGCATAAGCAGATAAGCACCAGTCAGCTACCGCACACTACGCCTTGACAAAGGCCAACAAACGTAGCACGAATACTAACTACTACTTATCTGAAATGACGGAGGGCTACGACAGGTTTTTCTGAAAACCTATTGCGTAATGAACTTGATATCGTTGTAGAATCAAATGATTTTAAAATGGAGTGTTTTTGAAGCTTTTCTAGTTTTGCTAAAGGAGTCACTCCCGGTGAAGGGATCGTCGGTCCTTTCCTCTTCGAATGAGGTGCGGGATATATCATATATATCACTGTGCAAAGCAAAGACTCTTAAAAGCTATCAAAAGATAAACCGAGTGTGTAGCATCTGCCAGTTATCGCTAAAGGAGTCACTCCCGGTGAAGGGATCTCGGTCCTTTCCTCATCGAATAAGGTGCAGGATATATCATATATACCGCTATGCAAAGCAAGAACTGTAGCTACCTGTTTTATTTTTGAAATTTGATTCTACAACATCTTAGGTTTCTTTTATTTCATTAATCACATTAATGAAGTCCCATCATTTAAGTACCTAAACATCACAGATAAATACGACGTACACTTATGCCATCCGCAGTCGCCTCGATGTCCCCTCGTGCACCGTTAGGTTAGGTAACTAACGACAGAGCGGGGCAGGGCTAGCACGGGTGTAAAACATAAGTAACGCCTATATAATATATCATATATACTATATACTGTATCTATCACAGAACATCACATATATCGCAGCAGAAGAATCATATGAAATATTGGATATACTAGGACGTCCGTGTTTTCAATACGAGCCAGTATAAAACACGGATTCCACGGTCGTGATGAATAGCCAAACCCACACCCCTAGACCCCTACGAGAGCCGCAAGCAACCCTACCAATTCTAGAGTTAGGAGACCCGGACTCGACTCCTCGAGTTGGTCTCCTACTGGACTCCAGAACCCGGTTACTTGTGCTCCCCTCCTTGGGTCTATCCTAGTGCGGAAAAGTAAATAATATACAAAGGGTGACATCTTCCGCAACCTGGAAGTGCCCCAATAAAAGAATATTACATACAAGTTTTTACATGAATGAAAATGAAAAGCACTCATCTCACATAAAAAACCCCGGCTATTCAAACACGACGATCCAATGTAACATATCCAGCAACACATAACATCACATGTCATCAATGTAAGTAAATATGCGCATCCCAATTGTCGTTGACATATAGCAACGAAACCGGCGATATCCCATATTACACTTACGGTCACAGAAAAGAAAGTGTAAAACTACAACAGTTGGAATCCGCAATCCGCACAGACATCGCATGCCTAATCAAATGAATACCTTAGACATCACATGCCTAACAATTATAAACCCCGCATTTTAGTCACAAAATCGAAAACACTTTTCAATATCAAGTCGGACAATTCAACAAAATTCCCGACATCCTGATCGAATGCTCGTCGCAAACTTCAGTAGACGGCAGCACCCCCGATACCGTCGACGAAGTGCACCAAGGCGGAACACCGCTACCGGGAGCACCCAAACGGATGCTTTCGGCGACGGGGTTCTCCTACAGTCACTTGGTCGGGGCTATGGAGTGAGGCTGTCTATTAAGTTTACCCGGCGAGTATCCGTGTACGCTACGTGATTGCGACGGACTTTTGACCACATCAAAATTCCGTGGCAACCGATCAAGTGAGACTAAACCGCTAGATTTATAACATTCATTCAGTTATCTCATAACTACTTGTGGATTCCAAGTATTGTATCACATTCCGGATAAATAGAAAATGTTAAACTTTTCGATCGAACATTCAAACACCCAAGTTTTCCCGATACAGATCAACACATGAAACAAGTCTAAAAACATTCAGTTCGTGCCTCAGTACCAACGGTCCAGCCGTAGAAGGGTCAAGCCAACGCCTCACATGTGGCACGCCGTACTGCCCCAAACCCGAAGGTTCAAAGGGCAGTTCAAGACGGTCACATAATCGAGTTAAGGTTTGTTGTCTTCTAGAGGGACCATCGTGTTACTTGCACTACTTAGAACGTCTTTAAACAACGGAAAGATCCAACACTTGGAAATTTCCCGACAGGGGAAAAGTTGGGTATTTATATCCGGTCGAACTTTTTAACATATTCTAAAATTTCCGGAAAGCCACATAGTCAAAGTTAGACAATCCGATCGAAACACCGAGTCCCCAATACAACCCAGAAAACTCAACTCTTGAGTTCAGAAAAAAAATATATCCCAGGAAAACCAGCACTGCAAAATAGGAATTACTGTGCAAAATTCAATGGGAGAAGAGACAAAATGGCCGCAGAACAGCCGCATTAGCACGCTAATGCCGCGGTTCCGCCGCACTTTAGAAAGATCATTAGGTAATTTTTGCACCGTAATTCTTAGAATTTCCTGCTGAATTTTCTGCATATTTTTAATCTGGAAAAAACCCAATTTTTGGAAAAAGTCCAGAGAGCAAATTTGTGTTAGGGTTTCGGTTTAATCGGACTTCAAACTCCGTCTACGCATCGCCTAAGGCTCTAGCTAGGCTCTGATACCACTGTAGGGTTCCTAGGCACGCTAATGAGGTCTCACAAGGCATCAACCATGCCAATTTCAAATTTTACGGGTGCAGAGAAACCCTAATACGGATCGTTAACTAGAATTCTAGGCGAAACAAGCAACTAGTTAACTACTTAACTAAAAGAACGGAAATACAACCTTTGTAGATCCGGTGCTCCACCTCCATAGCTCCGCGATGAAGTCTTCTCGCTGTCCAAATCAAATCCCGGGCTCTAGCATCGGCTTCATCGAAGAAATGGGCGGGCTAGGTCATCGACTACGATGCCGAAGATGATCCACGTCGAGGCATCGCTAGATCAAGCTCCCACTTCACCAAGTCATGAAACTTGTGAAGAGAACACCCTATACTACTTGGCAAGAGGTAGAGGATGAAGAAATAGGAGGTGGGTTCACTTTAGAATTGGATTTCTCACCCTTTTTCATCAATCACCATTGATGAAGTCAAGCTTCTTCTTGAAGAAGAAGAAGAAGAAGAAGATGATAATGTTATGATAAGTCTCCTCAAAATAGAAAAGAAAAATGAATTATTATCATAAGCAAACCATGGTCAAGTGTAGAGAATAAACTAGGGTTAAGTGGAATGGTTAGGGTTAAGCATGAGACAAAATGGTCACTTAGTCAAAGCTTCATGAAGCTTCAACAACAAACAAAGTTAGCCACCATTTTCTCTTTATGCTTTTCATTTTCCAAAAAGAATAAATAAATAAATAAATATATAAGAAAATGAAAACCCTAACCATTACACAACCATGGTTTAACCTTTACACAAACCCAAGTTAGCATGCATCATCAAACATGATACAAACTTGTGCACAAAAACATATCACATATACAATGTGCACAAACAAGTGAGAAAATCCATTTAAAGTGAACCAATACTAGTTAATGCAAAGTAATATATCAAATATATAATTATGCATTAAATCATTAAATCAACACTTGATTCAATGATCCGGTCATGTCGCACACAACCGACTAGTATCCAATGTATCGGCTTATCGAATCAATCCTTGATTCGATAACTAGGTTATATCGCATACAACCATTCGATACATTCATCGCGAGAATAGAATACGGTATCACATACACGCATTATTCTCGGTCCCGCACATATCTCATATGCGCTCCTATTTCATTTCGCTTGAGCCAGGAAACCTCTGTGTAGGACTCTAAAGACTCGTCAATACGCCGGCAGCAGGTGATGATCATATCAAACACCCATAAGCCGCAAGAGGTCTGCTAAATGTAACGGCCACCCGGGTATTGAGCGATCAGAAGATCGACGAGCAAGCCCGCTCACACTCCTGTGAATCCAACCAGTAACACTTACCGTACAGCCCGGTCTGATCGTCTGATATGTCGCATATCTCGCCTAGGGGTGGTAAACGTCAGACCCCAATAGCTCGATAAGTCGTGTCGATATGAGGTCTATAACAATTCGAGAAACTACTGGTAACACTTACCAGTAAATCTCAGCAACCCTGGCTAGGGATTTCCGGTTATAGCCAATCGAACACAGCGCAACATCAACCCCCTATACCGGGAGAGACGAATCCCCTCCTATCGCTCATTGCCTCCATGTGATTCGGGACTGTACCCAAAAACCACCATTTTGCACGCCCTCTTGGACGTGGTAAGGTGGAAATCAAAGCACAGTGGGAACCACACAAGACTCTATGATGATCTCGGGTCAACAGACTACTCTGTACCAGTGTTACCAGAGAACTGCCATCTGACGTAACGTATAATACCATCTGGGAGTTCTCGGCGAGTCCGTCCAGTGTACCCAGTCTCCACTGAGCACCCGTATATCATCTCTGATGTCAAACACCAATGGATATGGGATCATCCATCGCCCATCTGCATGGGTCGAGAAGATATACGCTAGTCTACTCTGGTATATCGATGCCCCGTCCCGATTTACCCACGACTAGGGACCTTGAAGGATGTACTTATAGACTACCATGTCCCCACTAGTATGATCCGCATCATAGTCCAGGTAGTCAAGTACACATCCTAAGGGCTTTACCAACATGTAACAGAGAGACAATCAGTGTACACGTTAAGGTAAAGTGTAACCAGATAGCATACTATCATGTCGAGCGAGAAAGTCCTCCATATATATGTCCAAGCATCCACTACAATATATATCCTATGTATAGTAATGGCCTCTAGGGCATACATATAACTAACAAAATGTTTGGCTTTCAGAATATGAACTATTTTTCAGACTTATTTTTATCCTCAGATTAGTGACTTCTTTCATCTTACTAACCCTTAGGACAACGGCTCATAACTATTTATTACTAATTTCGTTTAAGAAAACTTCTATTTGTTTTGGTTTTCTTAAATTTTTCCAATTTCTTAAATGTAAGTTTTCACTTTCTAATCTTTTATTATCTTATTTATGTACAAAAAATATTTTTTTATATGTTTTGTGCTTATGCAAAGTATGATGCCAAGTGATGCGTAAATAAGCACAAACCTCCCTCAAACTTGTTTAGAACAGTGCCCTCACTATTGTCATCCGTTAAATCTCAAAAACCTGTAGGCTTGGGAGGAAAAATTTATTAGCGGGGTACAATAATATATGAACATGAAAATCTCCCCTAACTTATTTTTGACTCACAATTTTTAGGTCAAATGTTATTTTCAAGAGCCAAAAATATAACCCCCCCAAACTTGAGTTAAACAATGTTAAGCTTTTAAAATCATAAGAGGGGGGTAAAGTTATTGGTCATTGCCAAGCTTTGCAAAGACCGAAAGTCAACACCAACTATTCGAAGATTTTATCAGTGTAGTGCACCGGTTGGTGGAAGAACATGTTGGAAAGAGTCAAGAAGAAGTGGGGAAAAGATAAGTGGTGTGATAGAAAGGATTTGCGTCTCAACTTGGAGAGACGACACAATGATGGTGATGGATTACTCGCATTCTCGTGATTGTCAAGAAGAAGGGGTGGAGGTTCAATTTTTTTTGGAGTTGATTCATCTCAACATCCGTGTTTGCTAAAAATACGAGCTCAGCAGCGAAAATTTCCTTAAAGCTTTCATCGATACCCTAAAGAATAATGTCATCAGAAAGAGCGGGATGATCTCTAGACTCCATAAAAGATTCATAATTAGCGTTAGATGTTGACCTAGACAACTCAATGGAAGAGTCCTTATGTGTATAATACATATCTGGGTCAAACAACAACATATAAAAAAAGTCTAGATCAGTATCATGAAGCTGATCAAATTTGCTGCTGTCGACATCCATTAATTCGACAGAACATGCATGAGCAGAAGGTTTGAAGGGTACACTTCCCAACTTGTAAATGTTAAGCTCAATTGACATCTTCCCGAAGGATAGGGTCATAGAGTCGTTACGACAGTTGATTATAGCATTGGAAGTGGCCAAAAAAGGTCGACCGAGAATCACCGGAATTCGGTTCCGTTGGTTAGCTACAGGTTGTGTATCTAGAACAATAAAGTCCACATGGAATACAAATTCCCCAACTTTTATCAACACATTCTCAAGCTCACCCCTAGGTTTGGTGATTGATCGGTCGGCCATCTGGAGAGTTGTGTTCGAGGGCTTTAACTCTCTGATACTTAATTGCTCATAAACCGAGTAAGGAAGCAGGTTAACACTTGCGCCAAGCTCAAGTAAAGCACGGTTAATATTTTTACCCTCAATAGAAATAGAAATTATAGGACAGCCAGGGTCCTTACGTTTCCTTAGTAATTGTTGGGGAAAAGCTGTGTTTACAGTACTCGACATGAACACCTTTTTGGGCACTTGAGTCTTCCTCTTCCTAGTGTACAAGTCCCAGAGAATTTTCGCATAAGCCGGGACTTGTTGTATAGCATCTAGGAGAGAGATATTGATGTTAACCTGTTTAAAGATTTCAGTGATCTTCTCTATTTGCGGACTTGGTCTGTTTCCCCTTAACCGATTCGGATAAGGAGCTTTAGCAATAATAGCGGGGTCCAACATTGGAGAAGATCGTGTGGGTAGGAAAGATCCTAGAATAGGAGTGGGGATCGTCTTTGGTGGACTAGAAGAAGTGTACTTAGGGTTCGAGCCTTAGGGAAAACGGAGAATAGGCTCGGAAGAAAGCGGTGGGGAAGACAAACTGGGGTCAGAAGTAGAAGTAGATGTGGAAGGAAAAGGCTCAGCCGGGGTATCATCGATTGATTCTTCATTATTATCAATCTCTTCACCGACATGGTTGTCTAGCACTCTTCCAGATCTCAACGTGGTAATAGCATTCAAATGATGTGAATAGCCAGGATTCGGTATAGGTTGAGCTGGAAGTTTCGCTTTCTCTCTAGCACTCATTTCGGCTTTTAATTGTGCAATTTGTGCTTCCATCGCTTTAATACTCTCACCATGGGAGGTGTGGCCTTGCGTTAAAGTGTGGATAGAAGACTTAATATCATCAGACGTTTGCATGGAATGTTTCATGAACAAATCCAAAGTGCGTTCGAGCGCAGAGGAGTTTTCTGTACCGACCGTTTGGAAAGAATTATTCCCAGGTGCAGAATTGGTGGCCGGATTTTGAAAAGTTTGTGTTTGGTAGGGGTGCTGACTCAGTAGTAGTGGTTGCTGTTGTTGTGGAGGGACCCTTTGAAAGTTGTTTTGGGTTGGAACCATGTTTTGAGTTTGTAATTGGTTCCAAGCAAAGTTAGGTTGATTCCTCCAACCCTGATTATAAGTGGAAGAATACAGATCGTTTCTAGGTCTTTGATGGAAAGCAGTTTTGGTATGCTCTTGACCTTGAAATGGAGAATTCAAAGGACATTCTTCCGTAAGATGTGATGGATCAGAACAGCATCCACAGACAGTTTTGGAGAGTGTCATCTGATTTAGGGAGGCTACTAAAAATTTATGTTCCATAGCTTCGAGTTTCTTTTGCATTGCTGCTATTTCAGCTCTAACTCCTATGGAAACATCAGATTGGTGCATACCACCCCTAGACGATGGTTGGTTTACACTCTCCCTTTATAAAGTTTTTTCAGTGAAATCTTCTAAAAATCTCCAGGCTTCACCATCATGTTTAGTCATGAAGGTGCATTGATACATGGATTCAAGACTCTGTTTTGTTGTAGGATTAATACCCTCATATATGATTCTGCATTGATACCATCTAAGGATTCCGTGATGAGGACATTGAACTAACAGATCCTTGAAGCGTTCAAAACATTTCGAAAATGGTTCATTGGGAAGCTGGGTAAATTGATTTATTTCGCTACGGACTCGGGCTGTCTAATGATTGGGGTAGAATTTCTTAAGGAAAGCTACGGCAAATTCATCCCAGTTTGAAATTGAATGTGCGGCCGTGTTATAAAGCCACTTCTCGGCTATATCGCACAAAATGAACGGGAGAAGACGTAATCTCATAGCATCCACAAAAAGCTGTGAAGTACCCATCATAGCGCATACGTTTTCAAATTTGGCGATAAAAGTGTATGCGTCTTCAGACTCGAGACTGTGAAATTTGGGTAAAAGATTGATGTATTGTGGTTTGATTTCGAAATTATCCCGTTGGCTGGTGGAATGGAAAGACAGGTAGAAAGAGGACCTCGAATAGGGTAGTATCTCTCTTGGAGAGATATGCGGGGCGGATTCTGCCCATATGCGGACGGTGGCAGAGTAGTGTTAAAGAAGTTCGATGGAGAACCGTCCATCGAAATGGGTGTGGTAGTGGATGAAGAAAAAGAAGATGTAGAAATACCGACTTCGGAGTCGATAGAAGGAACGCGGACAAGACGGGCACTAGAATCCCGTGTCCAGCCGAGCATGCACTAAATGGTTTAGCACAAGTGGTAGCATTGTGATAATTAGAGAAAAGTTTGGATTGGTGTTTGTTTTGTAAGAATACGGATTTTTGAAAAATCAAATCTCAAAATATGCACAAGCAACCCTAAATCTAATGGTCACCTAGGTCAAGTCTCTAGACCACTCCTAGACTTCCAAAAGACAAATTGCAGGATAGATCCTCTACTAGCTCTTTATCCCTTTTGTGGCCAGGTAAGTGCCAGGTAAGTGGGAGGTTCTCCACTACGTAAGTAGTGGGCCTAATTAAGTAACCACTTGCTTTAGACACACTTGCCTTAGACACCACAAAAGAAATGCGGATAAACATTAGATTACCGACAACCTCCTTCTGTCCTAAGTGAGCGCGACGGTCCTTGGAGTCTTGTCTAAATATTTTTTAGTTAATGAGGGTGATGCGGATGTAAGTTTTGTGATTTTTGGGGCTTAGGAAGGGCAATGAACTCCCCACCTAATTTGAATTTGGTCTTTGCCTCTTAATTTCCGTGTTAAAATATGCAAACAACCAAGATCAAACACGCAATAATTTTTCTTTAGCGGCGCTGCGAATTTTTGCAAAGAATCCTGCAGAAATTGGTTAATGGACAAGATCAGGGAGGAGATAAGAAAGTCAGAGATATACTTGAAAAATTTAGAGCACTGAATAGACAAGAACGCCGCGGTTCCGCCGCGAATTCAAGGTAAATGCTGCGGTTCCGCGATTCAGTTGCAAGATCTCTGAACGAAAGTTTGTGCAAATGCTCCTATTACCTTACTGGACTTTCTGAGATGATCTGAATATTTTTCCTCTTGCTCCAATGATTCCAGATTCCCTTGCAAAAATTGCAACAGATCGTTAAGCACTTGATGCGATTTTGATCTAAAAACTCTGATGGAATAATAAAATTTCAACTCAAATAACAAAAACGAACAAATTAGCACACGTTCCCCGACAACGGCGCCATTTGATTGATCCAAATTCTCGATGTTGTTTAGTAAAATGTAAAATGTTCACAATCAAAGAATTTTGTAAACCGCAATCAATTAACTGTGTCGCTTGTAGCGATCGTTAGTGAGCACGGATCGTCCATAAAGATTGTGTGTACTTGTTCGAATTTGTTTTAGTTGAGTCGAAAAGAAAAATATAAAAGAAGATGATTCAAGATTTTTGAGATTTAATTTCAAGAAACTTAATGAAAATAGATCTAGAATCAAGAATCAAGAAGTTATCCCCAATCAATTTGATTATCAAGATTAGGAAGAATAGCTTGTAGGATTCGATTGAGTTAATAGCTAATGATGAATTGTTCATATCAGATTTTTGCATTTTTATATCGCCCATTCTTAATCACATTGCATATAAGTAGGTGCTTTTGATCCATGTCTGCTAAATAGTTGCAGGTTACAGGTTCTCAGCTCTTTACAGTGAGATTCGTGAAAAGTAGCAACAAATGTGGGACTACGACCAATAACAGATGAATATTGATCCGCATGATGCCGCATACCAGTTCAAGCGGAGTTCAAGGCAAAAGTCCACAGCTGAATATCTGGAAGAGAACGGAAGAGCTTTTGAGAAACAAAGTGTACTAAACAGAAGATAAAAGCAACTGGTAGAAGACATGAAAAGATGGACCCAAGATTCCACCATATGGCAACGGAACCGCGGCCAAATAGGCACTTCTGCCGCGGTTCCGCGGCTGTGCAATGCACGTGTCGGTGGCAGTATCGGTGCTTTGACGCGGATCTCTTGGGGTAGTTTTGTAATTTCGTGTATGGATCAGAATGTAAATCTAGGGTTTTCCTATAAATAAATAGGAGAGCTCAAAACCAAATTATAGGTGTGTGCCTCTTTTTGGAGGATGCCTATCTTTATTTTTATGCCTCTTTTCAATTTCTAGATCTAAATTTAAATTCCATTGTAACGCGTTTTTGAGAGGACATCAATAAAGTAAGCTTTTTATTTATCTCGCATTCTTTTTATCGTACCTGCAATTTTTTATTATTAATCCAGTAATGGAAATTTATCTGCTTTTTCCTTATAATGAATTTTATTGTTATCTCTCTAATGAGTGAGTAATTCCTCACTTGTTAGGGAAGGAGAGGGAAGGTTTGAGAGAAGGAAATCTCTCTCACTCTTTTCTTTGCCCAAATAATTTTAAATACGGACTCCCTTTAATTCAACCATAATTCGTTCACTACGACACCCTATCCTACATGATAGCGGTGATTCCCTAGTTAGACCGGTTGTGGTTGAATTAACCGGAGGTTAGGGCTAAGATCCAAGAACAGACGGACAAGGACCAAAAGGAAGAAACTATGTTTTTTCCCAGTCGTGCTAATCCCCGTTGTTGCCAATTACCCTAACACCTTTATTCACAACTAAGGCATTGAAAGAAGTGAGAAGATCCCTATTTCGAACTAACCTAATTCTAACCCTAGCAAGCATTTTATCAACTTATTCTCATTCATAGATTTTAAAACAAAACCCAACTTAATTGGACTTAACTCGTTAGAACATAAAGAAAAGGATTCCTTCTCCCTGTGGATGGACCCGTACTCAACCGGCTAGCTACCAAGCGACACCGTCTTGATTGCGGTAAATTTAAACACAGAAAATCTCTGACAATCAAATGGCGCCGTTGCCGGGGAGACAGTAGTCTCTTTCTTAGTGTAATTTCGGGTTAATAAAAAAAATTATAAAAATTGAAAAAATTTTAAAAAAAAATAAATAAATAAAAATCAACTTGTTATTTTTGAAAAGTTTTTGTGCAAGTGTGCAGGCTTGGAGCAAGCTCTGTTTCAGATCTGGAGGAAATTCAGTGAACAAATCAATATTCAGGGGATCTAAACAGAAAGAGGAGAACCAACTCAGCACATGGAAAAATTCAGAAGATCTAAATCAACTGTTCAGCCATGGAACCGCGGCAGAATCAAGGCTCTGACCGCGGAACTGCGGTCCACTGGTGACGTCAGCAGTTGAATTTCTCTGTAAATATCTCTTTTCTCCTCTCATCTCCTCTACACTCCACTGGAAAAAAATTTCCTGCAGGTTTCTTTACACAGATTCTCTTTCTCCTATCCAATAAATTGTTTTTGTGCAGGATTCTTTGCGCTGCCAAATAAAAAAAAATTGCATGTGTTTTAGATTTTTTGTGTGTTACTGTTTTGCATAATTAATACGGAATCTAAGGGGCTATAATACTAATTAAGATTGGGTGGGGATTTCATTACCCTTCTTAAGACCCCAGAAATCACTAAAGGCATATGCATCACCCTTGAGTTTAATTAAAAAAATATCTAGACTCGGCCAATTAAGGACTATCGTGCTCATTAGGACAGAGGAGGGTTGTGGGCATTCAGTCGTTTGTCTAAACCTGACTTTGTGGTGGCTAGGCTAGACAAGTGAGAAAGGTAATTTTAAAAGGCCCGTCTCACGGTGATTCGTGAACGGAACCCTCATTTCTTCATTTGTGCTTACCTGGCCACAATCGGCGGTGAAGAGGCGATTTGAGGGATATCTCACAACTTGTCACTTAGGAACAGTTAGGAGCAGTCTAGTGGACTTTGAGGACCATAGCTCTACATATGTTTGTGTATGTTTTAACTGTGATTGTTTGAAATTTTGCCGTAAGTCCGTACACATTCTTGCAAAAAACTCTTTTTAAAAAAAACACTTTCAAAAATTTCAAAACTCCAAAAACAAACAATTTTTTTTATAAAAATAAAATAAAAATTAAAAAAAAACATTCTTTTTCTTCGCTTTTCTCTCATCACATCATGGGTACCCCAACTCGCAAAACTCTTGCCGAACTTTGGTACCCACAACCAGACATTACTTCCTACGGTTCTTGTTTTGGTCGAATTTCGAACGACCCCTCCATGCCCAAAATTTCTTTGAAAGATCAGATAGACGCGTCTAGGACAACCAATTGGACTCCGCAATCCACCTTGTATCAACCATTTCAACCTTCACCACCTTCTTACGTTGATACTCCTTTTTCGAGTCCTGATGTAACTCCGAAACCCATGTCTATTGCTGAACATATTGAACAATCTCGTAACCGATCTTTCACTCTTTTCACCACTGCGAATTCTTTGGATCAACAATTCCATTCATCTTCTTATCCAAATGTTGATCCTACTCCTGTCCAACCATTCAATTCCTACTAGTCCTACCCGACTTTCGCACCTTCCCTAGACATTGCTTCTACACAGCCATTTGGGAGTTTCCAGTATCCAAACAACTTTGAATCTTTTACTGAAACTCCTTCACAATCCATGTCTAGTTTGGAACAGGCTTTAGAAGACTTTAGGGTAGCGTCATGCCAACAGATGATGAATTTGAATGCGTCCATTGCCGCCCTCATACAACCTAGTGACCCGGTAGCTAGTTTCCAACTAGCTCCATATTTCCCAATTTATGATAAGGCGGTTGGACAGATTGAGAATTTGAGCGGTGAGAGTGAGTTGTACACCCTTCCAAATCAAACCTACCCATCCCCAATTGAATCCCAGAACTCCAATTTTGAATGTGTATCAAGTGTTCCAAATGATTCACCAGTTGAAGATAAAACGTTTAATGAGTTGTGCGACTTTGTAGTGTTTGATTTACCTGATTGTGAAGGGTCCCTTTCGAGTGAAACCATCACCAATCTCTTTGACTTCTACACCTCCACTCTAGAACCTGAATTGATTAATATCCATGCTTTTGATGAGGTGTCTAAAAAAATTGATTTTCACATGATTAAGGATATTGACGCTGGGAATATTTTGGATGATGAACCCGTAGATTTGACTGAATTATTCTCTCCAATTCATCATCCCGGGTCATTAAATATTTCTCCCGAAGTTCATATGCGTCTTGATTTTGATGAGAATTGCATGGATAAGCTAAATTTTGAGGAGAGTATTGAGGAAATTATTGAGGATGAAGCAGTTTTACTTGAGGAGTCGGATTTTCCAATTCATTCTATCCTTTTCATTGACCGCGCACGCCCTCCTGAATTTTTGACCGATACCCTTCCTTAATCACTTCCCTCCATCTTCTCTCCGACCTTGCAAGAAACCGTTACACTTTCATTTTCAATGTCTAGTTTACCAAGTTCGACGTACCCATGTTTTCTCACGAATCATGAGGGATTTGACCTCATTTCTCAGTGGGTTGATAGATTAGCACAATCGCTTTTTACACATCGGCCATTACAAATTGTGCTAATTTATACACTCCATCTCCACTCTCAAGTTCGTATTCAACTTATTTCTCCCACTTTCTCTGGTTCTTCTTCTAATCTTCCTTTAATAATAGTGAGTGTTAATGAATCACAATCCGATATTTTGAGCTCGATAATTCTAGAAAAACAACTTGATTTAGACTCTTTTGAGAATAAGGTAGATGAGCTTTATAAGTATCCTACCTCCATAATTTTTGAAAAATCAACGTGTGTTGAATTCTGGCGCGACACTTATTAACATTGAAACGTTCAATCGGACCATCGATAAAAGTTTTGAAGATATTTTCGCTGACGAACTCGCATTCCTAAACGACACGGATTTTGGATTAATCAACCCTCCCAGAAGAAGTCGAACCACAACCATTTCTTCTTATCCCATACGAGAATGTGACCATTCTTCCCATTCCTAATCATCCACATTCTCGTTTCCGTTCACCATTATTGTTTCGTATCTACAAATCGAGACGTAAACCTTTTCCATTACACCACTTATCTGTACCCCATTTCTTCCTGACTCTATACAACATATTCTTCAACCAACCAGTGCGCTTCACCGATAAATTCTTCTTATTCTTGGTGTTGACTTTTGGTCTTTGCAAAGCTTGGCATTGACCAATAACTTTGAATCCCCTTTTTAAAAAGCTTAACATTGTTTAACTCAAGTTGGGGGGGTTTATAATTTGGCTATTGAAAATAATTTTTTTTTTACTCAAAGTGGTGAGCCAAAATTAAGTTTGGGGGAGATTTTCACAATCATATATCATGTCCCCGTTAATAATTTTTCCCCCCAAGTTTACAGGTTTCTGAGATTTAACAGATGGCAGCAGTGGAAACATTGTTTCACTTAAGTTTTGGGGGGACCTTTTTGTGTATATATATTTTGTTTTCTTTTTCTGTTAATAATAAAAATAAAAATAAAAAATAATAATAAATAAACAAACAGGGAAGTGCCGACAATTTTGACCCTCTTGGTATAGCCTGATAGTGAGGGCACTGTTAAGTTTATGTTTGGGGGTGTGCTCAGTAAGGTTTCTTCCTTCGTATTCTTGTGTATATTTTTGCATTTGCATACTTATTTTTAAACCCATAAAAATCGAAAAAATTTCCAAAAATATAAAAACCTTTTGTTCATATTTAATTCCGTATCTTATTTTTATAAATTGCATCTTTATAAAAAAATAAATAAAAAAATTTAAAATTTAAAATTTTTAAAAAATTAAAAAAAATTGAAAATTTCAATTTTGGCCATATTTGACTTAAGTTCAACATGACGGTTGACTAGTTAGGAAAAACTAGATCCTAAACTTAATAAATTAAAAACGCTAAAAATAACTTTTCTTAAAGTTTAACTGTAGAAAATATAGGTACTTATAGTTTATTTAGAAATAGACAAATTTTGAATTCAGTTCTTGGGATAAATCAAAATAAGGAAAGAATATTGAAAGCTCTATTTGAAGTATAAGTCTGAAAAATAATTCTGAAGCTTAAGTCCAAATTCTGAAAATATATACCCTACTTTACGCACTCACACATCTTGAAACTTGGGATAGTAGAGGATACCTTGAAATGCTCTTGTCTAAAATCCTTAGTATGAAGGAAAATAAAATAAAAGTATAAATGTGAATAAAGAGATAAAAAAAAATGAACACTGGTTTTGTAATTACTTAAGGCGGCATAAATAAAAAAAATATAGCGAGGGTGCTTTATCACCTAGTGCCTTAGACCAACTCGTTTGGGAGTCACTGCTAAGCCTTAGGTATTGCAAGACGAGGAATGGCACCTAAATGCGCAAGCACATTTTGTAATCAGTCTTTTAGTACCTCAAGAAGTATTAACGATCTCATGAAGGATGTGTGAGCAATTTCGTCTAAAAATTCACCAACTAAAAGTATTTTGGAAGATGGACAAGAGTATGATAGCTTGAATTGAATTTCCATGTGTAGAGATGATAATTACACACACGTAGGGGTATATAATTGGAGTTTGGAGGAGAGATATGAATAAAAAAATAGGGCATATATCTTTAGTAGAGATGATAAAAATTCCTGAGTTAAGATTGCACCTTAGAAGGAAAACTTAGGAGATGCTGAAAGCTTTATAAACTTGCAAAACGTATATAATCTT
Source organism: Agapanthus africanus (assembly GCA_030015575.1). Lineage (NCBI taxonomy): Eukaryota > Viridiplantae > Streptophyta > Magnoliopsida > Asparagales > Amaryllidaceae > Agapanthus > Agapanthus africanus. The sequence continues at coordinate 161,901,486 of CM057340.1, read as the reverse complement.
AAGATAAATGAAAAGGAAGTGTGAAAAATATGGGTTAATGATTTCTAAGTTGAAGATGATAGAATTTCTTACTCGAATATCAGAATTGAAGAATTAGAGTGAATGGCCAAATTGATCGGATTTTGTGGGTAGTATCCGCTGAAAACCCTCAGGAGTCAACACTCCTCTTACTAGAGACACCTAGAGGTTTAACGGCTTGTTACACGAGCTCAGTGCAATCGCATTCCCTGCGAAAGTGAGGCTAGGATTTTTTTTGAGAATAAAATTGGCTTTGCTCGGGACGAGCAAAAGATAAGTTTGGGGGTATTTATTCATATCAGTTTTTTGCATTTTTATATCGCTCATTCTTAATCACATTGCATGTAAATAAGTGCTTTTGATCCATGTCTGCTATATACTTGCAGGTTACATGTTCTTAGCTCTTTACAGCGAGATTCATGAAAAGTCACAACAAATGTGGGACTACGACCAATAACAGATGAATACTGTTCCGCATGATGCAGCATACCAGTTCAAGCGGAGTTCAAGGCAAAAGTCCACTGCTGAATATCTGGAAGAGAACGGAAGTGGTTTTGAGAAACCAAGTGTACCAAACAGAAAATAAAAGCAACTAGTAGAAGACCTGAAAAGATAGACCTAAGATTCCACCATATGGCCGCGGAACCATGGCCAAACAGGCACTTCTGCCGCGGTTCCGCGGCCATGCAATGCACGTGTCTTTGAATCGGCTCTCTTGGGGTAGTTTTGTAATTTCGTGTATAGATCAGAATGTAAACCTAGGCTTTTCTTATCTATAAATAAGAGAGCTCAAAGCCAAATTATGGGCGTGTGCCTCTTTTTGGAGGATGCTCTCTTTATTTTTATGCCTCTTTTCAATTTCTAGATCTAAATTTAAATTCCATTGTAATGCGTTTTTGAGAGGATATCAATAAAGTAAGTATTTTATTTATCTCGCATTCTTTTTATCGTACCTGCAATTTTTTATTATTAATCCAGTAATGGAAATTTATCTGCTTTTTCCTTATAATGAATTTTATTGTTATCTCTCTAATGAGTGAGTAATTCCTCACTTGTTAGGGAAGGAGAGGGAAGGTTTGAAAGAAGGAAATCTCTCTCACTCCTTTCTTTGCCCAAATAATTTTAAATACGGACTCCCTTCAATTCAACCATAATCCGCTCACTACGGCACCCTATCCTACATGATAGCAGTGATTCCCTAGTTAGACCGGTTGTGGTTGAATTAACCGGAGGTTAGGGCTAAGAGCCAAGAACGGACGGACAAGGACCAAAAGGAAGAAACTAAGTTTCTTCCCAGTCGTGCTAATCCTCATTATTGCCGATTACCCTAACACCTTATTCACAACTAAAGCATTGAAAGAAGTGAGAAGATCCTTATTTCGAACTAACCTAATCCTAACCTTAGCAAGCTTTTTATCAACTTATTCTCATTCATAGATCTTAAAACAAAACCCAACTTAATTGGACTTAACTCGTTAGAACATAAAGAAAATGATTCATTCTCCCTGTGGATCGACACGTACTCAACCGACTAGCTACCAAGCGACACCGTCTTGATTGCGGTAAATTTAAACAAAAAAATTCTCTGACAATCATGAATCTAATAATTCCTAATCTTGTCTATTGATAATTTGTAGCTAGATTGATGATGATGAATGAAGATTAGGGATCAATTGAAGAAACTAGGGTTTCTTCTTCACTATCCCTTGTCTTTTCAATCATAATCATTCGGATCTAGCCTCTAGCAAAGAAAATCATCAATCATTTGATCCCTAATTTGCAACGAAATAATCAAGAAGTGATCTCGCTCCAAATTAGGTCATTAACGATTCTTTTTTCTATGGTTCACAAATCTCATAAGACTTAAGATTAGTATTAAGATTTGATCATCATTAGATCTATCAATTCTCTCGAATCCTCTACAAGCGGAGATTACTCACACATTATGAAAATTGATGAATCAAGAACGAGAAATTTCATAATGCAAGAATGTAAAGAAAAAAGAATTACAATTATCACCTTTATTAATCGATGGCTAGGTACGCATTCACTCAATTTGAGGTTACAAGATTTGAGGAGGTAACTAGATCCGTTGAAATTAGCTTTCGCACTCCAGGTGTTCGACCATATTTCCATCGATGTTCGTGAGTCATGGAACAGTTGCGATCACTTTCTCTTGATGAAGACCGGCGTCGCAATAAAGAATTGTTGATGGCTTGCTTGATTTGTTTCTCGATGAATCTTGATTTAGCTTTGGAATTGAATTTTGGGTTAGGGTTTAGATTGGATCACAAGTTGTGTCACTCAACTTGTGTGTGAAATTATTGAACAATGTTCAACAACCTCTGTAATGAAGCCATAGGTCCCCTTTTATAGTTTTTCCTCTATCTTCCCCAAGAAGCTAGGTTGTTATGAGGCTTGCATAGGAAGCTAGGTAGGTACCAAGCTTACACTAGAAGCTTGGCTGTTGTAGAGAAGTTTCTGGAGAAATCTAGGGACTTTGAAGCGTCTTGAGGATGTTTGGTCTTTAAAAGAGAGCCTCTACAAAAAGTTCCCACCGCCAACGAGTCAAAATGGCCGCGAATCCGCGGCATATCGTCCTGACTCGGCTGTAGATCCGCGGTCGTTTGATGGACTCAGCGCATGAAAATCTCTGGATTGTTCGGTGTTGGTCTTGGGGCACTCTTTTGATGTCTGGAATCTTATTGTTATTTCTTGGTTGCTGCCAGATTTCATTTCATTGACTTGCTGCGCTTTATCGGCAATTTTGCGATTCTAGTTCTTTGACCTGAAGAATTTTCTGCACACAATCTCGATGAAAAGTGTTAAGATATACAAAATCTTGCGTGTAATAATAAACACACAATTTCCCTCATAATGCCGGTTATAATGTATAACACATGTTATTTGATATTTTGCAGACAAATTGCTAATATGTGCTATATTTATACCAAACACCTTTAGATGATTAGAAATAGTAGGGAAATTGATGTGTTAAGAATGCAATATTTTCGACTGACTAGACACTATCTCTCTTTCCATATTTCTGGTTAAGCAATCATGCGAACTCATTCAACATATATATCGATATTTGTATTGAAATAATGCTTTTTTTTGCATGCAGCAATCAACAATCAGCAATCAACAACAATAACATCTCACAACAATGTCTTCAAGGACAAAACCGGTTTCTGACGCAACCCCTATCACCTACACCATCAAGATGAACGCACGGGTGATTCTCCCAGCAAGTCTTGCACAATAGTGGGAGGAACCGTTACGTCAATTCTGCTCCATCATAATTTCTCCAGCCTTCAGCGCTCGTACTGTCGACATCCCGAATATAAAGTGGCCAAACCTGCCTCAAAGGGTAAATGGCCGAACGTCGTGGTTGCAAGCACGCTCATGCCCAAGCGCAAGTCCGTATTCGAATAACTCTTTTTCGCTCCAACTGGGGGCAGGGTTGTCAAAACTAAGGAAACCCTAAGGCGTCTTGAGTAAGCTTAGGCAATGCCCTTGACAACATCTCGACCGGCTGTCTTCTCAAGACTCCCCGTCAATCGGCCAACGGCGGCTGCCAGGAAAGCATATGCCTGCTAAGCCCTCAAAATCGAGAAGCTAAGGCAGAAAAGGCTCAGATACAGATCCAACAAAAGGGTTAGGGCTCCTGCGCCACTAAACTTCATGAGGTTTCAGAAAGATGGTTACCCCGCGACACAAACCGAGTCGGCCGTAAGAATCAACAATTCTTTTGATCCCTTAAAGTGGGTTCAAAAAAACTCTATGACGGCAAGAATCAAGAAGACAGCAATCCGAATGGTGTTGCGAAGAGATGTGTCGAAGCCTCAGCACGGAAAGCATGACATTATCTCCTTAAAAGTCTACCAAGCGCTCGTAGCTGCTCGAAAGCTAAGAAGGGAGTTTGAGCAGAGGGTACCTGTTTTACCCGAAGCTTCGTCTAGACTATCCGTCTTTAGCCTTTGTCTTTCCCCAAGAAGAATGGGTCGAAAAAACAAACCAAAGGCTCGACAAATGCTGCTGCCAATGGTAAAGGGTTGATCGGATGCAAGGTCCACACGGTTTATACGGTCGGCGCACGCCCCAGTGATAACCTCCGCAGCAAGAGTAAAGATGGGGCACCACATCTCAAGCCCATTATGGTTTGAATGTGGCTGCCACTTCTCAAGCCCATCCTCCTCCGGAAGACAATGAAAACCCTTTCGGTGAGGCTAAAAAGTAGAAAGATCCCTCAATTCATGAGGAGTCAAGCTTGGAGAGCGATGATGAGCCGATTTTGATCCCCAAAACTGCAGAGTAGCAGCTTCTCCAAGAAATCCAGAAGCAGCAAAAAAAACAAAGACAAGGAGATGGCCAAGCTTTATTCCAAGATTGATGACCTGACAAATGTCGTGCTGCAACTCACAGCCAAAATCGGTCAAGTAGAGTCTAATCAAGTGCAAGGCTCCATTCATGAACTGGGAAGCGATGCCCTGAAGCATCCGTCACCTGTCCCCCTAAGTCCAAAAGAAGGCGAGCCATAAGGGAGTCGACCACACTCAGCTTCAGGAGATGTTTTGACTCTCGACGACGGTAGTGCGTTAACGCAAGATAAAATAACGGACTTAGATGCTGATAAACTCAAGACATAGTGGACGAAGCCGAAGCACAGAAAGTCGTCAATAGTGGGAGACCGTACTCTGCATGATATGATCTCGTGGAGTTTCCCACCAGCTACGTTGTTCCCAAGTTCGGAAGATTTGACGGAACGGGAAATGCAAGACAACACATTGCCCACTGTAAATCATCATGCGGAAATACTTAGAGCAATGATGCACTTCTCCTCCGGTAGTTTGTTAACAATTTGACCGACGTTGCTTTTGAATGGTATGCAAGCATACCGGATTACACGGTCACGACGTTCGCTCAAATGGAATCCCTGTTCAAGTAAAGGTTCATGAGTGTCAGTGATAAAATCACCACTGCTGACTTTGCAAGGATGAAGCCAAGGCATAATGAAAGTACTGTAAGTCCACGTTGCTCTCCCCGGTTCATAGGGGGAGGCGGAAACGGCGAAAAACGATTTTGGAGCAAAGGCAACATGGACTAAAAGAAGGATCTTTGCTAAACAACAAACTAGCAAACTACTTGAGGTTCTATCTACTATGCCATAGAGATTATACCTCACGATACCGGTCCTTCTGGTCATCATTCCGCTGTCCTGCTCGTCCATCCACGCTCCGAGGGTCGATCCGGATCTTGATCACCTCCGCGGCCTTCTTGAGTCAAAGACGATCCACCCGAGAGTTGTACTCCGAGCTCCATCTCGAGCCAAGGCAACTAGGGCAATAAGATCGCTAGGCTTGATGTCCTAGGTTGTGTAGAAGTAGTAGATGGATGAGTTTTTCTATTTGGATCCTTTTTCTCTCAACACATGAGATCAAAGGAAGAATCAAGAGGAGGAAGAAGAAGGAACAACCATGGAGCTTTTTCTTTTCTTCTCACAAGAGAGAAAATGAGAAATGAATTATGAACCAAAGGAATTGAACCATGGTTGCAATAATACACCAACATCATTATGACTAATCTTTTCAAGATAAAGTTGATAGCAACAATTGACTTGACCATTTTCATATCCAAAAATAAAAAGAAAACAAAAGAAAACTCTAGACCTCTCATGAAGGTCCAAGTCAACTATGGTCAAATGGTCAACAAAGTCAAGTATGGTCAAATGATCAAAGCAATTAGCCATCACATAATTATCAGTAAAAAGATTAGTAAATAATGTCGCCGGCTCATAATGGTTTTGACCGAACGAACTGCCAAAACCCTAATGAGTCCGCCTCATTATGGTTTTGACCGAATCAACTGTCAAAACCCTAATGAGGCATCTCCTTCCTCTTCGCTCCTCACAACGGTGCATACACACCCGCATCCGCATTCTGTAGAATGCGAATGCACAGAAGACAAAACAAATCCATCCGTGCAATACTAGGATCCGGCTTAAACCAAAGCCCACTAGTATTGCCTGCCCGAACAGCATACGCACACAAGTGTACGTAAGTGATCGTAGCCCTGCCGTAAAACCATACGGCCTCTACACCTTTCGCTCAGTGCATGGAAACTCTCTATGTGGGACTCCAAAGACTCGACACTACGCTGGCAGTGGGTTTAACCATAGACCGCAAGCAGCACTAGCTGTACGTAACGGTCCCCAGGTAGATGTCGATAAGAAGGCCGATGAGGTAAACCCATCCGAACTCCTACTGAGCCTGAATGTGACAATCTCCGTACAGTCCGGTCTGTTCGTCTAAGAATATCGCATGACGGGCCTAGGGGGTGGAGAACGTCAGTCCCCTAATAGCGGTACAAGTCATGTCGGAGTGTAGCCCAGAACACCCTGAGATAACACTGGAAACCTACCAGTATATCTCGCTTGCCCTGGCCAGGGACGACTATGTGTAATGGCTCTCCTAGACACAGCGCGATATCAACCCCCAATACCGGGAGAGACGAATCCTATCTAACCGTCACTACCTCCAAGTGCTTCGGGACTGCACCCAACTACTACCTGTTTGCACGACTCCTTTGAGCCGTGGTAGGGTAGTAATCAAAGAACAGTGGGAACACACTCGAGGCGAAGTGACAGTGTCAAGTCAACGGACTAAGCTGTACTCATGTCACCTGGGAACTGATAACTGACGATAGGTATAATACCAACCAACAGTTCCCGTCGAGTCCTATCCAGTGTACTCGTAACCTAATGAGCACCCGCATACTATCTCCAGTACGACGTACTGATGGCTGTGGGACAGACCATCTCCCCTGCTGGGATAAGAAGCGCATACGCTAGTCTACTCCGGAGTATCAATGCCCTGTCTCGATAATCCTATGACTAGGGACCTGTATAAGGATGTGCTTATAGATTACCCAGCCCCCACAAGTGCGACTGCCATCACAATGCTGGTAATCAAGCAAAGATCCTAAGGGCTCCACTAATATGTATAAGCAATATGCTAAAAGAAACACATGCACATATTAAAGTAGAAACAAACTAAGTAGCATACTACCATTTTAAGCAAGATTGTCTATACAACTGTGAATATACCAAGCTTCCATTAAGTAATATACAAACTAGTATGATACAGTAATGGTCTCTAGGGCATATACACTAACAATCTCCCACTTGCACTAGGGCCATGTACTGGCGTATCGAAGACCTATCATTTCGATCAGCCGCTCGAACTGAGTCTGGGGAATGGCCTTCGTGAATGGATCTGTAGTGTTATCTTCTGAATTTACTCTTTTCACCACGACCTCCCGGCGATCTACGATCTCCCTGATCAGGTGAAACCGCCTCAAAATGTGCCTGGACTTCTGATGGGACCTGGGTTCCTTCGCTAAAGCTATAGCGTCGTTGTTGTCACAATACAGCGGTCTTGGATCAACAATGGTAGGAACCACCTGAAAGTTCCGTGGGGAACATCTTCATCCAGACAGCTTCCTTTGCGGCATCGCAAGCAGCTATGTATTCCGCTTCCATAGTTGAGTCAGCAATGGTTTCCTGCTTGGAACTCTTCCAGCAAACCGCCCCTCCATTGAGGGTAAAGAAATAACCCGACATGGACTTGGAGTCATCCTTGTCACTCTGAAAGCTGGAGTCAGCAAAGGCCTCGATCTGGAGGTCTTTTCCGCCATACACCAAGAACATCTCCTTAGTCCTTCTCAGGTACTTGAGAATGTTCTTTACTGCTATCCAGTGTTTCTCTCCTGGGTCCGACTGATACCGGCTTACAACGCTCAATGCGTATGCTACATCTGGTCTGGTACACAACATCGCATACATTATAGGGCCTACCACAGATGCGTAGGGTATAGATGACATGCGAGCCCTTTCCAGATCAGTCTTGGGAGACATCTCTTTAGAGAGGGTGATTCCATGACAAGCTGGTAGATTACCGCGCTTGGAATCTTCCATACTGAATCGTTTCAGTATGGTGTCGATGTACCTGGACTGTGAAAGTCCCAACATCCTCTTAGATCTATCACGATAGATCTGGATCCCCAGAATGTAGTTGGCATCGCCCAGGTCCTTCATGGAGAATCTCTGTGACAAGAAACCTTTGACTGACTGTAGCATAGGAATATCATTTCCTATTAGAAGAATGTCATCCATGTACAAAACGAGGAATACCACAGTTCTCCCTACAATTTTACTGTAAATGCATGGTTCATCTGGGTTTTTGATAAAGTCGAATTCTTTGATAGTATCATCGAAGCAGATGTTCCAACTCCGCGATACCTGCTTCAGTCCATAGATGGACTTGAGCAACTTGCACACTTTACCGCTGCTCCCACTCTGAATGAACCCCTCCGGCTGATCCATATAGACCCACTCTTCTAAATTTCCATTTAGGAAAGCCGTCTTTTCGTCCATCTGCCAGATCTCATAATCGTGGAAGGCAGCAATGGCAAGAAGGATCCGAATGGATTTGAGCATAGCCACTGGAGAAAAGGTCTCCTCATAGTCCAAACCAGGTCTTTGACGAAAACCCTTTGCTACAACTCCATCTACACCAATCTTTTTTCTGAAGATCCATTTGCAGCCTACGGGTTTTACACCTTCTGGAGCAAAGTCCAAAGTCCAAACTTTGTTGGTGTACATAGACTCCATCTCGGTCCGCATTGCATCCAGCCATTTTACCGAGTCACCGCTCTGAATGGCTTGCTGGAAGCTAGAAGGCTCATCAAAATCAATAGTGCAATCCTCTCTATCCCCGTCTATGAGAAAACCGTAGTATCTCTCGGGCGGATGAGACTGCCTACTACTCCTGCGGAGTGGCGCTGGGATGTCCGGTTCTCCTGAACCTTCTGGTTCTTCTAAGCTTTCAGTAATAGCTTGTGGTTCTGGGATTTCTTCTAGTTCTACTACGCTCCAACTTGTTCCTTTTTCTAAAAACTGATGTTCCAGAAAGTGGGCATGACGAGAAACAAAAACCTTTTGTTCCTCTGCGTAATAGAAAAAATACCCCCTGGAGTTCTTTGGGTATCCTATAAACTTACACAGTACTGAGCGTGCCTCAAGTTTGTCCGCATGCTGCTTTTTAACAAAAGCTGGACATCCTCATATCTTCAGATATTGAAGATGGGGTTTCTTCCCACACCACATCTTATATGGTGTGGTAGGCACAGTCTTGGAGGGAACCTTGTTCAAAAGATATGCAGCCAATTCTAGTGCATAACCCCAGAAAGATTGCGGTAACTCAGCCTTACTCATCATGGAACGAACCATATCCAATAGAGTTCGATTCCTCCTTTCCGATACACTGTTGTGCTATTGTGTGTATAGAGGAGTAAGCTGAGAGTGAATTCCATTCTCTTTTATGTAGTCCAGAAACTCGGCACTCAAGTATTCACCACCTCGATCAGATCTCAGTATCTTGATACTTTTGCCTGTTTGTTTTTCAACTTCATTCTTGTATTCCCGAAATTTTTCAAAGGCCTCGGATTTATGCTTCATTAGGAAGACATGTCCATACCTAGAGAAATCATCTGTGAAAGTAATGAAGTATGAATAACCACTTCGCGCATGTGTAGACATTGGACTACACACGTCACTGTGTATGAGTCCTAAGAGCTCGCTCGCTCTTACTCCGTGTCAAGTGAATGGAGTCTTTGTCATCTTTCCCATGAGACATGATTCATAAGTGGCATAAGACTGGTACTCGAACGGATTCAAGTATCCCTCTTTATGTAACTTTGTCAACCGTGTCTCATTAATGTGATCCAGTCTACAATGCCATAAGAAAGCCTGATTTAATTCTGGAGACTTTCTTTTAAGTGTGTTCTGGACACTGAAAATCTGAGCTCGATTTAATACGTATATCCCGTTTTTTAATGTACCTGACCCAATCAGAACTTGATTTAGGTAGATGTTGACCACATCGCTTACAAAAGTAAAATCATATCCTTCCTTAGAAAGTAAGGATACAGATATGATATTACAAGTCGCACCTGGTACATAAAAACAGTCACGCAGAATCAATATCTGCCCAGTTGTCAGTCCAAGATGATACTCCCCTACGGATTCAGCGTACATGCTCATTCCGTTAGCAACCCTGAGAGCCATATCACCTATCTTGATAACCCTACGGCTCTGATACCACTGTAAGTCCACATTGCTCACCCCGGTTCTTACGGGGAGGCGGAAACGGCGAAAAACGATTTTTGGCGCAAAGGCAACATGGACTAAAAGAAGGATCTTTGCTAAACAACAAACTAGCAAACTACTTGAGGTTCTATCTACTATTCCATAGAGATTATACCTCACGATACCGGTCCTTCGGGTCTTCATTCCGCTGTCCTGCTCATCCATCCAAGCTCCGAAGGTCGATCCGGATCTTGATCACCTCCACGGCCTTCTTGAGTCGAAGACGATCCACCTGAGAGTTGTACTCGGAGCTCCACCTCGAGCCGAGGTAACTAGGGCAACAAGATCGCTAGGCTTGATGTCCTAGGTTGTGTAGAAGTAGTAGATGGATGTGTTTTTCTATTTGGATCCTTTTTCTCTCAACACATGAGATCAAAGGAAGAATCAAGAGGAGGAAGAAGAAGGAACAACCATGGAGCTTTTTCTTTTCTTCTCACAAGAGAGAGAATGAGAAATGAATTACGAACCAAAGGAAATGAACCATGGTTGCAATAATACACCAACATCATTATGACTAATCTTTTCAAGATAAAGTTGATGGCAACAATTGACTTGACCATTTTCATATCCAAAAATAAAAAGAAAACCAAAGAAAACTCTAGACCTCTCATGAAGGTCCAAGTCAACTTTGGTCAAATGGTCAACAAAGTCAAGTATGGTCAAATGATCAAAGCAATTAGCCATCACATAATTAGCACTAAAAAGATTAGTAAATAATGTCCCCGGCTCATAATAGTTTTGACCGAACGAATTGCCAAAACCCTAACGAGTCCGCCTCATTATGGTTTTGACCGAATCAACTGTCAAAACCATAATGAAGCACCTCCTTCCTCTTCGCTCCTCACAACGGTGCATACACACCCGCATCCGCATTCCGTAGAATGCGAATGCACAGAAGACAAAACAAATCCATCCGTGCAATACTAGTATCCGGCTTAAACCAAAGCCCACTAGTATTGCCTGCCCGAACAGCATATGCACACAAGTGTACGTAAATGATCGTAGCCCTGCCGTAAAACCATACGGCCTCTACACCTTTCGCTCAGTGCAGGGAAACTCTCTATGTGGGACTCTAAAGACTCGACACCACGCTGGCAGTGGGTTTAACCACAGACCGCAAGCGGCACTAGCTGTACGTAACGGTCCCCAGGTAGATGTCGATAAGAAGGCCGATGTGGTAAACCCATCCGAACTCCTACTGAGCCAGAATGTGACAATCTCCGTACAATCCGGTCTGTTCGTCTAAGAATATCGCATGGCGGGCCTAGGGGTGGCGAACGTCAGACCCTAATAGCGGTACAAGTCGTGTCGGAGTGTAGCCCAGAACACCCTGAGATAACACTGGAAACCTACCAGTATATTTCGCTTGCCCTGGCCAGGGATGACTATGTGTAATGGCTCTCCTAGACACAGCGCGATATCAACCCCCAATACCGGGAGAGACGAATCCTATCTAACCATTACTGCCTCCAAGTGCTTCGAGACTGCACCCAACTACTACCTATTTGCACGACTCCTTTGAGCCGTGGTAGGGTAGTAATCAAAGAACATTGGGAGCACACTCGAGGCGAAGTGACAATGTCAAGTCAACGGACTAAGCTGTACTCATGTCTCCTGGGAACTGATAACTGACGATAGGTATAATACCAACCAACAGTTCCCGACGAGTCCTGTCCAGTGTACTCGTAACCTAACGAGCACCCGCATACTATCTCCAGTATGACGTACTGATGGCTGTGGGACAGACCATCTCCCCTGTTGGGATGAGAAGCGCATACGCTAGTCTACTCCGAAGTTTCGATGCCATGTCTCGATAATCCTACGACTAGGGACCTGTATAAGGTTGTGCTTATAGATTACCCAGCCCCCACAAGTGCGACTGCCATCACAACGCTGGTAATCAAGCAAACATCCTAAGGGCTCCACTAATATGTATAAGCAATATGCTAAAAGAAATACATGCACATATTAAAGTAGAAACAAACCAAGTAGCATACTACCATTTTGAGCAAGATTGTCTATACAACTGTAAATATCCCAAGCTTCCATTAAGTAATATACAAACTAGTATGATACAGTAATGGCCTCTAGGGCATATACACTAACAAGTACCACGGATTTCATAATCCGATGGCGCAACCTCTCTGTAAAATGCGAACCGCCGTTAGAGCAAGACCAATCCGTCATTATTCTTATAGAAAATCTCGACTACTGGATGAATCCTTTCTTATGCACAACTGGTCTCAAAAAATTCCAAGAGCTGACTAAGAAAGTCTAAAAGTTGGAACGCTCAAAACCTGAGTCCACTCAAAATCTTCAATTTAACAAGCCAAAGTATCGGAGAGACAACGACCACAAAGGAAAAAGTTCCAATAGCACGGATCCTCTCAATAAGCGGAGAACGGACGGAGCCGTAGCATTTCATAAAATAAAATATTATTTTTGGGAATTAAAATAATTAAAATAATAAATTTCATGAATATTATTAAGTATGAGAATTAGTTTTAATGAAAGGGTATAATTATATACCGATAGTTTGGAAAATATTTGGAAATTTATATCAAATATTGATTTTGAAAGAATTTATGTGATTTAGACATTTTATAAATTAATTATATGCAAATTCTGTTAAACTTGATTAATATTTACTAATTATGCATTAATTATGTTTATGTGCATAAAATACAACAAAACATGTTGCATACACTTGTTACAATTTTTATTTGTTATGAACCATGGTTTTAATTCCTTATTTGGGCATATATGTATGGTTTTTATTGTTTTGTTTTTAAAAAGAAAAGGAAATTTTTTTTATATGAGAAGATATTTAGAGAGAGAGAGAATGACATGGATACAAGGGGGTATGGCTAAGGAGAGAGAGTGAGTGAGATGTCTACACTCTTCTACACATTTCCTGACCTCTTCATTTTTCTTCACCTCCTTCCTTGTTCTCCTTCATCCCCATTTATCCACCTCACTTCCACCCTCACAACACCCCCAAATATCCACTAAAATACCTTGCTATCTTCACAAAAATTATTCCCCTCTTCACTACAAACCCATTGGTGGAATCAAGTTTTGACTTTGAGCATTTGGGATCATTTAGAGTTTTTCCTTAGTTGTTTCATGAGGTAAATTCTACACTCTTGGTTTATAAATTTAGTTTCTTTATGTCCTATAGTGTATTAGAGTTAAACTAATGAGGATTAGTGATGTTAGAATTTTCCAAGATGAGGTTAGGGGGATATTTTGAGTTGTAAAGGTGTAATTGAAGTTAGTCTTGACTACAACCCTTCTAGTGTATAAAACCTGGACCAAACCAGAGAATAAAACCCAATACTTGGAATTTAGATTTGCCGATATCGGGTTTTTGTGGAAATTGTGATGATGTACGGATATCTGATACAACTAGAAAACCCTGAAAATTATTTAGCGTTTACTCTGAGGTGCTTATAAGACTAGAATTACACCATCGAAGCACAAGCCCCCAACCCCAAACTGAGGCCGCAATTTTTGTGTTTCTGGCCACAATTTGCGGCCAGAGGTGGGACTTTGGTGCTGGATTTTTCTTGGTAGTTGTCTGCTATATATTTAAGGTCCCTGGTGTGTGCAACTTTGTCCAATTTCACCCCTATCAAAATCTGGAAGTGTTTCTCAAAGTTGCTGTTTTTGTTTATGATTATTTAATGACTTGAGTTTTTTATTTGGGTTTTGACTCGGTGGTCTGGCATTTGTACATCAACATCGAGGATTTGTTTGGCTATTCTTGCATGCGTAGTCCGTAGCTTCTAACCTATACACTTCGTATGCCGCATAGGATTTCTCGTATTTGATTCTCGTTTACGATACGATATTCGTTGAAATATAGGTATCTTCGCGTGGACTTCATACGACAAGGGAGAGCGTGGCATCATTGTAAGTCCACGGTAGCGCCCCGGTCGTCTAACAGACGCCAAATGCGGAACAAAAACTTTTACAACTGGCGCTATCGCGTACTATAACCCGGATCTGCCATTAAAGCTAAACTAACAAACTACAAAGTGGGTAGAAATGTTATACCGAACGATCCGAGTCCTTCGGTCTTCAACCATCATCCCACACTTTATTGCGGCCGCTCCAATCTCCTGAATCTCCAGTCTCCTCGACCAGGTGGCACCACGTCGACGGATCTTTAAACGGGCTCCCGCCTCTGAACCGAGGCAACTCGATCATCAAGTTTGCTAAAAGAGATGACCAAGATTGATGTAGAGAATGAGTAGAACACTTTGTCTCACTTCGTCCAAAGCCATGGACGAACGGTTAATGAAGTTGCCTTTTGGATCGGGTAAATGGGAAATGAGTAGATTAATTTCCATGAACCAAAACCATAATCTTTTTTAACAAATGAACAACCATGATCCTCACAAGAGAATGTCCGGCCACTATAAGGAGGTGGGGGTGAGTGTAGGAAGCAAGGAGGGTAACCATAACATTAAATGAATGGGTGAGTCAAATAAACACCTTGCATTAACATTAATGCAAGAATGATTCATCTAACCTAGTCATCCTTTCATTAAATGCAACCATTAAAGAACTAATGACTCACTAGCCACCTCATCATCCTAGTCATCATCTAGAAGCTTCCACACTTATCAAGAAAAGATAAATCCGTATTTAACCGAATGTTAAATACGGGTGATAGAAAACTGGAAACTGGCAACTTCCAAAAGCGATCCTGAAACGAATTTCAGGATAACCCCGTAACAGTATAAACATACCCGCATTTGTATTACGACCGAATACAAATGCAACTGAGATAAAGATATTATATCTACACAGTATAATACTCGGATCCGGCTTAAACCAAAGCCTACCGGTATTATCTGCCCTAAATATGACACCTGCTTAAACGCACGTGCATTTTCCGAACCCTGCCATAAAACCATATGGCCTCTACAACGTTTTTCCCGAACTTGGGAAACTGTGTGGGGGGGACTCTAATGACTCATCAACACACTGGCACTGGGTATAACCTCTAGCACGTCAGAGGTACTGACTGTATGTAACGGTTGCCTATGTATTGATTGGAAGGGAATCTGACGAGCGAACTCATCCAGAAAACCCTACTGAGCCTGACAGTGACAATATCTGTACAGTCTGGTCCGTTCATCTAAGAGTATCGCATATCGAGTCTAGGAGGGTGGATAAAGTCAGAACCCTAATAACGCGATAATTCGTGTCGGTATGAAGCCCATCATCACCTAAGAAACTACTGATCCAAATCAGTAATTATCTACTACCTCGACCGAGGATTTCTAGTGATGGCCACCCGTGCACTGTGCGACATCAACCCCCAATACCGGGAGAGACGAATCCCCGACGATCCGCTCAATGCCTCCATGTGGCTCGGGACTGTACCCAACTAAAACCTGTTTGCACGTCTCCTTTGAGCGTGGTAGGGTAGTAATCTAAGCACAGTGGGAACTCACACGAGACAAATGACGATCTCGGGTCGACAAACTAACCTGTACACATGTCACCAAGAAACTGCTATCTGACGATATTTATAATACCAACTAGCATGTCCCCGGCGAGTCCTGTCCGGTGTACTCAATGAGCACCTGTATACATCTTAGGTGAACCAAATGACACCAATGGCTTGTGAGACCAGCCACCGCCCCTCGTCGGGGTCTCGACTGTATACACTAGTCTACTCTGAAGTATCGATGCCCTGTCTCGAAACTCCCACGACTAGGGACACTTTAAGGATGTGCTTATAAACCCAAGCTCCCACGTATATGGTCGCCATCATACTGCTGGCAGTCAAGCAAGAATCCTATGGGCTCTATCAACATGCAATAGTGAACTAAAGCATGTATACAATGATAAAGACAAACCAGATAGCATACTATCATCTCGAGTAAGACAGTCATGTCGGTATAGGTCCTCCCTCAATCATTGCAATTACGTACCTGCGATCCAATAATTGACTTAGAGGGCACTATATCCAACAATCTCCAACTTGCACTTAAGGCTATTATTGCGATGACGCATACCCATAGCCTCAGTGAGTGGATCCTCCCTGATGTTTCTTTCTTTATCTCTCTTAATCTCAAGTTCGCGGAGAAAGCCATCTCCCGGATCGAGTAATACCTGTCTTAGAATATGTCTGGATTTCTGATGAGACCTAGTTCATAAGTGAACTCCAAATCCAAACTTCTTAGACTGTATTGATAACTGAATCTAATCAGTATCGCGCACCATGCCTCCCACGGTATCATCTTGGATCACCTGTTCATAATACTGTCCCTCGTCAGAGGAAAAACTATAACTCTGACAATCACTCTGTCATCCAGGTCACCTTGGAAGCCTGGAATGATAACCGTCTCCACAAGGTGGCTGCCATAATCAAATCCATAGAACATGCATTCATGTTCTAAAACTGCTTCCTAATGTTTCTCCAGGATTGGATTAATATAAACTTATCGCAACTAGTGCATAAATAACATCTGGTGTGGTACTTGATATCTCATGATTGACTCAATTGCCTAAGCAAGTGATCTGCCAATCCTGCACATCCCTCTCCCCTTTAGTCTATAAAACACCTTTAGAGATGGTGACTCTATCATCTGCAGGTACACCACCATGCCAGGAGCCATCTATTCTAAATACCATTAGAATACTGTCAAAGTACCCAAATTGGGAAACTACCCAATTCTAGATCTAAAACCATAGATCTAGTAACCAGAATGTCGAATATTATATACATTTCCTTTGTGGAGAAACAACTGTGTGACGACCAAAGTACAACCGATCGTAGTATAGGAATTTTACTTCCTACTTTGTGTATGTCATGCAAATACCAGGACATCACACCCTACAACCTTCTTAACAGATCCATCCTCTATTCTGATGAAGTCAAAACCATGACTGTTACATCAAAAATAAATGATCTATCTCCACTATATCTGCTCAAGTCTATAAATAGACATAAGCTCCTTGCCCACTTTGCTTCCGCTGCTCCCACTGACCACGACAACCCTCTGGCACAATAATATATACGTCCACTTCTAAAGCTAGTTTAGAATGACACTATACTTAACCTCCTGCCGGGTCTCATAGCCTGGAACAACAGTAGTGTCAAGTCTGGGTAAACAAGAACCTCCCTGTCACCGTCCTTGAGGCTACCGGAGTACCTCTCGGATGTCTGAGGTTACCCTCTATATCTGCGGAGTGGCTAATGGAATGTCAAACCTGATTGAATATATATGTCCTATTAAATTTTTCCGTAATCGTTTGCGGTTCTGGAATCACTTCCAGTTCTACCATACTCCCACTACAGTTTTCTGAAAAAATCCATTTTTCTAAAACTGTGGCGAGTCTAGAACAATATCACTATTGATCTTCCAGATGGTAAAAAATCAACCCTCGTCAAAGCCAGGGTCAACCCACAAACTGCCATTACAGAAACGTGCCTTGAGTTATCCAGTGTCTGGTTTTAAGCATAAGCTGGACAACTCCCTGTACCTTAACATCGTTAAGATATGAACCATTCTATATCCAATATAGAAACTTTGGCACTTATTTAATTGGAACCAGATTCAAATCATGCAGCTGTCTCCAGTGCATATCAACTTAATGGAGAGAGGCTAATCAGCATTACTCAACTCAGGAATACATCCAATTATGAGTAACCTGAAAGAGAAACAAGTTTCTCAAAACCATTACTATCATCTGAATACCAATCACAAGAATCTACATCTTCAATCTCTTTGAAGAATCCCAATACTTGTGACACCTGGTTCTCTACTTTATTCTTATACCTACAACTTCTCAAAACTTAGACGTTGTATTTCTACGAAACACTTGTCTAAAATCTAGAGAAGTCATAAGTAAACAGAACATAGTACGAGAACCAACCCCTTTGTCCTCATGGACTCTGGACAACATACATTACTCTGTATAAGTCCGCTGAGTCGAATAACTCAAAACATGTACATCGTAGATTGAAAACTGTACTTATGATTAAGAATTACTCCGTTTGTTCAATGCTCCTTACCCAATCGTCAACTGATATAGGTAAATTTCACGGACATAATTTCAAAAAGTTATATCTCACTTTATAAAAATAAACATACTGATATATCATTTTGAAATTGGTGCACAACAACGGATACTCAAAACCAAATACATGTCGTCCGGCAAAAACCCAGGCGACTTCCTCAAATATCACCAATTACAACGAATTCCGATATAATGAGGATGATCACCTTATTTCCAATAACCTACTCCCACTCATCATCTGTAAAACCATACAGATATGAGAATGAAACCTGGTAAATACATACCCTGGAGTAAGTATGTAATCGAGAAATCAGTTTTCCTTTAACAATGCACTGAAACATGAATATGTTTCGTAGGGGTATCCTGGTATTCCTAGTAATGCCTCTTCCATAATCCAATTCATGACTTTAACCGTATATTTTATTGCCATCTCTCCAAATCCCTTTATTTGTCTTTATTCATTACCTTCTGTACACCATCGTTAGGCTAAATGGTTTTCTTCCTTCCATACCGTTCGGCATCAGCCTATGGTTTGGAAGAAGACTATCCAGTAAGAATAATAGGTGTACCCTCCTAAACCTAGGAGTACTTGAAACTTGAGAGAAGGTGATGATAAAAGACAACTGAATAATACCTTATTCTATTTCTCCCGAACTGGGGAAAAAAGCAAAGGTGAAATAGGAGTGGTGATGAAGTACGTGGTTTAGTCGTGAATGACAGCAGTCGCAATTTACTTTGCCCTCTTTCTAATCCCTTTATTTTGTCTTTAGTTATTACCTTCTGTACAACCTACTTAGGCTAATTGGTTTTCTTCATTCCCTACCTTTCGGCACCTGCCTATGGTTTGGAATAAGACTATCCAATAAGCGTAATTGGTGTACTCTCCTAAACTAAGGAGCCCTCGCAACCTGAGAGAAGGTGATAATAAAAGACAACTGAATAAACCAATTCTATTTCTCCTGAACCTGGATCCATCCTCGAAGAAGTCCCTTCGAGTTCGTATATAACCATACGATGGATCTATCCAATGGAAGTGGATGTCCGTAGTAATACGGGGTGTTCTGAGAAATACAAAGGGTAAAAGAAGGAGCGGAAATGACTTATGCAACTCGGACAATCCAAAAGCCAGTATTTTAAGAAGGTTCGGTCAACTTGGTCACTGAGTCATAGTCTAGGGTCGGTCAATGGTCGCTGCCAAAGAAAGAGAGAGAAGAAACACTCTGCATGCACTCTAACCTAGATCAGAATGGTTATCACTTTATCTAATCAGAAAACCTCCCACTGTTATCTCAAATTCTCCTCCAACCCTGAAAGAAGAATTAGTCGGGATCATCCGAAGAGTAAACCAACACATTAGTGAGAATCGGGATCCAACTATCATCGCATGATAAGTTGATGGAAGCCACTCAAGTTATCACACTCCAGAAGATATGCGCATGCCTGGCAAGTTTCCTGTATGTTTGAAACTCCCGATATGATTTTTGCCCCATGCTCTTATGATCATGACTTTGGCCAACCCATCATAAGTCACATGCCAAGTTCTACTCGTCATTATCCAGGTTAATTTGAACTCACCCGTACCTACCCTTGACTTTGGCCAACAAGGCAGTACGACTGTCTCAAACCAACGCATCTATCTATGCAACAGATGAAAACCCAGCAACTACCAAACACTATGCCTTGACTTTGGCCAAACAAACATAGCTTGAATACTACTGACCATCCATAAAATATGACGGAGGGCTACGCCTGGTTTTTGGCGAAAAACCTTTAACGTAATGAACTTGATCTTGTTGGAGGAACCTGATAGCTTTTATAAAAAATATAGTGGCGAAAACCTTTTGCTAAAGAGGTCACTCCCGGTGAAGGGGTCTCGGCTCTTTCCTCATGGAATGAGGTGCAGGATATTCCAACTGAATACCTCGATGCAAAGCAACTTGTAATCGACTATAGTAAATTTATTACCCTGACGCAAACTTCTGCCCAAAGGGTCACTCCCGGTGAAGGGATCTCGGCCCTTGCCTCGTCGAATGAGGTGCAGGATATTCTAACTGAATATCACAATGCAAAACAAAAGGAAACGTATTTGTAATAACACCTTTTAAAATTTGTTCCAATAACATCAAATATAGGTTTGTTCTATCCTTACATTGATAAGAATCAATGCAGTCCCATCAATCAATCACACCAGAAAAGAACGAAAATATAATGTATGCATATGCCATCCTTATTCGTCACTGGGTCCCGTCATCACCCGTTAGGTTACTTAACTAACGACATAGCGGGGACTGGACTAGCGCGGGTGTAAAACATATACAACATTTAATAGTATATATACCAATATACAATAATCGCTCCAGGCGTGATAATATGCAACATTACAGAAAAGTAATAAGCAACACAGAACAATTCAGATAATCTGGGGTCCCCGGGTTTCACAGAGCCGCTACTGAAACCCGACGTTCCCATGGTCGTGTGGATAGCCTGTGCAATGAAACCTAGACCCCTACGGGTGCATCAAGTTACCTGCCAAAACCTGAAGAGAGGCAGCCCCCTACAGCATAGTGAATGGACCACCCGGCACTTCACGGAATCCGGTAACTTGAGCTCCCCTCCTTGGGTCAACCTGTATACCCTACGAGTGCGGCGAATAGTCTGCCAATTCTAGAGTAAGGCCTCTCTGCTTCTCAAAGCCATGAGATACGGACCCGTTACCCTCCAGAACCCAGCTATCCGTGCACTCCGTCGCGGGGTAAACCTAGTACAGAAATAAAAATATGTACAACGGGTACATCGACCTCAGCCCAGTCGTGCTACAAAGAATATTATACAAACAGGCAGTGACAGCAGTCCACATGTTGGACGCTCGCCCCGCAATATCAAATGTACAAATAAATCTAAACAGCACTATCATTGCACACTGCTATCCACCACGATAAATCCGCAACATCACAGCACAACACAGAACATCAACGCGAATGTCACGTTTGCAAACCCGTCTAAAAGGACTATAGCAATTAGACGCAATTTACCGCTCAAATGACATTCCCGGTCGGAGATATAATGTAATTAGTGCATACTAACAAGTTTAAAATTTCGATCGACTAAATTTCCCGAAGTGGGCCCCACGTACATCTGTTGTACAGTAATAAAATCTGGGCCCAAAAGAAATATTCCAGAAGCCACAATTTCCCATGAAGAACTTACTGTACAAATTTGGAGTACCAATCTCACATAACGGCGGCGGATCCGTGGCGGTACTGTAGAGTTGGGCCACCAAATTTCACCAGTATTCTAATAAAAGCCTGCTCATTTTTCTGTAGTGCTCAAAATAATTTTTAGACCCTTTTAAAAATCGACAGAGACTTTTGTACTGAAAATTGTGATTTTCGAAAATCCGTTCGATCGATATTTTAAACGCGTTAGCACAAGTTAGTAAAGCTTAATGGTGAGGCTCTGATACCACTGTAGGTCCACGGTAGCGCCCCGGCCGTCTAACAGACGCCAAATGCGGAACAAAAACTTTTACAACTGGCGCTATCGCGTACTATAACCCGGATCTGCCATTAAAGCTAAACTAACAAACTACAAAGTGGGTAGAAATGTTATACCGAACGATCCGAGTCCTTCGGTCTTCAACCATCATCCCACGCTTTATTGCGGCCGCTCCAATCTCCTGAATCTCCAGCCTCCTAGTCCAGGTGGCACCACGTCGACGGATCTTTAAACGGGCTCCCGCCTCTGAACCAAGGCAACTCGATCATCAAGTTTGCTAAAAGAGATGACCAAGATTGATGTAGAGAATGAGTAGAACACTTTGTCTCACTTCGTCCAAAGCCATGGACGAACGGTTAATGAAGTTGCCTTTTGGATCGGGTAAATGGGAAATGAGTAGATTAATTTCCATGAACCAAAACCATAATCTTTTTTATCAAATGAACAACCA
This sequence comes from Agapanthus africanus, assembly GCA_030015575.1. Taxonomy (NCBI): domain Eukaryota; kingdom Viridiplantae; phylum Streptophyta; class Magnoliopsida; order Asparagales; family Amaryllidaceae; genus Agapanthus; species Agapanthus africanus. The sequence continues at coordinate 161,879,272 of CM057340.1, read as the reverse complement.
TGATCCTCACAAGAGAATGGTCAGCCACTATAAGGAGGTGGGGGTGAGTGTAGGAAGCAAGGAGGGTAACCATAACATTAAATGAATGGGTTAGTCAAATAAACACCTTGCATTAACATTAATACAAGAATGATTCATCTAACCTAGTCACCCTTTCATTAAATGCAACCATTAAAGAACTAATGACTCACTAGCCACCTCAGCATCCTAGTCATCATCTAGAAGCTTCCACACTCATCAAGAAAAGATAAATCCGTATTTAACCGAATGTTAAATACGGGTGATAGAAAACTGGAAACTGGCAACTTCCAAAAGCGATCCTGAAACGAATTTCAGGATAACTCCGTAACAGTATAAACATACCCGCATTTGTATTACGACCGAATACAAATGCAACTGAGACAAAGATATTATATCTACACAGTATAATACTCGGATCCGGCTTAAACCAAAGCCTACCAGTATTATCTGCCCTAAATATGACACGTGCGTAAACGCACGTGCAATTTCCGAACCCTGCCATAAAACCATACGGCCTCTACAACGTTTCGCCCGAACTTGGGAAACTGTCTGTGGGGGACTCTAATGACTCATCAACACACTGGGACTGGGTATAACCTCTAGCACGTCAGAGGTACTGACTATACGTAACGGTTGCCTATGTATTGATTGGAAGGGAATTTGACGAGCGAACTCATCCAGAAAACCCTACTGAGCCTGACAGTGACAATATCCGTACAGTCCGGTCCGTTCGTCTAAGAGTATCACATATCGAGTCTAGGGGGTGGATAAAGTCAGACCCCTAATAACGCGATAATTCGTGTCGGTATGAAGCCCATCATCACCTGAGAAACTACTGATCCAAATCAGTAATTCTCCACTATCTCGGCCGAGGATTTCTAGTGATGGCCACCTGTGCACTGTGCGACATCAACCCCAAATACCGGGAGAGATGAATCCCCGACGATCCGCTCACTGGCTCCATGTTGCTCGGGACTGTACCCAACTAAAACCTGTTTGCACGTCTCCTTTGAGCGTGGTAGGGTAGTAATCTAAGCACAGTGGGAACTCACACGAGACAAATGACAATCTCAGGTCGACAAACTAACCTGTACACATGTCACCAAGGAACTGCTATCTGACGATATATATAATACCAACTAGCATGTTCCCGGCGAGTCCTATCCGGTGTACTTAATGAGCACATGTATACATCTTAGGTGAACCAACTGACACCAATCGCTTGTGAGACCAGCCACCGCCCCTCGTCGGGGTCTCGACTGTATACACTAGTCTACTCTGGAGTATCGATGCCCTGTCTCGAAACTCCTAAGACTATGGACACTTTAAGGATGTGCTTATAGACCCCATCTCCCACGTATATGATCGCCATCATACTGCTGGCAGTCAAGCAAGAATCCTATGGGCTTTATCAACATACAATAGTGAACTAAAGCATGTATACAATGATAAAGAAAAACCATATAGCATACTATCATCTCGAGTAAGACAGTCATGTCGGTATAGGTCCTCCCTCAATCATTGCAATCATGTACCTGCGATCCAATAATTGACTTAGAGGGCACTATATCCAACAGTCATCGACTTCGACAAGCGAGGATCAAGGTGAGTAGATGTATATCTACAGGGGAAGTCGGGTGGATGGCGTGTAGCACCTCCGCAACCGTAGAATAGGATATCCTATATTTCTTATATTATGTTGATGTAATAAAGGAATACCTAGCAATTAGGGTTTCTAGGAGACCTTAAGTTATATTTGTTAGGAATATGTATGCCCTAGAGGCCATTGTTAATGATATAGTGGATGCTTGGACATAAATATAGAGGACCTTCTTACCCGACATGATAGTATGCTTTCAGGTTACCTTTATCTTAACATGTAGACGGGTTGTTCATCACGGAAAACTGCATTTTAGTACCACTCATTCGTTATATATTTTTGTATATATCGGTACTATTAACCAGTGTTTGCTCAGTAATTACAGATTGCAGGTGTTCGTGATAAAAGACTAGAAACATACTCAAAATCACGGATATAACGTTTGGGAGCTGACACTGCAAACGGAATAAAAAACCGATCGATATCCAATGAGATCTTGTGTAAACAATATTGCATACACAATTTTTGGTCCTACACAATACATGTGCACTAGACCATGATGGGGGGCTGCCTTGGAACAAAAGGAGCACAAATGAGGGTGATGTGCATTTAATGCTAAAAGATGTGGTGTGATATGAAGCACCAAGTTTTCCCTCCAAATCCCTGAGTGCAAACCAGGTTTATATAGGCAAATCAAGCAGAACCAGTGGACTTGTAGAGAGAGCACAAGACCACAGCACCAAAACGAGCTTCTAATCTCGGATTTTGGCCGGCCACACCCCTTTATAATCCGAGCTCGCTGGCCCCCCTTGCCCTGTTTGTCCCCATATTTTCTCTGTCCCCTCTTGCAGTCACATCATATCAGTTTTATTATTTGTTTAATTTTTTTTTGAGCCTATAATTACCAGGCCTTTGGGCAAGTTGAAGGGCACTACTTTTTGTGAGTGAAAAGTTTGTAAAAATTGTAACTAGTGATCTTGTAACCCCTTAGTGTGAATTCCTTGCCTTTCTCTAATCTTGCAACCTCTTATCTTGAGCTTGCAAGATTAGATTTTGGTATTTGAATTCACTTGTTTGTACTTGGAACAATTGCGATAAAGGTTTCATTTATATCAAGTTCATTCTTGTATCTCTTCTCATTTTGCATTTTCTTCTTTATTGTTATTTCAATTTATGATGTGTGAGTACTTTGTTCTTGGGCTATGGTGAGGTAGGTTGTGGAATGGCTTTCCTTCCAACCCCTCCCTTTTTGATTCTTGCATTTTACACTTCTTTTCTTAATTATGCAATTTCATTATGTTTTGTTTGATAAGATATATTGTTTTGAATGGTTGCAAATCAACCTTTAACATATATCTTATTCCTTCTTTACCTTGTATTGTTGCTATATTACGATTTGAAGTTGAAAGGAATACGAAATTAAGTTAAGTGTTGCAAACTAGATAGATAGGACATATAGCATACACACATATGTTCTATGCTTGCTAACTTCATTTAACTAATTCCGTATTCATTTCATTCTAAAATGGACCTTGAATCAAGACGGAGAGTTGGGGGTAAAATCCGTATTGCAACCATACCAAATCTTAGCCTAAGTTTTCTCTAAAAACAACCCTAAACCTTTCTTCATTTAATTGTTGTAAAAACGTGACAAAAATCCATTTGCAACCCATTGTTTTATAACTCAAAATGATGTCGTGATATCCACTCTCTGTGGTTCGACCCGTACTTGCCGGCTTGCATCAACGTACCGTGCACTTGCGGTATTTTTTAGAACTCGAGACTCACGCCGTGCACTATTTTCATTAACAAAACCGGCATATCCTACTTTGACAAAAAGCCTTCAACTGCACAACACCGTGAGTTTTCAACAAGCTTTTGGCGCCGTTGTCGGGGAGTGGCAATATCACTAAGCCATTTTGAGTTATCTTTGTATTTACCTTTAAAACCAAAACATAAAAATCAAACTTTTTGACATTGTGCTCTCTAATCTTTGGACCTGCTAACACCATGAAACTATTTAGGAAAATCAAACAATATAAGTGAGAAAATACTAAGAAACGGAGACCACATCAGGAAATTGGAGCCCCATCTCATTGATTGGACCAGCGACATTGAAGTAATATTCGGCGACGCCGGACCAAGCATTTCCTATTGCTTCAAAATTTTCTCATGTTCTCTATTTCTCAATTATTATCTCAATTGTAATGTTTGATTTCAATTATTTTTAGTGTTCATGGATTTGGCCACATATATCGCTTTTCGTACTAAATCGCTATTTTTACGACATTTTCAGATACAGGAATTTGCGAATAGCGATTGTGCAAAGAAATGGGTGCGCTCAAAGCCAAGGTGATAACAGGATACAGTGCCAAAGATCCAGTTAGGTTGACTCGCGCAAGCGAACCTTTCAAGCCGAACGGATTCAAGTCAAACGGGGGTTTCTTAACCCAAAAATCCATCGGTACGTATTCTTTAAAACACGTTCTTCTCAAATCTGACGCATCCACTACTCAATCTTTGCAGGATTCTTTAAAAAACACATTGCCAAACGCCAAAGGAACTAACCCATATTTTTTGCAGCGCCGCTTTTAAACATAAAAAATGATTGCTTGATGTATTGAAAAACTTTTCATTGAATTGCGCATTGCATAACTTTAATACGGACTTAAGGGAAAAAGAACCCCAATAAGATACGGTAAGGGATTTCATCACCCTTCTCCGTAGCCCACAAACCACAAGGAACGAGCATTTTTCACACCCACATTAACATTTAAAAGAAATTAGACTTTCAGCCTCTAAGGACTTCGCGCTCACTAGAGAAAGTTAAGTGTATTTCGAACACCGCCTATCGGTACATTGTTCAAGAAGTATCTAGGAAAGTGTGAAAGGTGCAACCGCCGAAAGAGTGAAGGTTATTCTAATTAAGGACCCTCGCGAAAGCGAGGGATAACCTCCATTCTTCTCTGCACTTATCAGATTTCTCGATCAGTCTATCTTGGGTCCGTTTCGCGGTACATTTTTACTTCACAAAGAAAGTTTTTGAGAAAGTCTAGTTGACCTAGGTAACCCTAGACTGTTTAGGTGTGTGCAGTGTGTCTTGTTTGTGTTCTTGTTATACCCTTTGTGTGATATATGTTGTTGTGAATACTTTGGGTAAACAATACCTTTTCCCTCCATTTCCTCGGTCTTTCCTTACCACTTCCGGATAGTGCATGTCAGCTTGGACAAGAGATTCACAATCTCGATTAGTCCGGTTTGTGACTGTATCTTCCGACTCTTCTACACCTTTTAATTCCTCGGAACCTTCCGAGACCTTCTTACCTTCTGCTTCATCGGAGCCGTCCGATCCTACACTTCTTTCACCCTCACCTTCTTCTCCTACAATGACGGAACAAACGATCGTGGAGCAACAGGAGGCGGCGTTACAGGACAGATTCTACCCACACTATTCATCCCTTCCTTCAAGCATAGTGTTACCCACCATTGCGGTAAACAACTATGAAATCAAGCCGCAATTCATACCACCACTTCCAAAATTCCACGGACTCGAGTCCGAGGATGCTTACCTTCTAATCAGTGAATTTGAAGGAGTGTGTGCTATGATGAAAATTCACGATGTCACGAACCAAAATTTAACGCGTGACGGCCCTTAAACTACGTAACGTCTCCAGGCGTAACGTAATTCAAGTAAGCCAAAACCCTAACAATCTAAACCATCAAAAGTATAAGTGATAATAACATTGTTAAAACTTTTGAAATCTCAATCAAATTCTTTAAAGTTCCAAATTATTTCCTTTAAAAATTTGGTAGCACCTCCTTTGTAAAACAAGCCCCCAAAAAGGGTACAACATAAATATATAAGTAAACCATCCCCAAACGTGAGCAAAATCCACGCCCAAAGGAGGAAAACGACCACCACAACAGATATACGACGCCATAGCGAAGAAAAAAGACGATATGAATAAAAACTGCATAAACGATCTCCAAGTCACAAAATAATATACAATATCGTCCTCACAACTCGTCTCTAAGTCAATACATGAAAATGGTAGAAGGAGAGTATAAGGTACAAAGATATACAATGAACAACATTAGATAACCGCAAAACCCACCTTTAGCAAAACTGCACACAGTCAGCCGTAGCGGTATCCGCAGCAAAAGATGATACGATAGATGAAAAGCCCTGCCTCGACGGCCCTGAGGGACTACCTGCAAAACCCTGTGGCACAACAGGGGTGTGTTGCCAACTCGTGAATAGTAAATAACATATGCAGGTAATCGCAAGTATGCACGTACTGCGCGAATCTATCACATGCAAGCTAAAAGCAATAAATGGCCATATGTATGCAACAGTCATGAAAGGTACTCTAGCAGGTACAACTAAGACATGAAGCAATAATATGGCAATATTTATATGCAACAGTCATGAAAGGTACTCTATCAGGTACTATTAATACATGAAGCAATGCATATAAGTAAATGCGGAATATGGGATAAAACATGTCATCCTCACAGAATCCTCATCGTGGCGGACCAATGTCCGTCAAGACAATCCAAATCCCAAATATCCTCAAATCGGCCCTCGGATCGGCCCTCATATCGGCCATCAACATCAAGTAATGAATAAGAATACTTGCATAGATCATTATGATGATATATATTATAAATATATATATATATAACAGCATCCCATACCACTGATTTATATATATATATACACATGTATATATAACAGTGTCGCATACCACTGATATATATACTTAGGAGTAAAATATCAAGAAAACTAGTGTCCAGCATCGACACATAAATACTCATCAATCAGGCATCGTCACCATGACTGTCCCTGATATGTATGTATCATACGTTCATCGGAAACCCGAGTACCCAGCTTCGACACTCGAATTCCCCGTATCTATACGTACATGACTCCGGTCGATATCTCCGCGATCACCGACGAGTCCAAAACTGTCACTGGTAGGTAGGATTCCCCCACCAACTCATCGCCATCACCTGCGATCTTCTTGCCCCGGGGTACCACCGGGCCCCACCATGTACCTGCACACGGCCCACTCCACTCCTCGCCTGGGGTATATATCAGAACCGAGAAATCTCATGGTGGACGCTGAAATATCATATCAAGAGAAACCGGGTTTTTCAAATAATGCATAATTTCATGAAACTACCACGCTCCTCAAATCCAGAAAATATCAAGTGAAATCCATATCTCAATGCGAAATCCATGAAATATAATATATGCAACATGAAACAATAATATGAGCATATAAAGGAAAAACCGTTATTTAAATGCAACAAGTTATTAAATATATCATGTGATTCCTAATTTCTCCTAATTCCATACAACATCATATAAAGGTGATCATGTAGCTATAGCCAGGTATGCGTAACCACGTCGGTATAGCAAGGTATGTGTATCTACCTATCAATAATGATACAATACCCTTCAGGTATGTGTGTAACCATATCAAGGTATACGGGTGTACATGTAAGTATGTATGCAAGATGTACATATAGGTATGTCTCATATGTGTACCATATAGGTATAGCAAGGCATATGTGTAAGCATGTAGGTATACAGGTATGCTATATGTCATATGCACAATGAAATATGAATCAATGTCTCAATGTCCTTAACCAATACAATCTCATGTATGCATAAGTGTTATGCGTGTCATGACAATTATTGACGGTGTGAGTGGCATATAATCTGTGCTCGTGCAATATGAGCCGTCAATAATAGTGCAGTGTCCAACGGGTACAAGTCCAAGCACAACAAGTAATAATATGCAACGAAGTTTATGCGCAAACTCTATATGTGCAATATAAACATGCGACTAATATCATATCATATCTAACCCTGATGCATAACGCCATGCGGGCGATTCCCCTGTAGATGTTAAATCTACTCACAACTATCCTGGCTAAGTAAAGCCAACCACTCGCTTTCCCTTCTTCGGAGCGTCCGAAGTCCCCGCCTGTGATCCTAAATCACATAACAACAAAGCCAGTGCATATTAAAAATCGACCAATAACACGTACAAACTATGTTTGACCGATGCAACAACTCCAAACATACTCCCAACTATTTGTCTAGTGGATAACGCACATAGCGACACTACGAAACCAACTAAACAGCAACAGATACACAAGGACACGAACCGTATCGGATAACGTAACGCGCGTAATCGAAATACTAGAAACAAGCAAAGTGATCCCAGATTTTGCTACCCAAACAATTTGTAAAAGTTGCGCATACCACAAGACCACACAAAACCCCAGAGACCCCTACCCCAAAACACAACACCCAACTCACCAGTCTGGCCGCAATTTGCAGCCAGAAGCAATAAATCTGCAGCCAGAAGGAAAGGGATTGGGCTTGGGTTTTTACAGTGGGTTCTAGGTCACTACACAAGGTCACTGTGATGGGAACTTTTCCAACAAATACCTGATTTGATAGCAGATCATCCGAAATCTAAATCTACACTAAAAATACGATATTTACCCGAAACGAAACTTTACGCGTTCTAAACTGAAACGAACAAGCTACGCAACATTAAAAAGGTTAATTTAACAGAAAAAGATCATTACCTACTCCCACAAGCTCAAAGATCCTAGCTTTCCAAGCTCCAAGGCATCTAAGAGGAATACAAGGTTTATGAAGTGATTTGTGAAGGTTTTTGTGATGGATTTGTGATGGAAACGATATGGGTTCTGTTGAGGGTGAGAAAGATGAAGGAAATGATAGAAAGATGAAGGAAATGATAAAGAGATGAAGAAATGGGAGGATGAAAGGATAAAGAGATAGAGAGGTGAGAATAATGAGAGAGAGGTGGGTGCACCCTTGCATTAACTCCTCATTAATGCAAGCATTAAGCTCATCATGTCACCTCTCCCCAAAACAAAACCTAAAAGAAACATCTCACACAAATATCAAGGGTTTAGAGTTAAGGATAAAGCAAAGGATTAGGATTAGGTTAAGTTGTCAAGGTCACTAATCTAGATTAGCACAAACAAACCCTCACATTAACGTAAACACGTGCGTGCAAGCCATAACAAATAATAATAAATTATTAATTAAATGTTATAAAATATGAGGAACCCAAATTGGTAAACTTTTTACACAAAACCCGCACTATCGCTTAATTAACACTAATCGCAATCTAAGACGTGAAGGTCCAGGATCAGGTAGGGGTTGAGATGGAAGATTCCATTTCTCTCTAGCACTCATTGCTGCAGTCAGTTGTCCGGGTCAATATCTAACGTCGATGATGAACCTTTTCTGGAGTCTGAGTATCATCCTGTTCTTTCAAATGAGAATATTCTTTAGGATATTGATGAAAGCTTCAAGAAAATGTTCGCTGATAGACTTGCATTCTTAGCAAATACGGGTGTTGATCGGTAGAGTTTTTGCGTGTTCAAGTTTATTACCGCAATCAAGACGGTTTCGCTTGTAGCTAGCCGGTTGAGTACGGGCCGTCCGCAGGGAGATGGGAATCTTTTTATATGTGCTTTAAAGAGTTAAGTCCAAAGGTCCAGGTTTGTTTGAGATTAACTATGTGCTAAAAATGTATATAAAGAGAGCTTGTTAGGGTTAGGATTAGGTTAGTTTGAGTTAGGAGTAGCTCACTTCTTTCGTTACCGCTCTTAATATCGGTGTTACGGTAATCGGCAACAACGGAGATTAGCACGACTAGGAAGGAACTTGCGAGTATAAGCTAGGCTTTCCAACGCTTAAGTTCTTCCTTTTGGTGCTTGTCCGTCCGTTCTTGGCTCTTAGCCTTAACCTCCGGTTAATTCAACCACAACCGGTCTCACTAAGGAATCACCGCTATCATGTAGGATAGGGTGCCCTAGGGAGCGGATTGTGGTTCAATTAACGGGGGTCCGAATTAAGATGTTGGGCAAGGAAAGAGTGTGAGAGATTTCCTTCTCTCAAACTTTCCTTATCCTACCTTAACAAGTAAGAAAACTACTCACCCATTACAAGAAAAAGAAAATAAAACAAAAGGAGGAAGATAGAAAGAAAGAGGTTAGAAGATTACAACTAGCTATTTGAGACCTCACCTTGGCAAGGATCAAGCTTAAGCTTCATTGTTGTTAAGGATAAAGAAAAAGAGAACAAGAAAGAAACAAAAAACAAATAACAACAACTAAATTAGCAATTGAAGATTACAAGAAATTATAATTAACAACATAACAAGACAAGCATGATAACTAAAAGAACTCTTTTATTCATCACTTCACTCATGAAACCTCACTACAAGATTTTAATGGAGAAAAGATGAAAAAGAGGAAGAAGAAGAACAAAGTATATCTAAATCCTAATACAAGAATAAGCACCCTTGGCTTGGCAAGTTCTGGGCTATTTATAGGCAGGGAACTGGAAACCTAGGGCAACAATCTGCCATAAGATAAAATTACCAAAATACCCTTAAAAATTGGCCAACTGCCAAGTTAGCCAGGCCGCGGTTCCGCGGCCTGAGCGCGCTTATACCACGGAACCGCGGCCTTACTCGGAGAGAACACTTGCTTGACTTTGTTTTAATCTGGACTTTCTAGGCTTCTTAACGAGCTTTGGGCCAATGCACCCAAACCAGTTGGCTTTAGGGCATTAGGTGTAGAGACACCCCAGCGGACTTAATTACTCAAGTTACCTAGGTCCAAAAACAAAAGACAATTTAGCGTGAAAATCATGATGATTCAATACGAACGGAGATATAACCGGCAGTTCAATTATTTTTTTGGATAAAAGACGTGTTTAGTGGGTTCGGTATGTAATCATTCCAATCAAGTTCCAGATGGGTTATTTTTCAGACTTAGTTCCAATTAAGGCATCAATAACATTCTTTCATATTCACTTCACTTCATAAACTATTCTTGATATTACTTATTTCAGAACAAACCTATTTGATCCTCAGAAAATCATTTATCCATTTAAAAGATTTTTGACATAATAGACTTGTCATCTAATTTCCAAAACTCATGATACGTGTAGTGTGATGTAAAGACGTATATCAGCTATAGTTAACTTCAAAGGAGAGTTATCTTTCAGGTTTTCAAAATCTAAAAATAAGATTTAGTTATTCTTATCTTATCAAACAAAACCGTCGAAATGTTGAATCTGAGTTCTCCCACTAGCTAACTTGACATAAAAGTTTTTATGTTTTTAGAAAATTTTCTGATTTTTATGAATTTTATGGATTTTAGTATGCAGATGCAAAATATACATATGAATGCGAAGGTTAGAAATGCGTACCGAGCGTACCCCCAAACTTAAACTGGACAGTGTCCGCACTGTCATTGCATGAAGAGATCATTGAAGGGTCAAAATTGTCGGTTAGATATACACAAGTTTTTTTGTTTTTGTTTTTAAAGAAAAGAAAAATATTAAAAATGGAAAAGAATATCCATAAATATATACAAAATGGTATATACATACCCCTAAACTTATTTGGAACAGTGTCCACTGTTCTTGGCTGGATAACCGAAGTTTGGTGGTAGGCAGAGAAAGATTATGCAGGGTAAACCGGCTCCTGTAAGACCAGGAGCTCCTCTGTTGGTTCGGCGCTAAGGTACGGTTTTAGTCGGTGTCCGTTTACTTTGAAAAATGAACCGTCCATTGGATTCTCCAAATCCACAGCGCCATGCGGATACACATTCCACACAAAGAATGGCCCTTTCCAGCGAGATCTGAGCTTACCTGGATGGAAATGTAGCCGGGTGTCGTAAAGCAGCACCTATTGACCAGGTGTGAAAGTTTTGCGCAAAAGGTGTTTATCGTGAAACACCTTCGTTCGATTCTTAACGAAAAACGCATTTTCGTAAGCCTCATCCCTAAGCTCGCTCAATTCGTTCAACTGCAGCTTCCGATGGCTGCCCGCATCTTCGAGAAACAGATTCAGCTCCTTTATCGTCCAAAATGCGCGATGCTCTATTTCCACAAGGAGGTTGGAAGCCTTTCCGTACACAAGCCGATAGGGAGACATGCCAAGATCGGTCTTATAAGCAGTTCGAAATGCCCAAAGGGTATCAGTGAGTTTCAACGACCAATCCTTACGGTTCTTGGAAACCGTCTTCTCCAGCATCTGCTTGATTTTCCGATTTGAAACTTTGGCTTGCCCACAGGTTTGGGGGTGGTAGGGCGTAGATAGATTATGATTAATGGAATATTTCCGCATCAAGGCCTCGAAAGTCTTATTGGAGAAATGAGTTCCATTGTCGCTAATGATCGCTCGGGGGTGCCCAAACCAGGAGAAAATGTTTTCTTTAAGAAATCTAACGACAACCATGTTGTCGTTAGTCCGGCTGGGCACAGCCTCGACCCACTTAGAGACATAATAAACAGCGAGAAGGATGTACAAGTTCCCAAAAGAGCTGGGAAACGGGCCTATGAAATCGATCCCCCAAATGTCGAAAATCTCCACAACCAAGATTGGTTGGAGCGGCATCTCGTTCCTCCTGGATATCCGGCCCAAGTGTTGGCACCGGGAGCAAGTTTTGCAGTAGTCATTAGCGTCTTTAAAGAGTTGTGGCCAGTAGAAACCACACTGCAAGATCTTCTCAGCTATCTTTCTGGGGCCAAAATGCCTACTACATGCTTGATCGTGGCAAAATGACAGCACACTCTTGAATTCATCGTCAGGGACACACCGACGAATAATCTGGTCGGGACAGTACTTGAACAGATAGGGTTTGTCCCAGTAAAAGTGTTTTACTTGGGATAAGAATCGAAGTCTGTCCTGACTTGACCATTCAGTCGGTAGTAATCCTGTGGCCAAATAATTCACAATATCTACGAACCAGGGTTCGCAAGATACTGTCAAGAGTTGTTAATCCGGAAAAATGTCGTTGATCGGAATTTGAAGCGACGGCGAAGAAGGAAGTTGTGAGAGATGGTCGGCGACTACGTTCTCACATCCTCTTTTGTCCTTGATGACAAGGTCAAACTCTTAAAGCAAGAGGATCCAACGTATTAGCCGAGATTTTGCATCTTTCTTCGCAAAAAGATGGCGCAGAGCAGAATGGTCTGTGTAGACAATGACTGGAGAGCCGATGAGGTAGGGCCTGAACATTTCTAAAGCAAATACAACAGCTAAGAATTCCTTCTCAGTTGTTGTATAAGTAAGTTGGGCGTCGTTCAGCATAATAGATTACGTGCGGCATCTTATTGATGTGTTTTCCAAGGACAGCACCAATGGAAAAGTTGGATGCATCGCACATAATCTCAAATGGGTGCGTCCAGTCAGGAGAAGAAAGAACGGGAGCAGAAGTGAGTGAGCTTTTTAATGACTCGAACGCAGTCACACAGCTCGAGTTGAAGTCGAATGGCGTGTCCTTGGCCAGCAAAAGAGTCAAGGGCCTAGCAATCTTGCTAAAGTCCTTGATGAACTGTCTATAGAAACCGGCATGGCCAAGGAAGGCTTGGATGTCTCTGACGCATCTAGGAGGAGGGTGATTGGAATTGACCTCAATCTTCGCTTTATCAACCTCTATGCCATTTTGCGAAATGATATGTCCTAAGACAATACCTTCGCGCACCATGAAGTGGCACTTCTCCCAATTCAAAGTGAGGTTCTTTTCCTTACATCGGGTAAGGACAGCGTCGAGATGCAGCAAACACTCATTAAAAGAATCGCCGAAGATGGAGAAATCGTCCATGAAGATCTCCAAGAATTTTTCCACCATGTCTGAGAAGATTCCCATCATACACCGCTGGAAGGTAGCGAGCGCATTTCATAACCCAAAGGGCATACGACGATATGCAAACGTGCTGAAAGGACAAGTGAATGTGGTCTTGTCGTGGTCTTTTTCGGCGATGGGAATCTGATTATAGCCGGAGTAGCCATCAAGAAAGCAGTAGTACTCGTGTCCGGCTAATCATTCAAGCATCTGGTCAATGAAAGGTAGATGAAAGTGGTCCTTCCGCGTTGTGGCGTTGAGTTTTCTGTAATCGATGCATACTCGCCACCCAGTCTGGGTGCGAGTAGGGATTAACTCGTTCGCCTCGTTGGTTATGACCGTTATGCCTGATTTCTTAGGGACAATGTGAATGGGGCTCACCCACAGGCTATCAGAGATAGGGTAAATGATACCACTATCCAGACACTTTACGATTTCCTTTTTTACAGCCTCCTTCATGACTGGGTTGAGTCGCCTTTGTGGATCCCTGGCTGCTTTGGCATCATCCATCAGATGAATGTGATGTTCAATGATCAGGGGACTAATCCCCTTGATGTCCGCCATGGACCAGCCAAAAGCTTGCCTATTGCTGTGCAAGACCGCAAGAAGGGCTCTCTCTTGCTCGGGAGCTAGAGAAGCCGAGATGATAAAAGGGAGGGTCTCGTTCTCACCCAAGTAAGCGTACTTAAGGTGAGACAGCAAAGGCTTGAGTTCGAGCGTTGGTGGTGAAACGATTGAAGGCAAGATTGGTGAAAAGGTCTCGAACTCAAATGATTCTAGCAAAGGTTCAAAACGAGTGTAAGCGACCGAGTTGGATGGTTCAGGTAACTCATCCGGAAATTCGAAGGATTCAAACTCGGGTAGTGAGTGGCTAAGATCGTTCAAGAAAGTGAAACACTCGTAGTCATTGTCGGGCGTAGAAACAGCAGCAGGTTCGAAGAGGAACGCACTAGTGGCGTTAAGGTTGTCGTGATCAAACAAAAACTCCTCGATTTCACACTCTTCTGGGGTGATCTCCTGGATTGAGCAAACGTCTAGTATATGAGCATTAGGTTCGGAGGGCTGATTCCCCAACCTAAAAATGTTGAGCTCAATTGTCATATTTCCAAAAGATAGGTTCATCGAACCATTTCGACAATTGATCACAGCATTTGAGGTTGCAAGGAATGGGCGACCGAGTATCACCGGAATTTGATTCCGGGGGTTAGCTATAGGCTGTGTGTCCAAGACAATGAAGTCAACGGGGAATATGAAGTACCCGACCTTAATTAACACATCCTCTAGCTCACCCTTAGGATGGGTGATTGATCGGTCGGCCATTTGGAGAGTACAGTGTGTGGGTTTCAGCTCTCATACACCTAGTTGCTCATATACTGAGTACGGAAACAGGTTAACACGGGCACCAAGATCTAAAAGTGCGCGGTTGATGTTCTTATCCCTAATGGTAATAGAAATCGTAGGACAGCCAGGGTACTTCCGTTTTTGAGGTAAATATTGGGTAAGAGCATCACTCACAGCACTAGCCAAGAAAACTTTCTTGGGTTCCTGAGATTTCCTCTTTTTCGTGCACAAGTCCTTTAAGATTTTCGCGTAAGACGGGACTTGTTGGACAACATCTAAAAGGGGAATGTTGATATTAACCTGCTTAAACAACTCCAGAATCTTCTCCATTTGTGGATTTTGTTTATTGGACCTCAATCGGTTTGGAAATTGAACGTTTTTAAAATTGGTTGAGTCCAATGCTTGTGGAGGAGATTGTGGAGTTGGAACGGATCCCAGAGCTGGTGTTTTCGTGGAGTGAGAAGTGGGTCCGTTCAGAGCAGAAGAAGAAGAAGTGCCTTTTGACGAATGGAGAATAGGCTCAGAAGATGAAGAAGAAGAAGAAGA
Source organism: Agapanthus africanus (assembly GCA_030015575.1). NCBI lineage: Eukaryota > Viridiplantae > Streptophyta > Magnoliopsida > Asparagales > Amaryllidaceae > Agapanthus > Agapanthus africanus. The sequence goes on along the minus strand of CM057340.1, from coordinate 161,864,064 downwards.
AGAAGAAGCGGCCGGGGTGTCATTATCCTCAATTGTTGTGCCGATGTTGTTGTGCAGCATCCTTCCCGATCTCAATGTAGTCACGACACTCACATTATGGTTCTATTGTTCAAGAGCAACATATACATTATGTGGGTGACCGGGATTTGGGAGTGGTTGAGATGGAAGATTCCCCTTTTCTCACTCGCTTAACACAGCATTCAGCTGTGCAATCTGGGCTTCGATGGTCTTGATGCTTTGCCCGTGTGCAGCAGTGTGTTGCACCAAAGACTGAATAGACGACTGGATGTTTGCGGTGGATTGTGTCGATTGTTTAACGAACGCCTCCAGACTTCGTTCTAGCGAGGAAACCTTATCGTTGTTTGATGGAACAAAGATGTTTTGCGGAAAAGAATTATTGGGTGCAAAGTTGTTCGTCTGATTTTGAAAAGGTTGGCGTTGGAAGGGCTGCTGAAACTGATGTTGAGTTTGTTGTTGCGCTTGTTGTTGCGGAGGAGGGGGCCTCTGGAAATTGTTGCCTTGGAATTGATGCTGATTCTGATTCCAGGCGAAATTGGGGTGGTTCCTCCAACCGGGATTGTAGGTGGAAGAGTATGGATCATTTCTCGGTCTTTGCTGAAATGCAGCATTAACCTGATCCTGTCCTTGAGATGGTGGATTGTAAGGACGCTCTTCGGTTAAGTTAGAAGGATCGGAACAACAAGCACAAATGGTACGAAGGGGAAGAACAGAGGCAGGAGCAGGAGATGAAAATTTGCTCTCTATCGCTTCAAGTTTTCTCGTTATTGCAGCCATTTCAGCTTTCATCGCAATAGAGACATCAAGTTGGTTAATGCCTACCCTAGACTGACCAGTAGAAGTGGAGGAAGAAGAAGAAGAAGTTGGTCTGGTGCTCTCCCATTGAAGCGTTTGTTCCGCAAGGTCGTCGAAGAATTGCTACGCTTCCTCGTCAGATTTCGATAGGATGTGGCCCAGACAAATGGTTTCCAACAACTACTTGGTTGCTGGGTTCAGGCCCTCGTATAAGGTTTGGCAAAGTTGCCATTTCTCAATACCATGGTGAGGGCACTGAACAAGAGGGTCTTTATACCGGTCAAAGCACTTCCAGAAGGGTTCAGTAGGAAGCTGGGAGAATTGGTTGATTTCGTTACGGAACCTCGCGGTTTTATGATTCGGATAGAATTTCTTGAGAAACGCTTTCACAAACTCGTCCCAACTGGTTATGGAGTGGGAAGCAGTGCTATACAGCCACTTTTCAGCAAGATCGCACAAAGTGAACGGAATGACCCGTAGCCGTATAGCATCGTCCGACAGCTGGGTCGTTTTCATCATGGCACAAACATTTTGAAACTTGTTGATGAAGATATAGGCAACTTCAGATTCAAGCCCATGAAATTTCGGAAGCATGTTAATGAAGTGGGGCTTACTTTCAAAATTATCCCCATTGGCCGGTGGAAGGGAAAGACAGGTGGGAAGTGCAGAGCGGGTGGGATAGAAACGATCTTGGAGCGCGATTCGCTGTGGCGCTACGACAGGCAGAGGTGGTGGGTTATTCGCATCCATAGGAGGTCGAATCAATCCCGGGGGAGTTGAAGGGATGTTTGGATTAAATCCTGACATCGTGGAAGAAGAGGTTGGTGATGGTGAAGGTGAGGATGTATGAACAGAATTCCCGTCAACGTCGGAGTTGGCCGGCAAAGGTAAGGGTGAAAGAGGCGTGGAAGGAGTTTCGACGTCTGAGTCGATCGCGTAGTCGGTAGCGACTAACGTAACGCGGACTAGGCGGGCGCTAGTGTCCCGAGTCCAAGCGGACATACACTAAACTAGTTCAGTGTAGTCAAAGCAGAGAAGGTGAGGGTAAGAAAACGTCAAAGGAGAAATACGATGGTGGTGGGTGAAAAAAATGGATTCTGGCGACAAAAGGCAAGTTTTTATAAAAGTTTTTTTGTTTTGTTTTTTTTTTAGAAAGAGCTTTACAGAAATATGTACGGACTTACGGCTTCAAACAATCACAGACAAGATATGCACAATCACACCTAGATCTAGGGTTACCTAGGTCAGCTAGACAGCTCCTAACTGTTCCAAAGGGCTAGAAATAGGACCTCAAACCGCCTCTTCTCCGCCAATTGCGGCCAGGTAAGTGCCAGGTAAGTAGGAGGCTCCCCACTACTTAGGTAGTGGTCCTAATTAAGTAACCACTTGCCTTGGACACACTTGCCTAGACACCGCAAAGTCAGGATAGGATAAACGGCCGATGCCTGTAACTAGTCCTCTGTCCTATTGAGCGTGAAGTCCTTAGGGCTGAGTCTAATATTTTTTAATTAAGCAATGGTCAATGCATATGCTTTTTGTGATTTCTGGGGTCCTGGGAAGGGTGATGAAATCCCCACCCAATCTGGATTGGTTTCAAGCCCCTTAAAGTCCGTATTAATATATGCAAAGCAGTAACAATCAACTGCAATCAATTTTTTTATTTTTTAGCGCGGCGCAAAGAATCCGGCACAAAAACAATTTATTGGAAGGGGGAAGAGAGTTTGCGCAAAGAATGCTGCAGAAAACACAGTTCAGTGGAGTTCAGAGGAGTAGGGAAGAAGGAAGGAACACTCACAGGGAATTTTGGGAATCGACGGCCACAAATGGCCGCGGTTCCGCTGCAAAAGAGCTCTTATGCCGCGGTTCCGCGGCAATTAAGTGTAATTGGCCCTTCAAATTTCTGGAATGTGCTGCCTTGGGTGTCCTCTTCTTTTCTGGAGCTCCTGAATATTGATTTGCTCACTGGATCTGCTCCAGAATTTTACAGTAGACCGTCGGCTCCGTCTTGATCCGTCGCGGTGTAGCCGCGAGATATGGGTCTAACTTCCCACGTCTTTGGCACTGAACTCGACCTTCTTTTTATCTTGCACACTTGCACAAAAGCTAATCAAAAATAACAAGAAGATTTTTACAATGTATATATATATTTTTTGTTTTGTTTTTCGGTTATATTCACAAATTAACTATAAGCTAATCAAAAATCCAGGTTTGTTTGAGATTAACTATGTGCTAAAAATGTTTATAAAGAGAGCTTGTTAGGGTTAGGATTAGGTTAGTTTGAGTTAGGAGTCGCTCACTTCTTTCGTTACCGCTCTTAATATCGATGTTACGGTAATCGGCAACAATGGGGATTAGCACGACTAGGAAGGAACTTGCGAGTATAAGCTAGGCTTTCCAACGCTTAAGTTCTTCCTTTTGGTGCTTGTCCGTCCGTTCATGGCTCTTAGCCTTAACCTCCGGTTAATTCAACCACAACCGGTCTCACTAAAGAATCACCACTATCATGTAGGATAGGGTGCCGTAGGGAGCGGATTGTGGTTCAATTAACGGGGGTCCGAATTAAGATGTTGGGCAAGGAAAGAGTGAGAGAGATTTCCTTCTCTCAAACTTTCCTTATCCTACCCTAACAAGTAAGAAAACTACTCACCCATTACAAGAAAAAGAAAATAAAAGAAGATAGAAAGAAAGAGCTTAGAAGATTATAACTAGCTATTTGAGACCTCACCTTGGTAAGGATCAAGCTTAAGCATCATTGTTGTTAAGGATAAAGAAAAAGAGAACAAGAAAGAAACAAAAAACAAATAACAATAACTAAAATAGCAATTGAAGATTACAAGCAATTATAATTAACAACATAACAAGACAAGCATGATAACAAAAAGAACTCTTTTATTCATCACTTCACTCATGAAACCTCACTACAAGATTTTAATGGAGAAAAGATGAAAAAGAGGAAGAAGAAGAACAAAGTATATCTAAATCCTAATACAAGAATAAGCACCCTTGGCTTGGCAAGTTCTGGGCTATTTATAGGCAGGGAACTGGAAACCTAGGGCAACAATCTGCCATAAGATAAAATTACCAAAATACCCTTAAAAATTGGTCAACTGCCGAGTTAGTCAGGCCGCGGTTCCGCGGCCTGAGCGCGCTTATGCTGCGGAACCGCGGCCTTACTAGGGAGTTGGGCCTTCAATTTTCGTCGGTTTCCCTAGTTTGTAGTCCTCTTCAGTGTGGTATAGTACTTTTCTCAGAATCCCTTCACAATTCTTCAAGATTTTCAGCAGATCAAAAGGTGATTTGATGTGGATCTTTTGCCATGATTTTCTTGAGCTCCGCATAGATATGTTGGATCATGTGTTGACATTGTGCTTTGTGCATGAAAATGACAATCGATTTTCCATTTTGTTCCTTAAACTGGTGTGCGGCAACATACGGATAGAGAGCGGAGACCCGTGTTTTATCTGTGGTTGTCAGTAATCCGGAATTTGTCGTGCTTTTCTATGAATTTCACTATTTAGTGCTGAGAACCTATATCTTGCAATTAATTAGCAAACACGGCTCAAGAGTACTTACAGATAAGCAATGTGATAAAAATTGGGCGGTTTAAAAATGCAAAAATCTGATATGAACAGGTGTTGAGATGAATCATCTCCAAAACAAAGAAATTGAACCTCCACCCCTTCTTCTTGACAATCACGAGAATGCGTGTAATCCATCACAATCATTAAGTCGTTTCGCCAAAACAAGACGCACACCCTTTCTATTGCACCACTTATCTTTTCCTCATTTCTTCTTGGCTCTTTTCAACCCGTTCTTCCACAAACCGGTGCACTACTCTAATAAAATCTTTGAATGGTTGGTGTTGACTTTCGGTCTTTGCAAAACTTAGCATTGACCAATAACTTTGACCCTCTCTTATGATTTAAAAAAAAAATTCTTAACATTGTTTAACTCAAGTTTGGGGGGGGTATATTTAGGATCTTGAAAATAAAAGTTGTCCTCAAAATTGTGAGCCAAAAATAAGTTTGGGGGAGATTTTCACGTCCATATTTCTTGACCCCGCTAATAAATTTTCCTCCCAAGCTTATAGGTTTTTGAGATTTAACGGATGGCAACAGTGAGGACACTGTTCTAAATTACTTTGGGGGAGGTTTGTGCTTATTTACGAATCACTTTGCATCATACTTTGATAAGCACAAAACATATTAAAAAAAATTTGTATATAAATAAGATAATAAAAGATTAGAAAGTGAAAAATTACATTTAAATGATTGGAAAAATTTAAGAAAACCTAGAAAGCTAGAAGTTTTCTTAAACGAACTAGTAATAAGTAGTTATGAGCCGTTGACCCAAGGGTTAGTAAGATGAAAGAAGTCACTAATCTGAGGATAAAAATAAGTCTGAAAAATAGTTCCTATTCTAGAAGCCAAACATTTGAATGTTGATACCCTACTGTACACACTTACACACATCTTGAAACTCGAGATAGTAGAGGATACCTTGAAATGTTCTTGTCTAAAAGCCAAAGTACAAAGAAAATTATAAATGAAAAAAATATAAAATGGTATAGAAAAATGAACACTGGTTTTGCAATTACCAAGGCAGCAATAAAAAAATATAGCGAGTGTGCTTCATTACCTAGTGCCTTAGACCAACTGGTTTAGGAGTCACTGCTAAGCCTTAGGTGTTGCAAGACGAGTAAAATACTAATATGCCTAATAAGCAAGCACATGAGTAATCGATCGGTTAGTACCTCAAGAAGTATTAACGGTCGCATGAAAAATGTGTGAGCAATTCCATCTAAATATTCACCGATTAAAAAGTACTGAGGTGATGGACAAGAGTATGATAGCTTGAATTGAATTCTACGAGTGTAGGGATGTCTATTACACACACGTAGGGGTATATGATCGGTGTTTGGAAGAAAGGTAGGAATGAAGAATAAAGACGATGTTTTATTGAGGGATGATGTGATTTCTAATATTTTTTCATGACTATTAAGATAGGGCTCATGACAACCGAAAAGCTAGTATAGTTGGAAATTCTGATTTTCAAAGTCTTTCTTTTATAATTCTTATCTTTATATGTAACTTTCACAGTCTTCCTTTTATTATGGGATTTTGTGGGTGCAATCCTGTAACATTTCAAAAAAAAATAAAATATTATTTTGGGAATTGCCATAATTTAATATTAATTTTTAATGAATATTTTAATAGTCGGTATAATTAGATACCGATAAATGGTGAAAATTCCGGAGAAAATTTTGGAAATTTGAAAATAGGTTATTTTGTGGAGGTATGCCATTTTATATTTTTTATGATGAATTATACGCGACTTTAGTGTTAACCGCGATCAAAAATCGATAATTGGATTTTTGGCTTTTTGTGCAAATTGTGCACATAACATTTTCCACTTATGTTTTGCTCATGGTAACCTAGGGTTGAACCATGCTTAGATGACCATGGTGGGTTGAACCATTTGGTTAGGTTAATTAGTTTTAACCTAAGGGATTTGGCCTTGTCTAAGTGTGATTAGGGTTAGTTGACCTTATGTAGGGAGAGAGTGAGCCATGATGGCTTGTGGGTGCTAACATGTGTTAAGAGAGAGAGATAGAGGTGGCTAGGGTGTGCCATGATCCATATCATTCTTTATTACCCTTTGTGCTCTTCACACCCCCTCTCACTCATACCACTCCCTCTCATTTATCACATCTTTCCTCACATCACTCACTCTCACACATCACACCTTTGCAAACACCAGCAGCAGCTGCATCAGCACCCTACACCCACACACCAGCCACCCTAGCTGCTGCTACAAGCTGCAACATCAGCTACATCAGCCCCCTATCAACACATTTCAGCCCCACTTTTTATCACATCAGCTGCAACACCACATGAGCCCCTATTCCCTCACATCAATAGCTACTTCAGCCACAAAAACATCATAACTCCTGCAACACCCAACATCATAAGCCACCAAGCTGCTGCAACAGCAACAGAGGAAGAGAAAAGGGAGAAGTTGCAAGCAGCAGCAGCCCAAAGCAGCTTCAACTCAGGAATCAGCCCCTGGCATTATTACAATATCACCACACCACCATACCCACACCAAAACCACAACATCACAACACCAATACAACAGTAGCAACCAAAACAACAACCTCATCCCAACCACAAAACCACCACAACAATTCCTGCAGCAGTTTCATCCAGAGAACAGGAACAGCATCAGCTGCAAAAGCAACACTAGCAGCTGTAGCAGCAGTCCAGCAACAGCCCTTCCTCCTTCCTCCTTCCTCCTTCCCTTCTCCTTCATCTAAGATCCCTTGAGGTACAATCTTGCAACCCAACTCCTATCTTGCAAAGTCATAGTTGTTTAGCTGAAAACTTAGTGTTATTATGTGGATTAGTGCTAGTTTAGGCAAATTTGAGTGAGACTTGACCAAGGGTTTGTTTTGATGGTTGGTATAACCTTATTAGGTGTATTTGAGACCAGTGTAACCAAGATTGCCCCAGATTTCCAGTTAGTTATCAGAATTATTATACTTGGCGTATTTTAGCGATTTTGTCGATTTTGTGACCTTTCTGGTATCTGCTTCAACCCGAGACCTCCTAAAATATTATTGACTTGGCAGTAAGCTGTGCAGGCATCCTGGAACCATCCGACAAAGCCCTAGCCCCCAACACCCATACCAGGCCGCTGATATATTCCTTCTGGCCGCAATTTGCGGCCAGAGTAGAAGGAAACCCCCTCGTTTTGCGTGCACGGCTCTATTTCATGTAAACTTAACCCCTAGTATGTCTAGTTTTGTCTGGTTCCAACCAGGGTAGAATCTGGGTTGATTTTCTTGAGTTGGCGCATGATTTACGAATTGTTTTCGTATGGATTTTGGTATTCGATGATTCGTTTCTGTCGGGTGGTGTTTGAACGCCGACGACAGAGGGATATTGGCTGTGTTTGCACGCAAGGCTACAGGTTTTTACCTATGAGCGTAGCGCGTACCATTTTGGTTTCCGACATGGTTTTCATGTGTTTTAGCGTGTGATATCCTTGTAGGTACCCCACGTGGCGTCGAAGTGTTGGAGATGCAAATGGTGACATCGGTACCGGCACGCATAAAGAAAGGTGAGTAGATTTATATCTACGGGAAGAAGTCGGGTGGATGGCGTATAGCACCCCCGCAATTCATCGTGATGTATACGGATGCGTATACACACTTACATTTAATATATGTTTTTTTGGGATCAATATTAATGTTAAGATGGATATAACCGTGTTGGATTGATAAAAGGTTACGAAACCCTAGGGTAGTGGGTGCACTACACATACATATACACACATACATACTTGCATACATCCTTATTTCATATGTGGTTATGGGATTCTATAGTTATGTGTTCACACGGGTATGGGACTATGTGTTCACATACGGATTTGGGGATGATACTTGGGTTTGAGATGAGTCGATGATATTTGATCCGAGATTATGATGTCGGTGATATGGTATAATTCATATTTGAGATATGTCTTGATGCTTTAGTAGATTTTTGGGATGATGATGCCATAGGAATAGTGATATATACAAAATGGTCGACATGTGAGTACGTTACGAGATGTGACATGATATGATATGACAAGATTAGAATGATAGGCCGCATTCGGCGATGTTTACTCCTTGTGACGATTTGTGATGATGATATCAATTCATACGAGACTGTTGATCAGTAGTCAGATCATGATGATGGTGATGATATTAGCTTTGTACTAGACGTAGGTCAGTACCCAGATTATGATATTTGATATAGAGAATACTAGATGAATGATAGGACGAATGTGATATTGACCCGTACCCAGATTTGGGGATGCCGTACGACGGATTTACGTACGAGCTGTAAATTGATGTTTGATCCGCCCTCTTGACTTGGGAATAACCGATTATAGAAATATGGTATCGGATGTGATATGATAAGGCGGGATCACCGACTATATATATATGTATCGACTCAGAGGTTGGGCGGTTTCCCTTACCTACTGTTAGCTTTAGCTCAGCCTTATAGTGGTGTAGCTATATGACTCTTATGACATTAGATGCAGTTTAGCTATCATTGTATTTGGTATTCAGCTCCCGCATATTATTCTTGCTGTTCTGCATCGCATACTTATTATGATTTATATTCTATTGTTGACATTATGCTGTTAGGACACCAGCACCATTACCGTTGATGCGTATGTACCATATACACTCACTTGCCAGTTCACACACATCTTCATCGGTAATTGCCATGTCACTACACAGTAGTATTATTGCTGCGGGATATGACCCTTGTATGTGCATACTATTATTTCATGTTGCATGATATACTGTTATACTTGCACTTCATTGATATGTCACATACATCATGTTTTCTGATTATGCGCATTGAGATATGTTGTTCTATGATATTTCTGGATTTGGGAACCGTGGGTATTTCAAAGAGATTATGTAATTGTTGTAAAAACCCGGTTACCCCTGATATGATATTTCAGTGCGTCCACCATGTGTTTTCTCGGTGCTGAGTGCGACATGTGAAACCCGATTCGAGGAGGCGGATGAGACCGATTGCGGGTACATGGTGGGCCCGGTGCGGTACCCCGTGGCAAGAAGATCGCAGGAGGTGGCGTTGAGCCTGGCAGGGGAGCACTACCGACCGGTGATTTTACCCGACGCGTCGGATATCCGGAGGATACCGTCATGGTCATGATATTGATGGTTGGGGCCGGTCTGGAATGACGGCGCCCTAGATAATAAGACTTATCAGAGGCATTGAGGTATTGAGATTGAGGCTATGTTTTGCGCCGATGCTGGGCACAGGTTTCATGATGTTTTCCATGATGTTGACTATATCCTCACATGTACATGCATGATGCTTATTGTCATTGGATGACACGTGGACAGGATCCACCTATATACAGACATTGATCACATACAGACTTTGATTACATTGATCATACTTTTCATGCATTCATACATTATCCATATGTTATATTGCCACATGATGCACTGACACGGGCATATGGGATTACTTTTGGGTTAGATATTTACCCTAGTCACTGTTATAGAATGCTGGTTATATATTTGAGGATTATATATTTTGATCGTATGACCTAGGATTGCGTCATACATGCGATTTTCTGTTCGTTGATGTGTTTCTATTCACGAGTTGGCAACTCACCCCCGTTGTGCCCCAGTTTCTTGCAGGTGTTGCCGTACGGGTTCCATTACGGCTTTGCGGGCACAGCTTCTTCAGGTGACTTGCTAGTAGGTGGGTTATTTGTATCATACCCATCATTATACTTTGTATATTATATTTCAGTTGTATCTAGAAGTTCCATCAACCAAACATGTACTTATTTGAGATGGAGACCTGTGGTGTTTATTCTTTCGACCTTAGAGTCGCACGTTATATTTCTCTGGGTTTCATGCTGTTGAGTTCCCTTTTCTGTTGTGATCCTCGCCTTTAGGCGTTGTATATTATGTTGCAAACTGGTTGATTTACATATGGTTTTTCCTTCACTCCACTACTTTTCTTGGTTTGGATTTCTGGGCTCGGCTTACTTAGAGCACATACGCCTTGAAACGTTCGTAGCCTAAGTATCGGTCATGTTCCGTACTTTCGGGTCGTGACAAAGTTGGTATCAGAGCTTTAGGTTTTACCTTCGGAGCATAGGATGACCCTTGGTTGATGGAATAGGTGACTAAAGTAGAGTGACGTACCGTGGGTATGTTCCGCGGCATATTTACGACACGCCACTCCACTTAAGAAGCCTTAGGATGTACATTTCTTGTTCAGTATTATATCCCTTCCTGATCTAGCCTCATCGGTACCAGTTATGGTTTTGCTGCCACGATTACAGGCAGGGAGAGCTACGGCTAGAGTTGCGGTCAGCATGAGCTCGTTACAAACGAGGACTGACCAGGGCGTGATTCTGGCGACACACGATTGTAGAGATGTGTCTTTTGATTGTGTTTTGCACCACGAGCGTTGGGTGGATCGCTGTATGAGATTACTCGGATGTGCAGATTGGCACCAGAGGATTGGGCCACTGATAGAGGCAAGCCGGATTTTGATGACCGTTGATGTATGGCTTATTCATGATGACTAAGGCACTGTTCACCGTGCAGACGAGTGAGCCGGTTATTGCTGCGAACGACAAGATATCGCCCTAGATGTTGGAGCTATTGCGGTACGAGTATACTAAGAGACGATAGAAGGTCGCTAATCCCCGAGGATGAATGACTAGGACGTGTGGTTTGTTCGCTACCCCGATGCGAGGTCATCAGATAGATTGATTCCAGCTGAGATGACTTCACGCGGAGACGTTGAGAGTCGACAGAGACGATCGAATGTCAGAAACCTATTATTCCAAGTTTAAAGTATTCGGAAAGACAGGCAGGTAATTCTATGGTCCCTCTAGAAGAATGAAACCCTAACTCGACTTAATGACCGTGTGAAAGCCCTTGAACCTTAGGGTTTGCGGCAGTTCTGCGGCGCCATTAGTGAGGCTTGGGTTTGCCCTTCTACGGCTGGACCACCGATGCTGTGGTGTGTACTCGTTACTATTATACTGTACCCAAGATGTTGAGCTCTTGGGGGATTATGAGGTTTTGACGAATCGATCGGATGGCTCGACTTAATTCGGATGCTAGATGGTGAGATGCATTTCTTGGGAGACTCCAGATACGAGGATAGCCGTTGGAGCTCAGTCCATGCAGCCACGACGAGACGAGTCCGAAGCAGTCAACATTAGAGGAAAGTGGAGTAAGAGGTTCGTACAAGATCTGGATATGATTACGTTCCACTTCGCCGACACCAGGGATGCGATACGAATGCGAGACATTGTACTTGGATATACCTTCCAGAAGGAGTCACGGTGAGTATGCAGCCATTCCGGAGCAGAAGAAGATATAGTAAAGGATGGGGATTTCCGGACAGTTAGGCATAGACGAGATTTGGAAGCGACCTTGAGCAGGATTCCTTCCAGGACACTGCTGCAATGATATTTGCACCCAGGATTAGATGTATCACGTGCATTCGGAGAGCCAGAGGCCGTCGCCAGTGATAGACTGCTTTGCGAGTAGTCGTGAGGATTGACCGAGAGATGACCAGAGAAGCGCCAGAACGGAATCGTCCCCGTTAGCCTGTCTGACAGGGCTGACGAGCCGATGGATCGTGAGATTGGTAATCCACAGAGAAGACTTAGACCCAGGAGTGGTCATGATACGCACACCAGCAGGCCAGATTTCAGGATCGTCGACGAGACATGCTAGGAGTAATCATGACTGTTGGCCAGAGATTCTTGGAGGATGCGTTTGAGCGGAACCATTCCACCATACTTGATTTCGGTATTGTTGGGCGATTTATTCACATGATTTGATTTTGATGATTGAGGGTTTACGATTTTCGCACAATTGTTGCACTTGATATCGTTTTCGTGCCTTGGTTTCACATGTTTGTGATTTTATGGGTTTTAGACATTTGAGTTGATTTTGTGCGTATGCACGCACACGATTTGGTTTTTGCACTCTGCATAGTTTACATATGCTTGCAGTGCAGTGACATATATTTTGTGCACTTGGATGCACTGGACTTTGATTTCGAGGGTGGTGCTCGATATTTGTATTGTGCATCTTATGCACCTGATTGGATTTTGCGCGTGTTCGGCGCTTGATATTGGATTTCATGATTTCGTGCATGATGGATGCACCGGATTTTGGATTTTCGCGCCTGTTGGGCGTAGGTTATGAGATGCGATTTGGTGCACACCCGATGCACTAAATCGAGATTTTTTTCGTGCATGTCAGATGCACCAGATTTTGTTGTCAGGCATACACGTGGCCCATGACAGATGCTTCGTGCACACCCGATACACGTAGATGTTGTTTTTGTGCGCATGTATGGCTCATTTATGGATCTTTATTTCTGTGCGCACCAGACTCACGTAGTTTTCATATGCACTTTTGGAATTAATTTCCTATGGAGCAGTACATTTTTATGATATTGCGATTTGTTTTCGTACTGAGCAGGACTGGTCAGAGGACAGTGCCTGGATATATTTTGCATGCATTGATAGATTTCAAAGAGATTTCCAAAAGCGAGCTATAGTCTCATTATTTACATACGTGTCCGATGCGACACGAGACTTTTGGAACGAGGGGACCCTTCTAAATTGTTTGTAAAACGGCGGGTCGTGAATGTTAAAGAAAAGGTATATGCGTATATGGCTATTTTCTTATAAAGACGTCCGCCACTGTGCAGTGTTATGTGCATTACACATTGACTTTAAAAAAATTTGGCATGCATTCCCTTCAGGATATTTACATGTACGGATTTGGTATTTACATGTATAGTTCTGATTTCTAGCATATCGGTTTTGCCTTGGATTTGGCATTCGTGTTTCTCCTTGACTCCGATGATTGCGAGATGCTTGACGGAGTTTTGTTTTCGAGTTATCTGCTCGTTACGCATGCGCATGTATTGCGCTACGATGCGTTCTGCGGATTGATGATTTCGGAGCCCCGTTGACTTGGACATTTTATTGAAATGTTTTAGAATTTGGAGGTTTAAATTTAAATTCGAGGACCGAATTTCTTTATGGGGGGAAGACTGTAACATTTCAAAAAAAATAAAATATTATTTTGGGAATTGCCATAATTTAATATTAATTTTTAATGAATATTTTAATAGTCGGTATAATTAGATACCGATAAATGGTGAAAATTCCGGAGAAAATTTTGGAAATTCGAAAATAGGTTATTTTGTGGAGATATGACATTTTATAGTTTTTATGATGAATTATACGCGACTTTAGTGTTAACCGCGATAAAAAATCGATAATTGGATTTTTGGCTTTTTGTGCAAATTGTGCACATAACATTTTCCACTTGTTTCATGTTTTGGTCATGGTAACCTAGGGTTGAACCATGCTTAGATGACCATGGTGGGTTGAACCATTTGGTTAGGTTAATTAGTTTTAACCTAAAGGATTTGGCCTTGTCTAAGGATGATTAGGGTTAGTTGATTTTGTGTAGGGAGAGAGTGAGCCATGATGGCTTGTGGGTGCTAAAATGTGTTGAGAGAGAGAGAGAGAGAGAGAGAGGTGCCTAGGGTGTGCCATGATCCATATCATTCTTTATTACCCTTTGTGTTCTTCACACCCCCTCTCACTCATACCACTCCTTCTCATTTATCACATCTTTCCTCACATCACTCACTCTCACACATCACACCTTTGCAAACACCAGCAGCAGCTGCATCAGCACCCTACACCCACACACCAGCCACCCTAGCTGCTGCTACAAGCTGCAACATCAGCTACATCAGCCCCCCCATCAGCACATTTCAGCCCCAGTTTTTATCACATCAGCTGCAACACCACATCAGCCCCTATTCCCTCACATCAATAGCTACTTCAGCCACAAAAACATCATAACTCCTGCAACACCCAACATCATAAGCCACCAATCTGCTGCAACAGCAACAGAGGAAGAGAAAAGGGAGAAGTTGCAAGCAGCAGCAGCCCAAAGCAGCTTCAGCTCAGGAATCAGCCCCTGGCATTATTACAATATCACCACACCACCATACCCACACCAAAACCACAACAACACAACACCAATACAACAGTAGCAACCAAAACAACATCCTCATCCCAACCACAAAACCACCACAACAATTCCTGCAGCAGTTTCAGCCAGAGAACAGGAACAGCTTCAGCTGCAAAAGTAACACCAGCAGCTGTAGCAGCAGTCCAGCAACAGCCCTTCCTCCTTCCTCCTTCCCTTCTCCTTCATCTAAGATCCCTTGAGGTACAATCTTGCAACCCAACTCCTATCTTGCTAAGTCATAGTTGTTTAGCTGAAAACTTAGTGTTATTATGTGGATTAGTGCTACATTAGGTAAATTTGAGTAAGACTTGACCAAGGGTTGGTTTTGATGGTTGGTATAACCTTATTAGGTGTATTTGAGACCAGTGTAACCAAGATTGCCCCAGATTTCCAGTTAGTTACCAGAATTGTTATACTTGGCGTATTTTAGCGATTTTGTCGATTTTGTGACCTTTCTGGTATCTGCTTCAACCCGAGACCTCCTAAAATAAAATTGACTTGGCAGTAAGCTGTGTAGGCATCCTGGAACCATCCCACAAAGCCCTAGCCCCCAACACCCATACCAGGCCACAGATATATTCCTTCTGGCCGCAATTTGCGGCCAGAGCAGGAGGAAACCCCCTCGTTTTGCGTGCACGGCTCTATTTCATGTAAACTTGACCCCTGGTATGTCTAGTTTTGTCTGGTTCCAACCAGGGTAGAATCTGGGTTGATTTTCTTGAGTTGGCGCATGATTTACGACTTGTTTTCGTATGGATTTTGGTATTCGATGATTCGTTTCTGTCGGGTGGCGTTTGAACACCGAAGGCAGAGGGATATTGGTTGTGTTTGCACGCAAGGCTACAGGTTTTTACCTATGAGCGTAGCGCGTACCATTTTGGTTTCCGACATGGTTTTCATGTGTTTTAGCGTGTGATATCCTTGTAGATACCCCACTTGGTGTCGAAGCGTTGGAGATGCAAATGGCGACATCGGTACCAGCACGCATAAAGAAAGGTGAGTAGATTTATATCTACGGGGAGAAGTCGGGTGGATGGCGTATAGCACCCCCGCAATTCGTCGTGATGTATACGGTTGCGTAAACACACTTACATTTAATATATGTTTTTTTGGGATCAATATTAATGTTAAGATGGATATAACCGTGTTGGATTGATAAAAGGTTACGAAACCCTAGGGTAGTGGGTGCACTACACATACATATACACACATACATACTTGCATACATCCTTATTTCATATGTGGTTATGGGATTCTTTAGTTATGTGTTCACACGGGTATGGGACTATGTGTTCACATACGGATTTGGGGATGATACTTGGGTTTGAGATGAGTCGATGATATTTGATCCGAGATTATGATGTCGGTGATATGGTATAATTCATATTTGAGATATGTCTTGATGCTTTAGCAGATTTTTGGGATGATGATGCCATAGGAATAGTGATATATACAAAATGGTCGACATGTGAGTACGTTACGAGATGTGACATGATATGATATGACAAGATTAGTATGATAGGCCGCATTCGGCGATGTTTACTCCTTGTGACGATTTGTGATGATGATATCGATTCATACGAGACTGTTGATCAGTAGTCAGATCATGATGATGGTGATGATATTAGCTTTGTACTAGACGTAGGTCAGTACCCTGATTATGATATTTGATATAGAGAATACTAGATGAATGATAGGACGAATGTGATATTGACCCGTACCCAGATTTGGGGATGCCGTACGACGGATTTACGTACGAACTGTAAATTGATGTTTGATCCGCCCTCTTGACTTGGGAATAACCGATTATAGAGATATGGTATCGGATGTGATATGATAAGGCGGGATCACCGACTATATATATATATATATGTATCGACTCAGAGGTTAGGCGGTTTCCCTTACCTACTGTTAGCTTTAGCTCAGCCTTATAGTGGTGTAGCTATATGACTCTTATGATATTAGATGCAGTTTAGCTATCATTGTATTTGGTATTCAGCTCCCGCATATTATTCTTGTTGTTCTGCATCGCATACTTATTATGATTTATATTCTATTGTTGACATTATGCTGTTAGGACACCAGCACCATTACCGATGATGCGTATATACCACGTACACTCATTTGCCAGTTCATACACATCTTCATCGGTAATTGTCATGTCACTACGCAGTAGTATTATTGCTGCAGGATATGACTCTTGTATGTGCATACTATTATTTCATGTTGCATGATATACTGTTATACTTGCACTTCATTGATATGTCACATACATCATGTTTTCTGATTATGCGCATTGAGATATGTTGTTTTATGATATTTCTGGATTTGGGAACCGTGGGTATTTCAAAGAGATTATGTAATTGTTGTAAATACACAGTTACCCCTGATATGATATTTCAGTGCGTCCACCATGTGTTTTCTCGGTGCTGAGAGCGACATGTGAAACCCGATTCGAGGAGGCGGATGAGACCGATTGCGGGTACTTGGTGGGCCAGGTGCGGTACCCCGGGGTAAGAAGATCGCTTGAGATGGCGTTGAGCTTGGCAAGGGAGCACTACCGACCGGTAATTTTACCCGACGCGTCGGATATCCGGAGGATTCCGTCGTGGTCTTGAGATTGATGGTAGGGGCCGGTCTGGATTGACGGCGCCCTAAATAATGAGACTTATCAGAGGCATTGAGTTATTGAGATTGAGGCTATGTTTTGCGCCGATGCTGGGCACAGGTTTCATGATGTTTTCCATGATGTTGACTATATCCTCACATGTACATGCATGATGCTTATTGTCATTGGATGACACGTGGACGGGATCCACCTATATACAAACATTGATCACATACAGACTTTGATTACATTGATCATACTTTTCATGCATTCATACATCATCCATATGTTATATTGCCACCTGATGCACTGACACGGGCATATGGGATTACTTTTGGGTTAGATATTTACCCTAGTCACTGTTATAGAATGCTGGTTATATATTTGAGGATTATATATTTTGATCGTATGACCTAGGATTGCGTCATTCATGCGATTTTATGTTCGTAGATGTGTTTCTATTCACGAGTTGGCAACTCACCTCCGTTGTGCCCCAGTTTCTTGCAGGTGTTGCCGTACGGGTTCCATTACGGCTTTACGGGCACAGCTTCTTCAATTGACTTGCTAGTAGGTGGGTTATTTGTATCATACCCATCATTATACTTTGTATATTATATTTCAGTTTTATCTAGAAGTTTCATCAACCAAACATGTACTTATTTGAGATAGAGACCAGTGGTGTTTATTCTTTCGACCTTAGAGTCGCACGTTATATTTCTCTGGGTTTCATGCTGTTGAGTTCCCTTTTCTGTTGTGATCCTCGCCTTTAGGCGTTGTATATTATGTTACAAACTGGTTGATTTACATATGGTTTTTCCTTCACTCCACTACTTTTCTTGGTTTGGATTTTTGGGCTCGGCTTACTTAGAGCACGTACGCCTTGAGACGTTCGTAGCCTAAGTGCCGGTCATGTTCCGTACTTTCGGGTCGTGACAAATCCGCTGAAAACCCTCAACACTCCTCCTATTAGGGACACCTAGAGGTTTAAAGGCTTGTTGCACGTGCTCAGTGCAATCGTGTTGTTTACGAAAGTGTGCTAGTTAGCTTTTCTTTTTCTTATATTTTCTCCTTCTATTAAATAAAATATGTTTGCTCGAGACGATCAAAATTAAGTTTGGGGGAATTTGATCAGTCAAAAATATTGCATTTTCAACACATAAATTTCCCTACTATTTCTAATCATCTAAAGGTGTTTGGTATAAATATAGCACATATTAGCAATTCTTCTGCAAAATATCAAATAACATGTGTTATACATTATAACCAGTATTATGTGGGTAATTGAGTTTTTATTACTACACGCATGATTTTTTTCTATCTCAACACTTTCATCAAGATTGTGTGCAGGAAATCCTTCAGGTTAAAGAGCCGGAATTACAAAAGTGCCGATAAAATGCATTAAGTCCAAGACTTGAGATCTGGCAGCAACCAAGAAAGAAATGTCAGATTCCAGGTATCAGAAGAAGACCCCAACATTGTCATAAAAAGACCACAGAAATTTGATGCAGCGATCTCTCAACTTGGCAGCGGATCCGCGGCCGAGTTGGCCGATCCGCCGCGGATCCGCGGCCTACTTGACACGTCATCAAATCAGATTGTCTCTAAAAGCTTCTTCTCAACGGCCTCGCTTCTTCAGGAAGCTTAAATTAACAAGTAGCTTCTTCCAGAAGGCGCTGCATAACAAACTCACTCTAGAATATTCCTTGTAACAACCTTCCTCTAGAATATTCCCTTTAACAACCTCATTCTAGAAGGCTCTCTCTAACAACCAAGCTTTGGAAGGAAGATTGATTTGAAAATTATAAATGGGGGATCTAGATCTAGTGGTGGGGGTTGTTCATTAGTTGAATGGGTTATTGAATAAGTTGTTCATTAATTAGGGTTGAACATTGAGCCAAATTTGCACAAGTTGAGTGACACAACTTAATACCAAAACCCTAGCCCAAATCCAAATCCAAAGCCAAATCAAGATCATTTTGAGAAGCAAATCAAGCGATCCATCAACGATCCTTTATTCGCGAAGTCAATCTTCATCAATAGCACGTGATCCACGACGATCCAAGTCTCACGGAGATCGAGTGGAGCGAGCTTCGACGGAATCTAGTTACCTCTTCAAAAGGAGCGATCGAGAGCAACATCTTGTAATCTTGAATTGAGGGAATGTGTAATTAGTCGTCGATTTAGTAAAGGTGATAATTGTACTTCTTGCTTTCTTTACTCTCTTACGTTATGAAGCTTCTTGATCTTTGATTTATTTATTTTCATGATGTTTGAGTAAATTCTCCACTTGTGGAGGATTCGAGAGAATTGATAGATCTAATGATGATCAAATCTTAATACTAGTCTTAATTCGTATGAGATTTGTGAACTTTAGGAAAAAGAATCATCAATGACCTAATTTGGATCATGATCACATTCTTGATAATTTTGTTGCAAATTAGGGATCAAATGATTGATGAATCTTTTTGCTAGAGGCTAGATCCGAATGATGATCAATGAAAAGACAAGGGATAGAGAAGGAGAAAGCCTAGCTTCTTCAATAGATCCCTAATCTTCATTCATCGCCATTGATCTAGCTACAAATTATCCATAGATAAGATTAGTCATTATTAGAATCATCATTGCTACTAATTCGATCGATTTCTACAAGCTATTTTACAAATCTTGATAACCAAATTGATTGGGACATTTCTTGATTCTTGATTCTAGATCTTTATTTTCTTTATGTTTCTTGAAATTAAAACTCACAAATCTTGAATCAATTTTCTTTCATTTTCTTTTATCTTTTCATTTCGACTCATCTAAAACAAGATTGATCAAAACACACATCTCAGTGGACGATCCGTATTCATTAACGTGTTACATCGATACCGTTAATTGATTGCGGTATAAATTTCTTTGGTTGTGATTAAAACTTTTCCAAATACATACGAAGATGATCAATCACTCGGTCCAATTGACGATTAATCGATACACAACCTCAAACTGTCGTCCTTCTCCTTGACTAACAGAATATGAGCTCCCCAAAGAGAAACACTTAGACGTACAAGCCCCCCTATCTAGCAACTCTACAGCAGATCCTTAAGCTCCCTAAGCTCTGCCGGCTCATCAGGAACAATGTCGGAAAACTCTCGCACGATAGGAACCCAGCCCATCAAACCCATTGTTGCTCAGGATTTATTTTCCCAGCGAGTCAGTTCTTGTTGTGCAGGGGGACAGTGGTGCCGCCCTCGCAGCTTGAATTCAGCCTTTCTCGCGGAAGTCCATAGACACCTAGCACGCAGCTATCCAGTCCGTGCCCAGGAGAACGTCAAGTCCAACATCTCCAGAAGTACCAAATCGACGGACGAATCTCTATCTCCTACCTAATTGGCACACGACCAAAACACGTGTCGCGCAACAAAAGAATCGCTGACAGAAATTAACACAACAAACGGCTGATCTATCATACACGACTCTCGGCCCAACCACGGTACAAAGTGTGTAGAACAACAAGTGCATAGATCCCGAATTAAACAAACAAGTGTATCAAAAGACATATGAATTAAGAATACCTGAAAACCCTGCATTGGACGCCCGCGCGTCCCGATGAGTAGAAGCAAACGCTCGTGCCTGCCCTTTACCCGCAACTGGCAATCCTACTCTACCATCCTGTACACTCGGAACGAATCCTCCGCGAACACGACCTCTCTGCGGTACAGCTGTCTCGCGCTCACATGGCTCTTTACAATCTCGAACCCGATGACCAAAACTCCTGCACCGGTAACATCCAGATAAAAACCGCTGCCCTTTCTGGGGATGAGAGCTAAACCACTGTCCTCGTCCCACGCTTCTGCTACTCCCGCGACGTGCACAAAACCTGTTACGGCGACTGAACCTCTGTCTCTGGGCTGTTACACCTGTACGGGCCCACCTCTGTCCTCGGACTCCCAAAGTCTCGGAAAGACGCTCTTCATCGAATATGGCTGCGTCCACTGGTGTTGTATACGTAACACAATGTTGTGGGCTGATGTTCACACCATAATATTGTATTATTATATTCCCCATTCTTGTTCTTTTTATAAATAAACGGGTGCTTTTGACGCATGTCTGCTACATGTTACAGGTTACAGGTTCTTGGATCTAAAACAGTGAAAACAATGAAAAGATGATGCAAAAGTGGACTTTGACCGACAAACAGAAGACTCTTGATCAATCCTACACAAAAGAACAGTACAAGGCAACGCAAGGTCCAAGATTACAAAGCGAACGATTAAAGTCCATTACAAGTACTCACTGGAAGATCTGGAGAAGACCCAGAAGCCCAATGGAGAAAAAAAGTAAAGAAATAAAAAGCCCAAAGAACCAGGAATCAGCCCAGGAAAGATGGTGAGTTGAACTCACCAAAGGGCCGCGGAACCGCGGCCCAAGGCCTACCCATGCCGTGGTTCCGCGGCCGTATGATGCCCGTACTTCGAGAAATTTTACCATAATGTTGTGACGTCTCTGAAAAGATTTTCTAAGGGCTATTTTTGTAATTTCAGACATGCGAAACAAATGTAACCCTAGGGTTTCTATTTCTTATAAATAGAACTCTAAATCATTGTAAACTTTATGCCTCCCTGTGCCTCTTTTTATCAATAAAATACAAATTCTTTTGGAGAGCATCGGTGTTTCTTTTCCATTCAGGAATTCAGATCTGACAAACCTGCATGGATGATTGGAGGGATGCATCTGTAAGTAGAATTAATTTCTCGCCCTAGTTTAGATTTCAATTCTTTGCCCTAGGTAGATTTAATTTCATGCCCTAGGAACTTGTTTAGGGTTTAGCTTTGGGGAAGGATTTTGAGAGATGAGATCTCTCATCCCTTTCTTACCCACCAAATATTTACAATAGGACTCCATGCATACACGCACACACCGCGCCCTACGGCATCCTACCCCTCGAGGTAGCGGTGATACCGTAGTGTAAAAGCCCGGTTGCGCGCGTTTTCCATGGAGGTTAGGGTAAGGATCTCTAAAGGAAGGACAAGAACCTATTGGAAGGAACACCTTCCCGAATGGATCTAATCCCCTTTATTGATAATTACCATAACTCCTCACAGATCTTCATTCGGGTATAGAAAGCGTTGAGATTTAATTGCATTTCCAAACCATCCCTAAACCTAACCCTAGCAAGAATAGATCTAGATAATTGCCCTTGGTTAATTAGATTTTTAGATTTAATAATTAATCCGAACACCCTTCGGAATTAACTCGTAAGCGCGAATCGGAAATTCACAACATCCCTGTGGACCGACCCGTACTCACCGGCTAGCTGCATGCGACGCCGTTCTTGATTGCGGTTTAGAAATAGTTTTTGACATACGAATCAAATGGCGCCGTTGCCGGGGATGGCGTGTCATTTCCTTTTCGCGATTTCGGGTTAATCATAAAATTAAAAAAATCATAAAAATCTAAAAAATCCAAAAAATTATAAAAATATATCAATTGTTATTTTTGGAATGGGTACTGTGTTGTTTGAATCTTGCAGGATCTACACAAAGACGGATCTGGAAATTTCCAGAAGGCAAATCAGAAAAGGGTACATCAGAACAGAGGGAGAGTGCCTCAACAGAGCCGTACAATTTTTTTCAGGACCCGATCCCGCAGAACAACCGCGGAACCGCGGCCTTGATGCGCCAAAAACCGCGGAACCGCGGCTGTTTGGACTGTTCATCGCAAAATTTTTGCGCGGTTTGATTTCTAATTCTCCCCTCTGCAAATCCCCATATATCTTTTCTGGAAATTCCTGCAAGATTCCGTGCGCTTTAAAAATATATTCCTTTCCAAAATAACAATCTTGTGCATGATTTTTGTGCCTTGCTTAAAATGAAATTAGATTGCAAGTAATATTTTGCTGTTGCATATCTTGTGTTGAAAATCTTTTTGCAACAAATTTTTCCTAATAAAGAGAAAAAGATTAAAAAAAGAATAAGGAAAATTTTGTAGAAACTTGCAAAGTTTTTTTGCCACAAATAAATCCTTGCACCACAAACCTTCTTTCTTACAAAATGGGTACCTCACATAATAAATCATTAGCCGAACTTTGGTATCCCGAACCTAATTTTGCGTTGTATGTCAATTTGTTCGGTCAATTTAAAGACGATCCCTCCATGCCTAAAAAATCTTTGAAAGATCACATAGAGGCGTCTAGGAGAAACAGCTTGACTTTTCAACCCACCTTGTGTCAACCAAGTCAACCTTCACCACCTCCATATGTTGACACCACTTTTCCAAGTCCTGCTGTAACTTCTAAGCCGATGTCCATTGCTGAGCATATTGCTCAATCTCGCAGTCGATCTTTCACCCCTCTCTACTCATCTAGTTTTAGGGATCCGCACGATTATTCACCTTTTTATCCATATGTTGACCCTACTCCTGTCCAATCACCCACTTCCTACCAGTCATACCCGACTTTCCCACCTTTACTAGACACTGTTTCTACACAGCCTGTTGGGAGTTTTGCATATCCACACCATTTTGAATCTTTCACCGAAACCCCCTCACCACCTAAGTCTAGTTTGGAAGAGTTGTTGGAGGCTTATATTGCAGCAACAAATAAAATGACTAGGAATGTGGAAGCGTCCGTTGCCGCTCTTATGCAACCTAGTGAACCGGTAGCTAGTTTCCCGCTAGCTCAAAATTTTTTAATGCATAAGGAGGCGGTTGGACAGAGTGAGAATGAGAGAGGATTTCCAAATCAAACCTACCCATACCAAATTGAATCCAACAACTCCAATTTTCAAATATGTGTCCAAAATGATGAGTTGTACGACTTTGTAGTGTTTGATTTGACAAATTATGAAGAACCCCTTTCGAGTGAAACCGCATATAATCCTTTCGATCTTTACACCTCCCATCTAGAACCTAAATCGATAGATATCCATGCTTTTGATGAGATGCCTAAGAAAATTTATTTTCACTTGATTGAGGATATAGACGCCGGGAATATTTCGGATGATGAACCTGTCGATTTAATTGAGATTTTATATTCAAATCATCATCCCGAGTTATTAAATGTTTCTCCCGAATCTCATATGCATCTTGAATTTGATGATAATGGCATGGATGAGTTGAATTTTGAGGAAAATTATAAGGATAATATTGAGGAGAGTTTTGAGGATAATATTAAGGTTGAACCATTTTTGTTTAATGTGTCGGATTTTCCAATTCAGCCTCCTGAACCTTTAACTGTTATATCACCCTCCTTCTTTCCCATTGTTCCGACCGAACAAGAGACTGTTACGCTTTCATCTCCTATACCAAGTTCGGCGTACCCATATTTTCTTGAGAATCTTGAGGGATTTGACCCCATTTCACGACGGGTTGATAGGTTACGCAATCGCTTATAACATATCGGTCATCACATATTGCTCTAATTTATTCACTCGATTTACACCCTCAAGATCGCGCGACCCTTCTTTCTTCTTTCCGCCCTTCTTTCCCCCCACCGAGACCATATTCTACCATTCTTCTTTCCACACGGTCTCGCGTGTTTCTCATTTCTTTCATCTCCACCCCATTCTTGCACCGACTATACCTTTACCATGATAAGATCTTTGAATGGTTGGTGCTAACCTTTGGCTTGTGTAAGGCCAAGCTTAAGTTTGGGGGGGGGACCTTTGTATATATGTATATATATTTTTGTTTTGTTTTTCTATAAAAAAATAAAAAAAAATTCAAAACATTAAAAATATTAAAAAAATTATAAATAAATAAACATGGGAGTACCGACATTTTGACCCTCTTGGTTTAGCATGACAGTGAGGACACTGTCAAGTTCAAGTTTGGGGGTATGCTCGGTACGTCTTCTTCCTTCACATTCATTTGTACATATTTTTGCATTTGCATATTTATTTGAAAACCCATAAAAATTAAAAAAATTCAAAAATTATAAAAATCATTATATTCAATTTTGGCTAATTGACTTGAGTTTGACAAATAGGTTAACTGGCTAGGAACAACTAGTTCTTAAACTTAGTAAATTAAAAGCCCTAAAAATAACCTTCCTTAAAGTTTAACGGTAGAAAGTATATGCCTTGTAGTTTATTTAGAAATAGGCAAATTTTGGGTTGACTTCTTGGGCTAGGTCAAAACGAAGGAAAAATATTGAAGCTTTTATTAGAGTATAAGTTTGAAAAATAGTTCCTAGCTTAAGTCTAGATTCTGAAAATGTATACCCTACAATTTGCACAATCACGCATCCTGAAACTTGGAATAGTAGAAGAGACCTTGAAATGCTCTTGTCTAAAGTCCTTAGTACGAAGAAAATAAAAGAAAAAAAGTGTGAATAAAGAATAAAAAAAATGGACACTGGTTTTTGTGATTACTTAAGGCTGTAAAAATAGAAAAATATTTAGCGAAGGTGCCTTATCACCTAGTGCCTTAGACCACTGGTTTGGGAGTCACTGCTAAAGCCTTGGGTGTTGCAAAACTAGGAAGTACGCTTTAAAGTGCAAGCGCATCTTGTAATCGGTTGTTGGTACCTCAAGAAGTATTAACGGTTGCATGAAGGATGTGTAAGCAAAATTCAATTAAAAATTCACCAATTAATAAGTGCTTTGGACAACGGACAAGGGCATGATTGCTTGATTTGAACTTCTAAGTGTAGGGATGATATTTACACACACGTGGGGATATGTGATTGGAATTTAGATGAGAGAAAGGGATGAAGAATAGAACTTATGTCTTTAGTAGAGTTGATAGAAATTCCTAAGTGGAGATGTAACCCTAGAAGGAAAACTTAGGAGATGCCGAAAGCTAAATAAGTCCATAGAACATATATAATCTTAAGTTAGATGATGAGGATGTGTGAAGAATATGGGTGAATAATTTACGGGTAAAAGATAATAGAATTCCTTGTTAGAAAACCTAACTGGAGAACAAAAGTTAATGGGCCGAGTTGATTGGATTTTGTGGGTGTAATCCGCTGAAAACCCTCAGGAGACAACACTCCTCCTACTAGGGACACCTAGAGGTTTAACGGCTTGTTGCACGTGCTCAGTGCAATCGCGTTTCCCTGCGAAAGTGCGGTTAGGATTTTAGTGAATAAAAATAAGTTTGCTCGAGGACGAGCAAAAGATAAGTTTGGGGGTGTTTGTTCACACCATAATATTGTATTATTATATTCCCCATTCTTGTTCTTTTTATAAATAAATGGGTGCTTTTGACGCATGTCTGCTACATGTTACAGGTTACAGGTTCTTGGATCTAAAACAGTGAAAACAATGAAAAGATGATGCAAAAGTGGACTTTGACCGACAAACAGAAGACTCTTGATCAAGCCTACACAAAAGAACAGTACAAGGCAACGCAAGGTCCAAGATTACAAAGCGAACGATTAAAGTCCATTACAAGTACTCACTGGAAGATCTGGAGAAGACCCAGAAGCCCAATGGAGAAAAAAAGTAAAGAAATAAAAAGCCCAAAGAACCAGGAATCAGCCCAGGAAAGATGGTGAGTTGAACTCACCAAAGGGCCGCGGAACCGCGGCCCAAGGCCTACCCATGCCGTGGTTCCGCGGCCGTATGATGCCCGTACTTCGAGAAATTTTACCATAATGTTGTGAGGTCTCTGAAAAGATTTTCTAAGGGCTATTTTTGTAATTTTAGACATGCGAAACAAATGTAACCCTAAGGTTTCTATTTCTTATAAATAGAACTCTAAATCATTGTAAACTTTATGCCTCCCTGTGTCTCTTTTTATCAATAAAATACAAATTCTTTTGGAGAGCATCGGTGTTTCTTTTTCATTCAGAAATTCAGATCTGACAAAGCTGCATGGATGATTGGAGGGATGCATCTGTAGGTAAAATTAATTTCTCGCCCTAGTTTAGATTTCAATTCTTTGCCCTAGGGGGAAGGATTTTGAGAGATGAGATCTCTCATCCCTTTCTTACCCACCAAATATTTACAATAGGACTCCATGCATACACGCACACACCGCGCCCTACGGCATCCTACCCCTCGAGGTAGCGGTGATACCGTAGTGTAAAAGCCCGGTTGCGCGTGTTTTCCATGGAGGTTAGGGTAAGGATCTCTAAATGAAGGACAAGAACCTAGAGGAAGGAACACCTTCCCGAATGGATCTAATCCCCTTTATTGATAATTACCATAACTCCTCACAGATCTTCATTCGGGTATAGAAAGCGTTGAGATTTAATTGCATTTCCAAACCATCCCTAAACCTAACCCTAGCAAGAATAGATCTAGATAATTGCCCTAGGTTAATTAGGTTTTTAGATTTAATAATTAATCCGAACACCCTTCGGAATTAACTCGTAAGCGTGAATCGGAAATTCACAACATCCCTGTGGACCGACCCGTACTCACCGGCTAGCTGCATGCGACGCCGTTCTTGATTGCGGTTTAGAAATAGTTTTTGACATACGAATCAGCTGATCACAAGGAATAACTGGGTAACAGGGGTGGAAACCTCCTGTCGCTGCACTCGACTGGCCTCAACCAACGACCTCATCATCTGGCGCAAGTCCTGCATATCTGCCTCAAGTCTAGCGATACGATCTTTCGAAAGCGGATCAATCTGCTCCTGTGCAACGAGCGTACCATCCTGGTCAGTCCTCGCCCAAAACGAGTCAACTCTGACCTCGGCTCTCGCTACATCACTCTGAGCCCTCATAGTCATCGGCGGCAAAAGGCTATAAATAGAAATAGGATTTGATAAGAACACGGAAATCGAATCACAAGGATATGTATCATCAAGGATGGAATTTCAAGCAATTAGTACTTAGGTCACTTAGGCGGAGTACCGTGTCGTAAGTATGCCACGGACATACACACACTACATTACTCTGCTTCAGCTACCTACTCCATCATACCAAGGTCATCCTACACTCCGAAAGGTAAAACCTAGCGCTCTGATATCAACTATGTCACAACCTAAAATTTAGCACGTGACGGCCCTTAAACTACGTAACGTTTCCAGGCGTAACATAATTTAAGTAAGCCAAAACCCCAGCAATCTAAACCATCAAAAATAGTAAGTGATAATAACATTGTTAAAACTTTTGAAATCTCAATCAAATTCTTTAAAGTCCCAATTTATTTCCTTTAAAAATTTGGCAGCACCTCCTTTGTAAAACAAGCCCCCAAAAGGGTACAACATAAATACATAAGTAAAGCATCCCCAAACGGGAGCAAAATCCACGCCCAAAGGTGGAAAACAACCACCACAACAGATAACCGCAAAACCCACCTATAGCAAAACTGCACACAGTCAGTCATAGCGGTATCCGCAGCAAAAGATTATACGATAGATGAAAAGCCCTGCCTCGACTGCCCTGAGGTACTACCTTCAAAACCCTGTGGCACAACGGGGGTGAGTTGCTAACTCGTGAATAGTAAATAACATATGTAGGTAATCGCAAGTATGCACGTACTGCGCGAATCTATCACATGCAAGCTAAAAGCAATAAATAGCCATATGTATGCAACAGTCATGAAAGCTACTCTAGCAGGTACACCTAATACATAAAGCAATAATATGGCAATATGTATATGCAACAGTCATGAAAAATACTCTATCAGGTACTACTAATACATGAAGCAATGCATATAAGTAAATGCGGAATATGGGATAAAACATGTCATCCTCACGGAATCCTCATCGTGGCAGGACCAATGTCCATCAAGACAATCCAAATCCCAAATATCTTCAAATCGGCCCTCGGATCGGCCCTCATATCGGTCCTCAGATCGGCCTTCATATCAAGTAATGAATAAGAATACTTGCATATATCATTATGATGATATTATATATATATATATATAACAGTATCCAATACCGCTAATATATATATATATATACACACACACACACACATGCATATATAACAGTGTCCCATACTACTGATATATATACTTAGGAGTAAAATATCAAGAAAACTAGTATCCAGCATCGACACATAAATACTCATCTATCAGGCGTCGTCACCACGACTGGCCCTGATATGTAAGTATCATACGTTCATCGGAAACCCGAGTACCCAACTTCGACACTCGAATTCCCCGTATCCATACGTACATGACTCCGGTCGATATCTCCGCGATCACCGACGAGTCCAAAACTGTCACCGGTAGGTAGGATTCCCCCATAAACTCATCGCCATCACCTGCGATCTTCTTGTCCCGGGGTACCTCGGGGCCCCACCATGTACCCGCACACGGCCCACTCCACTCCTCGCATGGGGTATATATCAGAACCGAGAAATCACATGGTGGACGCTGAAATATCATATCAAGAGAAACCGGGTTTTCATATAATGCATAATTTCATGAAACTACCACGGTTCTCAAATCCAGAAAACATCATGTGAAATCCATATCTCAATGCGAAATCCATGAAATATAATATATGCAACATGAAACAGTAATATGAGCATATAAAGGAAAAACCTCTATTTAACTGCAACAAGTTATTAAATATATCATGTGGTTCCTAATTTCTCCCAAGTCCATACAATATCATATAAAGGTGATCATGTAGCTATAGCCAGGTATGCGTAACTATGTCGGTATAGCAAGGTATGTGTATCTACCTATCAATAATGATACAATACCCTCCAGGTATGTGTGTAACCATATCAAGGTATACGGGTGTACATGTAAGTATGTATGCAAGATGTACATGTAACTATGTCTCATATGTGTATATACCTATCTCTAATGGTACAATACCATATAGGTATAGCAAAGCATATATGTAAGCATGTAGGTATACAGGTATGCTATATGTCATATGCACAATGAAAAATGAATCAATGTCTCAATGTCCCTAACCAATACAATCTCATGTACGTATAAGTGTTGTGCGTGTCATGGCAATTATTGACGGTGTGAGTGGCATATAATCAGTGCTCGTGCAACATGAGCCATCAATAATAGTGCAGTGTCCAATGGGTACAAGTCCAAGCACAACAAGTAATAATTTTTAGTGATATGTATGCCCTACAGGCCATTACTGTACATACGATGTATATTGTAGTGGATACTTGGACATATATATGGAGGACTTTCTTGCTCGACATGATAGTATTCTATCTGGTTGCTCTTTATCTTAACATATACTCTTATTGTCTCTATGTTACATGTTGATAAAGCCCTTAGGATGAGTACTTGACTACCAGGACTATGATGCAGATTATCCTAGTGGGGATAGTGTATTCGCTAGGTACATCCTTCAAATGTTCCTAGTCGTGGGTGTATCGAGACAGGACATCGATATACCAGTGTAGACTAGCGTATAGCTTCTCGACCCATGTAGATGGGCGATGGATGATCCCATATCCATTGGTGTTTGACATCAGAGACAGTATACAGGTGCTCAGTGGAGACTAGGTACACTGGACAGACTCGCCGAGAACTCCCAGATGGTCTTATACCTAACGTTAGATGGTAGTTCTCCGGTGACACTGGTACAGGTTAGTCTGTAAACCCGAGATCGTCATAGAGTCTTGTGTGATTCCCACCGTGCTTTGATTTCCACCTTACCACGTTCAAGAGAACGTTCAAAATGGTGGCTTTTGGGTACAGTCCCGAGTCACATGGAGGCAATGAGCGATAGGAGGGGTTTCGTCTCTCCCGGTATTGGGAGTTGATTGTAACGCCTTGAAAAGTCGTTTTGGTATTTTCCCGAAAATCGGTAAATATTTGGTATTTTTCCGTAAATCGTCATTAAAATTATTTTGCAGTATAGGCCTAATTATATCTAATTTGGATAGGTAATTGCTAGTTTTTAGTAGTTAATGAGTCTCTTATAAAATTTTGGTCGTTTTAAAATTTTTCCATATTTCCCTATTTTTAATATTATTTTAAGCTGTTAAAAATATATTAAATTAGCGATAAATACAAATTTGAATGGGCTAATTACATGCTTTAGAACCTTGAAAACTAAAATCTAGTGAGTAATATAAATTTTTAGCTTTTTATTACAAGTTCTAATTAGTTATAATCAATGGAAATTAAATTTTTAAATAAAATAAACTAAAACCTGCAAATTTGTAACTTGAGGGGTTCTTTTTGCATAGAATTTTTTTACACTCTCTCACACACCCTCACTCCTCATGGCTGGCCCCACCACTACAGCAGTAGCCCACTTTTCTCCCCCTCAAAATTTTCTTTAACTCTTGTGAATGAAATGGTATGAAAAGGATTGAAATATGTTAATTTGAGGTATGGGTTTTATGTGATATGATATGGCTTTGACTAAGAGAAAATTCTACAATCCCACCCCATTCTCCCCCACTCGCTTTCCTGGCCGAGCTCCAGCAGCTGTTGTTCCCCAATTTTCCCTTCTCATTTTCCTTCAAAACTCATCAAAAAAATCCATCAAAATCCAATTTTTGCCTCACAATTTCAAGCCAATTCTTCATCCCATTCTCCTTGGCTTCTCTAGATTGAATCTTGGTGCTATGAGGACATCATTGGAGGCAAATTCTCTTGCTAGATCCCTAGGAAATTGAGGTATAATTTTGACCCATTTAAATACTTATGGTTTGATTCCTTGAATGAAATTGTTTTAGTGTTAAATTTCATTGCTAATTTCTAATCTAGTTTTTTAAAGTGAATGGTTTGAGTTTAAACTAGGGTTTTAGAAAACCGTTACTAAGTTAATTAATTCTATTTTGCTATCTAGTTGTTACGCTAACCTAATCTAAGAGGTTAATTTGCTTAAGTGGGTTCTAATTGGTGTTAGTTTAGTGTTTTTCATGTATGGAATGGATTAAATTGCTGGTTATGAAATTCTAGAAAGGGTTGCTTATGGAAAATAGGATTTGAAGCATTGCAAATGTGTTGGAAATTAGTGTAGTGGCTATCAATGGTTTAACTTGGGTGATTATGCTTGATAGTTGTCTTTTTGTCACAAAGCGACGATGTTTGCACCGAATTTGGAATGCTAATGCTTACTAGGTTTTTTATAAAATTATGTGATGAATTATTTATGATATCTTGATGATATTATTGGCATCTCCTACGACTTTTAGAGTATGTGAATGCGAAACTTGGTTTGATCGGGTTTTGTTTTGGCGGTTGGTCCGAAACGACAATTTTAGTTAAGGTTGTAGTGTTTTTCGTGTGTGTTCCGCACACCTTGTGCACGTTGTGCCTAACTCGTTGACATTGACCCTTTCATTTTGTGACATGCGTCGTTTCATGATCTGTAACCTTATGTTTTGTGTTGTACAAATTCCAGGATCGGTCGCGGAGACTTAGGACGCGGCACGAAAAGGGAAAGCGGTGATTGAATTAAGCTAGCTGGGGATTTCCGGTGAGTAGATGTATACATATACGGGGAGAATCGTTTGGATGGCGCGAGGCGCCCGATAATTTAGAATTTCTAGTAATACCAGCTTGTTGTATGTTGTTCCTAGTTACCTATTTTACGGCACTGCATGACCTGTATATCCATAATTGTGTTAAATTCGTCGTATAGAAACCATTGAAACCATTAAATGAGATATGCGACATAGTAAATAATTAGCTTGCTTAATTCATTATATATAATTGTGTAACTTCATCTCATAGGACACTTGCACCATTACCAGGGTTTTATGCTGCACGAGCACTATTTATGCGAACACACACGCCTTAGTAATTGCTATGCCACAAACACTTGATAACTTGTTTAAACCGGAATTTATAATAATTTCACCATATAAGACATATAAACCAGTACTAATATAGTAAATTCCACAATATGAACATGTAGAATTGCTAGCCAGATGCATGTACCTTATTACATCATTCGATCATACATAGTCTTTTAGTCATATATTGCAGTTCGCATTGTTGATATCATAGGCATTCATCATTATTGACATGTGTACTTGTGGTACTTTCTTTCTTGAGGATTTTAGTATTTGAGATTTATGAGATTTTGAAGAAACCGCAAGGATTTAATAAAACTGATATCATTTTAAATATTGCAAGTTGCGGTTTTCTCGAGATATGATATTTGTGTCGTCCACCATCAGTTTTCTGTTAGATTTCGAGACCCGTTTCGAGGAGTAGGATGAACCGTCTCGGGTACATGGTGGGCCCGGTAAGGTACCCCGGGGCAAGAAGTTCCTGTAGGGTTTCTAAGCACACTAATGAGGTTCCACAATAGATCAACCATGCCAAATTCAAATTTTTTCATGTGCCTACAAACCCTAATACGGATCGTTAACTAGATGATAAGGCGATGCAAGCAAGTAAACAACTTTATTGCTAAAAGAAAGTGACTACAACCTTTGTAGATCCGGTCCTCCACTTCTCTAGCTCCGTGTTGACGTCCCCTCGCTGCGATCATCGGATCCCGGACTCTAGCGTCGGCTTCATCGGAGAAATGGGCGGGCTAGGTCGTCGACTTCGATGCCGAAGATGATCTACGTCGAGGCAACACAAGATCAAGCTCCAATTTCACCAAGTCATGAAACTTGTGAAGAAAATACCCTATACTACTTGGCAAGTGGTAGAGGATGAAAAAATAGGAAGTGGGTTCACTTTAGAATTGGATTTCTCACTCATCTTCTCAAGTCACCATTGAAACTAGCAAGCTTCTTTCTTCTTGAAGAAGAAGAAGAAGAAGATGATGATAAAAGAATATGATAAGAATTATTGGAAAATAGAAATTAAGTCATTCTTATCATATTAGCAACCATGGTTAAGTGTAGAGAATAAACTAAGGTTAGGTGAATGGTTAGGTTTAGCATGAAACAAAAATGGTAGACTTTTTCAAAGTTTTATGAAGCTTCAACTATAAAACAAAGCAAGCCACCATTTCTCTTTTTGCCAAAATAAATAAATAAATGAATAAATAAAAACCCTAACCATTTACTTAACCAAGGTTTAAATCAAACACACCCAAGTTATATCATATATACAATGTGCACATCAAGTGAGAAAATCCATCTTAAGTGAACTAATACTACTTAATGTAAAGTAATATATATCAAATATAATTATACATTAAATCATTAAATCAACACTTGATTTAACGATCCGGTCATATCGCATATAACCGACTAATATCAAGTGTATCAATGTATCGAAACAACACTTGATTCGGTAACCCGGCTATATCACATATAACCGACCAATGATACAAATCGCGAGAATAGAATACAGTATCACATACTTGTAGCGTTTTGAAAATCGTTTCGGTGAAATTTCGGAAAATCGGTAAAACAAGGGGGTTTTCTGTAAAAAGTCAAAATGCAAATGTCTTATTATAAAAATTAAATATACATATTCTACCTATGTAATTGCTAGTATTTGGTGTTTATTGAGCCACTGGTGAAATTTCAAATTTTCTGAAAAAAAAATTTATTTTATTATTATTTTAAGCCGTCACTAATACATTTAATTAGGGAAAATTACAAATTAGAATGAGTTGAAACAAATTTTGTGCATCATAAAACTTTAAATAAAATTTTATCATGTGGTTTTTGAAATGAAATCGTTTGCCAAAACGGTTTAGAAAATATCGAAGAAAAAGGCTTTTTTTCGGTGAAATTAGTGCTAATGGGAATTGGGGTATAACATTTATCATTTTTCCTCACCCATACACCCATAACTCACCCTCTCTCCCTCTCTCCATGTGGCCG
This sequence comes from Agapanthus africanus, assembly GCA_030015575.1. NCBI lineage: Eukaryota > Viridiplantae > Streptophyta > Magnoliopsida > Asparagales > Amaryllidaceae > Agapanthus > Agapanthus africanus. The sequence continues at coordinate 161,829,378 of CM057340.1, read as the reverse complement.
ACCCCACCATGACAGCCCTCCCTCTCTCTCTCTCTCTCCAATCACAAAGAAAAGAGAAGAAAAGAAAAGAAAATGATAAAAGAAAATATGGACTTTGACTTTCCCACTTTCTCCACCTCACTCTCTCTCCTCCCTCACTCATTTCCCCTCCCCATTATGGCCGAAAACTGCAGATTTCTACAGCCCCTCCCCTCTAAATTTCCTCACCTCATCTCTCTCCAAAAATCTACAAAAAAATTCAATGAAAAATCAAGCAAACCTCACCGAAATCAAAATCTAATTCCTACCCATTATTCTTTATCTCATCTAGCATGGATCTTGGGACATAGAAGCTAATTTGGGAGGCTAAATTGCATGTAGATCTACAAGTCTTGGAGGTATAAATCTTGTCCAAATGGTTAAATTGTTGGTATTTTGCTTAAGCTAAAGTAGTCAAAAGTTGTTTGGGTTTCTAATTTAAAGTGAGGGTTTGTGAAATTCAAGAGAAGGATTTGAATCATGTCAGGGTTGTGATAAATTGATGATGGTTGTGATATGTATTTTAGCATCTTATGATATGCAAATCTAGTCTAGTAGTTATTTTGTATATTGTCACTTAAAATTGTTAAAATTGGAGTTTTAACAAACTAGGTTTATGAAAATGGTTAAATAATTGGGTTTAAAAATGTAATTAGGTTTTTCATGACTTCATTAACATTATTAAGTGTAGCTTAATACTTTAGTTCATGAAAATCCAAGCTAAATTGTTGTTTGTGCTTTTTGCTATTAAATTGTTAAAATTGGGTATATTGTAAACTAGAATTTTGGGATTAATGGAATTTAATGAGATTAAATTATGAAAATTGTTTTTAGGACTTATTTAAGTTATTTAATAAGTATTATGGCCATTAGATTGTTTAAACGTCGAGTTTGGTACTAAAATGGGTAATTTGTGCTTGCTAGATTTTCGGAAAAACGGCTTTTAAAGTGAATTTGGGGTTTTTGTGAGTTTTAACCTATTTTATATTAAAATTAGTGTTCGTGAATGTGCAAATGAGTGTATTTGGGTTTTTCTCGATGGTCTGGCATTTGTACGCCGATGTCGAGGGTTTTTGGGTTGATTTGTGGAAGCAACCATAGGTTTTGACCTATGTGGGATTCGTGTGTCGTTTTGGTCATGAGTCGGATTTTAATGCGATGCGGTGCGTTATGATATGTAGGTACCCCCATGTGGACTTCGAGACGGCAAGCAAGCGCATGGCGACGTCGGCACCGGCGAGCGAGAACCAGGTGAGTAGATTTATATCTACGGGGAGAAGTCGGGTGGATGGCGTATAGCACCCCCGCAGTCCGTGGTGGTGTATACGGATGCGTATACACACCAACAATTATTATATGTTATTTGGGATTAATAACGATGTTTAGGATGGATATTGGTGTGTTGGATTATTTTAGTGTCGCGAACCCTAGGGTAGTGTTGCACTACACATACACACATACATACACACATACATACTTGCATACATTCCTATTTATATGTGCTCATGGGATTCTTTATAGTTATGTGTTCACATGGGTATGGGACTGTGTGTTCACATACGGATATGAGGACGATACTAGGGATTGAGCTGAGTCGATGAGATTTGTTTTGTGGTTGTGATATCGGTTTGTACGAGACTGTCGATCAGTAGTCAGATCATGACTATATTGATGATATTAGTATTGTACTAGACATAGGTCAGTACCCTGGACTATGATCTTGGATAAAGAGGATACCAGATGAATAGTGTGATGAATATGATATTAACCCGTACCCAGATTTGGGGATGCCGTACGACGGATTTACGTACGAGCTATATTTTGATGATTGATCCGCACTCTTGACTTGGGATGTCTGATTATAGATATGGTATCGGATATGATATTATTGAGGCGGGATCACCGACTAATATATATACAGATATGTATATGTATCGACTCAGATGTTAGGCGGTTTCCTTACCTGTAGCCCAGCTGGTCAGCTTAGCCCTTTAGTTTAGTTTAGTTGTTAGATTAGATTCGATTCTTACCTATTTCAAAACTAACGAATCGTGGGTATTTTAAAAGACAGCCAAGGGATCCTACGGATATTTCAAAAGACGTATCTTTTCATAAAAACACCGTAGCCCCTATTTTCAAAACCCCATGATTCGTGTTATTTCAAAAGGCACCATTTGTAGGACTTATATTAGGTTAATGCAGATTAATTATAGTTGCGTCTAGTATTCAGCTCCCGCTCTTTATTGTGGTTCGCTTCGCATCGCATGCTTATATTATGTTTCATACTCCATTATTGATATCATGCTGTTAGGACACCAGCACCATTACCGATGATGCATATGTACCACGTACACTTACTTGCCGGCTCACACACATCTTCATCGGTAATTGCCATGTCACGTACACCTTAGAAAATATTATTGCTTGACTTAGCTTGTTAGTTAGTAATTTGACATGATATTAGTATACCTGCCTTATATGCCAGCTTAACATTGTAGTTATTACTTGTCACTTCATGCATACTGTTATTCATTGTTATGCCTACATTCATGGTTTTACATGCTATTGATGATTTGGATTCGGATTTCCATGAGATTTTCTGGATTTGGGGGGGGGGAACCGCAAAAACTTATATAAACTGATTTCTCTCTTTTTAAATAAAAAAAGTCCGGTTTTTCCCATGATGTATGAGTAGTCCACCATGAGTTTGCTGATGGATTTTGAGACCCGATTCGAGGAGACGGATGAACCGTTTCGGGTACATGGTGGACCCGGTAAGGTACCCCGGGGCAAGAAGCGCGTGATGATGACGATGTGAGCCTGGCAGGGGAGCACTACCTACCGGTGATTTTACCCGACGCGTCGGATATCCGGAGGATACCGTCGTGGTCTTGAGATGGATGGTAGGGGCCGGTCTGGACTGACGGCGCCCTAGATATTGAGACTGTGATATTGAGATTTCGAGATATTGAGGTACAGAGACTGTGATACAGAGATATCGAGATATTGGGATTATGTTTTGTGCCGATGCTAGGCACTGTTTTATGCTGATTTCATTATGATACCTAATTTTAAAAATACAAAGGAAATTTCACTAAATTATGAAAACAGTTCTTCATTTACATGTATTCTGTTTTCATGCATTCATACCTCATTCATATGATATATTGCTACCTGAGGCACTGACACGGGCACACGAGATTACACTCGGGTTAGATATCTACCCTAGCCTTGTTATAGGTTGCATGTTATTCTTATATTTGAGGATATATTATGATCATTGACCTAGGATTGCGTTATTTATGCGATTTCTTTTCGTAGATGTTTTTCTATTCACGAGTTGGCAACTCACCCCCGTTGTGCCCCAGTTTCTTGCAGGTTTGCCGTACAGGTTTCATTACGGCTTTGCGGGCATAGTTTCCTTCCGGTGATTTGCTAGTAGGTGGGTTTACTTGTATCGTACCCCTATTATATATCTTGTATCTCATTATTCTGTTGTATCTAGAAGTTCTATCAACCAAACAAGTATTTATTTGAGATAGAGACCAGTGATGTTTATTCTTTCGACCTTAGAGTCGCGCGTTGTATTTCTGTGGATTTCTTGTTGTTTTGAGTTTCTATTTGAGTTTTGATCCTCGCCCTTGGCGTTGTATATTATATTGCTTGTGTGGTTGTGGCCGTCGATTGACGAAGAGCTAGCTCCCGCTTGGGGATGCCCTTTTTTTTGATTTCGTATACTATTCATATTGTATCCCGTTTGGGGGGCAGTATTTACAAAGGAGACTCTGCCGAAATTTTCAGAAAATACTTGATGTTTTTAAAAACCGCATAATTCGGCTTATGCTATTAAAACTACTTGTTTTAAATTGGTTTTCCTTCACTCTACTACTTTTCTTGGTTTGGATTTCTAGGTTTTCGGCTTACTTAGATTACGTACGTCTCAAGACGTCTCGTAGTTTAAGTGCCGGTCATGTTCCGTACTTTCGGGACGTGACAAAGTTGGTATCAGAGCGTTAGGTTTTACCTTCGGAACGTAGGATGACCCTTGGTTGATGGAATAGGTGACTAAAGTAGAGTGGCGTACCGTGGGTATGTTCCGCGGCATACTTACGACACGCCACTCCACTTAAGGAGCCTTAGGATGTACATTTCTTTTCTCAGTATTATATTCATTCCGATCTAGCCTCATCAGTACCAGTTATGGTTTTGCTGCCACGATTACGGGCAGGGAGAGCTACGGCCAGAGTTGCGGTCAGCATGAGCTCGTCACGAACGAGGACTGACCGGGGCATGATTCTGGCGACACACGATTACAGAGATGTGTCTTGATTGTGTTTTGCGCCACGAGCGTTGGATGGATCGCTGCATGAGATTACTTGGACGTGCCGATCAGCACTAGAGGATTGAGCCACTGACAGAGGCCAGCCAGATTTTGATGACCGTTGGTGTATTGCTTACTCATGATGATTGAGGCACTGTTCAGCGTGCTGACGAGTGAGCCAGTTATTCCTGCGAACGACGAGATATTGCCCCAGATGCTGGAGTTAGTGCAGAATGAGTTGTACTAAGAGATGATAGAAGGTCGCTAGTCATCGAGGATGAATGATTAGGACATGTGGATCATTCGCCTACTCCGATGCGAGGTCATCAGATAGATTGATTCCAGCTAGAGACGACTTCACGCGGAGACGTTGGGAGTCGACAGAGACGATCGAATGTCAGAAACCTATTATTCCAAGTTTAAAGTAGTCGGAAAGACATGCAGGCAATTCTATGGTCCCTCTAGAAGAATGAAACCCTAACTCGACTTAATGACCGTGTGAAAGCCTTTGAACCTTCGGGTTTGCGGCGGTTCTACGGTGCCATTAGTGAGGCTTGGGTTTGCTCTTCTACAGCTGGACCACCGATGCTGTGGTATGTACTCGATACTATTAAACTGTGCCCAAGATGTTGAGCTCTTGGGGGATTATGAGGTTTTGACGACTCGATCGGATGGCTCGAATTAATTCGGATGCTAGGTGGTGAGATGCATTTCTTTGGAGACTCCAGGCACGAGGATAGCCGTTGGAACTCAGTCCATGCAGCCGCGATGAGACGAGTCCGAAGCAGTCGACATTAGAGAAAAGTGGAGTAAGAGGTTCGTACAAGATCTGGATATGATGACGTTCCACTCCGCCGACATCAGAGATGCGATGCACATGCCGAGGCATTGTACTTGGATATACCTTCCAGAAGCAGTCGTGATGAGTATGCAGCCGTTCCGGAGCAAGAAGCAGATGTAGTAAAGGGCGATGACTTCCAGGCAGTTAGGCAGAGACGAGACTTAGATGAGACCTTAAGCAGGAATCCTTCCAGGCCACTGATGCAATGATATTTGCACCCAGGATCAGATGTGTCACGTGCATTCAGAGAGCCAGAGGCCGACGCCAGTGATATGCTGCCTTGACAGGGCCGATGAGCCGATGGATCATGAGATTGGTAATCCACGGAGAAGACTTGGACCCAGGAGCGGTCATGTTACGTACACCAGCAGGCCAGAGTTCAGGATCGCCGACGAGATACGTTATGAGTGATCACGACAGTTGGCCAGAGATTCTTAGAGGGTGTACTTGAGCGGGACTATTCCGCCATACTTGATTTCGATGTTTTGGGCGATCTATTCACATGAATGATTTTGATGATTGAGTTTCGTGGTATTTGTTTACATGGACCATGGTTGCGCCTATTGAGTATTTATGATTTTGCATAGTTGTTTCACTTGATATCGCTTTCGTGCCTTGGTTTCTCATGTTTATGATTTTATGGGTTTCATACAGTTGAGTTGATTTCGTGCGTATGCACGCACACGATATGGTTTTTGCACTCGGTATAGTTCACGTATGCTGCAGTGCTGTGATTCGTATTTTATGCACTTGGATGCACTGGACTTCAATTTCGAGGGTGATGCTCGATATTTGTTTTGTGCATTTTATGCACCTGATTGGATTTTGCGCGTGCTCGACGCTTGATATTGGATTTCTGATTTCGTGCATGATGGATGCACCTGATTTGGGGTTTTTCGCGCATGTTGGACGCATGTTATGAGATACGATTTTGGTGCACACTAGATGCACTAAATCGAGATTCTTCGTGCGTGTCAGACGCACCTGTCCTTGCTGTCAGGCACACACGTTGCCTATGACAGATGTTGTGTGCACAACCGATGCACTTAGATGTTGTTTTTGTGCACTTGTATGGCACGTATATGGATTTTGATTTCCGTGCGCACCAGACGCACGTAGTATTCGTACACGTATTTTGGGATTGATTTAACCTATGGAAAAGTACGTTTTTATGATATTTGCTATGTGTTTTCGTACTGGGCAGGACTAGTCAGAGGACAGTACCTGAGTGTGTTTTGCACGCATTTCCTTCAGATATTTACATGTATAGTTCCGAATTATAACATATCGGTTTTGCTTTGGATTTGGCATTAATGTCTTCCCCATGACTCCGATGATTGCGGGATGCTTGACGGAGTTTTGATTTGAGTTATATGCTCATTTTTCATGCGCATGCGCTGCGCTACGCTTTGTTTTATGTATTTACAATTTCGCAGCCCCGACGACTTGATGGTTTTGGTTTAGATGTTTTAGTATTTGGGGGGAGTTTTACTTTAAATTCGGGGACCGAATTTTTTTTAAGAGGGGAAGATTGTAGCGTTTTGAAAATCGTTTCGGTGAAATTTCGGAAAATCGGTAAAATAAGGGGGTTTTCTGTAAAAAGTCAAAATACAAATGTCTTATTATAAAAATTAAATATACATATTCTAGCTATGTAATTGCTAGTATTTGGTGTTTATTGAGCCACTGGTGAAATTTCAAATTTTATGGAAAAAAATTTATTTTATTATTATTTTAAGCCGTCACTAATACATTTAATTAGGGAAAATTACAAATTAGAATGAGTTGAAACAAATTTTGTGCATCATAAAACTTTAAATAAAATTTTATCATGTGGTTTTTGAAATGAAATCGTTTGCCAAAACGGTTTAGAAAATATCGAAGAAAAAGGCTTTTTTTCGGTGAAATTAGTGCTAATGGGAATTGGGGTATAACATTTATCATTTTTCCTCACCCATACACCCATAACTCACCCTCTCTCTCTCTCCCCATGTGGCCGACCCCACCATGACAGCCCTCCCTCTCTCTCTCTCTCTCCAATCACAAAGAAAAGAGAAGAAAAGAAAAGAAAATGATAAAAGAAAATGTGGACTTTGACTTTCCCACTTTCTCCACCTCACTCTCTCTCCTCCCTCACTCATTTCCCCTCCCCATTATGGCCGAAAACTGCAGATTTCTACAGCCCCTCCCCTCTAAATTTCCTCACCTCATCTCTCTCCAAAAATCTACAAAAAAATTCTATGAAAAAGCAAGCAAACCTCACCGAAATCAAAATCTAACTCCTACCCATTATTCTTTATCTCATCTAGCATGGATCTTGGGGCATAGAAGCTAATTTGGGAGGCTAAATTGCATGTAGATCTACAAGTCTTGGAGGTATAAATCTTGTCCAAATGGTTAAATTGTTGGTATTTTGCTTAAGCTAAAGTAGTCAAAAGTTGTTTGGGTTTCTAATTTAAAGTGAGGGTTTGTGAAATTCAAGAGAAGGATTTGAATCATGTCAGGGTTGTGATAAATTGATGATGGTTGTGATATGTATTTTAGCATCTTATGATATGCAAATCTAGTCTAGTAGTTATTTTGTATATTGTCACTTAAAATTGTTAAAATTGGAGTTTTAACAAACTAGGTTTTTGAAAATGGTTAAATAATTGGGTTTAAAAATGTAATTAGGTTTTTCATGACTTCATTAACATTATTAAGTGTAGCTTAATACTTTAGTTCATGAAAATCCAAGCTAAATTGTTGTTTGTGCTTTTTGCTATTAAATTGTTAAAATTGGGTATATTGTAAACTAGAATTTTGGGATTAATGGAATTTAATGAGATTAAATTATGAAAATTGTTTTTAGGACTTATTTAAGTTATTTAATAAGTATTATGGCCATTAGATTGTTTAAACGTCGAGTTTGGTACTAAAATGGGTAATTTATGCTTGCTAGATTTTCGGAAAAACGGCTTTTAAAGTGAATTTGGGGTTTTTGTGAGTTTTAACCTATTTTATATTAAAATTAGTGTTCGTGAATGTGCAAATGAGTGTATTTGGGTTTTTCTCGATGGTCTGGCATTTGTACGCCGATGTCGAGGGTTTTTGGGTTGATTTGTGGAAGCAACCATAGGTTTTGACCTATGTGGGATTCGTGTGTCGTTTTGGTCATGAGTCGGATTTTAATGCGATACGGTGGGTTATGATATGTAGGTACCCCCATGTGGACTTCGAGACGGCAAGCAAGCGCATGGCGACGTCGGCACCGGCGAGCGAGAACCAGGTGAGTAGATTTATATCTACGGGGAGAAGTCGGGTGGATGGCGTATAGCACCCCCGCAGTCCGTGGTGGTGTATACGGATGCGTATACACACCAACAATTATTATATGTTATTTGGGATTAATAACGATGTTTAGGATGGATATTGGTGTGTTGGATTATTTTAGTGTCGCGAACCCTAGGGTAGTGTTGCACTACACATACACACATACATACACACATACATACTTGCATACATTCCTATTTATATGTGCTCATGGGATTCTTTATAGTTATGTGTTCACATGGGTATGGGACTGTGTGTTCACATACGGATATGAGGACGATCTAGGGATTGAGCTGAGTCGATGAGATTTGTTTTGTGGTTGTGATATCGGTTTGTACGAGACTGTCGATCAGTAGTCAGATCATGACTATATTGATGATATTAGTATTGTACTAGACATAGGTCAGTACCCTGGACTATGATCTTGGATAAAGAGGATACCAGATGAATAGTGTGATGAATATGATATTAACCCGTACCCAGATTTGGGGATGCCGTACGACGGATTTATGTACGAGCTATATTTTGATGATTGATCCGCACTCTTGACTTGGGATGTCTGATTATGGATATGGTATCGGATATGATATTATTGAAGCGGGATCACCGACTAATATATATACAGATATGTATATGTATCGACTCAGATGTTAGGCGGTTTCCTTACCTGTAGCCCAGCAGGTCAGCTTAGCCCTTTAGTTTAGTTTAGTTGTTAAATTAGATTCGATTCTTACCTATTTCAAAACTAACGAATCGTGGGTATTTTAAAAGACAGCTAAGGGATCCTACGGATATTTCAAAAGACGTATCTTTTCATAAAAACACCGTAGCCCCTATTTTCAAAACCCCATGATTCGTGTTATTTCAAAAGGCACAATTTGTAGGACTTATATTAGGTTAATGCAGATTAATTATAGTTGCGTCTAGTATTCAGCTCCCGCTCTTTATTGTGGTTCTCTTCGCATCGCATGCTTATATTATGTTTCATACTCCATTATTGATATCATGCTGTTAGGACACCAGCACCATTACCGATGATGCATATGTACCACGTACACTTACTTGCCGGCTCACACACATCTTCATCGGTAATTGCCATGTCACGTACACCTTAGAAAATATTATTGCTTGACTTAGCTTGTTAGTTAGTAATTTGACATGATATTAGTATACCTGCCTTATATGCCAGCTTAACATTGTAGTTATTACTTGTCACTTCATGCATACTGTTATTCATTGTTATGCCTACATTCATGGTTTTACATGCTATTGATGATTTGGATTCGGATTTCCATGAGATTTTCTGGATTTGGGGGGGGGGGAACCGCAAAAACTTATATAAACTGATTTCTCTCTTTTTAAATAAAAAAAGTCCGGTTTTTCCCATGATGTATGAGTCGTCCACCATGAGTTTGCTGATGGATTTTGAGACCCGATTCGAGGAGACGGATGAACCGTTTCGGGTACATGGTGGACCCGGTAAGGTACCCCGGGGCAAGAAGCGCGTGATGATGACGATGTGAGCCTGGCAGGGGAGCACTACCTACCGGTGATTTTACCCGACGCGTCGGATATCCGGAGGATACCGTCGTGGTCTTGAGATGGATGGTAGGGGCCGGTCTGGACTGACGGCGCCCTAGATATTGAGACTGTGATATTGAGATTTCGAGATATTGAGGTACAGAGACTGTGATACAGAGATATCGAGATATTGGGATTACGTTTTGTGCCGATGCTAGGCACTGTTTTATGCTGATTTCATTATGATACCTCATTTTAAAAATACAAAGGAAATTTCACTAAATTATGAAAACAGTTCTTCATTTACATGTATTCTGTTTTCATGCATTCATACCTCATTCATATGATATATTGCTACCTGAGGCACTGACACGGGCACATGAGATTACACTCGGGTTAGATATCTACCCTAGCCTTGTTATAGGTTGCATGTTATTCTTATATTTGAGGATATATTATGATCATTGACCTAGGATTGTGTTATTTATGCGATTTCTTTTCGTAGATGTTTTTCTATTCACGAGTTGGTAACTCACCCCCGTTGTGCCCCAGTTTCTTGCAGGTTTGCCGTACAGGTTTCATTACGGCTTTGCGGGCATAGTTTCCTTCCGGTGATTTGCTAGTAGGTGGGTTTACTTGTATCGTACCCCCATTATATATCTTGTATATCATTATTCTGTTGTATCTAGAAGTTCTATCAACCAAACAAGTATTTATTTGAGATAGAGACCAGTGATGTTTATTCTTTCGACCTTAGAGTCGCGCGTTGTATTTCTGTGGATTTCTTGTTGTTTTGAGTTTCTATTTGAGTTTTGATCCTCGCCCTTGGCGTTGTATATTATATTGCTTGTGTGGTTGTGGCCGTCGATTGACGAAGAGCTAGCTCCCGCTTGGGGATGCCCTTTTTTTTGATTTCGTATACTATTCATATTGTATCCCGTTTGGGCGGCAGTATTTACAAAGGAGACTCTGCCGAAATTTTCAGAAAATACTTGATGTTTTTAAAAACCGCATAATTCGGCTTATGCTATTAAAACTGCTTGTTTTAAATTGGTTTTCCTTCACTCTACTACTTTTCTTTGGATTTCTGGGTTTTCGGCTTACTTATATTACGTACGTCTCAAGACGTCTCGTAGTTTAAGTGCCGGTCATGTTCCGTACTTTCGGGACGTGACAATACTGGTATTATTCTCGGACCCGCACATATCTCATATGCGCTCCTATTTCGTTTCGTTTGAGCCAGGAAACCTCTTTGTAGGACTCTAAAGACTCGTCAATACGCCGGCAGCAGATGATGATCATATCAAGCACCCACAACACGCAAGCGGTCTGCTAAACGTAACGGCCACCCGGGTATTGAACGATCAGAAGATCGACGAGCAAGCCCGCTCACACTCCTGTGAATCCAACCAGCAACACTTACCGTACAGTCCGGTCTGTTCGTCTGATATGTCGCATATCTCGCCTAGGGGTGGTAAACGTCAGACCCCAGTAGCTCGATAAGTCGTGTCGATATGAGGTCTATAACAGTTCGAGATACTACTGATAACACTTACCAGTAAATCTCAGCAACCCTGGCCAGTGATTTCCGGTTATTGCCAATCGAACACAACGCAACATCAACTCCCTACACCGGGAGAGACGAATCCCCTCCTATCGCTCATTGCCTCCATGTGATTCGGGACTGTACCCAAAAGCCACCGTTTTGCACGCCCTCTTGGACGTGGTAAGGTGGAAATCAAAACACAGTAGAAATCACACAAGACTCTATGACGATCTCGGGACTACAGACTAACCTGTACCAGTGTCACCAGAGAACTGCCATCTGACGTAAGGTATAATACCATCTGGGAGTTCTCGGCGAGTCCGTCCAGTGTACCCAGTCTCCACTGAACACCCGTATATCATCTCTGATGTCAAACACCAATGGATATGGGATCATCCATCGCCCATCTGTATGGGTCGAGAAGGTATACGCTAGTCTACTCTGGTAAATCGATGCCCCGTCTCGATACACCCACGACTAGGGACCTTGAAGGATGTACTTATGGACTACCATGTACCCACTAGTATGATTTGCATCATAGTCCAGGTAGTCAAGTACATATCCTAAGGGCTTTACCAACATGTAACAGAGAGACAATCAGTGTACACGTTAAGATAAAGAGCAACCAGATAGCATACTATCATATCGAGCAAGAAAGTCCTCCCTATATATGTCCCAGTATCCACTACAATATACATCTTATGTACAGTAATGGCCTCTAGGGCATACATATAACTAACAATCTCCCACTTGGGCCATCTGTAGCAGTGGTTGCAGTATCTCATACTCAACCATCCCATAAAAGTATCTCTCTGGGAAAAGGCGTTTGTGAGTGGATCCGCCGTGTTATCCTCTGAGTCTGCTCTCCTAACCTCGATCACCCTGGAGGTCAATCATCTCAATGATCAGGCGATACTGCCTTAGAATATGTCTGGATCACTGATGGGACGGACATTCCTTGGCATAAGGCACAACTCCATTGTCACACAATGGGAGGAACTGAGTTCATCTGATGAACTAATATACACCCAGACAGCCTCTTTGGTAGCATCTTAAGTAGCGATGTATCCAGCCTTAATCGTCTAGTATGCCACGGTATCTAGCTTGGAACTCTTCCAACATACCGTCCCTTTACTGAGGGTAAAGACAATGCCTGTGACTGACATTCAGTCGTCTTTATCACCCTGGAACCTTTCCATTGATTCTCCCCAGGATCGATTGATACCATCTCACTACAACTAGTGAGAATCCTAACATCCAATTACTTGTATCTTATAGATCAAAAGATCAAAACTCAAGATTTAGGAGGTATCACTTTGATCCTATATGGAGAATCATTGTGATAAGCGGAGATTGACCGAGCGTAGCATAGGAAACTCCTTTCTTATCAAGAGTATGTCATCCACGTACTCTACGAGGATCACCACCATACCCCCTACTACCTTTTTGTATATACAAGGTTCATCTACCATTTTGATGATGTCAAACTGTTTGACTAACATATCAAAACAGATGTTCCAACTCCGCGATGCCTGATTCATCACATAAAACATCTTGCACACGTTCCCGCTGCTCCCACTGTCTACGAAGCCTTCTGACTGTGTACTTAGAGACCACCTCTTCTAAATCTTCATTTAGAAAAGCAGTCAAGACACCCAACCGCCAGATATCGTACTCATGGTATGTAGCCGTAGCAAGTAGGATCTGGATGGATTTAAGTATAGCCACTGGAAAAAGGATTCATCATTATCCACGCCTGGTCGATGACGAAAACCTTTAACAAGTCTAGCTTTGAAAGTCTCAACTTTTCCATCTGCACCAAGTAATCTTCTCAAGATATACTTGCTTCTGATGGGGATTTAACCCTTCAGATATAGCAGCCAAAGTCCATACTTTGCTGGTGTATAAGGATTCCATCTCAGATCGCTAAGCATCCAGCCATTCTTACAGAGTCCCACTCCTGATGGCCAGCTCGAAACTAGTTGGGTCATCATCTCATGATGCAATCCTCGCTCCCACTGTCATAGAGAAACCGAAGTATCTCTCAGGTGGGTGAGGAACCCTACTAGATAGGCGGAGAGGCTGAGGTTCGTTGGAATCTACTGAATCCTTTGGTTCTGTCAAATCATCAGCTGCAGTTTGTATAGCTGGAACATTTCTAGTTCTACATAACAGACCTTGCCTCGAGCTTGTCCGGATTTTGCTTTTACACATAGGCCGGACAACCCCAAATTTTAACTAACATAAGATATGGGCTCTTCCCTTTCCATATCACATATGAAGTGGTAGGCAACTGATTTGATTTGAACCCTATTCAATAGGTATGCAGCTTCTTAAGTGCATAACTCCCAAAAGGAAATAGGAAACTCAGTAGTACAAATCATAGAGCACACCTTATCATTTAGGGTGTGGTTGCTCCGCCCCGATATACAATCGTGCTATAGTGTATACAGAGGAGTAATGCTGAGAGAGAATCTCATTCTCCTTTAGAATAGTCCAGGATTTCCGTGCTCAAGTATTCTCCTCCTCGATCACATCAAAGGACATAATACTTATACTCGTATTTTGGTTCTCTACTTCTAACTTATATTCTGTGAATATCTCAAAAGGTTCGGACTTGTGTTTCAACAGGAACATATGTCTGAATCTAAAGAGATCATCAGAGAATGTAATGAAGTACAAAGAACCAGTCTTAGCATGTGTAGACAGGGGACCTACATACATCAACATGTATCATCCTAAGAGTTCACTAAATCTTTCTCTGTTTCCAGTAAATAGAGCTATGGTCATCTGTACTTTGTGACATGACTGGCAAGTTTCACAAGATGTAAATTCAAACTAATTTAAATATGCATCTAAATGTAACTTAGCTAGTCGGGTCGCATTGATATGACCTGGTCTACAATACCTCAATAAGGATCTGTTCATTTCTGAACTCTTCCTCTTGTGTGTGTTCCGTATACTAAGAACTGTAATTTGATTTAGAACATCAATGCTTTTAGATAACGTGCCTGAACCGATCAACTTTTGATATAGGAAATGTTTAAAACATTATCCAACAATACAAAATTTTATCATTTCTTTACTAATAAAGAGACTGATATGATTTTGTATATCAGGTTCGGTATCTAATAACATTTGTTCAGAATCAATGTACTGATCATACAGGGTGACAGTGACCAACAGACTTGACTGCAACACTTGCCCCGTTTTCTGTCTCATGAAACTTATCACCCGTTCTCAGTTCTCTACCTGTCTGCAGCCCATGTAACGGATTACATTTGCGGGATCCTGATCCGGTATCTCATATCCAGGACGTAAAGAATACTGAGAAACAGTTCTGTATAATGAACACACCCGAAGATGATGCATCAGCATGTACTCTCTTCGTTTGGGCGGCACGGGAATTCTGGTAATCCCCAATTTCCTGCTCTGTCTTATAACAATTATAAGTTGGAGCGGGACCAACGTTCCCCAGCTTAGTATAACAAGCGGGTCTGGTCAATACATCCATATTATTATCTTGATTAAGGCGTGGTATGGTCGCTACCTGGAGAGAGAGAAAAGAAAACACTCTGCGTGCGCTCTTGCAAGATTAGATTGGTTATATATTTTATCTAATCAGGATGACTCCCACTGTTTTTATCAAATCTTCCTTCAAACCTTAACAGGAAAGACTAGCCGGGATTAATTACACTCTACAAGTTCGCCAATCTTTCAGCCAGGCCAGTGTCGGTACTTTGAGGGAGGTTCCCCGTCCTTTCGCACGGACATAATTACAGTAAACCTCGTTTTCCCAGAGGCGTAACCCCGTTGACACCTTTCTAGACACCTACTTGATCGGCTAATTGTAAAGTGCAAAACTCTCCCAGGAGTAACAATTACTCGCAGTGGGTATCGGGATCCAACTATCACAAAGATGGTATGCAATCTCATTGCAAATTTCAACACTTGAAATTCCCGATAATTTTGCCCCTAGCGTCCTATGACCTTGACGCAGGCCAACAAACCATAATGCGCTAGTCAAGTTCAACCCGTCATTTCCTGATTGAATTAAACCCACCCGCACGACCCTTGACGCAGGCCAACAAAGTCGCACGACTACCCTAATCCAATCTGCATCATATGCATAAGCAGATAAATACTAGTTAGCTACCGCACACTACGCCTTGACGCAGGCCAACAAACGTAGCACGAATACTAACTACAACTTATCTGAAATGACGGAGGGCTACGACAAGTTTTTCTGAAAACCTATCGCGTAATGAACTTGATATCGTTGTAGAATCAAATGATTTTAAAATGGAGTGTTTTTGAGGCTTTTCTAGTTTTGCTAAAGGGGTCACTCCCGGTGAAGAGATCGTCGGCCCTTTCCTCGTCGAATGAGGTGCAGGATATATCATATATATCGCTGTGCAAAGCAGAAACTATAGAAGCAATCAAAAGACAAACCGAGGGTTGTAGCATCTGCCAGTTATTGCTAAAGGAGTCACTCCCGGTGAAGGGATCTCGGTCCTTTCCTCATCGAATAAGGTGCAGGATGTTCTACAAGGAACACCGCGATGCAAAGCAAGAACTGTAGCTACCTGTTTTTATTTTGAAATTCAATTCCACAACATCTTTTAGGTTTATTTTCTTTCATTAATCTCATTAATGAATATCTTATCATTTAAGTCCACCTAAACATCACAGATAAATATAACGTACGCTTATGCCATCCGCATTCGCCTCGATGTCCCGTCTGCACCATTAGGTTAGGTAACTAACGGCAGAGCGGGGCAGGGCTAGCACGGGTGTAAAACATAAGTAACGTCTATATAATATATCTTATATACTATATACAGTATTTATCACAGAACATGACATGATCACATCACAGATATCGCAGCAGAAGAAACATATGAAATATTGGATATACTAGGACGTCCGTGTTTTCAATACGAGCCAGTATAAAACACGGATTCCACGGCCGTGATGAATAGCCAATCCCACACCCGTAGACCCCTACGATAGCGGCAAGCAACCCTACCAATTCTAGGGTTAGGAGACCCGGACTCGACTCCTCGAGATGGTCTCCCACTGGACCCCAGAACCCGGTTACTTGTGCTCCCCTCCTTGGGTCTATCCTAATGCGGAAAAGTAAATAATATACAATGGTGACATCTTCCGCAACCTGGAAGTGCCCCAATAAAAGAATATTACATACAAGTTTTTACATGAATGAAAATGAAAAACACTCATCTCACATAAAAAAACCCCGGCTATTCAAACACGACGATCCAATATAACATATCCATCAACACATAACATCACATGTCATCAACGTAAGTAAATATGCGCATCCCAATTGTCGTTGACATATAGCAACGAAACCGGCGATATCACATATTACACTTACGGTCACAGAAAAGAAAATGTAAAACAACAACAGTTGGAATCCGCAACCTCCTTTAGATATCGCATGCCTAATCAAATGAATTCCTTAGACATCGCATGCCTAACATTTATAAACCCCGCATTTCAGTCTCATTTATCGAAAACTCTTTTCAATATCGAGTCGCGTAATTCAACAAGATTCCCGACATCCAGATCGAATGCTCGTCGCAAACTTCAGTAGACGGCCGCACCCCCGACGCCGTCGACGAAGTGCACCAAGGCGGAACACCGCTGCCGCGAGCACCCGAACGGATGCTTTCGGCGATGGGGTTCTCCTACAGTCACTTGGTCGGGGCTATGGGGTGTCGCAGTCTATTAAGTTTATCAGGCGAGTATCCGCGTACGCTACGTGATTGCGACGGACTTTTGATCACATCAAGATTTCGTGGCAACCGATCAAGTGAGACTAAACTGCTATGTTTATAATATTCATTCAGTTATCTCATAACTACTTGTGAATTCCAATTATTGTATCACATTCCAGATAATTAGAAAATGTTAAACTTTCCGATCGAACAATCAAACACCCAAGTTTTCCCGTAACAGCTCAACACATGAAATAAGTTCAAAAACATTCACTTCATGCCTCAGTACCAACGGTCCAGCCGTAGAAGGGTCAAGCCAACGCCTCACATGTGGCATGCCGTACTGCTTCAAACCCTAAGGTTCAAAGGGCAGTTCAAGACGGTCACATAATCGAGTTAAGGTTTGTTGTCTTCTAGAGGGACCATCGCGTTACTTGCACTACTTAGAACGTCATTAAACTTCGGAAAAATCCAACAATTGGAAATTTCCCGGCAGGGGAAAAAGTGGGTATTTACATCCGGTCGAACTTTTTAACATATTCTAAAATTACCCGGAAAAACACATAGACGAAATTAAAGATTCCGATCAAAATGTCGAACTCCCAATACAACAACGAAAACTCAACACTTGAGTATAAATTAAAAATTCCCAGAAAACTCAGCAATGAAATAAAGAAGTTACTGTGCAAAAATTAATGCAAAAGGTGACCATACGGCCGCGGAACCACGGCACGAGATGCGTAGATGGAGTTAGAAGTCCGATTGAACCGTAACCCTAATGCAAAATTGCTCTCTGTACAATTTTTGAAAACTGGGATTTTTATTGTATATATGATATAGTTTTGTGCACATCAAGTGAGAAAATCCAACTTAAGTGAACTAATACTAGCTAATGTAAAGTAATATATCAAATATAATTATACATTAAATTATTAAATCAACACTTGATTTAACGATCCGGTCATATCGCATATAACCGACTAATATCAACTGTATCAATGTATCGAATCAACACTTGATTCGGTAACCCGGCTATATCACATATAACCGACCAATGATACAAATCACGAGAATAGAATACAGTATCACATACTGGTATTATTCTCGGTCCCGCACATATCTCATATGCGCTCCTATTTCGTTTCGCTTGAGCCAGGAAACCTCTGTGTAGGACTCTAAAGACTCGTCAATACGACGGCAGCAGATGATGATCATATCAAGCACCCACAAGCCGCAAGTGGTCAGCTAAACGTAACGGCCACCCGGGTATTGAACAATCAGAAGATCGACGAGCAAGCCCGCTCACACTCCTATGAATCCAAACAGCAACACTTACCGTACAGTCCGGTCTGTTCGTCTGATATGTCGCATATCTCGCCTAGGGGTGGTAAACGTCAGACCCCAGTAGCTCGATAAGTCGTGTCGATATGAGGTCTATAACAGTTCGAGATACTACTGATAACACTTACCAGTAAATCTCAGCAACCCTGGCCAGGGATTTCCGGTTATAGCCAATCGAACACAGCGCAACATCAACTCCCTATACCGGGAGAGACGAATCCTCTCCTATCGCTCATTGCCTCCATGTGATTCGGGACTGTACCCAAAAGCCACCGTTTTGCACGCCCTCTTGGACGTGGTAAGGTGGAAATCAAAGCACAGTGGGAATCACACAAGACTCTATGACGATCTCGGGTCTACAGACTAACCTGTACCAGTGTCACCAGAGAACTGCCATCTGACGTAAGGTATAATACCATCTGGGAGTTCTCGGCGAGTCCGTCCAGTGTACCCAGTCTCCACTGAGCACCCGTATATCATCTCTGATGTCAAACACCAATGGATATGGGATCATCCATCGCCCATCTGTATGGGTCGAGATGGTATACGCTAGTCTACTCTGGTATATCGATGCCCCGTCTTGATACACCCACGACTAGGGACCTTGAAGGATGTACTTATGGACTACCATGTCGCCACTAGTATGATCTGCATCATAGTCCAGGTAGTCAAGTACACATCCTAAGGGCTTTACCAACATGTAACAGAGAGACAATCAGTGTACACGTTAAGATAAAGAGCAACCAGATAGCATACTATCATGTCGAGCAAGAAAGTCCTCCCTATATATGTCCCAGCATCCACTACAATATATATCCTATGTACAGTAATGACCTCTAGGGCATACATATAACTAACAGTTCGAGTAGTAGACGATGAGCCTGGCAAGGGCAGACTACCTACCGGTGATTGTTGGCGCGGCGGATATCCAGAGGATACCGACCGTGGCCGTGAGAAGTTGAGATATTGATATTTTGAGATGGACCAGCGGACGGCTGGGGCCGGGATATTGAATACAGATACTTTGGGACATTGAGTTATTCATTTGGGGTGTCGATGCTTGACACGGATTTCTGTTGATTTCATATGATATTTCCTCAGATATTTCATAGAAATTTTCCTAAGATGAAAATAATGATTTCCTCATATCAGCATATTCAGATCACGTGTTACATTGCTTTCATGTCGCATTCATGCTAGTACTTCATACCATATCAATATTGCAGAATTGTGACACTTTACGTACATGCTTATGATAGTCTTTATAGATGATACATTTTACTCACGAGTTGGCAACTCACCCCCGTTGTACCACAGCCTTTTTGCAGGTCCGATCCGTCAATACTGTATCGGCGGACGCACTTCCTCCTTTTGCGTGGATTTGAGGATTTTTGCTCGTAAGTGGGTTATGTGTTTATTTTGTCTTCCACCTTATATATTCATTGTATCTAGTGTACTCCATCTACTGTATCTTCTACCAGTACTGATGTATATTGACTTAGAGGCGAGACAGTAAGATTTGTGGGCATGTATATTGTTTCTTTGGGTCGCGCTCACTTGAGCCGACATGTTGCTTATTATTCGTGCCTTTTTATGCTTATTTGCACATTGTTGATTTATATTGCGTAGGATTTGAGTCTGCCTTAGGGCGAAGAGCTAGATCCCGCTTGGGGATGCCTTATTCTTGTATTCATATATATTCCTGTTTTGTACCCGTTTGGGGGCCAGTATTTATAAAGGAGACTCTGCCAAAATTTTTGGAAAAATGGATGTTGTTTTTAAAAAGGCTTAATGTGACTTAATTGATTAAATTCGTTTTCAATAAATTGGTTTTTCTTCACTCTACTGCTTATTTGGCTTTGATTTCTTGGCTTTGGCTTACTTAGATTACGTTCGCCTTGAGACGTTCGTAATTTAAGTGCCAGTCACGTTCCGTACCTTTCGGGTCATAACAAAGTTGGTATCAAAGCGATGGGTTTTACCTTTATGAGTGTAGGATGACCATTGGTAGTGTTAGTTATATGTATGCCCTAGAGGCCATTACTGTACATTGGATGTATATTGTAGTGGATGCTGGGACATATATAGGGAGGACTTTCTTGCTCGACATGATAGTATGCTATCTGGTTACTCTTTACCTTAACGTGTACATTGATTGTCTCTCTGTTACATGTTGGTAAAGCCCTTAGGATGTGTACTTGACTATCTGGACTATGATGCGGATCATACTAGTGGGGACATGGTAGTCCACAAGTACATCCTTCAAAGTCCCTAGTCGTGGGTGTATCGAGACGGGGCATCGATATACCAGAGTAGACTAGCGTATACCCTCTCGACCCATACAGATGGGCGATGGATGATCCCATATCCATTGGTGTTTGAAATCAGAGATGATATACGGGTGCTCAGTAGAGACTGGGTACACTGGACGGACTCGCCGAGAACTCCCAGATGGTATTATACCTCACGTCAGATGGCAGTTCTCTGGTGACACTGGTACAGAGTAGTCTGTTGACCCGAGATCGTCATAGAGTCTTATGTGGTTCCCACTGTGCTTTGATTTCCATCTTACCACGTCCAAGAGGGCGTGCAAAACGGTGGTTTTTGGGTACAGTCCCGAGTCACATGGAGGCAATGAGCGATAGGAGGGGATTCGTCTCTCCCGGTATAGGGGGTTGATGTTGCGCTGTGTTCGATTGGCTATAACAGGAAATCCCTGGCCAGGGTTGCTGAGATTTACTGGTAAGTGTTACCAGTAGTTTCTCGAATTGTTATAGACCTCATATCGACGCGACTTATCGAGCTATTGGGGTCTGACGTTTACCACCCCTAGGCGAGATATGCGACGTATCAGACGATCAGACCGGACTGTACGGTAGTGTTACTGGTTGGATTCACTGGAGTGTGAGCGGGCTTGCTCGTCGATCTTCTGATCGCTCAATACCCGGGTGGCCGTTACGTTTAGCAGACCGCTTGCGGCTTGTGGATTCTTGATATGATCATCATCTGCTACCGGCGTATTGACGAGTCTTTAGAGTCCTACACAGAGGTTTCCTGGCTCAAGCGAAACGAAATAGGAGCGCATATGAGATATGTGCAGGACCGAGAATAATGCGTGTATGTGATACCGCATTTCATTCTCGCGATATATGTTTCGATTGGTTACATTCGATATGACCTAGTTATCGAATCATTGATTCGATAAATCGATACATTGGATTCTAGTCGGTTATGTGCGACATGACCGGATCATTGAATCAAATGTTGATTTAATGATTTAATGCATAATTATATATTTGATATATTGCATTGCATTAACTAGTATCGGTTCACTTAAGATGGATTTTCTCACTCGGATGTGCGCATTGCATATGCGATATGATTTTGTGCACTTGCTTGTATCATGTTTGATGATACATGCCTTTTGGTTAAGTGTAAAGAATTAAACCTTGGTTAATGAAATGGTTAGGGTTTACTATTTCCTTATTCATTTTATTCATTTATTTATTCTTTTGGAAAAAGAAAAGCAAATGAGAAAATGGTGGCTTGTTTTGTTTTGTTCATGAAGCTTCATGAAGACTTTGACCAAGTGACCATTTTGTCTCATGCTTAACCCTAACCATTCCATTCAACCATGATTAACTCTCTACACATTACCATGGTTACATTATGATAAGTATTCTTATTATTTCCTTTTTGAGATATACTTATGATAATATTCATCTTCTTCTTCTTCATCTTCTTCACTTGAAGAAGCAAGCTCCATCAATGGTGATTGATGGAAATGAGTGAGAAATCCAATTCTAAAGTCTACCCACTTCCTATTTCTTCATCCTCTACCTCTTGCCAAGTAGTAGAGTGTGTTTTCTTCACAAGTTTCTTGACTTGGGGAAGTTGGAGCTTGATCTAGCGATGCCTCGACGTAGATCATCTTCGGCATGGACATCGACGACCTAGCTCGCCATTTCTCCGATGAAGCCGACGCTAGAGCCCGGATTTTGATTTGGACAGCGGAGATGACTTCATCACGGAGCCGTGGAGGTGGAGGACCGGATCTACAAAGGTTGTATTTCCGTATTCTTGTAGTTAAGTGTTAACTAGTTTTAGTTTCGCCTAGAAATCTAGCCAACGATCCGTTCTAGGGTTTCTCGGCACCGTTTAAATTTGAAATTGGCATGGTTGATGCCTTGTGAGACCTCATTAGGATGCCTAGGAACCCTACAGTGGTATCAGAGCCTAGCTAGAGCCTTAGGCGAAGTCTAGACGGAATTTGAAGTCCGATCGAACCGAAAACTAGAACCCAAAATAGCTCTCTGGACTTTTTCCAAATTCTGGGATTTTTCCACATTAAAAATATGCAGAAAACACATCAGGAATATCTAAGAGTTACTGTGAAATTCGGCGGTCCAATTCAACTATCCCACCGCGGTTCCGCGGCATGAGCAAGGCTCATGCGGCGGATCCGCGGCCGTACGGCCACAGTATTTAAGTTATTTTGCACAGTAATTCTTAGTTTCCAGTGGTGATTTTTCTGGGAATTTTTAATATTTTTTCAAGAGTTGAATTTTCTGGGGTTGTTTTGGGGATTCGGTGTTTCGATCGGAGTATCAAATTTTGTCTATGTGGCTTTCCGGATAAATTTTAGAATATGTTAAAAAGTTCGACCGGATATAAATACCCAATTTTTCCCCTGTCGGGAAATTTCCAAGTGTTGGATTTTTCCGTAGTTTAACGACGTTCTAAGTAGTGCAAGTAACGCGATGGACCCTCTAGAAAACAACAAACCTTAACTCGATTATGTGACCATCTTGAACTGCCCTTTGAACCTTCGGGTTTGGGGCAGTACGGCGTGCCACATGTGAGGCGTTGGCTTGACCCTTCTACGGCTGGACCGTTGGTACTGAGGCACGAACTGAATGTTGTTAGACTTATTTCATGTGTTGATCTGTATCGGGAAAACTTGGGTGTTCGATTGTTCGATCGGAAAGTTTAACATTTTCTGTTTATCTGGAATGTGATACAATAATTGGAATTCACAATAAGTTATGAGATAACTGAATGAATGTTATAAACATAGCACTTTAGTCTCACTTGATCGGTTGCCACGGAATTTTGATGTGATCAAAAGTCCGTCGCAATCACGTAGCGTACGCGGATACTCGCCGGGTAAACTTAATAGACAGCCTCACTCCATAGCCCCGACCAAGTGACTGTAGGAGAACCCCGTCGCCGAAAGCATCCGTCCGGGTGCTCGCGGTAGCGGTGTTCCGCCTTGGTGCACTTCATCGACGGTATCGGGGGTGCGGCCGTCTACTAAAGTTTGCGACGAGCATTCGATCAGGACGTCGGGAATCTTGTTGAATTGCCCGACTTGATATTGAAAAGTGTTTTCGATAATGAGACTAAAATGCGGGGTTTATAATTGTTAGGCATGCGATGTCTAAGGAATTCATTTGGTCAGGCATGTGATGTCTGAGGTGGTTGCGGATTCCAACTGTTGTAGTTTTACACTTTCTTTTCTTTGACCGTAAGTGTAATATGTGATATCGCCGGTTTCGTTGCTATATGTCAACGGCAATTGGGATGCGCATATTTACTTACGTTGATGACATGTGATGTTATGTGTTGCTGGATATGTTATATTGGATCGTCGTGTTTGAATAGCCGGGGATTTTTATGTGAGATGAGTGTTTTTCATTTTCATTCATGTAAAAACTTGTATGTAATATTCTTTTATTGGGGCACTTCCAGGTTGCGGAAGTCGTCACCGTTTGTATATTATTTACTTTTCCGCACTAGGATAGACCCAAGGAGGGGAGCACAAGTAACCGGGTTCTGGAGTCCAGTGGGAGACCAACTCGATGAGTCGAGTCCGGGTCTCCTAACTCTAGAATTGGTAGAGTTGCTTGCCGCTCTCGTAGGGGTCTGGGGGTGTGGGTTTGGCTATTCATCACGACCGTGGAATCCGTGTTTTATAGTGGCTCGTATTGAAAACACGGACGTCCTAGTATATCCAATATTTCATATGTTTCTTCTGCTGCGATATCTGTGATGTGATTATATGATGTTCTGTGATGGATACAGTATATAGTATATATGATATATTATATAGGCGTTACTTATGTTTTACACCCGCGCTAGCCCTGCCCTGCTCTGCCGTTAGTTACCTAACCTAACGGTGCACGAGGGGACATCGAGGCGAATGCGGATGGCATAAGTGTACGTTGTATTTATCTGTGATGTTTAGGTAACTAAATGATGGGACTTCATTAATGTGATTAATGAAATAAAAGAAACCTAAGATGTTGTAGAATCGAATTTCAAAATAAAACAGGTAGCTACAGTTCTTGCTTTGCACAGCGGTATATATGATATATCCTGCACCTTATTCGATAAGGAAAGGACCGAGATCCCTTCACCGGGAGTGACTCCTTTAGCAATAACTGGCAGATGCTACACACTCGGTTTGTCTTTTGATTGCTTTTAAGAGTTTTTGCTTTGCACAGTGATATATATGATATATCCCGCACCTCATTCGACGAGGAAAGGACCGACGATCCCTTCACCGGGAGTGACTCCTTTAGCAAAACTAGAAAAGCCTCAAAAGCACTCCATTTTTAAAATCATTTGATTCTACAACGATATCAAGTTCATTGCGTAATAGGTTTTCAGAAAAACCTGTCGTAGCCCTCCGTCATTTCAGATAAGTTGTATATAGTATTCGTGCTGCATTTGTTGGCTTTCGTCAAGGTGCAGTGTGCGGTAGCTATATGCTGCTTATCTGCTAGCATACGATGCGATTGGATTAGGGTAGTCGTGCGGCTTTGTTGGCTTTCGTCAAGGGTCGTGCGGGTGGGTTTAATTCGATCAAGAAATGTACGGGTTGAACTTGACTAGCGGGCTATGGTTTGTTGGCTTTCGTCAAGGTCATAGCACGTTAGGGACAAAATATTATCGGGAATTTCAAGTGTTGAAATTTGCAATGAGATTGCATACCTTCTATGAGATAGTTGGATCCCGATACCCGCTGCGAGTAAGAGTTACTCCTGGGAGAGTTTTATACATTACAATTAGCCGATCAAGTAGGTGTCTAGAAAGGTGTCAACGAGGTTACGCCTCTGGGAAAACGAGGTTTACATTAATTAGGTTCGTGCGAAAGAACGGGGGACCTCCCTCAAAGTACCGACACTGGCCTGGCTGAAAGATTGGCGAACTTGTAGTGTGTAATTAATCCCGGCTAGTCTTTCCTTTTAGGGTTTGAAGGAAGATTTGATAAAAAGCAGTGGGAGCCATCCTGATTAGATAAAATAATAACCAATCTATTCTTGCTAGAGCGCACGCTGAGTGTTTTCTTCTCTCTCTCTCCAGGTAGCGACCATATCACGCCTTAATCAAGATAATAATACGGAATATTGACCGAACCCGCTTGTTATACTGAGCTGGGGAACGTTGGTCCCGCTCCAACTTATAATTGTTATAAGATAGAGCAGGAAATTAGGGATTACCAGAATTCCCGTGCCGCCCAAACGAAGAGAGTGCATGCTGATGCATCATCTTCGGGTGTGTTCTTTATACAGAACTGTTTCTCAGTATCCTTTACATCCTGGGTATATGATACCGGATCAGGATCCCAGATATGTAATCTGTTACATAGGGCTACAGAAAGGTAGAGAACTGAGAACGGGTGATAAGTTTCATGAGACAGAAAACGGGGCAAGTGTTGCAGCCAAGTCTGTTGGTCACTGTCACCCTGTATTACCGATACATTGATTCTGAACGAATGTTATTAGATACCGAACCTGATATACAAAATCATATCAGTCTCTTTATCAGTAAAGAAATGATAAAATTTTGTATTGTTCGATAATTTTTTGAACATTTCCTATATCAAAAGTTGATCGGTTCAGGCACGTTATCTAAAAGCATTGATGTTCTAAATCAAACTACAGTTCTTTAGTATACGGAACACACACAAGAGGAAGAGTTCAGAAATGAACGAATCCTACTTGAGGAATTGTAGACTAGGTCATATCAATGCGACCCGACTAGCTAGAGTTACATAAAGATGCATATTTAATTTAGTTTGAATTTGCATCTTGTGAAACTCGCCAGTCATGTCACAAAGATAAGATGACCACAGCTCTGTTTACTGGAAACAGAGAAAGAGTTAGTGAACTCTTGGGATGATACATGTTGATGTATGTAGGTCCCCTGTCTACACATGCCAAGCTCGGTTCTTTTACTTCATTACATTCTCTGATGATCTTTCGAGATTCAGACCTATGTTCCCGTTGAAACACAAGTCCGAACCTTTTGAGATATTCACAGAATATAAGTTAGAAGTAGAGAACCAAAATGAGGGTATAAGTATTATGTCCTATGATGAGATCAAGGAGGAGAATACTTGAGCACGGAAATACTGGACTATTCTAAAGGAGAATGAGATTCTCTCTCAGCATTACTCCTCTGTATACACCATAGCACGATGGTATATCAGGGCGGAGCAATCACACCCTATATGATAAGGTGTGCTCTATGATGAGTACTACTGAGTCACCTGTTTCCTTTTGGGGGTTATGCACTTGAGAAGCTGCATACCTATTGAATAGGTTCGAATCAAATCAGTTACCTACCATTTCATATGCGATATGGAAAGGGAAGAGCCCATGTCTTAAGCTAGTTAAGATTTGGGGTTGTCCGGCCTATGTCTAAAAGCAAAATCCGGACAAGCTCGAGGCAAGATCTGAAATGTAGAACTGGAAAGGTTCCAGCTATACAAACTGCAGCTGATGATTTGAAAGAACTAAAGGATTCAATAGTTACCAACGAACCTCAGCCTCTCCGCCGATCTAGTAGGGTTCCTCACCCACCTGAGAGATACTTCGGTTTCTCTATGACAGTGGGAGCAAGGATTACATCATAAGATGATGACCCAACTAGTTTCGAGCTGGCCATCAGGAGTGGGACTCTGTAAGAATGGCTGGATGCTTAGTGAACTGAGATGGAATCCATGTATACCAGCAAAGTATGGACTTTGGTTGCCATATCTGAAAGGTTAAATCCCCATCAGGAGCAAGTATATCTTGAGAAGATTACTTGGTGTAGATGGAAAAGTTGAGACTTTCAAAGCTAGACTTGTTAAAGCTTTTCGTCATCGACCAGGCGTGGATAATGATGAAACTTTTTCAAGTAGCTATGCTTAAGTCCATCCAGATCCTACTTGCCACGGCTACATACCATGACTACGATATCTGGCGGTTGGGTGCCATGACTGCTTTTCTAAAATGATGTTTTAGAAGAGAGCGTCTATAAGTACACAGCCAGAGGGCTTCGTAGACAGTGGGAGCAGCGGAAACGTGTGCAAGATGCTTTATAGGATAAAGCAGACATCGCGGAGTTGGAACATCTGTTTTGATGGATTAGTCAAAGAAGTTGACATCATCAGAATGGTAGATGAACCTTGTATATACAAAAAGGTAGTAGGGAGTATGGTGATGATCCTCGTAGAGTATGTGGATGACATACTCTTGATAGGGAAAGAGTTTCCTATGCTACGCTCGATCAATCTCCACCTATCACAATGATTCTCCACATAGGATCAAAGTGATACCTACTAAATCCTGGATTTTGGATCTATGAGATAGATCTAAATGGATGTTAGGATTCTCACTAGTTGTAGTGAGATGGTATCAATCGATCATGGGGAGAATCACTGGAAGGGTTCCATGGTGATAAAGACGACTGAATGTCAGTCACAAGTATTGTCTTTACCCTCAGTAAAGGGACGGTATGTTGGAAGAGTTCCAAACAAGATACCGTGACACACTAGACGATAAAGGCTGGATACATCGCTACTCAAGATGCTACCAAGGAGGATGTTTGGGTGTATATTGGTTCATGAGATGAACTACGTTCCAACCATTGTGAGACAATGGAGTTGTGGCTTATGCCAAGGAACGTCCGTCCCATCAGTGATCCAGACATATTCTAAGGCAGTATTACCAGATCATGGAGATGGTTGATCTCCAGGGGATCGTGGTCAGGAGAGTAGACTAAGAGGATAAACACGGAGGATCCACTCACGAAGGCCTTTTCCCAGAGAGAGACTTTTATGGGATGGTTGAGTATGAGATACTGCAACCACTGCTACAGATGGCCCTAGTGCAAGTGGGAGATTGTTAGTTATATGTATGCCCTAGAGGCCATTACTGTACATTGGATGTATATTGTAGTGGATGCTGGGACATATATAGGGAGGACTTTCTTGCTCGACATGATAGTATGCTATCTGGTTACTCTTTACCTTAACGTGTACATTGATTGTCTCTCTGTTACATGTTGGTAAAGCCCTTAGGATGTGTACTTGACTATCTGGACTATGATGCAGATCATACTAGTGGGGACATGGTAGTCCACAAGTACATCCTTCAAAGTCCCTAGTCGTGGGTGTATCGAGACGGGGCATCGATATACCAGAGTAGACTAGCGTATACCCTCTCGACCCATACAGATGGGCGATGGATGATCCCATATCCATTGGTGTTTGACATCAGAGATGATATACGGGTGCTCAGTAGAGACTGGGTACACTGGACGGACTCGCCGAGAACTCCCAGATGGTATTATACCTCACGTCAGATGCCAGTTCTCTGGTGACACTGGTACAGAGTAGTCTGTTGACCCGAGATCGTCATAGAGTCTTGTGTGGTTCCCACTGTGCTTTGATTTCCATCTTACCACGTCCAAGAGGGCGTGCAAAACGGTGGTTTTTGGGTACAGTCCCGAGTCACATGGAGGCAATGAGCGATAGGAGGGGATTCGTCTCTCCCGGTATAGGGGGTTGATGTTGCGCTGTGTTCGATTGGCTATAACAGGAAATCCCTGGCCAGGGTTGCTGAGATTTACTGGTAAGTGTTACCAGTAGTTTCTTGAATTGTTATAGACCTCATATCGACGCGACTTATTGAGCTATTGGGGTCTGACGTTTACCACCCCTAGGCGAGATATGCGACGTATCAGACGATCAGACCGGACTGTACGGTAGTGTTACTGGTTGGATTCACTGGAGTGTGAGCGGGCTTGCTCGTCGATCTTCTGATCGCTCAATACCCGGGTGGCCGTTACGTTTAGCAGACCGCTTGCGGCTTGTGGATGCTTGATATGATCATCATCTGCTACCGGCGTATTGACGAGTCTTTAGAGTCCTACACAGAGGTTTCCTGGCTCAAGCGAAACGAAATAGGAGCGCATATGAGATATGTGCAGGACCGAGAATAATCCGTGTATGTGATACCGTATTTCATTCTCGCGATATATGTTTCGATTGGTTAATTCGATATGACCTAGTTATCGAATCATTGATTCGATAAATCGATACATTGGATTCTAGTCGGTTATGTGCGACATGACCGGATCATTGAATCAAATGTTGATTTAATGATTTAATGCATAATTATATATTTGATATATTGCATTGCATTAACTAGTATCGGTTCACTTAAGATGGATTTTCTCACTCGGATGTGCGCATTGCATATGCGATATGATTTTGTGCACTTGCTTGTATCATGTTTGATGATACATGCCTTTTGGTTAAGTGTAAAGAATTAAACCTTGGTTAATGAAATGGTTAGGGTTTACTATTTCCTTATTCATTTTATTCATTTATTTATTCTTTTGGAAAAAGAAAAGCAAATGAGAAAATGGTGGCTTGTTTTGTTTTGTTCATGAAGCTTCATGAAGACTTTGACCAAGTGACCATTTTGTCTCATGCTTAACCCTAACCATTCCATTCAACCATGATTAACTCTCTACACATTACCATGGTTACATTATGATAAGTATTCTTATTATTTCCTTTTTGAGATATACTTATGATAATATTCATCTTCTTCTTCTTCATCTTCTTCACTTGAAGAAGCAAGCTCCATCAATGGTGATTGATGGAAATGAGTGAGAAATCCAATTCTAAAGTCTACCCACTTCCTATTTCTTCATCCTCTACCTCTTGCCAAGTAGTAGAGTGTATTTTCTTCACAAGTTTCTTGACATGGTGAAGTTGGAGCTTGATCTAGCGATGCCTCGATGTAGATCATCTTCGGCATGAACATCGACGACCTAGCTCGCCATTTCTCCGATGAAGACGACGCTAGAGCCCGGATTTTGATTTGGACAGCGGAGATGACTTCATCACGGAGCCGTGGAGGTAGAGGAACGGATCTACAAAGGTTGTATTTCCGTATTCTTGTAGTTAAGTGTTAACTAGTTTTAGTTTCGCCTAGAAATCTAGCCAACGATCCGTTCTAGGGTTTCTCGGCACCGTTTAAATTTGAAATTGGCATGGTTGATGCCTTGTGAGACCTCATTAGGGTGCCTAGGAACCTTACAGGTAGATGGAGTAAGTGACTTAAGCAGGGTAACGTAGCGTGTGTATGTCCGCGGCATACTTGCGATACGGTACTCCGCCTAGGTGACTTTAGGATATACTTGCTTGAAAAATTCCTTCTTCAATTCTGTGTATCCTATAATTCTATTGCACTGTTCTTATTATCCTGTTTCCTGTACCAGCCACTATGCCGCCGAAGGCTACAAGAGCGCAGAGGGCTTCCGCCTGATATGAGATCTGAGAAGGCTCGTCCGAGACGAGGACCGAGTTGGGTGGCGTACCTACGCCTCAGGGACAGACTGATTCGCCTTCCCCAGGCCTCATGGATAGACTAGAGTCTTGTATGGAGGAGTTACGACGGATGATGGGAGGTATGCAGGAGTTACGACAGATAGTGGGATACTTAGTAGAGTCCAGTCGTGCACCGAGATCGGAGGACGTACCTACCACAGCACAGACTACGATAGAACCTGCTACCCAGACAGTCGCTCCTATTACAGTGGCTATTCCGGTATCACTACAGGATTTTATGAGGCTGAGACCCCCAGTCTTCACCGGCACTGATGCAGCGGAGGATCCGCAGACATTCCTTGACAATTTGGCTAGGATTTTCTGTTCGCTCAGATGTTCCGACGATAGATGGGTGGAGCTTATGAGTTTCCGTCTGGAGGGCCTTGCGCAGACATGGTGGGAGTCAGTCGAGAGAGGTCGAGCTGCAAGTCTACCTCCTATGACTTAGGCTGAGTTCACAGCAGTATTTCTAGCCCGTTTCCTTCTAGAGAGCGTTCGTGATGCTCGAGCTCGTAGTTTTGAGGTTTTGATCAAGACTCCAGGGATGACAGTGTCCGAGTATGATATCCAGTTTACTCAGTTGTCCCGATATGCTCCGTACTTGGTTGATACTGAAGAGAAGAGGGTAAAGAGGTTTGTGCAGGGACTCAACACACAGTTATTTCTTGCCATCGGCGCCCAGCACTTTGACACTTATGCAGCTGTTATGGACACGACCTTACGGATGGAGGCGCGCATTTCAGAGACTTCTACCGTTTCTGGACCGAAGAGGATTCGTACCGATATGCCAGCTCAGAGGCATCATGCCAGATTCTTTCCGAGAGATGGTGGCGGTAGAGGAGTTAGATGGGGTCAGCTATTTGGTTCTTATCCGTAGGGCCAGCAGGCGTCGCCAGGATGTTTCGGGTGCGAGAGTCCGCACCATCGTATCAGAAACTGTCCGGTGAGACAACAGGGAGAGGCGACAGTTCCATACGTGACTTTAACACCTTCACCACCTCCTCAGAGAGCTTTACTTCCTGCCCCCGGTGATGCTCCACGTCAGTTAGGCGCCCCCAGAGGCCGTGGAGGTGGCGGTCCTATTCAGAGAGGACGAGGAGGCCGAGGACAGCCAGCTATTAGTGGGGGACAGGCCCGAGTGTTCGCTTTGACTCCGTAGGATACGCAAGCATCCAATGTCGTTGTGATAGGTGCCTTGCCAGTATGTTCTTTCGACGCGCGAGTATTATTCGACCCAGGTTCCACACATTCGTATGTATCTACACACTTTGCATCGATGTTGGGCCGTGAGTCATCGTCATCAGATCAGCCGCTTGTTGTTATTACTCCGGTAGGTGAGTCGTTTGTCACTTGTTTTGTGTTTCATTTGTGTTCCATTCGTATCGGGGAGAGGGATTCGTCTGTTGATTTGATTCTCCTCGATATGTTGGACTTTGATGTGCTTCTGGGCATGGACTGGCTGGCCACTTGTTATGCATCTGTGGACTGCCGTGAGAAGGAAGTCAGATTTAGCTTTCTGAGATAGTCAGTCCTTGTTATTCAGGGAGACCGCAGCGTCACCCTTCCCAGCTTGCTTAATTTCGTCTCTCCGCGCTGGTCAGCTTTTGCGGAAGGGATGTCAGGGATTCTTAGCTTATGTTTGTGATACTCGAGCTGCAGAGGTTCTTTTAGACCAGGTCCCGATTGTTAGTGAGTTCCCTGATGTTTTCCTTGACGAGCTGCCTGGGTTACCGCCTGAGCGCGATATTTCTTTCTGCATTGACTTGATTCCCGGCCCGGGGCCTATTTCCATACCGCCTTATCGGATGGCCCTGGCGGAGCTTAGAGAGCCGAAGGATCAGTTGCAGGATTTGTTAGATAAAGGGCTTATTCGACCTAGTGTGTCTCCGTAGGGTGCTCCTGTCCTGTTCGTCAAGAAGAATGACGGCAGTTTGCGCTTGTGCATTGATTACCGCCAGCTGAACAGAGTTACCATACGGAACAGATATCCGTTACCACGTATTGATGATTTGTTTGACCAGCTTCAGGGTGCGGGATACTTTTCGAGGATTGACTTGCGATCGAGTTACCATCAGTTGCGGGTGCGGCAGGAGGATATTCCGAGGACGGATTTTTGTACACGTTACTGGCACTATGAGTTTTTGGTGATGTCGTTCGGATTCACCAATGCGCCGCGTTTATGGACTTGATGAACCGCATTTTCAGGTCGTATCTAGATCTGTTCATCATCGTGTTTATTGACGACATTTTGGTGTATTCCCGGAGCCGAGAGGAGCACGAGCAGCACTTCCGGACCACATTACAGACTTTGAGGGAGCACAAGCTGTTCGCGAAATTTTCCAAGTGCGCGTTTTGGCTTGACAGCGTTGATTTCTTGGGTCACGTGATTACGAGAGATGGTATATGTGTGGACCCGAAGAAGATCTAGGCCATTCAGCATTGGCCCAGACAGGCATCAGTTACGGAGATCCACGGTTTCCTAGGCCTGGCTGGCTACTACCGACGATTTGATCAGGACTTTTTCCGTTTTGCTGCACCGTTGACCGGGTTGACCCGGAAGGGAGTTCCTTTTGATTAGACCGAAGCGTACGAGCATAGCTTCCAGCAGTTGAAGACTCGTCTGACTACTGCACCAGTGTTGTCATTGCCCTTGGGATCAGGTAGATTCGTGGTTTATTATGACGCTTCTCGAGTAGGACTAGGTTGCGTATTGATGCAGCACGACAGGGTTATTGCGTATGCTTCTCGGTAGATGAAGATATATGAACAGAACTATCATACGCACGATTTAGAGATGGCTGCAGTGGTGTTTGCACTTAAGATCTGGAGACATTACCTATACGGCGAGTCGTGCCAGATATTTACGGACCACAAGAGCTTGAAGTACATATTTTAGCGGCGAGACCTGAATCTGAGACAATGCCGTTTGATAGAGCTGGTGAAAGACTATGATTGCGAGATCCTTTACCATCTGGGCAAGGCGAACGTGGTGGCTGATGCTTTGAGTAGGAGGCCCGAAGGTAGTTTATCTTATTTGAGCGCCGTACAGAGTCAGTCGTCAGCAGATTGGCAGATGTTATGCGACAACCGAGTTGAGTTCGAGTTCACTCCGACAGAGGGACAACTTGCTCATGTTCGTGCACGTTCGCAGTTGCTTGACCGTATTCGAGAGGCACAACCTAGTGATGACCGTCTTTCAGAGATCATAGAGCAGGTTCGACACGGCAGAGTTTCTGAGCGATTTAGGACTCGATTGTGCGTACCGGATTCTGAGGGACTGCGGCGTGAGATTCTTGAGGAGGCTCATAGATCGAGGTATAGCATTCATCCCGGTTCCACCAAGATGTACCACGATTTGCGAGATGTTTATTGGTGGGACGGAATGAAGAGGGACGTCACAGATTTCATGTCGAGATGCCTGACTTGTCAGCAAGTCAAGGCCGAGCACCAGAGGCCCGCGGGAGAGTTGCAGCCTTTGCCCATTCCGGAGTGGAAATAGGAGCAGATTTCTATGGACTTCATCGTAGGTCTACCCAGGACCAGTCGAAGGTATGACTCCATTTGGGTGATCGTGGATCGTTTGAAGAAAACGGCTCACTTCCTTCCAGTGAAGACGACTTTCGGATTTGCTCAGTATGCCCAAATTTACATCGACGAGATCGTACGGTTGCATGGCGTCCGGACTTGTATTGTGTCCGACCGAGGCACCCAGTTTACCAGCCGACTATGGCAGAGACTTCAGGAGGTGTCGGGCACCCGATTGAGTTTCAGCACAGCATTTCATCCGCAGACCGACGGCCAGTCAGAGCGGACTATTCAGACTCTTGAGGACATGCTCCGAGCGTGCATTTTAGATTTCGGTGGTATCTGGGATCATCATTTACCCTTAGTGGAGTTATCCTACAACAACAGCTTCCAGGATACTATTCAGATGGCACCTTTCGAGGCCTTGTATGGGAGGAGATGCAGATCGCCCGTCTGTTGGACAGAGCTCAGCGAGAGCAGTATTTTGGGGCTGCAGATTGTTGAAGAGACGGTCGCGAAGATACAGTTGATTCGAGATCGTGTAAGTGCACGGCGGCGCCCCGGCCGTCAATCCGACGGCTAAATGCGGAAGCGGTGATAAACTTTAATTTTGCGAACTTAGGAAACCGGCACCACCGCGCACTAAACCCCGGATCGGGCCATTAAACTAGATCTAGCTAACTACAAGACGGGTTAGAGATATACCGAGTGATCCGAGTCCTCCGGTCTTCTCGTCGTCATCCCGATCTCTCGCGGAAACTCCGGTCGTCGCCTCTTCGCCGGAAGGGCACCACATCGCCTGCATCTTTTACGGGCTCCCACCTCAATACCGAAGCAACTCGGGCACGAAGCTGGCAAGTCGACGTGCCCAAGACTTGCTGTAGGTTGTAGTGTAGAATCACTTTGTCTCATGGGGTTTGTGAAGTTGCCTTGATGGAGGAATCAACAAGATATGAACTTGGGAATTTTTGGTGGCAAGCTAAAATGAGATGGATGCTTAATTTTTGCCACACAAAAAATGAAATCAACCCCCTTCATGTCCATGAAGTGGCCAGCCATATACATGTGAGAATGGTGGAGGAAAAAACAAGCATAAGAGGGAGGTGAGTGTAGGAGATGAGAAGAGGTGACCCCATCAAAAAAGGCAAGTTTCAAATCAAACCCATATCCTTTCAAATCTCAATAAATGCAAGTAATGGTGCATCAAAAGAAAAGATGGAAAAGGAATCTAAAGATGCTATCATAATCTCTCATCTCACAAATAAACCCTTCATAAAATGTTATTTGCAAACTTGCAAATAACCCCCTCCATCGGAAAAGTCCGGCCGGGAAAGAACAAAGGAAAACCGGCTGGAACGGAATGCAAACTGGCAACTCCAGAAAACAGGTCCCGTAATAAATTACAGGAAAACCCCGATACTGTGCATACACACCCGCATCTGTATTCCGACCGGATACAAATGCAATGAGACAAAATCTACACTGTACTATACTAGGATCCGGCTTAAACCAAAACCGGCTAGTAATATCCATCCGATCCTGATCCGTGCAATACCGCACGTATCTGATCGAACCCTGCCATATATCCATACGGCCTTTAGTACAAAACCGTCCGATCCTGATCCGTGCAATACCGCACGTATCTGATCGGACCCTGCCATATCTCCATACGGCCTCTACAGCTTTTCGCCCGAAAGCCTGAGTAACTGAAAGTGTGGTGGACTCTAAAGACTCGTCAATACTATGGCTGTGGATTTAACCACTAGCACGTCAGAGGTATAAGCCAATACGTAACGGGCCACCAGCTATTGACTAAAAGGGACGTCGATGAGCGAACTCATCCTGACACCCTACTGAGCCTGTCAGTGACAATATCCGTACAGTCCGGTCCGTTCGTCTATGAGCATCGCATGTCGGGCCTAGGGGGTTGGTAAAAGTCAGACCCCCAAAAGCGGTACAAGTCGTGTCGGAGTGTAGCCCAGAACACCCTGAGATACTACTGGAAAACCTACCAGTAAATCTCCTGCCTTGGCCAAGGACTTCGTGTAATGGCTCTCCTAGACACAGCGCGACCTCACCCCCAATACCGGGAGAGACGAACCCCTGAAGATCCGCTCACTACCTCCATGTGGCTCGGGACTGTACCCAACTAAAACCTGTTTGCACGACTCCTTTGAGCCGTGGTAGGGTAGTAATCAAAGCACAGTGGGAACTCACACGAGATAAATGACGATCCCCAGGTCGATGAACTAACCTGTACACATGTCACCTGGGAACTGCTATCTGACGTCAGGTATAAGACCAACTAGCATGTTCCCGGCGAGTCCTGTCCGGTGTACTCATAACCCAATGAGCACCTGTATACATCTTAGGTGAACCAACTGACACCAGTGGCTTGTGAGACCGGCCACCGCCCATCGTCAGGGTCTCGACTGTATACACTAGTCTACTCTGGAGAATCGATGCCCTGTCTCGAAACTCCCACGACTAGGGACCTTTTAAGGATGTGCTTATAGACCACCAGCTCTCACGTATATGATCGCCCTCATACTGCTGGCAGTCAAGCAAGAATCCTAGGGGCTCTATCAGCGTGTAATAGCGACCTGTAAGGTCACCTGAAGCAGTACACGATGATAAAGGTAAACCAGATAGCATACTATCATCTCGAGTAAGACTGTCCTACCGGGATAGGTCCTCCCTCAATCATTGCAATCACGTGCCTGTGATCCAATAATTGACACTGAGGGCACTATCTCCAACAGATCGGATGAGAGCGGCCCAGAGCAGGAAGAAATCGTATGCAGACCAACGCCGTCGCAGACTAGAGTTCACAGTTGGCGATCATGTTTTTCTAAGGGTCTCTCCGATGAAGGGCGTGATGCGATTTGGACGAAAAGGGAAGCTTAGTCCCAGATTTGTGGGTCCCTTCGAGATCCTCGAGCGTGTTGGTGCAGTTGTGTATTGTTTGGCTCTTCCACCCAGCATTCCTGATGTTCACCCCGTTTTCCATGTTTCGATGCTCCGCATGTACCTTAGCGACCCTTTTCATGCAATTCAGCACCCGACAGTCCAGCTAGAGTGCGACCTTTCTTTTGCAGAGCAGTCGGTGTTCATCCTGGATCGACAGGTGAAGAAATTGAGATCGAAGGTTATACCGACCGTCAAGGTCCTTTGGCGTGGCCGGAGCAGCGAGGAGGTCACCTGGGAAACCGAGGACGAAATGAGGAAGAAATATCCCCATCTCTTTGAAGGTACGCATAGCTAGATTTTTAAATTCGGGGACCGAATTTCTCTAAGAGGGGAAGATTGTAACGCCTTGAAAAGTCGTTTTGGTATTTTCCCGAAAATCGGTAAATATTTGTTATTTTTCCGTAAATCGTCATTATAATTATTTTGCAGTATAGGCCTAATTATACCTAATTTGGATCGGTGATTGCTGGTTTTTAGTAGCTAATGAGTCTCTTATAAAATTCTGGTCGTTTTAAATTTTTTCCCTATTTTACTATTTTTAATATTATTTTAAGCTGTTAAAAATACATTAAATTAGCGATAAATACAAATTTGAATGGGCTAATTACATGCTTTAGAACCATGACAACTAAAATCTAGTAAGTAATATAAATTTTTAGCTTTTTATTACAAGTTCTAATTAGTTATAATCAAAGGAAATTAAAATTTTAAATAAATTAAACTAAAACTTGAAAATTTGTAAATTGAGGGGTTATTTTTGCATAGAATTTTTTTTTGTCACGACCCGAAAGTACGGAACTTGACCGGCACATAAACTACGAAACGTCTCGAGACGTACGTAATCTAAGTATGCCGAAAGCCCAGAAATCCAAACCAAGAAAAATAGTAGAGTGAAGGAAAAACCATTATAAATCAAATAGTTTGCAACATACGCCAAAATATGCATCTTAAAATCACAAGTCTTTTCTAAAAATTTCGGCAGAATTTCCTTTGTAAAAATTGACCCCAAATGGGTACAAAACCTGATAAAGCATATATAATGAATAAAGACATCCCCAAGCGGGAGCTAGCTCTTCGTCAATCGACGGTCACAACCACGCAAGCAATATAATATACAACGCCGAAGGGCGAGGATCACAACAGAAAAGGAAACTCAAAACAGTATGAAATCCATAGAAATATAACGCGCGACTCTAAGGTCGAATGAATAAACAACACTGGTCTCTATCTGAAATAAATACATGTTTGGTTGATGGAACTTCTAGATACAACTGAATAATAATATACAAAATATACTGATGGTCGCGATGCATATCACGACCCGAAAGTACGGAACATGACCGGCACTTAGGCTACGAACATCTCAAGGCGTACGTGCTCTAAGTAAGCCGACCCCAGAAATCCAAACCAAGAAAAGTAGTGGAGTGAAGGAAAAACCATATGTAAATCAACCAGTTTGCAACATAATATACAACGCCTAAAGGCGAGGATCACAACAGAAAAGGGAACTCAACAGCATAAAACCCAGAGAAATATAACGCGCGACTCTAAGGTCGAAAGAATAAACATCACTGGTCTCTATCTCAAATAAGTATATGTTTGGTTGATGGAACTTCTAGATACAACTGAAATATAATATGCAAAGTATAATGATGGGTATGATACAAATAACCCACCTACTAGCAAGTCACCTGAAGAAGCTGTGCCCGCAAAGCCGTAATGGAACCCGTACGACAAAACCTGCAAGAAACTGGGGCATAACGGGGGTGAGTTGCCAACTCGTGAATAGAAAATATCTACGAACAGAAAATCGTATGTATGACGCAATCCTAGGTCATACGATCATAATATATAACCATCAATTATATAACCAGCATTCTATAACCATGACTAGAGTAACTATCCAACCCAAATGTAATCCCATATACCCGTGCCAATGTCAATGCCTCAGGTAGCAATGTATCATGTGAATGATGTATGAATGCATAAAAAGTATGATCAATGTAATCAAAGTCTGTATGTGATCAATGTCTGTATATAGGTGGATCCCGTCCATGTGTCACCCAATGACGATAAGCATCATGCATGTACATGTGAGGATATAGTCAACATCATGGAAAACATCATGAAACCTGTGCCCAACATCGGCACAAAACATAGCCTCAATCTCAATACCTCAATGCCTCTGATAAGTCTCATTATCTAGGGCGCCGTCAATCCAGACCGGCCCCTACCATCAATTTCAAGACCACGACGGTATCCTCCGGATATCCGACGCGTCGGGTAAAATCACCGGTCGGTAGTGCTCCCCTGCCAGGCTCAACGCTATCTCCTGCGATCTTCTTGTCCCGGGGTACCGCACCGGGCCCACCATGTACCCGCAATCGGCCTCATCCGCCTCCTCGAATCGGGTTTCACATGTCGCTCTCAGCACCGAGAAAACACATGGTGGACGCACTGAAATATCATATCAGGGGTAACCGGGTTTTTACAACAATTACATAATCTCTTTGAAATACCCACGGTTCCCAAATCCAGAAATATCATAGAACAATATATCTCAATGCGCATAATAAGAAAACATGATGTATGTGACATATCAATGCAGTGCAAGTATAACAGTATATCATGCAACATGGAATAATAGTACGCACATACAAGGGTCATATCCTGCAACAATAATACTACTGTGTAGTGACATGGCAATTACCGATGAAGATGTGTGTGAACTGGCAAGTAAGTGTACGTTGTACATACGCATCATCGGTAATGGTGCCGGTGTCCTAACAGCATAATGTCAACAATAGAATATGAATCACAATAAGTATACGATGCAGAGCAACAATAATAATGTGCGGAGCTGAAAACCAAACACAATGTAGCTAAACTGCATCTAATGCCATAAGAGTCATATAGCTACACCACTATAAGGCTGAGCTAAATCTAACAGTAGGTAAGGGAAACCGCCTAACCTCTGAGTCGATACATATATATACATATAGTCGGTGATCCCGCCTCGATAATATCACATCCGATACCATATTGCTA
Source organism: Agapanthus africanus (assembly GCA_030015575.1). NCBI lineage: Eukaryota > Viridiplantae > Streptophyta > Magnoliopsida > Asparagales > Amaryllidaceae > Agapanthus > Agapanthus africanus. The sequence goes on along the minus strand of CM057340.1, from coordinate 161,788,518 downwards.
TAATCGGTTATTCCTAAGTCAAGAGTGCAGATCAAACATCAAATTACAGCTCGTATGTAAATCCGTCGTACGGCATCCCCAAATCTGGGTACGGGTCAAAATCATATTCATTATATTACTCATCTGGTATCCTCTTATAAAGATCATCATCTGGGGTACTGACCTACGTCTAGTACAATGCTAATATCATCACTATAGTCATGACCTGACTACTGATCGACAGTCTCGTATAAATCGATATCATCATTATAAATCGTCAATATAAACATAATCCAGTTTCCGATTGACAGCCTCTAGCAAAACGACATCATCAGCACATATCATCTCAAGGAGTAAACAACGCCCAAGGTGGCCTATCATAAATATCTTGTCATCTCATATCATATCATATCCTATCTCGCATCATAATCACATGTCGATCATTTTATATATATTACTATTCCTATGGCATTATCATCCAAGACCCTCTATCATATCAGGACGTATATCAAGTACGAATCCTGCCAATCACCGATATCATAATCTCAGATCAACTCTCATTGACTCATCTCAAACCCAAGTATCATCCTCAAATCCGTATGTGAACACATAATCCCATACCCACGTGAACACATATCTATAAGAATCCCATAACCACATATGTAATAAAGATGTATGCAAGTATGTATGTGTGAATATGTATGTGTAGTGCACCCACTACCCTAGGGTTCGTAACCTTTCACCAATCCAACACACCAATATCCATTTTAACATTATTATTGATCCCAAATAACATATATTAATGTAAGTGTGTATACGCATCCGTATACATCACGACGAATTGCGGGGGTGCTATACGCCATCCACCCGACTTCTCCCCGTAGATATAAATCTACTCACCTTTCTTTATGCGTGCCGGTACTGATGTCGCCATTTGCATCTCCAACGTCTCGATGCCACGTGGGGTACCTACAAGGATATCACACGCTAAAACACATGAAAACCATGTCGGAAACCAAAATGGTGCGCGCTATGCTCATAGGTAAAAACCTGTAGCCTTGCATGCAAACACAGCCAATATCCCTCTGCCGTCGGCGTTCAAACGCCACCCGACAGAAACGAATTATCGAATACCAAAATCCATACGAAAACAAGTCGTAAATCATGCGCCAACTCAAGAAAATCAACCCAGATTCTACCCTAACTGGAATCAGTCGAAACTAGACATACCCAGGATCAAGTTTACATGAAGTAGAGCCGTGCACGCAAAACGAGGCAGTTTCACCCTGGTCTGGCCGCAAATTGCGGCCAGAAGGGATATATCTGTGGCCAGGAATTTGAGGTGGGGGCTTTTGTGGGATGGTTCCAGGGTGCCTGCACAGCTTACTGCCAAGTCAATTTTATTTTAGGATTCCCGGGGTGAAAGCAGATCTCAGAAAGGTCAAAAAGTCGACAAAATCACTAAAATACGCCAAGTCGAAACTTTCAGGTAACTAACTGGAAATCTGGAGCAATCTTGGTAGCAATGGTCTCAAATACACCTAATAAGGTTATACTAACGATCAAAACCAACCCTTGGTCAAGTCTCACTCAAATTTGCCTAAACTAGCACTAATCCACATAATAACACTAAGTTTCAGTTAAACAACTATAACTTTGCAAGTTAGGGGTTGGGTTGTGAGATTATACCTCAAGGGATCTTAGATGAAGGAGAAGGGAAGAAGGAAGAACTGTGCTGCATGCTGAGTTGCTCCTTTGTGGCTCTTGTTACAGTTGTAGCTGCTACTGCTGCTGTTTTATTCACTGCTGATGCAGTATGTGTTTTTTAACAGCAGCTGTTGCTGTTGCAGAGGTTCTTTGTTATGGTTAGTGTTGTTTTGGTGGAGTTGGTGTTTTTGATAGTGTAGAGGCTGTTCTTTCTGCTGTTGCGGCTGATGTATTTGTGGCTGAAGTGTTGGGCTGATGCTTTTGTTGCTGATGTTTGAGCAGCAACAGATGTAGGGGTGGCTGATGGGTGTCATCAGCTGATGTGTTGATATGGGGGCTGATGTAGCTGCTGATGTGAGTGTGTAGGTATGGGGCTAAGGTGTTAGGGGCTGCTGATACAGCTGCTGCTGAGTTGCTGATGTTACTGTTGCATATAGCAGCAGCTAGCAGCTGATGTGATAAAAAATTGGGCTGAGGTTGTTGCTGATGATATTTGATATGGGCTGATGGTGTTGCAGCTGATGTTGGTGAGTGTATGTGAGTGAGAGGGATATATGTGAGAGAGATAAGCAAAAAGGCTTAAAGTGAAGTGAGGTTAACTCCAATCATCTTCACTCAACATTAAATGCAAGTCATGGCACAACCATCATGCCTCATGTTAGTTATATGTATGCCCTAGAGGCCATTACTGTACATAGGATGTATATTGTAGTGGATGCTGGGACATATATAGGGAGGACTTTCTTGCTCGACATGATAGTATGCTATCTGGTTGCTCTTTATCTTAACGTGTACACTGATTGTCTCTCTGTTACATGTTGGTAAAGCCCTTAGGATATGTACTTGACTACCTGGACTATGATGCGGATCATACTAGTGGGGTCATGGTAGTGCACAAGTACATCCTTCAAGGTCCCTAGTCGTGGGTGTATCGAGACGGGGCATCGATATACCAGAGTAGACTAGCGTATACCTTCTCGACCCATACAGATGGGCGATGGATGATCCCATATCCATTGGTGTTTGACATCAGAGATGATATACGGGTGCTCAGTGGAGACTGGGTACACTGGACGGACTCGCCGAGAACTCCCAGATGGTATTATACCTCACGTCAGATGGCAGTTCTCTGGTGACACTGGTACAGGTTAGTCTGTAGACCCGAGATCGTCATAGAGTCTTGTGTGATTCCTAATGTGCTTTGATTTCCACCTTACCACGTCCAAGAGGGCATGCAAAACGGTGGCTTTCGGGTACAGTCCCGAATCCCATGGAGGCAATGAGCGATAGGAGGGTTTCGTCTCTCCCGGTATAGGGAGTTGAAGTTGCGCTGTGTTCGATTGGCTATAACCGGAAATCCCTGGCCAGGGTTGCTGAGATTTACTGGTAAGTGTTACCAGTAATTTCTCGAACTGTTATAGACCTCATATCGACACGACTTATCGAGCTACTGGGGTCTGACGTTTATCACCCCTAGGCGAGATATGCGACATATCAGACGAACAGACCGGACTGTACGGTATGTGTTACTGGTTGGATTCACAGGAGTGTGAGCGGGCTTGCTCGTTGATCTTCTGATCGCTTAATACCCGGGTGGCCGTTACGTTTAGCAGACCGCTTGCGGCTTGTGGGTGTTTGATATGATCATCACCTGCTGCCGGCGTATTGACGAGTCTTTAGAGTCCTACACAGAGGTTTCCTGGCTCAAGCGAAATGAAATAGGAGCGCATATGAGATATGTGCGGGACCGAGAATAATACCAGTATGTGATACTGTATTCTATTCTCGCGATTTGTATCATTGGACGGTTATATGAGATATAGCCGGGTTACCGAATCAAGTGTTGATTTGATACATTGATACACTAAATATTAGTCGGTTATATGCAGTATGAACGGGTCATTAAATCAAGCGTTGATTTAATGATTTAATGCATAATTATATATTTGATATATTACTTTGCATTAACTAGTATTGGTTCACTTAAGATGGATTTTCTCACTTGATGTGCACATTATATATATATGATATAGTTTTGTGCACTAGTTTGTATCATATTTGATGATACATGCAAACTTGGTTGTGTGTATGCTTTAATCTATGATTAGATTAATGGTTAGGGTTTCATTTACTCATTTATTTACTTTATTCTTTTTGGTAAAAGAAAATAAAATGGTGGCTTTTTGTTTTACACTTGAAGCTTCTTGAAGCTTTGAGAAGCTTTGACCATTTTTGTTTCTTTTGCTTAACCTAACCATTCACCTAACCCTAGTTGATTCTCTACACTCAACCATGGTTGCTAATATGATAAGAATCACTTTATTTTCGATTATTCATTATTCTTATCATATTCTTTTTCTTCTTCTTCTTCTTCAAGAAGAAGATACCTTACTAGCTTTAATGGTGCTATGAGGAAAGGAGTGAGAAATCCAAATCCAAAGTGAACCCACTTCCTATTTCTTCATCCTCTACCACTTGCCAAGTAGTATAGGGTGTTTTCTTCACAAGTTTCATGACTTGGTGATGTTGGAGCTTGATCTTGTGTTGCCTCGACGTAGATCATCTTCGGCAACGAAATCGACGACCTAGCCCGATCATTTCTTCGACGAAACCATCGCTAGAGTTCGGGATCCGATGATCGCAGCGGAGGGACATCACCACGGAGCTAAGGAAGTGGAGGACCGGATCTACGAAGGTTGTAGTCTCTTTCACTTAGTAGTAAAGTTGTTTACTAGCTTGTAGTTTCGCCTATTCTCTAGTTAACGATCTAGTTTAGGGTTTCTCGGCACCGGAAAATTTTGAATTTGGCATGGTTGAAGCCTTGTGAGATCTCTTGAGTGTGCCTAGGAACCCTACAGTGGTATTAGAGCCTAGCTAGAGCATTAGGCGATGCGTTAACGAAGTTAAAACCCCGATCGAACCCAAATACGACAAAATACACCCCTCTCTGGTCATTTTTTAAAATCTGTGATTTTTCAGAATTAAAAATACCTGAAAAATTCAGCAGCGAAAAATAAGAATTATGGTGAAAAACGAGCCTCCAATTCCTCAAGATGGCCGCGGAACCGCGGCGATTACCCACCTTTAGCGGCGATTTCGCGGCAGGTTAAAGGTATTAGGGACGGATTTTTGCACCGTAATTCTTGTCTCGTGGTTACTATTTTATGGGTATTTTTAATCTGACTCAAGTGTTGAGCATTCTGGGGTTTATTTTGTAATCGTCGATTCGATCGGGAATTTTAAATTCGTTACTGTTTTTCCGGATATTTTAGAACATGTTAAAAAGTTTGACCGGATATAAATACCCATTTTTTCCCCTGTCGGGAAATTTCCAAGTGTTGGATCTTTCCGTAGTTTAAGAACGTTCGAAGTAGTGCAAGTAACGCGATGGACCCTCTAGAAGACAACAAACCTTAACTCGATTATGTGACCGTCTTGAACTGCCCTTTGAATCTTAGGGTTTGGGGCAATACGGCGTGCCACATGTGAGGCGTTGGCTTGACCCTTCTACGGCTGGACCGTTGGTACTGTGGCATGAAGTGAATGTTTTAAAACTTATTTCAAGTGTTGAGCTGTTTTGGGAAAACATGGGTGTTTGATTGTACGATCGGAAAGTTTAACATTTTCTATTTATCTGGAATGTGATACAATATTTGGAATTCACAAGTAGTTATGAGATAACTAGTATGAATGTTATAAACATAGCACTTTAGTCTCACTTGATCGGTTGCCACGGAATTTTGATGCGATCAAAAGTCCGTCGCAATCACGTAGAGTACGCGGATACTCGCCGGTAAACTTAATAGACAGCTACACCCTATAGCCCCGACCAAGTGACTGCAGGAGAACCCCATCGCCGAAAGCATCCGTTCGGGTGCTCACGGTAGCAGTGTTCCGCCTTGGTGCACTTCGTCGACGGTATCGGGGGTGCGGCCGTCTACTAAAGTTTGCGACAAGCATTCGATCAGTATGTCGGGAATCCTGTTGAATTTCCCGACTTGATATTGAAAAGTGTTTTCAATAATGAGACTAAAATGCGGGGTTTATAATTGTTAGGCATGCGATGTCTAAGGAATTCATTTGGTTAGGCATGCGATATATAAAGAGGTTGCGGATTCCAACTGTTGTAGTTTTACACTTTCTTTTCTATGACCGTAAGTGTAATATGTGATATCGCCGGTTTCGTTGCTATATGTCAACGACAATTGGGATACGCATGTTTACTTACGTTGATGACATGTGATGTTATGTGTTGCTGGATATGTTATATTGGATCGTCGTGTTTGAATAGCCGGGGGTTTTTTATGTGAGATGAGTGTTTTTCATTTTCATTCATGTAAAAACTTGTATGTAATATTCTTTTATTTGGGCACTTCCAGGTTGCGGAAGATGTCACCCTTTGTATATTATTTACTTTTCCGCACTAGGATAGACCCAAGGAGGAGGGCACAAGTAACCGGGTTCTGGAGTCCAGTGGGAGACCAACTCGAGGAGTCGAGTCCGGGTTTCCTAACTCTAGAATTGGTAGGGTTGCTTGCCACTCTCATAGGGGTCTAGGGGTGTGGGTTTGGCTATTCATCGCGACCGTGGAATCCGTGTTTTATACTGGCTCGTATTGAAAACACGGACATCCTAGTATATCCAATATTTCATATGTTTCTTTTGCTGCGATATCTGTGATGTGATCATTTGATATGTTGTGATAGATACTATATATAGTATATTTGATATATTATATAGACGTTACTTATGTTTTACACCCGCGCTAGCCCTGCCCCGCTCTGTCGTTAGTTACCTAACCTAACGGTGCACGAGGGGACATCGAGGCGAATGCTGATGGCATAAGTGTACGTCGTATTTATCTGTGTTGTTTAGGTGGACTTAAATGATGGGATTTAATTAATGTGATTAATGAAATAAAAGAAACCTAAAGATGTTGTGGAATCGAATTTTCAAAAACAGGTAGCTACAGTTCTTGCTTTGCATCGCGGTGTTCCTTGTAGAACATCCTGCACCTTATTCGATAAGGAAATGACCGAGATCCCTTCACCGGGAGTGACTCCTTTAGCAATAACTGGCAGATGCTACAACCCTCGGTTTGTCTTTTGATTGCTTCTATAGTTTTTGCTTTGCACAGCGGTATATATGATATATCCTGCACCTTATTCGATGAGGAAAGGGCCGACGATCCCTTCACCGGGAGTGACCCCTTTAGCAAAACTAGAAAAGCCTCAAAAACACTCCATTTTAAAATCATTTGATTCTACAACGATATCAAGTTCATTACGTAATAGATTTTCAGAAAAACCTGTCGTAGCCCTCCGTCATTTCAGATAAGTACTATTTAGTATTCCTGCTGCGGTTGTTTGGCATGCGTCAAGGCGTAGTGTACGGTAGCTAACTAGTGCTTATCTGCTAGCATACGATGCGATTGGATTAGGGTATTCGTACGGCGTTGTTTGGCATGCGTCAAGGGTCGTGCGGGTGGGTTTAATTCAATCAAGAAATGTACGGGTTGAACTTGACTAGCGGACTATGGGTTGTTTGGCATGCGTCAAGGTCATAGCACGCTAAGGGCAAAATATTATCGGGAATTTCAAGTGTTGAAATTTGCAATGAGATTGCATACCTTCTATGAAATAGTTGGATCCCGATACCCGCTGCGAGTAATTGTTACTCCTGGGATAGTTTTACACATTACAATTAGCCGATTAAGTAGGTGTCTAGAAAGGTGTTAACGAGGTTACGCCTCTGGGAAAACGAGGTTTACATTAATTAGGTTCGTGCGAAAGCACGAGGGACCTCCCTCAAAGTACCGACACTGGCCTGGCTGAAAGATTGGCGAACTTGTAGCGTGCAATTAATCCCGGCTAGTCTTTCCTTTTAGGGTTTGAATGAATATTTGATAAAAACAGTGGGAGCCATCCTGATTAGATAAAATAATAACCAATCTGATCTTGCAAGAGCATACGATGAGTGTTTTCTTCTCTCTCTCTCCAGGTAGCGAACATATCACGCCTTAATCAAGATAATAATACGGATGTTTTGACCGAACCCGCTTGTTATACTGAGCTCGGGAACGTTGGTCCCGCTCCAACTTATAATTTTTATAAGACAGAGCAGGAAATAGGGGATTACCAGAATTCCCGTGCCGCCCAAGCGAAGAGAGTGCATGCTGATGCATCATCTTCGGGTGTGTTCATTACAAAGAACTGTTTCTCAGTATCCTCTACGTCCTGGGTATTAGATACCGGATCAGGATCCCGCAAATGTAATCCGTTACATGGGCTACAGAAAGGTAGAGAACTGAGAACGGGTGATAAGTTTCATGAGACAGAAAATGGGGCAAGTGTTGCAGCCAAGTTTGTTGGTCACTGTCACCCTGTATTACCAGTACATTAATTCTGAACAAATGCTATTAGATACCGAACCTGATATACAAAATCATATCAGTCTCTTTATTAGTAAAGAAAGGATATAATTTTGTTTTGTTGGATAATGTTTTGAACATTTCCTATATCAAAAGTTGATCGGTTCAGGCACGTTATCTAAAAGCATTGATGTTCTAAATCAAACTACAGTTCTTAGTATACGGAACACACATAAGAGGAAGAGTTCAGAAATGAACGGATCCTTCTTGAGGTATTGTAGACTAGGTCATATCAATGCGACCCGACTAGCTAAGTTATATATAGATGCATATTTAAACTAGTTTGAATTTACATCTTGTGAAACTTGCCAGTCATGTCACAGAGATAAGATGACCATAGCTCTGTTTATTGGAAACAGAGAAAGAGTTAGTTAACTCTTGGGATGATACATGTTGATGTATGTAAGTCCCCTGTCTACACATACCAAGACCGGTTCTTTATATTTCATTACATTCTCTGATAATCTCTCAAGATTCAGACATATGTTCCTGTTGAAACACAAGTCCGAAGCTTTTGAGATATTCACAGAATATAAGTTAGAAATAGAGAACCAAAACGGGTATAAGTATTATGTCCTTTGATGTGATCAAGGAGGAGAGTACTTGAGCACGAAAATCCTGGATTATTCTAAAGGAGAATGAGATTCTCTCTCAGCATTACTCCTCCGTATACACCATAGCATGATGGTATATCGGGGCAGAGCAATAGCACCCTATGTGATATGGTGTGCTCTATGATGAGTACTACTGAGTTTCCTATTTTTCTTTTGGGAGTTATGCACTTGAGAAACTGCATACCTATTGAATTAGGTTCGAATCAGATCACAGCCTACCACTCCATATGAGATATGGTATGGGAAGAGCCCATGTCTTAAGCTAGTTAAGATTTGGGGTTGACCGGCCTATGTCTAAATGCAAAATCCGGACAAGCTCGAGGCCAGGTCTGTTATGTAGAACTGGAAAGGTTCCAGCTATACAAACTACAGCAGATGATTTGATAGAACCAAAGGATTCAATAGTAACCAACGAACCTCAGCCTCTCCGCCGATCTAGTAGGGTGCCTCACCCACCTGAGAGATACTTCGGTTTCTCTATGACAGTGGGAGCGTGGATTGCATCATGAGATGATGACCCAACTAGTTTCGAGCTGGCCATCAGGAGTGGGACTCTGTAAGAATGGCTGGATGCTTAGCGATTTGAAATGGAATCCTTAAACACAAACAAAGTATGGACTTTAGTTGCTTTATCTGAAGGGTTAAATCCCCATCAGGAGTAAGTATATGTTGAGAAGATTACTTGGTGTAGATGGAAAAGTTGAGACTTTCAAAGCTAGACTTGTTAAAGGTTTTCATCATCGACCAGGCGGGGATAATGATGAAACCTTTTCCAGTGCCTATGTTTTAGTCCATCCGGATCCTACTTGCCACGGCTACATACCATGACTATGATATCTGGCGGTTGGCTGTCATGACTGCTCTTCTAAATGATATTTTAGAAGAGAGAGTATAAGTACACAGTCAGAGGGCTTCATAAACAGTGGGAGCAGCGGAAACGTGTAAAAGATGCTTTATAGGATAAAGCAGGCATCGCGGAGTTGGAACATCTGTTTTGATGAGATAGTCAAAGAGTTTGACATCATCAAAATGGTAAATGAACCTTATATATACAAAAAGGTAGTAGGGAGTATGGTGGTGATCCTCGTAGAGTACATGGATGACATACTCTTGATGGGGAAGGAGCTTCCTATGCTATGCTCGGTCAATCTCCGCTTATCATAAGGATTCTCCATATAGGATCAAAGTGATACATCCTAAATCCTGAGTTTTGATCTATGAGATAGAAGTAATTGGATGTTAGGATTCTCACTAGTTGTAGTGATATGGTATCAATCGATCCTGGAGAGAATCACTGGAAAGGTTCCAGGGTGATAAGGACGACTGAATGTCAGTCACAGGCATTGTCTTTACCCTCAGTAAAGGGACGGTATGTTGGAAGAGTTCCAAGCTAGATACCGTGGCATACTAGACGATAAAGGCTGGATACATCGCTACTTAAGATGCTACCAAAGAGGCAGTCTGGATATATAATAGTTCATGAGATGAACTTCGTTCCTCCCATTGTATGACAATGGAGTTGTGGCTTATGCCAAGGAACGCCCGTCCCATCAGTGATCCAGACATATTCTTAGGCAGTATCACCTGATCATGGAAATGGTTGATCTCCAGGGGATCGAGGTCAGGAAAGAAGACTCAGAGGACAACACGGCGGATCCACTCACTAAAGGCCTTTTCCCAGAGAGAGACTTTTATGGGATGGTTGAGTATGAGATACTGCAACCACTGCTGCAGATGGCCCTAGTGCAAGTGGGAGATTGTTAGTTATATGTATGCCCTAGAGGCCATTACTATACATAGGATGTATATTGTAGTGGATGCTGGGACATATATAGGAAGGACTTTCTTGCTCGACATGATAGTATGCTATCTGGTTGCTCTTTATCTTAAAGTGTACACTGATTGTCTCTCTGTTACATGTTGGTAAAGCCCTTAGGATGTGTACTTGACTACCTGGACTATGATGCGGATCATACTAGTGGGGACATGTTAGTCCATAAGTACATCCTTCAAGGTCCCTAGTCGTGGGTGTATCGAGACGGGGCATCGATATACCAGAGTAGACTAGCGTATACCTTCTCGACCCATACAGATGGGCGATGGATGATCCCATATCCATTGGTGTTTGACATCAGAGATGATATACGGGTGCTCAGTGGAGACTGGGTATACTGGACGGACTCGCCGAGAACTCCCAGATGATATTATACCTCACGTCAGATGGCAGTTCTCTGGTGACACTGGTACAGGTTAGTCTGTAGACCCGAGATCGTCACAGGAGTGTGAGCGGGCTTGCTCGTTGATCTTCTGATCGCTCAATACCCGGGTGGCCGTTACGTTTAGCAGACTGCTTGCGGCTTATGGGTGTTTGATATGATCATCACCTGCTGCAGGCGTATTGACGAGTCTTTAGAGTCCTACACAGAGGTTTTCTGGCTCAAGAGAAACGAAATAGGAGCGCATATGAGATATGTGCGGGACCGAGAATAATACCAGTATGTGATATTGTATTCTATTCTCGCGATTTGTATCATTGGACGGTTATATGAGATATAGCCGGGTTACCGAATCAAGTGTTGATTCGATACATTGATACACTAAATATTAGTCGGTTATATGCAGTATGACCGGATCATTAAATCAAGCGTTGATTTAATGATTTAATGCATAATTATATATTTGATATATTACTTTGCATTAACTAGTATTGGTTCACTTAAGATGGATTTTCTCACTTGATGTGCACATTATATATATATGATATAGTTTTGTGCACTAGTTTGTATCATATTTGATGATACATGCAAACTTGGTTGTGTGTATGCTTTAATCTATGATTAGATTAATGGTTAGGGTTTCATTTACTCATTTATTTACTTTATTCTTTTTGGTAAAAGAAAATAAAATGGTGCCTTTTTGTTTTACACTTGAAGCTTCTTGAAGCTTTGAGAAGTTTTGACCATTTTTGTTTCTTTTGCTTAACCTAACCATTCACCTAACCCTAGTTGATTCTCTACACTCAACCATGGTTGCTAATATGATAAGAATCACTTTATTTTCGATTATTCATTATTCTTATCATATTCTTTTTCTTCTTCTTCTTCTTCAAGAAGAAAGATACCTTACTAGCTTTAATGGTGCTATGAGGAAAAGAGTGAGAAATCCAAATCCAAAGTGAACCCACTTCCTATTTCTTCATCCTCTACCACTTGCCAAGTAGTATAGGGTGTTTTCTTCATAAGTTTCATGACTTGGTGAAGTTGGAGCTTGATCTTGTGTTGCCTCGACGTAGATCATCTTCGGCAACGAAGTCGACGACCTAGCCCGATCATTTCTTCGACGAAACCATCGCTAGAGTCCGGGATCCGATGATCGCAGCGGACGGACATCATCACGGAGCTAAGGAAGTGGAGGACCGGATCTACAAAGGTTGTAGTCTCTTTCACTTAGCAGTAAAGTTGTTTACTAGCTTGTAGTTTCGCCTATTCTCTAGTTAACGATCTAGTTTAGGGTTTCTCGGCACCGGAAAATTTTGAATTTGGCATGGTTGATGCCTTGTGAGATCTCTTGAGTGTGCCTAGGAACCCTACACCTCCTCTCTCTCTCTCTAGCCACAAGTCAACCCCAACCTAATTAAACCAAACCACACCCTTAGTTAAAACTAATTAACCTAACCAAATGGGTTAGACCACCATGGTCATCTAAGCATGGTTCATCCCTAAGCCATCATGAGTTCATAACATGAGACAAGTGTGGAAAATGTTATGTGCAAAATTTTGCATAAAAAGCCAAAAATCCAAATAGCGATTTTTGATCGCGATTAACACTAAAGTCGCATATAATTCATCATAAAAACTTTAAATGGCATATTTCCACAAAATAACCTATTATAAAATTTCCAAAAAAATTTCCCGGAATTTTCCCCATTTATCGGTATTTAATTATACCGACTATTAAAATATTCATTAAAAATTAATATTAAATTATGAAAATTCCCAAAAATAATACTTTATTTTTTTGAAATGTTACAATGGAAGTGAAACCACTTACTAGCCAATCACCCGGAAATGGAAGTAGTGCCAGCAAAGCCGTAATGAAACCTGTACAGAAAAACCTGCAAGGAACTGTGGCACAACGGGGGTGAGTTGCCAACTCGTGAATAGAATACATCTACGAGCAGAAATCACATGTATGACGCAATCCTAGGTCATATGATCAATATCTATTCTCAAATATATAACCAGCAGCCTATAGCAATGGCTAGGGTATACCTCTAAACAACAGTGATACCAAGTGCTCGTGTCAGTGCCTCAGATAGCAATATATCATATGGATGATGTATGAATGCATGAAAATATAATACATGTACTGATGAAACTGCTTTCATAACTTAGTGAGATTACAGTATTTTTAAAGCGAGGTATCATAAATGAAATCAGTATAAACAGTGTCTAGTATCGACACAAAATATAAATCCCAATATCTCAATATCTTAGGCTCTGGCTATCCGGACTGGCCTGGATCATCAAATCTCAGTACCAAAATATCTCAAAATCTCAATCTCACTATCTAGGGCGCCGTCGGTCCAGACCGGCCCCTACCATCAATCTCAAGACCACGACGGTATCCTCCGGATATCCGTCGCGTCGGGTAAAATCACCGGTCGATAGTGCTCCCCTGTCAGGCTCATCGTCTACTAGTCGAACTTCTTGCCCCAGGATACCTTACCGGGCCCACCATGTATCCGTAACGGTTCATCCAACTCCTCGAATCGGGTCTCGAAATCCATCAGCAAACTCATGGTGGACGACTCATACATCATGGGAAAACCACACTTTTCATTTAAAAAGAGAGAGAGAAAAGAAATATATAAATGTTTTTGCGGTTTTCCTCCAAATCTAGGAAATCTAATGAAAATCCGAATCCAAATCCTCAATAGCATGTAAACAGTGAATATAGGCATAAAATCCATGAATGCGGCATAATAGTGAATAATAACATGCATGAAGCAGCAAGTAATAACTACAATGTCTAAACTAGCATATAAGGCAAGTACACTAATATCATGTCTAAACTATTAGCTAACAAACTATGTCAATGCAATAGTATTTTCTAAGTGTATGTGACATGGTAATTACCGATGAAGATGTGTGTGAGCCGGCAAGTAAGTGTACGTGGTACATACGCATCATCGGTAATGGTGCTGGTGTCCTAACAGCATGATATCAACAATGGAATATGAAATAACAAAATAAGTATGCGATGCGGAGCGAACATCAATAATGTGCGGGAGATGAATACTAAACACAACGATAACTAATATGGTCTAACAACTACAATAAACTATAGGGCTAAGCTAACAGGCTAACTGAAGGTAAGGAAACCGCCTAACATCTGAGTCGATACATATATATATATATATATATATATATATATATATATATTAGTCGGTGATCCCGCCTCAATAATATCATATCCGATACCATATCCGTAATCAGACATTCTCAAGTCAAGAGTGCGGATCAAACATCAATATATAGTTCGTACGTAAATCCGTCGTACGGCATCCCAAATCTGGGTACGGGTCAATATCACATTCATCATATTATTCATCTGGTATCCTCTTAATCAAAGATCATAATCCGGGTACTGATCTATGTCTAGTACAATACTAATATCATCAATATAATCATGATCTGACTACTGATCGACAGTCTCGTACAAACCGATATCATCAGCACATATCATCATAAAGAAGTATACATCGCCCAATGCAACCCATTATAGCTATCTTAACATATCTTATCTCATGTCTCGATCATAAGTCAACTATTCTATGTGTATCACCATTCACATGGTATCGTCGTCCAAAGATCCGCTATAACATCATGACGTATCTCAAATACGAAATCTGTCATATCACCGATCTCACGGTTTCAATCAAATATCATCGACTCACCTCAAATCCTAAATTCTATCCTCAAATCCAGTATATGAACACATAGTCCCATACCCATGTGAACACATAAATATATATTCCCATATACGCACATATGAAAGAAGAATGTATGCAAGTATGGGTGTGTGTGTATGTGTGGTGCAACCACTACTCTAGGGTTTGCAACACTAAACCAATCCAAACACACCTAGAATCCATCTTTATCATCAATAATCTCAAACAATATATAATCAATATATGTATGTATACGTATTCGTATACATCACCACGAACTGCGGGGGTGCTATACGCCATCCACCCGACTTCTCCCCGTAGATATAAATCTACTCACCTTGCTTCTTGTGTGCCGATGCAGGTGTCGCCATCTTCATCTTCAACGCCTCGACGTCACGTGGGGTACCTATAAGGATATCACAAATGTTAAAGCACATGAAAATCACATCGGAAACCAAAACGGCATACGCTGCGCCTATAGGTAAAAACCTATAGTCTCGCATGCAAACACGATCAATAACCCTTTGCCGTTGACGTTCAAACGCCACCCGACAGAAATGAATCACCAAACACCAAAATCCATTCTAAAACAAGTCGTAAACAACGCGCCAACACAAGAAAACTACCCCAGATTCTACCCTAGATGGAATCAGTCAAAATTGCACATGCCAAGGGTCAAGTTTACTTGAAATATGGCCCAGAAACAAAAACGTGGGGGTTCCAACCTGCTCTGGCCGCAATTTGCGGGCAGAAGGGATAAATTGGCGGCCTGAAGAAGGAATTAGGGGCTAGGTCTTTGGGTGGTGGTTCCTAGGTGCTTACACATCTCACTGTCTACCCAGAATTATTTTCAGGTGGCTCAGGTGATAGCAGATTTCTAAAAACACTCGCAGAATTACAGTTTTTCCCGATATCGTTTCTCTAAATCCGTATTCTGGGTTTTACTCTCAGGTCTGGTCCAATGTAACATCACTAACAGGATTTCAAGATCACTGCAAGCCTCAATTCACCTTTGATTTCAAATCAAACCCTAAACCCTAACTTGAATTTCCCAAAGTTCATCAAAACACACAATATCGACATGAAACAAGTATGGATGCACACGAAATCGAAATATTACTCTAAGGGTGCAGAATTTACCTCCTTTGGCAACTCAAGAATTTTCTTGAGTTGCTCAAATTCCTAAAAATCCATCCTTTCTTGGTCCATGGTGTTCCTCTCGAGCTTATGAACAAGTTTTGTGAAGTGGGAATAGGGTTTTGGGGTTGGATCCATGGTGTTTTGGGGGATGGAAGATGGAGGAAGAAGAGGGAGGAGCAGGAGCAGCAGCAGCCCAAGAGGTAGAGGGAGAGAGAAATGAGATGATGAAATGATGGGGATGGCTCAAAACAAAAGGGTTGACCCACACCTTTCTCTCTCTTCATCATTCTTACCTTTTTCTTTTCTTTTCCTTTTTCCTTTATTTCCTTCTCCTCACAATGGTGACCCTAGGCAACCATACACCCACAACATGTAAGAAAATGTGATAAGTGTGGAAAAATGATATGTGCATGTTTTGCACAAAAAAAGCTTAAAAACCGATTAGCGATTTTTAATCACGATTAACACTAAATTAGCATATAACTAATCATAAAAACTTTTAAAAAATGGCAAAACTCCATAAAATACCCTATTTTAGAATTTTCCATAAATTTTCCCCATTTATCGGTATTTAATTATACCGAAATATTAAAATATTCATTAAAAATTAATATTAAATTATAAAAATTCCTAAAAATAATTTTTTTTTTAAATGTTACAATCTTCCCCCCTTAAAGAAATTCGGTCCCCGAATTTAAATTAAAACCCCCAATTTCTAAAACATTTCAATAAAATGTCCAAGTCGTCGGGGCTCCGAAATCATCAATACATAAAACACATCATAGCGCAATGCATGCGCCTGAGTAGTGAGCAGATAACTCAAAATCGAAACTCCGTCAAGCGTCCCGCAATCATTAGAGTCATGGTAAAGACACGAATGCCAAATCCAAAGCAAAACCAATATGATATAAATCAGAACTATACATGTAACTATCAAACCTATACATGTAAATATCTGAAGGAAATGCATGCCAAATCTTTTAAAGTCGCTGTGCAATGCGCATAACACTGCACAGTGGCGGACGTCTATCGTATGAAAATAACCATATACATATATACCTTTTGTTTAATGTGTACGTTCCGCCGTTTTGGAAACAATTTAGAAGGGTTTCCTTGTTTTAAACGTTTCGTGTCACATCAGACACGTAGGTAAATACCGAGACTATTGCTCTCTTTTTGGAAATCCCTTTGAAATCTATCAATGGATGCAAAATATATCCTGGTACTGTCATCTGACTAGTCCTGCTCAGTACGAAAACAATAATAAACATCATAAAAACGTACTGCTCCATAAGAATCAATCCCAAAATGTGCATATATATACTATGTGCGTCTGGTGCGCACGGAAATCAAAATCCATAGATGTGCCATACATGCGCACAGAAACAACATCTAGGTGCAACGGGTGTGTACGAAGCATCTGTCATAGGCAACGTGTGTGCCTGACAGTACAATCAGGTGATCTGACATGCACGAAGAATCTCGATTTAGTGCATCTGGTGTGCACCAAAATCGTATCTCATAACATGCGCCCAACATGCATGCAAACCCAAATCAGGTGCATCCATCCTGCACGAAGTCATGAAATCCAATATCAAGCGCTGAACATGCGCAAAAATCCAATCAGGTTCACGAGGTGCACAAAATAAATATCGAACATCACAATCGAAATCGAAGTCCAGTGCAACTAAGTGCACAAAATACGAATCACTGCACTGCAAGCATATGTGAACTATACCGAGTGCAAAAACCAAATCGTGTGCGTACATATGCACAAAATCAACTCAGCTGTATGAAACCCATAAAATCAAAAAGATGAGAAACCAAGGCACGAAAACCATATCAAGTGCAACAACTGTGCAGAATCGTAAATACTCAGTAGGTGCAACCATGATGCATGAAAACAAATATCATGAAAATCAATCATCAATATCAATCATGCGAATAGATCGTCCAAAATACCTAAATCAAGTATGGCGGAATAGTCCCGCTCAAGCACATCCTCCAAGAATCTCTGGCCAACTGTCGTGGTCACTCATAGCATGTCTCGTCGACAACCCTGAAATCTGGCCTGCTGGTGTGCGTAACATGACCACTCCTGGGTCCAAGTCTTCTCGTAATTTATTCCAAAAAGGTCCTGTCGAGGTCTCTCCCAAATCTCGTCTCTGCCGAACTGTCCGGAAGTCATCTTCCTTTACTATATATGTTTCTTGTTCCGGAACGGCTGCATACTCATCGCGACTCCTTCTGGAAGGTATATCCAAGTACAATGCCTAGGCATGCGTACCGCATCACTGATGTCGGCAGAGTGGAACGTCATCTTATCCAGATCTTGTACGAACCTCTTACTCCACTTTTCTCAAATGTCGACTGCTTCGGACTCGTCTCGTCGTGGCTGCATGGACCGAGCTCCAACGGCTATCCTCGTATCTGGAGTCTCCTAAGAAATGCATCTCACCACCTAGCATCTGAAGGAAGTCGAACCATTCGATCGATTCGTCAAGACCTCATAATCCCCTAAGAGCTCAACATCTTGGGTACAGTTTAATAGTATCGAGTACGTATTGTTGGATGTATATGCCCTAGAGGCCTTCATTGTATAGGATACTAGGGATATGTGTGTACATAACAGTCTTGCTTAATATGATAGTACGCTATTTGGTTTGTCTTTATCTTAACGTATGATATGTTTTACTTGGTATTTATATATATACGTGTTGATGAAGCCCATAGGGTGTTTTGCCTGACTTCCGGCGTTATGATGGCAGTCATACTAGTGGGAGCTGGATAGTTAATAGGCACATCCTTAGATGTCCCTGGTCGCAGGAGTATCGAGACTATGCATCGATACTCCGGAGTAGACTGGTGTATACATATCTAGACCCCGAGGAGGGGCGATGGATTGGTCCCGCAGCCATTGGTGGAGTGCACCTAAAATTGTATACAGATGCTCATTGGGTGTGAGTACACCGGACAGGACTCGCCGAGAACTGACTGGATGGTATTTATACCTAACGTCAGATAGCAGTTCTCAGGTGACATATGTGAAGATAGTCCGTTGACTTAAAGTTGTCATTTGTCTCGTGTGAGTTCCCACTGTGCTTTGATTTACTACCCTACCACGGTTCAAAGGAGTCGTGCAAACAGGTTTTAGTTGGGCACAGTCCCGAGCCACGTGGAGGCAGTGAGTGACTGTTAGGGATTCGTCTCTCCCGGTATAGGGAGTTGATATCGCACGGTGATCGGTTGGTCATTACCATAAGTCCCTGGCCAGGGCTGATTGAGAATTACTGATAGATTGATCAGTAGACTCTCGGATGGTGATAGAGCCATACTGACACGACTTGTACGGTTATTAGGGGTCTGACGTTCACCACCTCCCTAGACCATACATGCGATACTCTTAGACGAACAGACCGGACTGCACGGATATTGTCACGCACAGGTTCAGTAGGAGTTCGGATGGGTATCCTCACCGGCCTTCTTATCGACATCTACCTGGGGACCGTTACGTACAGCTAGTGCCGCTTGCGGTCTGTGGTTAAACCCACTGCCAGCGTAGTAGTCGAGTCTTTAGAGTCCCACACAGAGTTTTTCCAACTCCAGGCGAAATGATATAGAGGTCGTATGGTTTACGACAAAGGGTTCGGACGCATATGTGTTTTAACGCACGTACGACATTCGGAAAGTTTTTACTAGCCGGCTTTGGTTTAAACCATATTCTAGTATCGGGTTATTGGATTTATACAGTCTAAAGTTTTTCCGTGTTTTCACGGATGCGAAGGGCGTTCTCGTAATTATCCGAGAAGCTTCTAGAAGGAGGGTGACTAAGGAGGTTAAGGTGGCATTTTCATTAATTGCTTTTGTGACTCATTCATATGATTCATCATATCATTAAATGCATCATTAATGCATCATTAATGATCTAATGACTCACATAATGAATCACTCTTCTTGAATAAATGAAGAATGGTGAATAATCATGTAATTGATATTATTTGATAATTTATTATGTTTGATATATTCAAGTGAGAAGCTTTTCTCTTCTCATTATCATCTCCACCTTCTCTCTCCTTCTCCAAACCCTAATCCTACCACTCATGAGTTGAGTACAAGGATTAGTAAAGACTAAACACTCTATAACCTAACTCTGCATCATCTTAGTTACTTTGGTTAGCAACTAGAGAAACAAAGTTACCTCAAGTCTTGAGGTGTAGCTTGGATTAGGGTACTCGGGTGGATCATCTATCACGGATAGGAGACTGAGGAGGACGTAGAGATCACAAAGACGAAGGACTAGAATCATTTGGTATAATCACTTTACATAGTAGTTTAGAACTCTATGCTTGTTGTTAATTATCGTTTAGAAAAGATCTTCGGTCAGTCGATGTACGCTTTAAAACAAGATCGTTTTTCATATTTTCGCCTCCCCGCTACTCGTGGGGTGTTGCACATCGACTTATAGTGGTATCAGAGCCTCACTAAACAATAATTAACTCACTTTCAAAGTCATATGAATTTCGAACGGAAAACAAACCGGAAAATACACCGATATTGCATAGTTTCTGTCGTTTTTAAATGAGATCCAAAATTTTTTCATGGACCTCAAGAATGACCATTAAGAAAATATAAGAACACACAAAAAAAATGGGCTCCTGAATCGGCCAAAAAGCCGCGGAACTGCGGCCGATCCCACCGATCCGCCGCGGATCCACGGCCGAGTTGGGGCCGATTCAGCCCAGTTTTCTTATGTGCATCTTTTATGATATTTTGTATTTTCAGGTATGATTTAATTTTTGCTCAGGTTTCTGATTTGTAGAGAAGTATTGGAGCAAAATTTAATGTGTTTAATCGATTTAAATTATACGATGTTTACTTGTTTGATTAAATCTGTGAACTGTATTATGTGTTCGTAAACCTCCCCTAACTGCTAGTATGTCGGTTGGCAGGGGGTTACACATATCTGTAATGATGTTATTTATAACTGTTTGTATATATAAACTGTATTGGACTGTTGTGATGATTAGCCGGGTTTTGTGATGGGTTATTGTATTAATTCATTCGATGTAATTGTAATAAGTTGTAATATTATTTTGCGGGGCACATCCAGGTTGCGGTTGTAGCCACCGTTGTATTATTTCTTTTTACTATTTTTGCTCCTAGGATAGACCCAAGCTGGGGTGCACAAACTACCGGGTATTTTGAAGTGTTGAGGCAGACCGCTTCACTTCTGGTACTTAGCGGGCAGTTTGCCGTACCCGTGGGGGTCTGGGGTGGGATAAATGGCTATTCATCACAACTGTGTAATCCGTATTTCGTTGTAGGCTCAAAAGAAACGCGGATTGCTTGCAAATCCAATATTGTTTATCTGTGATCTGGAATGCCTATTATTGCGTCTGACGAATGTACAATATCTATATATGATAGCTATTTAGACGTCACTTATGTTTTACACCCGCGCTAGCCCAGCCCCTGCTCTACCGTTAGTTAAGTAACCTAACGAGTGATGACGGGACCCCGTGGCGAATGCGGATGGCATAAGAGGACGTTGTATTTTCGTTGTTATCTGTAATGATAGGTTAAAGATGTGACGCATTATTTTTAATGCAAAGAAAAATAAAACCTAAACTGAATCGTTGGAACAATTTCTAAAAACCACTCGGTTTTCTTGAAAAAACAAAACTTTAAATGCGGAGCTTAAACCACGCCTTTTAATAAAAGCTATCTTAGTTCCTTCGATCAAATCAAGTTCACTACGTTAACGTTTTTTTGCTAAAAAAACCAGCCGTAACCCTCCGTCGTTTCAAATAGACAGCACATCGTATTCATGCTATGCTTGTTGGCCTACGTCAAGGCATAGTGTATGGTAGCAGTGTGTGTGCCTATTTGTTGCATAGATAGATGCATTAGTTTAAGACAGACGTACACCTTGTTGGCCTACGTCAAGGGCTTGTACGATGTACTTAAATTGATCAGGACAACGACGGGTAGAACTTGACTTGCGTCTTATGACTTGTTGGCCTACGTCAAGGTTTATAAGAGCTTAGGGTAAAAATCACATCGGGAGTTTCAAACATAAAGGAAACTTGTAGATTAAGCATACCTTCTGGAGTGTGGTGACTAGAGTGGCTTCCATCTAGTGCATCATACAATGATAGTTGGATCCCGATCCCACTGATGAGTAGGATTACTCACGGGAAACATTCTCACTTAACAATCAATGCTATAAACCAAGTAGGTGTCCAAAAAGGTGTTAGAGGGGCTACGCCTCCAGGAAAAAGAGGTTATTTAATTAAGGAACTTCGCGAAAGCGTTGGAAAACCTCCCTCGAAGTACCAACACCAGCCTGGCTGAAAGGTTAAGCAAGTATTGTGACATGTGATTAAATCCTAACTAGTTCTTCTTTTTGGTTTTGAAGAAGGATTTGAGGAAACAGTAAGAGCTATCCTATTTAGATAAACTAATAACCAATCTAAACTTGCAAGAAGCATATGCTAAGTTTTTTCTTTTCTCTCTCTCTAGCAGCTACCATGACAGGATTAAAACTATTACTTGAGAAAAATATACTGACCGGACAGAACTATAAAGATTGGCTAAGGAACGTCAACATTGCGCTGACTTATGACAAAGTAGCATATGTTACCACCGTTGTTCCTCCCCTTATCCCTGGACCAAATTCCTCAGTTGTGGACAAGGAAGTTCGCAAAACTTGGGATCTGGATTGTGAGCGAGCTAAGTGTATCGTGCTGGTGTCCATGAACAATGAACTCCAGAAACAGCATGAGAGTATGGATGTTGTATCCATCTTTCTCCATTGCAAGGATTTGTATGGGGAGCACTCCCGTATCGCGAGGTATGAGACCTCAAGGAAACTCTTCCAGATGAGGTTAGCTCCAGGATCGCCTGTAGGAGAGCACGTCCTCAAAATGATTAGCATCATCGAGGAACTCGCAAACCTGGGATGCGTGCTAGAGAATGATTTATATATCGACTTGATTTTGCAGTCCCTTCCCCACACCTTCTCTCAGTTCATGCTTAGCTTCAACATGCACGAAATGGAAGCTGATCTTCCGAAGCTCCTCAACATGTTGAGGGTAGCAGAGACCTCCTTAAAAAAGGAGAAGACCCCCGTTCTGTATGTTGGTCAATCATCCTCTTCTAAATCTAAAGCGAAAGCTAAAGGGAAGAAGAAGATGAAAGCCACCAAACCGAAGGGTGGGGTCAAGAAGGTGCAGGGAAAGAACAAGGCAGGAAGGGTGAAAGCGGATATAAATGAATGCTTTTATTGTCACAAGCAAGGGCACTGGAAGAAGGACTGTATGACCTTCAAGGCAAAGAACACGAAGCAAGCGGTTGCTTCTGCTTTAGGTGTGTTCGTAATCGAAAATTGTCTTTCAGTAAACTCTACATCATGGGTACTTGATACCGGTTCTGGTTCTCACATCTGTAATTCATTGCAGGATCTGAGAAATAGTAGAGTACTGGGGGCAGGTGATATGACTCTCCGGATGGGCAATGGAATGCATGTAGATGCTGTTGCAATCGGGTAGTATCACCTAGGGTTGACTAGTGGGCACGTTTTGGTGTTGTACAGCTGTTTTTGTATTCCCAGTATGCTGTGTAATATTATATCAGTATCTTTGTTGTCTAATAAAGGATATAATTTTGCGCTTGAAAGTAATGTCATGAACATTCTCCTAAATCAAGAACTGATTGGGTATGGCACAGTGGAAAACGGCATATACATACTTAATCAACCTCGAATTTTCAATATTCAAAACACACATAAAAGAAAGGCTCCAGATTCAAATCAAGCCTTCTTATGGCATTGTAGACTTAGTCATATAAACGGAACAAGGTTGACTAAGTTACATAAAGATGGATATCTAGATCCGTTTGAATATTCATCTTATGCAACTTGTCAATCATGTATCAAAGGAAAAATGACCAAATCTCCGTTCTCCGGACACGGAGCAAGAGCTACTGAACTCTTGGGACTTGTACACAGTGATGTATGTGGTCCAATGTCTACACATGTGCGAAGCGGTCACACCCACTTCATCACTTTTACTGATGACTTCTCTGTTAGTTATATGTATGCCATAGAGGCCATTACTGTACATTGGATGTATATTGTAGTGGATGCTGGGACATATATAGGGAGGACATTCTTGCTCGACATGATAGTATGCTATCTAGTTAATCTTTGCCTTAACGTGTACATTGATTGTCTCTCTGTTACACGTTGGTAAAGCCCTTAGGATGTGTACTTGACTACCTGGACTATGATGCGGATCATACTAGTGGGGACATGGTAGTCCATAAGTACATCCTTCAAAGTCCCTAGTCGTGGGTGTATCGAGACGGGGCATCGATATACCAGAGTAGACTAGCGTATACCTTCTCGACACATACAGATGGGCGATGGATGATCCCATATCCATTGGTGTTTGACATCGGAGATGATATATGGGTGCTCAGTGGAGACTGGGTACACTGGACGGACTCGCCGAGAACTCCCAGATGGTATTATACCTTACGTCAGATGGCAGTTCTCTGGTGACACTGGTACAGAGTAGTCTGTTGACCCGAGATCGTCATAGAGTCTTGTGTGGTTCCCACTGTGCTTTGATTTCCACCTTACCATGTCCAAGAGGGCGTGAAAAATGGTGGTTTTTGGGTACAGTCCTGAGTCACATGGAGGCAATAAGCGATAGGTGGGGATTCGTCTCTCCCGGTATAGGGAGTTGATGTTGCGCTGTGTTCGATTGGCTATAACCGGAAATCCCTGGCCAGGGTTGCTGAGATTTACCGGTAAGTGTTACCAGTAGTTTCTCGAATTGTTATAGACCTCATATCGACACGACTTATCGAGCTATTGGGGTCTGACGTTTACCACCCCTAGGCGAGATATGCGACATATCAGACGACGAGACCGGACTATACGGTAAGTGTTACTGGTTGGATTCACAGGAGTGTGAGCGGGCTTGCTCGTCGATCTTCTGATCGCTCAATACCCGGGTGGCCGTTACGTTTAGCAGACCGCTTGCGGCTTGTGGGTGTTTGATATGATCATCACCTGCTGCCGGCGTATTGACGAGTCTTTAGAGTCCTACACAGAGGTTTCCTGGCTCAAGCGAAACGAAATAGGAGCGCATATGAGATATGTGCGGGACCAAGAATAATGCGTGTATGTGATACCGTATTCCATTCTCGCGATGAATGTATCGATATGGTTGTATGCGATATAACCTAGTTATCGAATCAAGGATTGATTCGATAAGCCGATGCATTGGATATTAGTCGGTCACATGCGATATGACCGGATCGTTAAATCAAGTGTTGATTTAATGATTTAATGTATAATTATATATTTGATATATTACTTTGCATTAACTAGTATTGGTTCACTTTAAATGGTTATTCTCACTTGTTTGTGCACATTGTATATGTGATATATTTTTGTGCACAAGTTTGTATCATGTTTGATGATGCATGCTTACTTGGGTTTGTGTAAAGATTAAACCATGGTTGTGTAATGGTTAGGGTTTTCATTTTCTTATTCATTTATTTATTCTTTTTGGAAAATGACTAGCATAATGAGAAAATGGTGGCTAACTTTGTTTGATATTGAAGCTTCATGAAGCTTTGACTAAGTCACCATTTTGTCTCATGCTTAACCCTAACCATTCCACTTAACCATGATTCATTCTCTACACTTAACCATGGTTTGAATATGATAAGCATTCATTTTTCTTTTGGATTTAAAAAACTTATCATATTCATTTCTTTCTTCTTCTTCTTCATGAGCAAGAAAGAAAAGCTTTCTACTTCAATGGCAACTTGAGCAAATGAGTGAGAAATCCAATTCTAAAGTGAACCCACTTCCCATTTCTTCATCCTCTACCTCTTGCCAAGTAGTAGAGTGTGTTTTCTTCACAAGTTTCATGACTTGGTGAAGTGAGAGCTTGATCTTGTGATGCCTCGACGTAGATCATCTTCGGCACGAAGCCGACGACCTTGCCCGCCCATTTCTCCGATGAAGCCGACGCTAGAGCCCGGGTTTCGGTTTGGACAGCGAGGGGACTTCATCATGGAGCAGTGGAGGTGGAGGACCAGATCTACAAAGGTTGTATTTCCGTTCACTTAGTTAATTTGTTAACTAGTTGCTCTTTTCGCCTAAATTTCTAGTTAACGATCCGTATTAGGGTTTCTCGGCACCCGTAAAATTTGTAATTGGCATGGTTGATACCTTGTGAGACCTCTTGAGAGTGCCTAGGAACCCTACAGTGGTATCAGAGCCTAGCTAGAGCCTTAGGTGATGCGTAGACGACGTTTGAAACCCGATCGAACCCGTAACCCTAACCCGAAAATGCTCTCTGGAAATTTTCTGAAAATTTAGATTTTTGTGAATTAAAAATTGCTAAAAAATTCAGCAGGGAATACTATGAATTACTGTGAAGCACGTGACATTGACTCGACAGAAGAGACGCGGAACCGCGGCCCCACCCTGCCTTATGCGGCGGTTCCGCGGCCAAAGTGCTGAATCAATGCACTTGGTTTGCACAGTAATTAGTTTCTGGATGTGCTGTATTTTATGGGAATTTTTAAAATTTATTCAAGAGTTGAATTTTCAGGGGTGTATTGGGGTTCGTAGATTTGATCGGATTATCAGATTTTGTCTTTGTGTTTTTCCGGATAATTATTGAATATGTTAAAAAGTTCGACCGGATGTAAATACCCAATCTTTCCCCTGTCGGGAAATTTCCAAGTGTTGGATCTTTCCGTAGTTTAACGACGTTCTAAGTAGTGCAAGTAACGCGATGGTCCCTCTAGAAGACAACAAACTTAACTCGATTAAGTGACCGTCTTGAACTGCCCTTTGAACCTTCGGGTTTGGGGCAGTACGGCGTGCCACATGTGAGGCGTTGGCTTGACCCTTCTACGGCTGGACCGTTGGTACTGAGGCACGAACTGAATGTTTTTAGACTTGTTTCATGTGTTGATCTGTATCGGGAAAACTTGGGTGTTTGAATGTTCGATCGGAAAGTTTAACATTTTCCAATTATCTGGAATGGGATACAATAATTGGAATTCACAAATAGTTATGAGATAACTGAATGAATGTTATAAACATAGCAGTTTAGTCTCACTTGATCGGTTGCCACGGAATTTTGATGCGATCAAAAGTCCATCGCAATCACGTAGCGTACGCGGATACTCGCCGGATAAACTTAATAGATAGCCTCACTCCATAGCCCCGACCAAGTGACTGTAGGAGAACCCCGTCGCCGAAAGCATCCGTTCGGGTGCTCGCGGTAGCGGTGTTCCTCCTTGGTGCACTTCGTCGACGGTGTCGGGGGTGCGGCCGTCTACTGAAGTTTGCGATGAGCATTCGATCAGGTTATCGGGAATCCTGTTGAATTGCCCGACTTGATATTGAAAAGAGTTTTCGATAATGAGACTAAAATGCGGGGTTTATAATTGTTAGGCATGTGATGTCTAAGTATTTCATTTAATTAGGCATGCGATGTCTAAAGATGTTGCGGATTCCAACTGTTGTAGTTTTACACTTTCTTTTCTGTGACCGTAAGTGTAATATGTGATATCGCCGGTTTCGTTGCTATATGTCAACGACAATTGGGATGCGCATATTTACTTACGTTGATGACATGTGATGTTATGAGTTGCTGGATATGTTATATTGGATCGTCGTGTTTGAATAGCCGGGGGGTTTTATGTGAGATGAGTGTTTTTTCTTTTTCATTCATGTAAAAACTTGTATGTAATATTCTTTTATTGGGGCACTTCCAGGTTGCGGAAGTTGTCACCGTTGTTGTATATTATTTACTTTTCCGCACTAGGATAGACCCAAGGAGGGGAGCACAAGTAACCGAGTTCTGGAGTCCAGTGGGAGACCAACTCGAGGAGTCGAGTCCGGGTCTCCTAACTCTAGAATTGGTAGGGTTGCTTGCCGCTCTCGTAGGGGTCTTGGGGTGTGGGTTTGGCTATTCATCACGACCGTGGAATCCGTGTTTTATACTGGCTCGTATTGAAAACACGGACGTCCTAGTATATCCAATATTTCATATGTTTCTTCTGCTGCGATAACTGTGATGTGATCATGTGATGTTCTGTGATAGTTACAGTATATAGTATATATGATATATTATATAGACGTTACTTATGTTTTACACCCGCGCTAGCCCTGCCCCGCTCTGCCGTTAGTTACCTAACCTAACGGTGCACGAGGGGACATCGAGGCGAATGCGGATGGCATAAGTGTACATCGTATTTATCTGTGATGTTTAGGTATTTAAATGATGGGACTTCATTAATGAGATTAATGAAATAAAAGAAACCTAAAGATGTTGTAGAATCGAATTTCAAAATTAAAACAGGTAGCTACAGTTCTTGCTTTGCACAGAGGTATATGTGATATATCCTGCACCTTATTCGATAAGGAAAGGACCGAGATCCCTTCACCGGGAGTGACTCCTTCAGCAATAACTGGCAGATGCTACACACTCGGTTTGTCTTTTGATTGCTTTTAAGTGTTTTTGCTTTGTACAGTGATATATATGATATATCCCGCACCTCATTCGACGAGGAAAGGACCGACGATCCCTTCACCGGGAGTGACTCCTTTAGCAAAACTAGAAAAGCCTCAAAAACACTCCATTTCAAAATCATTTGATTCTACAACGATATCAAGTTCATTACGCAATAGGTTTTCAGAAAAACCTGTCGTAGCCCTCCGTCATTTCAGATAAGTAGTAGTTAGTATTTGTGCTACGTTTGTTGGCATCCGTCAAGGCGTAGTGTGCGGTAGCTAACTAGTATTTATCTGCTTATGCATATGATGCAGATTGGATTAGGGTAGTCGTGCGGCCTTGTTGACCTCCGTCAAGGGTCGTGCGGGTTGGTTTAATTCGATCAAGAAATGACGGGCTGAACTTGACTAGTAGCCTATGGTTTGTTGACCTCCGTCAAGGTCATAGGGTGCTAGGGCCAAAAATTATCGGGAATTTCAAGTGTTGAAATTTGCAATGAGATTGCATACCTTCTATGAGATAGTTGGATCCCGATACCCGCTGCGAGTAATTGTTACTCCTGGGAGAATTTTACGCATTACAATTAGCCGATCAAGTAGGTGTCTAGAAAGGTGTCAACGGGGTTACGCCTCTGGGAAAACGAGGTTTACATTAATTAGGTTCGTGCGAAAGCACGGGGGAACTCCCTCAAAGTACCGACACTGGCCTGGCTGAAAGATTGGCGAACTTGTAGTGTGTAATTAATTGCGGCTAGTCTTTCCTTTTAGGGTTTGAAGGAAGATTTGATAAAAAGCAGTGGGAGCCATCCTGATTAGATAAAATAATAACCAATCTATTCTTGTAAGAGCGCACGCTGAGTGTTTTCTTCTCTCTCTCTCTCCAGATAGCGACCATATCACGCCTTAATCAAGATAATAATACGGATTATTGACCGAACCCGCTTGTTATACTGAGCTGGAGAACGTTGGTCCCGCTCCACCTTATAATTGTTATAAGACAGAGCAGGAAATTGGGGATTACCAGAATTCCCGTGCCGCCCAAACGAAGAGAGTGCATGCTGATGCATCATCTTCGGGTGTGTTCGTTACAAAGAACTGTTTCTCTGTATCCTCTACGTCCTGGGTATTTGATACCGGATCAGGATCCCAGATATGTAATCTATTACATAGGGCTACAGAAAGGTAGAGAACTGAGAACGGGTGATACGTTTCATGAGGCAGAAAACGGGGCAAGTGTTGCAGCCAAGTCTGTTGGTCACTGTCACCCTGTAATACCAATACATTGATTCTGAACAAATGCTATTAGATACCGAACCTGATATACAAAATCATATCAGTCTCTTTATTAGTAAAGAAATGATAAAATTTTGTATTGTTGGATAATGTTTTGAACATTTCCTATATCAATAGTTGATCGGTACAGGCACGTTATCTAAAAGTATTGAAGTTCTAAATCAAACCACAGTTCCTAGTAGACAGAACACACACAAGAGGAAGAGTTCAGAAATGAACGAATCCTTCTTGAGGCATTGTAGACTAGGTCATATCAATGCGACCCGACTAGCTGAAGTTACATGTAGATGCATATTTAAATCAGTTTGAATTTACATCTTGTGAAACTTGCCAGTCATGTCACAGAGATAAGATGACCATAGCCCTGTTTATTGGAAATAGAGAAAGAGCTAATGAACTCTTGGGACTGATACATGATGATGTATGTAAGGTCTCCTGTCTACACATGCCAGGACTGGTTCTTTATACTTCATTATATTCTCTGATAATCTCTCAAGATTCAGTCATATGTTCCTGTTGGAACATGAGTCCGAACCTTTTGAGATATTCACAAAATATAAGCGAGAAGTAGAGAACCAGAATACGGGTATAAGTATTATGTCCTATGATGAGATCAAGGAGGAGAATACTTGAGCACGGAATTCCTAGACTATTCTAAAGGAGAATGAGATTCTCTCTCAGCATTACTCCTCCGTATACACCATAGCACGATGGTATGTCGGGGCGGAGCAGATACACCCTATTTGATATGGTGTGCTCTATGATGAGTACTACTGAGTTACCTTTTTCCTTTAGGGGGTTATGCACTTGAGAAGCTGCATACCTATTGAATTAGGTTCGAATCAAATCAGTGCCTACCACTTCATATGTGATATGGAAAGGGAAGAGCCCATTTCTTAAGATAGTTAAGATTTGGGGTTGACCGGCCTATGTCTAAAAGCAAAATCTGGACAAGCTCGAGGCAAGGTCTGTAATGTAGAACTGGAAAGGTTCCAGCTATACAAACTACAGCAGATAATTTGATAAAACCAAAGAATTCAATAGTTACCAACGAACCTCAGCCTCTCCGCCGATCTAGTAGGGTTCCTCACCCACCTGAGAGATACTTCTGTTTCTCTATGACAGTGGGAGCGAGGATTGCATCATGAGATGATGACCCAACTAGTTTCGAGCTGGCCATCAGGAGTAAGACTCTGTCAGAATGGCTGGATGCTTAGCGATCTGAGATGGAATCCATCTACACCAACAAAGTATAGACTTTAGTTGCTATATCTGAAGGGTTAAATCCGCATTAGGAGCAAGTATATCTTGAGAAGATTACTTGGTGTACTTGGAAAGGTTGAGACTTTCAAAGCTAGACTTGTTAAAGGTTTTCGTCATTGACCAGGCGTGGATAATGATGAAACCTTTTTCCAGTGGCTATGCTTAAGTCCATCCAGATCCTACTTGTCACGGCTACATACCATGACTACTATATCTGGCGGTTGGGTGTCATGACTGCTTTTCTAAATGATGTTTTAGAAGAGTGCGTCTATAAGTACACAGCCAGAGGGCCTCGTAGACAGTGGGAGCAGCGGAA
This sequence comes from Agapanthus africanus, assembly GCA_030015575.1. Lineage (NCBI taxonomy): Eukaryota > Viridiplantae > Streptophyta > Magnoliopsida > Asparagales > Amaryllidaceae > Agapanthus > Agapanthus africanus. The sequence goes on along the minus strand of CM057340.1, from coordinate 161,757,270 downwards.
ACGTGTGCAAGATGTTTTATAGGATAAAGCAGGCATCGCGGAGTTGGAACATCTGTTTTGATGGATTAGTCAAAGTAGTTGACATCATCAAAATGGTAGATGAACCTTGAATAAACAAAAAGGTAGTAGGGAGTATGGTGGCGATCCTCGTAGAGTACGTGGATGACATACTCTTGATAGGGAAGGAGTTTCCTATGCTACGCTCGATCAATCTCCGCTTATCACAATGATTCTCCACATAGGATCAAAGTGATACCTACTAAATCCTGGATTTTGGATCTATAAGATAGATCTAAATGGATGTTAGGATACTCACTAGTTGTAGTGAGATGGTATCAGTTGATCCTGGGGAAGAATCACTGGAAGTGTTCCAGGGTGATAAAGACGACTGAGTGTCAGTCACAGGCATTGTCTTTACCCTCAGTAAAGGGACGGTATGTTGGAAGAGTTCCAAGCTAAATACCGTGGCCTACTAGACGATAAAGGCAGGATACATCGCTACTTAAGATGCTACCAAAGAGGCTGTTTGGGTGTATATTGGTTCATGAGATGAACTAGGTTCCTACCATTGTGTGACAATGGAAGTGTGGCTTTGGCCCGGGAACCCCGGTCCCATCAGTGATCCAGACATATTCTAAGGCAGTATCGCCTGATCATGGAGATAGTTGATCTCCAGGGTGATCTAGGTTAGGAGAGCAGACTTAGAGGATAACACGGCGGATCCACCCACGAAGGCCTATTCCCAGAGAGAGACTTTTATGGGATGGTTGAGTATGAGATACTACGACCACTGCTATCAGATGGCCCTAGTGCAAGTGGGAGATTGTTAGTTATATGTTTGCCCTAGAGGCCATTACTGTACATTGGATATATATTGTAGTGGATGCTGGGACATATATAGGGAGGACATTCTTGCTCGACATGATAGTATGCTATCTGGTTAATCTTTGCCTTAACGTGTACATTGATTGTCTCTCTGTTACATGTTGGTAAAGCCCTTAGGATGTGTACTTGACTACCTGGACTATGATGCGGATCATACTAGTGGGGACATGGTAGTCCATAAGTACATCCTTCAAAGTCCCTAGTCGTGGGTGTATCGAGACGGGGCATCGATATACCAGAGTAGACTAGCGTATACCTTCTCGACCCATACAGATGGGCGATGGATGATCCCATATCCATTGGTGTTTGACATCGGAGATGATATACGGGTGCTCAGTGGAGACTGGGTACACTGGACGGACTCGCCGAGAACTCCCAGATGGTATTATACCTTACGTCAGATGGCAGTTCTCTGGTGACACTGGTACAGAGTAGTCTGTTGACCCGAGATCGTCATAGAGTCTTGTGTGGTTCCCACTGTGCTTTGATTTCCACCTTACCACGTCCAAGAGGGCGTGCAAAATGGTGGTTTTTGGGTACAGTCCCGAGTCACATGGAGGCAATGAGCGATAGGAGGGGATTCGTCTCTCCCGGTATAGGGAGTTGATGTTGCGCTGTGTTCGATTGGCTATAACCGGAAATCCCTGGCCAGGGTTGCTGAGATTTACTGGTAAGTGTTACCAGTAGTTTCTCGAATTGTTATAGACCTCATATCGACACGACTTATCGAGCTATTGGGGTCTGACGTTTACCACCCCTTGGCGAGATATGCGACATATAAGACGACGAGACCGGACTGTACGGTAAGTGTTACTGGTTGGATTCACAGGAGTGTGAGCGGGCTTGCTCGTCGATCTTCTGATCGCTCAATACCCGGGTGGCCGTTACGTTTAGCAGACCGCTTGCGGCTTGTGGGTGTTTGATATGATCATCACCTGCTGCCGGCGTATTGACGAGTCTTTAGAGTCCTACACAGAGGTTTCCTGGCTCAAGCGAAACGAAATAGGAGCGCATATGAGATATGTGCGGGACCGAGAATAATGCGTGTATGTGATACCGTATTCCATTCTCGTGATGAATGTATCGATATGGTTGTATGCGATATAATCTAGTTATCGAATCAAGGATTGATTCGATAAGCCGATACATTGGATATTAGTCGGTCACATGCGATATGACCGGATCGTTAAATCAAGTGTTGATTTAATGATTTAATGTATAATTATATATTTGATATATTACTTTGCATTAAATAGTATTGGTTCACTTTAAATGGTTATTCTCACTTGTTTGTGCACATTGTATATGTGATATATTTTTGTGCACAAGTTTGTATCATGTTTGATGATGCATGCTTACTTGAGTTTGTGTAAAGATTAAACCATGGTTGTGTAATGGTTAGGGTTTTCATTTTCTTATTCATTTATTTATTTATTTATTCTTTTTAGAAAATGAAAAGCATAATGAGAAAATGGTGGCTAACTTTGTTTGATATTGAAGCTTCATGAAGCTTTGACTAAGTCACCATTTTGTCTCATGCTTAACCCTAACCATTCCACTTAACCATGATTCATTCTCTACACTTAACCATGGTTTGAATATGATAAGTATTCATTTTTCTTTTGTATTTAAAAAACTTATCATATTCATTTCTTTCTTCTTCTTCTTCATGAGCAAGAAAGAAAAGCTTTCTACTTCAATGGCAACTTGAGCAAATGAGTGAGAAATCCAATTCTAAAGTGAACCCACTTCCCATTTCTTCATCCTCTTCCTCTTGCCAAGTAGTAGAGTGTGTTTTCTTCACAAGTTTCATGACTTGGTGAAGTGAGAGCTTGATCTTGTGATGCCTCGACGTAGATCATCTTCGGCACGAAGCCGACGACCTTGCCCGCCCATTTCTCCGATGAAGCCGACGCTAGAGCCCGGGTTTCGATTTGGACAGCGAGGGGACTTCATCACGGAGCAGTGGAGGTGGAGGACCGGATCTACAAAGGTTGTATTTCCGTTCACTTAGTTAATTTGTTAACTAGTTGCTCTTTTCGCCTAAATTTCTAGTTAACGATCCGTATTAGGGTTTCTCGGCACCCGTAAAATTTGTAATTGGCATGGTTGATGCCTTGTGAGACCTCTTGAGAGTGCCTAGGAACCCTACATTCTCTAGGTATGGACATGTATTCTTAATGAAACATAAATCAGAGGCCTTTGAGAAGTTTAAGGAGTATAAAAATGAAGTAGAGAAACAAACTGGTAAAAGCATCAAGACACTTCGATCTGATCGAGGTGGAGAATACTTAAATACCAGTTTCCTTGAATACTTAAAAGAGAATGGAATTCTCTCTCAGCTTACTCCGCCTTATACACCTCAGCATAATGGTGTATCAGAAAGGAGGAATCGCACGCTATTAGATATGGTGCGTTCAACAATGAGTAGTGCTGAGTTGCTACTTTACTTCTGGGGATTTGCTCTAGAATCAGCAGCATACTTATTGAATAGAGTTCCAACTAAGTCTGTGCCTACCACTCCATATGAAATGTGGAGCGGGAAGAGACCATATCTTAAGTACATCAAGATATGGGTGTAGGGTTCCTAGGCACTCTTGTGAAGGTTCATAAAGCATCAAACATGCCCGAATAAAATTTTAGATGTGCCGAACAACCCAAAGCCGGGATCTTAGCTAGATTAATAGGGTTTAACATGCAAGATAACATCTTTAAACCTAAGTGTGAGGGATTACAACCTTTGTAGTCCGCTCCTTCGCTTCACAAGCTCCGAGTAGAAGTCCCTTCGCCGCGATCCATGATTTCCCGGACTCAAGAGAGGCTTCACGACTCGAACGATCCATGATAGCTTGTCGTATTCCTTTTCTCCGATGATCTACGTCGAAGTTGCAATAGCTCAAGCTTTCTCTCACTCTAATGAGGTGAACACCCTAATCTAATAGGCTAGATTAGATGAGGATGATGGAGTAGTATTTATGCTTTCTTTTTATATCATTTTCTCACAATAACTCATCACAAAAGAAATCTCAAGTGAACTCTCTCTCAAACTCAAGAGAGAAGAAGATGAAGAATGACAAGAATAATCCTTTTGTGATGAATAGTAGATTAGAGTATATGATTGATTATGGAACCATGGTCAAGGATGAGAGGCTAAAACTTTGTAGAGAATAAACTAGAGTTAGGGTTTGGTAAGGTTAAGGATAAGGATCAACCATAATATCTTAACCAAGACAAAAGAGAATCCTTCTAGAATGAACAAGAAGGAGCTAACCCTAATCAAACCCTAATCCCTTTTTATCATCCTTAAACATGTTTCATAATAAATCATATCATGTCACAATAATATATATCACATATATATTTTATATTTGCAACAAAAGAAAATAATACAATTAACATATATCGCATATATATCAATGTATTAATCCGGTGAGAAAATAAAATAATAAAGCGAGCCAATATTAGATAATGTAATACAATATATCATATATATCATTATACATTAAATCATCGAATCAACACTTGATCCGACGATCCGGCTATATCGAATATAACCGACTAATATATCATGTACTGATTCATCGAATCAACACATGATTCGATGTCCCGGTTCATATCTAAATATCGCGAGAATATAATACGTTATCTTATATCGCATTATCCTCGGTCCTGCACATATCACATATGTGCCTCTACTCCGTTTTGCCTAAGCCAAGAAACCTCTGTGTAGGACTCTAAAGAATCGTCAATACGCCGGTAGCAGGTGATGATCATATCAAACACCCACAAGATGCAAGCGGTCAACTAAACGTAACAGCCACCCAGGTATTGAGTGATCAGAAGATCAACAAGATAGACTGTCCGTTCTCCTGTGAATCCAATCAGTAACACTCCCGTACAGTCCGGTCTGTTCGTCTGATATGTCGCATATCAAGTCTAGGGGTGGTATACGTCAGACCCCAGTAACCGATAAGTCGTGTCGATGTGAGGCTCATAACAGGTCGAGAAACTACTAGTAACACTTACCAGTATATCTCTATATCAGCCCTGGCCAGGGACTTCCAGTTATAGCCAATCGAACACAGCACAACATCAACTCCCTATACCGGGAGAGACGAATACCCTCCTATCACTCATTGCCTCCATGTGATTCGGGACTGTACCCAAAAGCCACCATTTTGCACGCCCTCTTGGACGTGGTAAGGTGGAAATCAAAGCACAATGGGAATCACACAAGACTCTATGACGATCTCGGGTCTACAGACTACCCTGTACCAGTGTCACCGGAGAACTACCATCTGACGTATGGTATATCACCATCTGGGAGTTCTCGGCGAGTCCATCCAGTGTACCCAGTCTCCACTGAGCACCCGTACGCCATCTCTGATGTCAAACACCAATGGATATGGGATCATCCATCGCCCATCATATGGGTCAAGATGCGTATACGCTAGTCTACTCTGGTGTATCGATGCCCTGTCTCGATATACCCTCGACTAGGAATAGTTATAGGATGTACTCATCGACTACTATGGCCCCACTAGTATGATCTCATCATAGTCCCAGTAGTCGAGTACAGATCCTAAGGGCTTTATCAACATGTGAGAGTAAGACAGTAAACCAATACAAGTCAACATGTTAAGATAAAGTGAAACCAAATAGCATACTATCATGACGAGCAAGAAAGTCCTCTCTGTATATATCCAATCATCCATCATAATATACATCATATGTACAACAATGGCCTCTAGGGAATATACATAACTAACAATCTCCCACTTGCACTAAGGCCAGCTGCTGTAGTATCTCATACCTAGCATCCCGAATAATCTCTCAAACTGTATCTGGGGAATGGCCTTCGTGAGTTGATCCGCAGTGTTGTCCTTCGTATCTACTCTCCTGACCTCGATCTCCCGGCGATCAACTATCTCCCTGATCAGGTGATACCGCCTCAGAATATGTCTAGACTTCTGATGGGATCTGGGTTCCTTGGCCAAAGCCACAGCTCCATTGTTATCGCAATACAGAGGTATTGGATGTTCAATGGATGGAACCACACCAAGTTCAGTGATGAACTTCTTCATCCAGACAGCCTCTTTGGCACATCGTTGGCAGCGATGTATTCAGCCTCCATCGTCGACTCTGCAACGGTATCCTGTTTGGAACTCTTCCAACATACCGCCCCTCCATTGAGGGTAAAGACAAATCCCGAGTGCGACTTAGAGTCGTCCTTATCACTTTAGAAGCTGGAATCGGTAAAGGACTCCACCCGGAGTTCTCTGTTACCATACACCAAGAACATGTCTCTAGTCCTTCGCAAGTACTTGAGAATGTTCTTCACAGCTGTCCAGTGACTCTTTCCAGGATCTGCTTGATACCGACTCACTACACTTAGTGAGTATGCTACATCGGGTCTGGTACATAGCATCGCATACATGATAGAGCCTACTGCCGAAGCATAGGATATCCCTTGCATGCGAGCTCTTTTCAAATCAGTCTTGGGAGACATCTCTTTGGAGAGAGTGAGTCCAGAGATCATGGGTTGGTTCCCATGCTTGGATTCTTCCATACTAAACCTCTTTAATATGGTGTCAATGTACCTAGATTGGGACAATCCCAGTATCCGTTTGGATCTATCTCTATAGATCCTAATCCCCAATATGCATGAGGTATCACCTAGATTTTTCATTGAGAATCTTTGTGATAAGAAGAGCTTGACTGATTGCAGCATAGGAATATCATTTCCTATCAAGAGTATGTCATCCACGTACAATACGAAGAAGACAACCTTACTCTCTGCTACCTTCTTATAGATACAAGGTTCATCTATGTTTTTGATGAAGTCAAACTCTTTGACTACTACATCAAAACAGATGTTCCAACTCCGCGATGCTTGCTTTAACCCATAAATGGATTTAAGCAGCTTGCACACCTTTCCGCTGCTCCCACTATCTACGAAGCCCTCTGGCTGAGTCATGTACACGCACTCTTCTAAATCACCATTTAGAAAGGCGGTCTTAACATCCATTTGCCATATTTCGTAGTCATGGTATGCAGCAATGGCAAGTAAGATCCGGATGGACTTAAGCATAGCCACTGGAGAAAAGGTTTAGTCATAATCCGCACCTGGTCATTGACGAAAACCCTTTGCTACAAGTCTAGCTTTGAAAGTCTCAACTTTTCCATCTACACCAAATTTCCTTTTAAAAATCCACTTGCTCCCAATGGGTTTTACCCCTTCAGGAGCATTTTCCAAAATCCATACTTTATTGGTGTACATGGATTCCATCTCAGATCGCATTGCATCCAGCCATTTCACAGAGTCACCACTCGTGATGGCCTACTCGAAACTAGTCGGGTCATCATTTTCCATGATGCAATCCTCTCTTCCACCATCAATGAGAAAACCGTAGTATCTCTCAGGTGGACGAGAAACCCTATTAGATCGGCGGAGAGGCTGGGGTTCGTCGGGTACTACTGAATCCTCTGGTTCTACTAAATCTTCAGTTGCAATTTGTGTTTCTGGAACCTCTTCCAGCTCTACCTCTTTGCCACTAATTTCTTTTGCAAGAAATTCCTTTTCCAAAAAGGTGGCATATTGAGAAACAAACACTTTTTGTTCTTCAGCATGGTAGAAAAAATATCCTTGGGAATTCTTAGGATAACCCACAAACTTGCAAAGAACTAACCGTGCCTCGAGTTTGTCTGGATTTTGCCTTTTGACATAGGCCGGACAACCCCATATCTTAACTCGTTTAAAATATGGTCTCTTCCCACTCCATTTCTCATATGGTGTGGTAAGCAAAGATATAAACGGAACTTGATTCAATAGGTATGCTGCTGTCTCAAGCGCATAACCCCAGAAGGAAATAGGCAACTCAGCCTCGCTCATCATAGAGTGCACCATATCTAATAGGGTGCGATTCCTCGGTTCCGATACACCGTTGTGCTGTGGTGTATAAGGAGGAGTAAGCTGAGAGAGAATCCCATTCTCTTTTAGATAATCTAGGAACTCATTGCTTAAGTATTCACCTCCTCGATCAGATCGAAGAATCTTAATACTTTTGCCCGTTTGATTCTCTATTTCGTGCTTATATTCTCTGAATTTCTCAAAAGCTTCAGACTTGTGTTTCATTAGGAACACATGTCCGAATCTAGAGAGATCGTCAGTGAATGTAATGAAGTAGGAAGAACCGTTCCTGGCATGCGTAGACATGGGACCGCATACATCAGAATGTACCAGTCCTAAGAGTTCAGTAACTCTTTCTCCGTGTCTACTAAACGGAGCATTGGTCATTTTTCCTTTGAGACATGAATGGAAAGTATCATAAGATGATAATTCGAACGGATTCAAATAACCATCCTTATATAACTTAGCCAGTCGTGTCGCATTGATATGACCAAGTCTACAATGCCACAAGAAGGATTCGTTCATTTCTGAACTTTTCCTCTTGTGTGTGTTTTGTATATTGAGGACTGTATTCTGATTTAGAATGAATATGCCATGATATAACGAGCCTGATGCAATCAATTTTTGATCTAGGAATATGTTCATAACATTATCCTTTACTACAAAATTATATCATTCTTTACTTAATAAAAAGACTGATATAATGTTGCACATCATGTTCGGTATATAATAGCACTCATTTAGAATCAGTGTATTACGACTTGGCAATACAAGGTGATATTCGTCAACTGCTTTGGCTGCAATAATTGCACTGTTTCCTACTTGAACGGAATGATCACCTTTCCCAGTTCTCTACCTTTTCGTAACCCATGTAACAATTTACATATGTGGGATCCTGATCCGGTATCTAATACCCAGGACGTAGGGTGAACTGAGAAACAGTTCTCAATAACTAACACACCTGAAGAAGATGCATCAACATGCATGTTCTTCTGGGCGGCTTGAGAATCCAGATATACCCCTATTCCCTGTTCAGTCTTATAACTCTTATAAGAAAGAACGGGTCCAACGTTCCCCTGCTCAGTATAATAAGCGGGTTCAGTCAATACATCCATATTATTATCTTGATTATGGCCTGACATGGTCGCTACCTGGAGAGAGAGAGAAGAAAATACTTTAGCGTATGCTCTTGCAAGATTAGATTGGTTATTATCTTATCTAATCAGGATGTCTCCCACTGTTTTTATCAAATCTACCTTCAAATCCTAAAAGGTAAGATTAGCCGGGATTAATTACACCCTACAATTTCGTCAATCTTTCAGCCAGATCAGTGTCGGTACTTGAGGGAGGTTCCCCCTGCTTTCGCACGGACCTAATTAAAGTAAACCTCGTTTTCCCAGAGGCGTAACCCCATTAACACTTTTCTAGATACCTACTTGATCGACTAATTGTCCTGTGTAAAACTCTCCCAGGAGTAACTCTTACTCGCAGTGAGTATCGGGATCCAACTATCTCATAGAAGGTATGCAATCTCATTGCAAATTTCAACACTTGAAATTCCCGATAATATTTTGCCTCTAGCAATTTATGACCTTAACATAGTCAACAAATCATAATTGCTAGCCAAGTTCAACCCGTCATTTCTCGATTGAATTAAACCCACCTGCACGACCCTTAACATAGTCAACAAAGTCGTACAACTACCCTAATCCAATCACATCTCATGTTTTAGCAGATAAGTACTAATTAGCTACCGCACACTACGCCTTAACGTAGTCAACAAACGTAGAACGAATACTAACTAGTTTTTATCTGAAATGATGGAGGGCTACGCAGGTTTTTCAGAAAACCATGAGCGTAATGAACTTGATATCGTCGTAGAATCATGTGAAATTTTGAAATGGAGTGTTTTTTAGGCTTTCATTAGTTTTGCTAAAGAGGTCACTCCCAGTGAAGGGATCTCGGCTCTTACCTCATCGAATAAGGTTCAGGACATATCATATATATCACTGTGCAAAGAAAAACTCTAAAAGCAACCAAAAGACAAACCGAGTTTTGTAGCATCTGCCAGTTTCGCTAAAGAGGTCACTCCCGGTGAAGGGATCTCGGCTCTTTCCTCATCGAATAAGGTGCAGGGTATATCATATATACCACTATGCAAAGCAAAACTGTAGCTACCCTTTTTATAAAGTTTTGATTCTACAACATCTTTTAGGTTTTTTTTTCTTTTTATTAATCTCATTAATAAAAAATCCCATCAGCTTATGCTTCCTAAGCATCACAGATAAATACGACGTACACTTATGCCATCCGCATTCGTCTCGATGTCCCCTCGTGCACCGTTAGGTTAGGTAACTAACGACAGAGCAGGGCAGGGCTAGTGCGGGTGTAAAACATAAGTAACGTCTATATAATATATCATATATACTATATACTGTATCCATCACAACATATCAAATGATCACATCACAGATATCGCAGCAGAAACATAGATATAATGTGGGATATACTAGGACGTCCATATTTAGTATTTAGCCAACAATAGAAAATACGGATTCCACAGTCGCGATGAATAGCCAAGCCCACACCCTGGACCCCTACGAGAGCGGCAAGCGACCCTACCAATTCTGGAGTTTAGGAGACTCGGTCTCGACTCCTCGAGATGGCCTCCCACTGAACCCCAGAACCCGGTCACCTGTGCTCCCCTCCTTGGGTCCATCCTAATGCGGAAAAGTAAATAATATACAACACTGGTGGCATCAACCTCAACCCGGAAGTGCCCTAAATAAAAGAATATTACATTACATTTGAATTTACATGAATGAAAATGTAAAACTCTTATCTCACATAAAACCCCCGGCTATTCAATCGCGACAATCCTGCACATCATATCTCAGCAACACATAATATCTCATATCATCAACGTAAGTAAGTATGCATACACCGATCGTCGTCGATGTATAGCAACGACAATCAGCAATACCACTATATACTACACTTACGGTCACAGAAAAGAAAGTGTAAAACTACAATATTTGGAATCCATAATCACTTTAGACATCGTAAATCCGAAATATCACATACTTCGCATTTCATGTCTGACTCTATGAATTCCACATATTGTATCACATTCCAGATAAATAGACAGTATTAAACTTTTCGAACAGATAATCAAATACCCAAAATTTCCCAAATTGCTCAACACTTGAGCGGAGTTCAAATAATCCGGAATGTGTCACAGTAGTAGCGGTCCAGCCGTAGAAGGGTCAAGCCAACGCCTCACACGTGGCACGCCGTACTGCCCCAAACCCGAAAGTTCAAAAGGCAGTTCAAGACGGTCACATAATCGAGTTAAGGTTTGTTGTCTTCGAGAGGGTCCACCACAAAACTTGCACGCATTTGCGAAAGATTTAAACCCGAGGAAAGATTCAACACTTGAAAAATTTTCGTGTCGGGAAAAATTGAGTTAATGATATCCGTTCGAACATTTTAACAGATTCTAAATATCCGGAAATAATAACGAATTTAAAAATTCCGATCGAATCTACGATTACAAAATAAACCCCAGAATACTCAACACTTGAGTCAGAATAAAAATACCCATAAAATTTAAATCACAGAAATACGAATTACTATGTAAAAACAAATACCAATCTCCCCTGTACGGCCGCGGATCCGCGGCCCAAGCGCGGTACGGTCGCGGTTCAGCGGTGGTTTGGAAGTGTTAGGTGCTCGTTTTTCACCACAATTCTTATATTTTCCTGCTGAATTTTTTAGGTATTTTTAATTCAGAAAAATCCCAGATTTAAAAAATTGTCCAGAGAGGGGTTTAGCTTTGTTGGTTCGGGTTCGATCGGAGTTTTAACTTCGTAAACACGTCGCCTAATGCTCTAGCCTTGCTCTGATACTACTGTAGGGTTCCTAGGCACTCTTGTGAAGGTTCATAAAGCATCAAACATGTCCGAATAAAATTTTAGATGTGCCGAACAAGCCAAATCCGGGATCTTTGCTAGATTATTAGGGTTTAACATGCAAGATAACATCTTTAAACCTAAGTGTGAGGGATTACAACCTTTGTAGTCCGCTCCTTCGCTTCACAATCTCCGAGTAGAAATCCCTTCACTGCGATCCATGATCTCCTGGACTCAAGAGAGGCTTCACGACTCGAACGATCCATGATAGCTTGTCGTATTCCTTTTCTCCGATGATCTACGTCGAAGTTGCAATAGCTCAAGCTTTCTCTCACTCTAATGAGGTGAACACCCTAATATAATGGGCTAGATTAGATGAGGATGATGGAGTAGTATTTATGCTTTCTTTTTATATCATTTTCTCACAATAACTCATCACAAAAGAAATCTCAAGTGAACTCTCTCTCAAACTCAAGAGAGAAGAAGATGAAGAATGAAAAGAATAATCCTCTTGTGATGAATAGTAGATTAGAGTATATGATTGATTATGGAACCATGGTCAAGGATGAGAGGCTAAAACTTTGTAGAGAATAAACTAGAGTTAGGGTTTGGTTAGGTTAAGGATAAGGATCAACCATAATATCTTAACCAAGACAAAATAGAATCCTTCTAGAATGAACAAGAAGGAGCTAACCCTAATCAAACCCTAATCCCTTTTTATCATCCTTAAACATGTTTCATAATAAATCATATCATGTCACAATAATATATATCACATATATATTATATATTTGCAACAAAAGAAAATAATATAATTAACATATATCGCATATATATCAATGTATTAATCCGGTGAGAAAATGAAATAATAAAGCGAGCCAATATTAGATAATGTAATACAATATATCATATATATCATTATACATTAAATCATCGAATCAACACTTGATCCGACGATCGGGCTATATCGAATATAACCGACTAATATATCATGTACCGATTCATCGAATCAACACTTGATTCGATGTCCCGGTTCATATCTAAATATCACGAGAATATAAAACAGTATCTCATATCGTATTATCCTCGATCCTGCACATATCACATATGTACCTCTACTCCGTTTTTCCTGAGCCAAGAAACCTCTGTGTAGGACTCTAAAGAATCGTCAATACGCCGGTAGCAGGTGATGATCATATCAAACACCCACAAGCTGCAAGCGGTCAGCTAAACGTAACAGCCACCCAGGTATTGAGCGATCAGAAGATCAACAAGCTAGCCTGTCCGTTCTCCTGTGAATCCAATCAGTAATTGTAACCCTTCGAAAATTGTTTAGGCAGTTTTTCGATAATCGGCTAATTTTTCGGCTTTTTCCGTAAAAAGTCAAATTAGGTATTTTTCATTGTAGACCTAATTATACAAAATTTAGATAAGATATTACTATAATTTTGTCACTAAAATGTCACTTATAATTATCTAGTTAAATAAAAAAAAATTCATAATTAATTATTTTTTTATTATTTTAAGCCTTTTTAAAATACATTAAATTAGGGATAAATACAAATTTAATTAGGTAAATTTCATAATTAGGAATCTTTATAAGCTAAAATATGGTGTTAATAAAATTATAACATGGCTTGCAAACTTTTAGCTTTTTGGTGAGAAAATTATGAAAAAAATGATTAAAAAAGGGTTTTTTTGTAAAAAGGTTGATATGAAAGCATGAAATGATATCATATGATGTTGTAATGACCTAGAAACTTCTCAAAAATTCCCACACCCCTCTCCCCACCTGCTGGCCGACCCCTCACCTGCAGTTTTTCCCCACTTCCTCACTTGATTTTGCTTCATTTTCTTGCAAAAAATTCATAAAAATTCACAAATTTCTTTCTCCATTCAAACCAAAACCCTAATCCCTTCTCTCTTCAACCCAAATTTGTTCAAAAACATGATGAAAGGAGGCTTCTTGGTGACTTGATCAAGCTAGGGTTCAAGCTTGAGAGGTGAAAATTCTAATCTTTTTGTTAACTTGTGGTTTAATTATGCTAGAATTGAAATTCTAAGTATTAATTTAGTGTAAATCCTTGTTCATGAAAAATCAAGAGAAGGTTTTGATTTTTAAAAATTAGGGTTTGTAGCATAATGGTTGGATTATGTTAGGGATGGTTATCTAATTGATTAGAATGGTTAATGGTGTAATGATATGCTTGCTAAATCGATAAATTTCGATGTTTGTAACGAATCGGTAAGAAAATCGCTTACTAGATTTTTGTAGAAAATAGAATGCGTTCAATTTGCGTTAGGTTAGCAATATTATTAGATTCGTATAGGATTATTAGAATGCGCGAACGTGGGGTTTCGTCTAGTCGGGTTGTAGTTTTGTCGATTTCCCCGAAATGACGATTTTAGTTAAAGGATTGCGATTTTCGTGCGTTTTTCCGCGCACTGAGTGCATGCTATGATTAATTTGAGAGCGTGGATAATTTTATGTTGTGACTTGCATTGTGTTAGGTTTTGTAATCTCATGCTTGATATTGTGCAAATATAGGATCGGTCGGGGAAACTTCGGATACGGCGCGAAAAGGCAAGGCGGTGGCCGGATCAGATTAGCGGAGATTTCAGGTGAGTAGATGTATTCATCTATGGGGGATTCGTCTGAATGGCACGAGGCGCCCCCCTAGTTAGGATTTCCTTATCCCTTGCAAGATTCATATTGTTAGTTAGCTTATCCATTCATGTACACTGCATACCCTTATAGCGAACAGTATATTAGATTGCATGGACATTCCTCCATACTTACGCGATATCACTTTGTAGGACATGAACACCTTACCATTGGCATCTGTTGCACGCGCACTATTCATGTGACACACACGCCTTGGTAATTGACATGCCACGTGCACGATAGAACCTGTTTATCTTAATATCGTCACCTGCATTCATACTTGATATATGAAACTGCATCGCATGCACATATCTCGCATCATCATCATATTTACATAGAACTCTAGCCAAAATTCACATCATACACATTGATATCATAGACATTTATCATATATATAACATGTGGACATTATTATTTTCTTGAGGATTTCAGTATTTCTGCGATTTCTGGATTTTTGGGGAAAACCGCAAGAATTTAACAAAACCTTATACTTATCATTTTCAAAACAAAGTTGCGGTTTTCTCGTGATGTATGCGTCGTCCACCATGAGTTTTCATGTTTTCTGTTGGATTTCGAGACCCGATTCGAGGAGTGGATAAACCGTCTCGGGTACATGGTGGGCCCGGTATGGTACCCCGGGGCAAGAAGATCGAGTTGTAGACGATGAGCCTGGCAGGGGAAGACTACCTACCGGTGATGTCTGGCGCGGCGGATATCCGGAGGATACCGACCGTTGTCGTGAGATTTATGATATGGGCCGATCCGGACTGACGGAGCCCGATATTGAGACAGATATGATTCCTTTTTGGTGTCGAGGCTTGACACGGGTTTTCAGATGATTTCTTGATGATATTTAGCTATTATACAGATATTCATGTTCTAAAGTTAAGAATTCAATAACCTTAGCATTTAAAATACTTAAAGACTTAATAATGACATTGCATACCTGTGCATGCATACTAGAGATATTATAGCACATATGGACATGCACGTTGTGGTGCATTGCGTGCATTCTTATGATTGCCTTAGTAGATGTTATATTTACTCACGAGCTGGCAACTCACCCCCGTTGTGCCACAGTGTCTTGCAGGTCGGACCCGTCAGTCTTGTAGCGGCGGGCTATCTTGTCATCAGTTCCTTTTGCTCAGACTCGCGACATCACCCGTAGGTGGGTTGCGAGTATACTTTATTTCTTTTTGCTTTATCATTGTATCTAGTATTCTCCATCTACCACTTGTATTGTATATGCGACCTAGTGATGAAAATGAGAGATATGTATATTGTGGTTTCTTTTGGGTCGAGCTCACTTGAGCCGACGTGTGTTTTCTGGTATTTTGCATTTCTTTTATACTCTTTTTCTTGATATTACTATTATATTGCATGTGGTTGTGATCCGCCTTAGGCGAAGAGCTAGCTCCCGCTTGGGGATGCCATTTTTATGATTACAGGTTTATTATCTTGTTGTACCCATTTTGGGGGATAGAAAATACAGGGGAGACTCTGCCGAAATTTTCAGAAATTTTTGATATTCTTTTTTTTGGATTCTATGCAACTTAATTGATTTAAAAACCGTTTTCATTTAAGGTTTTCCTTCACTCTCTTTTGATTTTGGGTTAGATTTCTGGGCTTTGGCTGACTTAGGTTACGGTACGCCTTTAGACGTCTCGTAATCTAAGTGCCAGTCACGTTCCGTAATTTCGGGTCGTGACAAAGTTGGTATCAGAGCGTAGGTTTTACCTTTCTGAGTGTAGGACGACCTTGGTAGATGGAGTAGGTGACTTAAGCAGAGTGGCGTAGCGTGGGTATGATCCGCGGCATACTTACGATACGGTACTCCGCCTAAGTGACCTTAGGACATAATTGCTTGTATTTCCTTTCTTGATTCCTTACATTCCTTGATTCAATTGCAATGATCTTATCAGTCCTGTTTCTTATTCCAGCTTCGATGCCGCCAAAGACTACGAGAGCTCAGCGGGCTGCCGCTAGGGATGAGATTCGGGCGGGCCCGTCTGAGGCGAGGATCGAGCGGGAGGATACGCCTACCCCTCAGGGTCATACTGATCCGCTTTATCCTGACCGTATTGCCAGACTAGAGGCCGGCATGCAAGAGTTGCGGCAGATGATGGGATCTTTAGTTGAGTCCAGCCAGGCACAGAGATCCTAGGACGTTCCTTCCACCGCACAGACCACGATCGTACCTGCTGCACAGATGGTCACTCCTGCTGCTACTACGGAGACTATCCCTGTTTCACTACAGGAGTTTATGAGATTGAGACCTCCAGCTTTTACCGGTACAGATGCGGCAGAGGACCCACAGGCTTTTCTTGATAGGATGGCTCGGATTTGCCGTTCGTTGAGGTGTTCTGATGATAGATTGGTGGAGTTTGCGAGTTTTCGTCTGGAGGGTCTTGCCCAGACATGGTACGACTCAGTAGAGAGAGGCCGAGCTGCAGGTCTGCCTTCTATGACCTGGGATGAGTTTACATCTGCATTTCTTGCGCTTTTTCTTCCGGAGAGTGTCCGAGATGCTCGAGCCCGTAGGTTTGAGTCTTTGCGCAAGACTCCTGGGATGACAGTGTCGGAGTATGATATACAGTTTACCCAGTTGTCTTGATATGCCCCATACCTAGTCGACACAGAAGAGAAGAGAATAAAGAGGTTTGTACGAGGACTTGATACACAGCTATTCCTTGCCATCGGCACCCAGCACTTTGATACATACGCTGCCGCGATGGATGCAGCCTTACTTTTGGAGGAGCGTATTTCTGAGACTCCGGTCGTTTCTGGGCCGAAGAGGACCCGTACTGATACGCCAGCTCAGCGGCAGATGGGCAGACACCGTAATAGATTATTTCCGGGAGATGGTGGAGGCAGAGGATTGAGACGAGGTCAGTTATTTGGTTCATATCCACAGACCCAGCAGTCGTCTCCAGGATGTTTTCGGTGCGGGAGTCAGTATCACCGTGTCAGAGACTGTACCATGGGACGCCCGGACGCGGCGACAGTCCCGCATATGACTTTACCACCTTCACCACCTTCGCAGAGAGCTTTACTTCCTACTCCTGATGATGCTTCACGCCAGCCAGATGCTTCTAGAGGCCGTGGGCGTGGCGGTCCGGTTCAGAGAGGACGAGGCGACAGAGGCAGAGGCCGAGGTAGAGGCAGAGCACAGCCAGCTATTAGTGGTGGACAGGCCCGAGTGTTCGCGTTGACCCCTCAGGATGCACAGGCATCCAATGCCGTCGTGACAGGTACTCTGCCAGTATGTTCTTTTGATGCACGGGTATTATTTGATCCAGGCTCCACACATTCCTATGTATCCACGTATTTTTCACCGAGGTTGGGCCGAGAGTCTTCTCCGTTAGATCAGCCGCTTGTCGTTATTACCCCGGTAGGCGAGTCTTTTGTTGCCCGTTTTGTATACCGATCGTGTTCCGTTCGTATCGGGGAGAGAGATTCTTCAGTTGATTTGATTCTCCTCGATATGCTAGACTTTAACGTTCTTCTTGGTATGGACTGGCTAGCCACCTGTTATGCATCCGTGGACTGCCGTGAAAAGGCAGTCAGATCCAGTTTTCCTGGTGAGCCGGTTCTTATTATTCAGGGAGATCGTAGCGCTACCCTTCCCAGCTTGATTTCTTTTCTTCGCGCTGGTCAGCTCTTAAGGAAAGGGTGTCAGGGATTCTTAGCCTATGTTTGTGATACTAGCTCCACAAAGGTTCCGTTGGGCCAGGTCCCTGTTGTGAGAGAGTTTCCTGATGTATTCCCTGACGAGCTGCCTGGTCTGCCACCAGAGCGCGAGATTGAGTTCTGTATTGACTTGATCCCTGGCACGGGGCCTATTTCTATACCTCCTTATCGGATGGCCCCGGCGGAGCTGAGAGAGCTAAAGGATCAGTTACAGGACTTGCTGGACAAAGGGCTTATCCGACCGAGTGTGTCACCTTGGGGTGCTCCCGTCTTGTTTGTTAAGAAGAAGGACGGGAGTATGCGTTTATGCATTGATTATCGTCAGCTGAACCGGGTTACTGTGCGGAACAGGTATCCCCTACCCCGCATTGATGACCTATTTGATCAGCTCCAGGGTGCAGGGTTTTTCTCGAAGGTTGATTTACGGTCAGGTTATCACCAGTTGCTGGTTCGGAAGGAGGATATTCCGAAGACCGCCTTCCGTACTCGTTATGGTCATTACGAGTTCTTGGTGATGTCGTTCGGGCTCACTAATGCCCCGGCAGCATTTATGGATTTGATGAACCGCGTATTCAGGCCGTATCTCGATCAATTCATCATTGTGTTCATTGACGACATCTTGGTTTATTCTCGGAGCCGGGAGGTGCATGAGCAGCACTTACGTATCACATTGCAGACTTTGAGGGAGCATCAGCTGTTCGCCAAATTCTCCAAGTGCGCATTCTGGCTAGACAGTGTCGATTTCTTGGGTCATGTGGTGACGAGAGATGGTATTTGGACCCGAAGAAGATCGAGGCAGTTCAGCGTTGGCCTAGACCGGTATCAGTTACAGAGGTTCGTAGCTTTCTAGGTCTGGCCGGCTATTATCGACGTTTTGTCCAGGATTTCTCCCGCATTGCTGCACCGTTGACCGGGTTGACCCGGAAGGGGGTTCTTTTTGATTGGACCCAGGCATGTGAAGATAGCTTCCAGCAGTTGAAGACTCGTCTGACTACTGCTCCAGTGTTAGCATTGCCTTCAGGATCAGGCGGGTTCGTGGTTTATTGTGATGCTTCTAGAGTGGGGCTGGGCTGTGTATTGATGCAGCACGACAGAGTTATCACGTATGCTTCTCGGCAGCTGAGGAAACACGAGCAGAACTACCCCACCCATGATTTAGAGATGGATGCAGTGGTATTTGCACTTAAGATCTGGAGACATTACCTATACGGTGAGTCGTGCCAGATATTCACTGACCACAAGATTTTGAAGTATATCTTCCAGCAGCGAGACCTGAACCTGAGACAGCGCCGTTGGATGGAGTTGGTGAAGGATTATGATGGAGTTGGTGAAGGATTATGACTGCGAGATTTTATACCATCCGGGCAAGGCGAATGTGGTGGCAGATGCTTTGAGTAGGAGGCCTGGAGGTAGCTTATCTTGTTTGAGCGCAGTGCAGATGCAGTCGACGGCGGATTGGCAGGTGTTATGTGATAGCAGAGTGCAGTTTGAGTTTACTCCTACAGGGGGACAGCTGGCCCATTTCAGAGCACGCCCACAGTTACTTGACCGTATCCGCGAGGCACAGTCCGGCAATGCCCGTATCTTAGAGATTATTGAGCAGATTCGGCAGGGCAGAGTTTCTGAGTTCGTGATCGATGATCAGGGGATACTTCGATTTGGGACTCGACTGTGTGTGCCAGATTCAGAGGGACTGAGGCGTGATATTCTCGAGGAGGCACATAGATCCGTATACAGCGTGCATCCAGGTTCCACCAAGATGTACCGTGATTTGAGAGAGGTTTATTGGTGGGACGGGATGAAGAAGGATGTTACAGACTTTGTGTCCAGATGCCTGACTTGTCAGCAAGTCAAGGCCGAGCACCAGAGGCCAGCCGGCGAGTTACAGCCTTTGCCCATCCCTGAGTGGAAGTGGGAGCAGGTCTCCATGGACTTCATTGTCGGTCTACCCAGGACTAGTCGAGGGTATGACTCTATATGGGTGATTGTTGATCGACTGACGAAAGCGGCTCACTTTCTGCCAGTGAAGACCACTTTTGGATTTTCTCAGTACGCCCAGGTTTATATTGATGAGATTGTGCGACTGCATGGCGTTCCGACTTGCATCGTGTTCGACCGTGGCACCCAGTTTACCAGCCGATTATGGCAGAAACTCTAGGAAGCTTTGGGCACCCGATTGAGTTTTAGCACAGCCTTTCATCCGCAGACTGACGGTCAGTCGGAGCGTACTATTCAGACTCTTGAGGACATGCTCAGAGCTTGTGTTTTAGATTTCGGTGGTAGCTGGGATCGTCATTTGCCTTTGATCGAGTTTTCCTACAATAATAGCTTCCAGGAGACGATTCAGATGGCACCTTTCGAAACTTTATATGGGAGGAGATGTCGATCGCCTGTATGTTTGACAGAGCTTAGGGAGAGCAGTATTTTGGGGCCTCAGATCGTACAGGAGACGACCGAGAAGATACAGCTGATTCGGGACAGGATGAGAGCGGCACAGAGCAGGCAGAAATCATATGCTGACAGGCGCCGTCGCCGACTCGAGTTCGCTGTTGGCGATCATGTTTTCCTGAAGGTCTCTCCGATGAAGGGTGTGATGAGATTTGGGCGGAAAGGGAAACTAAGTCCTAGGTATGTTGGTCCTTTCGAGATCCTAGAGCGTGTTGGTCCAGTCGCTTATCGGTTAGCTCTTCCGCCTAGCTTCCCCGATGTTCACCTTGTATTCCATGTCTCGATGCTCCGCAAGTACCTTCATGATCCTTCCCAGGCGATTCAGCACCAGACGATCCAGTTAGAGCGTGATCTTTCTTTCACCGAGCAGCCGGTGGTCATTTTGGATCGGCAGGTGAAGAAATTGAGGTCGAAGGTCATACCGTCCGTCAAGGTCCTTTGGCGTGGCCCGAATGGCGAGGAGGTCACCTGGGAGACCGAGGTCGAGATGAGGAAGAGATATCCCCATCTTTTTGAAGGTACGCGTAGTTAAATTTTAAATTCGGGGACCGAATTTCTTTAAGGGGGGAAGATTGTAACCCTTCGAAAATCGTTTAGGCAGTTTTTCGATAATCGGCTAATTTTTCGGCTTTTTCCGTAAAAAGTCAAATTAGGTATTTTTCATTGTAGACCTAATTATACAAAATTTAGATAAGATATTACTATAATTTTGTCACTAAAATGTCACTTATAATTATCTAGTTAAATAAAAAAAATTCGTAATTAATTATTTTTTTATTATTTTAAGCCTTTTTAAAATACATTAAATTAGGGATAAATACAAATTTAATTAGGTAAATTTCATAATTAGGAATCTTTATAAGCTAAAATATGGTGTTAATAAAATTATAACATGGCTTGCAAACTTTTAGCTTTTTGGTGAGAAAATTATGAAAAAAATGATGAAAAAGGGGTTTTTTTTGTAAAAAGGTTGATATGAAAGCATGAAATGATATCATATGATGTTGTAATGACCTAGAAACTTCTCAAAAATTCCCACACCCCTCTCCCCACCTACTGGCCGACCCCTCACCTGCAGTTTTTCCCCACTTCCTCACTTGATTTTGCTTCATTTTCTTGCAAAAAATTCATAAAAATTCACAAATTTCTTTCTCCATTCAAACCAAAACCCTAATCCCTTCTCTCTTCAACCCAAATTTGTTCAAAAACATGATGAAAGGAGGCTTCTTGGTGACTTGATCAAGCTAGGGTTCAAGCTTGAGAGGTGAAAATTCTAATCTTTTTGTTAACTTGTGGTTTAATTATGCTAGAATTGAAATTCTAAGTATTAATTTAGTGTAAATCCTTGTTCATGAAAAATCAAGAGAAGGTTTTGATTTTTAAAAATTAGGGTTTGTAGCATTATGGTTGGATTATGTTAGGGATGGTTATCTAATTGATTAGAATGGTTAATGGTGTAATGATATGCTTGCTAAATCGATAAATTTCGATGTTTGTAACGAATCGGTAAGAAAATCGCTTACTAGATTTTTGTAGAAAATAGAATGCGTTCAATTTGCGTTAGGTTAGCAATATTATTAGATTCGTATAGGATTATTAGAATGCGCGAACGTGGGGTTTCGTCTAGTCGGGTTGTAGTTTTGTCGATTTCCCCGAAATGACGATTTTAGTTAAAGGATTGCGATTTTCGTGCGTTTTTCCGCGCACTGAATGCATGCTATGATTAATTTGAGAGCGTGGATAATTGTATGTTGTGACTTGCATTGTGTTAGGTTTTGTAATCTCATGCTTGATATTGTGCAAATATAGGATCGGTCGGGGAAACTTCGGATACGGCGCGAAAAGGCAAGGCGGTGGCCGGATCAGATTAGCGGAGATTTCAGGTGAGTAGATGTATTCATCTATGGGGGAATCGTCTGAATGGCGTGAGGCGCCCCCCTAGTTAAGATTTCCTTATCCCTTGCAAGATTCATATTGTTAGTTAGCTTATCCATTCATGTACACTGCATACCCTTATAGCGAACAGTATATTAGATTGCATGGACATTCCTCCATACTTACGCGATATCACTTTGTAGGACATGAACACCTTACCATTGGTATCTGTTGCACGCGCACTATTCATGTGACACACACGCCTTGGTAATTGACATGCCACGTGCACGATAGAACCTGTTTATCTTAATATCGTCACCTGCATTCATACTTGATATATGAAACTGCATCGCATGCACATATCTCGCATCATCATCATATTTACATAGAACTCTAGCCAAAATTCACATCATACACATTGATATCATAGACATTTATCATATATATAACATGTGGACATTATGATTTTCTTGAGGATTTCAGTATTTCTGCGATTTCTGGATTTTTGGGGAAAACCGCAAGAATTTAACAAAACCTTATACTTATCATTTTCAAAACAAAGTTGCGGTTTTCTCGTGATGTATGCGTCGTCCACCATGAGTTTTCATGTTTTCTGTTGGATTTCGAGACCCGATTCGAGGAGTGGATGAACCGTCTCGGGTACATGGTGGGCCCGGTATGGTACCCCGGGGCAAGAAGATCGAGTTGTAGACGATGAGCCTGGCAGGGGAAGACTACCTACCGGTGATGTCTGGCGCGGCGGATATCCGGAGGATACCGACCGTTGTCGTGAGATTTATGATATGGGCCGATCCGGACTGACGGAGCCCGATATTGAGACAGATATGATTCCTTTTTGGTGTCGAGGCTTGACACGGGTTTTCAGATGATTTCTTGATGATATTTAGCTATTATACAGATATTCATGTTCTAAAGTTAAGAATTCAATAACCTTAGTATTTAAAACACTTAAAGACTTAATAATGACATTGCATACCTGTGCATGCATACTAGAGATATTATAGCACATATGGACATGCACGTTGTGGTGCATTGCGTGCATTCTTACGATTGCCTTAGTAGATGTTATATTTACTCACGAGCTGGCAACTCACCCCCGTTGTGCCACAGTGTCTTGCAGGTCGGACCCGTCAGTCTTGTAGCGGCGGGCTATCTTGTCATCAGTTCCTTTTGCTCAGACTCGCGACATCGCCCGTATGTGGGTTGCGAGTATACTTTATTTCTTTTTGCTTTATCATTGTATCTAGTATTCTCCATCTACCACTTGTATTGTATATGCGACCTAGTGATGAGAATGAGAGATATGTATATTGTGGTTTCTTTTGGGTCGAGCTCACTTGAGCCGACGTGTGTTTTCTGGTATTTTGCATTTCTTTTATACTCTTTTTCTTGATATTACTATTATATTGCATGTGGTTGTGATCCGCCTTGGGCGAAGAGCTAGCTCCCGCTTGGGGATGCCATTTTTATGATTACAGGTTTATTATCTTGTTGTACCCATTTTGGGGGATAGAAAATACAGGGGAGACTCTGCCGAAATTTTCAGAAATTTTTAATGTTCTTTTTTTTGGATTCTATGCAACTTAATTGATTTAAAAACCGTTTTCATTTAAGGTTTTCCTTCACTCTCTTTTGATTTTGGGTTAGATTTCTGGGCTTTGGCTGACTTAGGTTACGGTACGCCTTTAGACGTCTCGTAATCTAAGTGCCAGTCACGTTCCGTACTTTCGGGTCATGACAGTAACACTCCTGTACAGTCCGGTCTGTTCGTCTGATATGTCGCATATCAAGTCTAAGGGTGGTATACGTCAGACCCCAGTAACCGATAAGTCGTGTCGATGTGAGGCTCATAACAGGTCGAGAAACTACTAGTAACACTTACCAGTATATCTCTATATCAGCCCTGACCAGGGACTTCTAGTTATAGCCAATCGAACACAGCACAACATCAACTCCCTATACCGGGAGAGACGAATCCCCTCCTATCGCTCATTGCCTCCAAGTGATTCGGGACTGTACCCAAAAGCCACCGTTTTGCACGCCCTCTTGGACGTGGTAAGGTGGAAATCAAAGCACAGTGGGAATCACAAAAGACTCTATGACGATCTCGGGTCTACAGACTACCCTGTACTAGTGTCACCGGAGAACTGCCATCTGACGTGTGGTATATCACCATCTGGGAGTTCTCGGCAAGTCCGTCCAGTGTACCCAGTCTTTACTGAGCACCCGTACACTATCTCTGATGTCAAAAACCGATGGATATGGGATCATCCATCGCCCATCATATGGGTCAAGATGCGTATACGCTAGTCTACTCTGGTGTATCGATGCCCTGTCTCGATATACCCTCGACTAGGAACAGTTATAGGATGTACTCATCGACTACTATGGCCCCACTAGTATGATCTCATCATAGTCCCAGTAGTCGAGTACAGATCCTAAGGGCTTTATCAACATGTGAGAGTAAGACAGTAAACCAATACAAGTCAACATGTTAAGATAAAGTGAAACCAAGTAGCATACTATCATGACGAGCAAGAAAGTCTTCTCTGTATATATCCAAGCATCCATCATAATATATATTATATGTACAACAATGGCCTCTACGGCATATACATAACTAACAATTGGGGTGTCCGGCATATGTTAAAAAGCATAAACCGGACAAGCTCGAGTCACGATCGGTTTTGTGCAAGTTTGTAGGATACCCCAAACATTCAAGGGGGTACATGGTCTACCACACTGAAGAACAAAAGGTGTTTGTCGCTCGCCACATTGTCTTCTTAGAGAGCGAATTTCTTGCAAAAGAAATTAGTGGGAGCGCGGTAGAGCTGGAAGAAATTCCAGAACCTCAAACTGCTACCGAGGACTTAGAAGAACCTCAAATTTCAATATAACATGACGAACCAACGCCACTCCGCAGATCTAGTAAGCTTTCTCATCCTCCAGAGAGATACTATGGTTTTCTTCTAGATGGGGATCGAGAGGATTGCATCATCGATGATGATGAGCCTACTAGTTTTCAGCAGGCTATCACGGGTATTGACTCGATGAAATGGCTGGATGCTATGAGATCCGAAATGGCATCCATGTACACCAATAAAGTATGGACTTTAGAAGTTGCTCCTCCTGGGGTGAAACCAGTTGGATGCAAATGGATCTTCAAAAAGAAGATTGGTGCACTTGGACAAGTGGAAACCTACAAAGCTAGACTCGTTGCAAAAGGTTTTCGTCAAAGACCAGGACTGGACTATGATGAAACATTTTCACCTGTAGCCATGCTTAAATCCATTCGGATCCTGCTTTCCATTGCTGCCTTCCATGACTATGAAATCTGGCAGATGGACGTAAAAACAGCTTTTCTAAATGGACATTTAGAAGAGAGTGTTTACATGGATCAACCAGAAGGTTTCTTAGACAGTGGGAGCTGCGGAAGAGTGTGCAGGTTGCTTAAATCCATCTATGGATTAAAGCAAGTATCGCGAAGTTGGAACATCTGCTTTGATGAGACAGTCAAAGCGTTTGACTTTATCAAAAATATAGATAAACCGTGTATTTATAGGAAGATTGTAGAAGAAGCAGTAGTCTTCCTCGTTTTGTACGTCGACGACATACTAATGATAGGGAATGATGTCCCTATGCTACAATCAGTAAAGCTCTTCTTGTCACAGAAATTCTCCATGAAAGACTTGGGAGATGCAACCTACATTTTGGGCATTAAGATCTATCGTGATAGATCTAATAGAATGTTGGGACTTTCACAGTCCAGGTATATTGACACTATACTAAAGAGGTTTAGTATGGAAGATTCTAAGCGCGGTAACATGCCCGCTTGTCACGGGATCACCCTCCCCAAAGAGATGTCTCCAAAGACTGATGAAGAGAGGGATCGCATGAGCATTTTACCCTACTCTTCGGCGGTAGGATCTATAATGTATGCGATGTTATGTACAAGACCGGATGCAGCTTACGCACTTAGTGTGGTAAGCAGGTATCAGTCTGACCCAGGTGAGAAACATTGGATAGCGGTAAAGAACATTCTCAAGTACCTGAGAAGGACTAAGGAGATATTCTTGATTTACGGTAATGGGGACCTCCAGGTGGAGGCTTTTACCGACTCTGGATTCCAAAGTGACAAAGATGATTCTAAATCCATTTCGGGTTTTGTGTTTACCCTCAATGGAGGGGCGGTATGTTGGAAGAGTTCCAAACAGAATACCGTCGCAGACTCAACTATGGAGGCTGAGTATATAGCTGCTAGTGAAGCCGCAAAAGAGGCTGTCTGGATGAGGAAGTTCATTTCTGAACTTCAGGTGGTTCCGACCATTGCCAATCCAATACCTTTGTATTGTGATAACAATGGGGCCGTAGCATTGGCAAAGGAAGCCAGGTCCCATCAGAAATCCAGGCATAACTTAAGGCGTTTTCACCTGATCAGGGAGATCGTTGATCGTCGGGAGATCGAGGTACGGAGAGTGGATACAAAAGACAACACGGCAGATCCATTCACAAAGGCCATTCCTCAAGTTCAGTTCGAGAGGCTGTTTGAGATGTTGGGCATGTGGTACTCCAGCAACTGGATATAGTAAAGACAGTGGGTACTCATTGCGCCAATTATAGGCCCTAGTGCAAGTAGGAGATTGTTGGATGTATATGCCCTAGAGGCCTTCATTGTATAGGATACTGGGGATATGTATGTACATAACTGTCTTGCTTAATATGATAGTACGTAATTTGGTTTGTCTTTATCTTAACGTATGATATGTTTTACTTGGTATTTATATATATACGTGTTGATGAAGCCCATAGGGTGTTTTGCCTGACTTCCGGTGTTATGATGGAAGTCATACTAGTGGGAGCTGGATAGTCAGTAGGCACATCCTTAGATGTCCCTGGTCGCAGGAGTATCGAGACTGGGCATCGATACTCCGGAGTAGACTGGTGTATACATATCTAGACCCCGAGGAGGGGCGATGGATTGGTCCCGCAGCCATTGGTGGAGTGCACCTAAGATTGTATACAGATGCTCACTGGGTGTGAGTACACCGGACATGACTCGCCGAGAACTGACTGGATGGTATTTATACCTAACGTCAGATAGCAGTTCTCAGGTGACATATGTGCAGATAGTCCATTGACTTAAAGTCGTCATTTGTCTCGTGTGAGTTCCCACTGTGCTTTGATTACTACCCTACCACGGTTCAAAGGAGTCGTGCAAACAGGTTTTAGTTGGGCACAGTCCCGAGCCACGTGGAGGCAGTGAGTGACTATTAGGGATTCGTCTCTCCTGGTATAGGGAGTTGATATCGCACGGTGATCGGTTGGTCATTACCATAAGTCCCTGGCCAGGGCTGATTAAGAATTACTGATAGATTGATCAGTAGATTCTCGGATGGTGATAGAGCCATACCGACACGACTTGTACGGTTATTTGGGGTTTGACGTTCACCACCTCCCTAGACCATACATACGATACTCTTAGACGAACAGACCGGACTGCACGGATATTGTCACGCACAGGCTCACTAGGAGTTTGGATGGGTATCCTCACTGGCCTTCTTATCGACATCTACTTGGGGACCGTTACGTACAGCTAGTGCCGCTTGCGGTTTGTTGTTAAACCCACTGCCAGCATAGTAGTCGAGTATTTAGAGTCCCACACAGAGTTTTCCCAACTCCAGGCGAAATGATATAAAGGTCGTACGGTTTACGACAAAGGGTTCGGACGCATACGTGTTTTAACGCACGTACGACATTCGGACAGTTTTTACTAGCCGGCTTTGGTTTAAACCAGATTTTAGTATCGGGTTATTGGATTTATACAATCTAAAGTTTTTCCGTTTTTTCACGGATGCGAAGGGCGTTCTCGTAATTATCCGAGAAGCTTCTAGAAGGAGGGTGACTAAGGAGGTTAAGGTGGCATTTTCATTAATTGCTTTTGTGACTCATTCATATGATTCATCATATCATTAAATGCATCATTAATGCATCATTAATGATCTAATGACTCACATAATGAATCACTCTTCTTGAATAAATGAAGCATGGTGAATAATCATTTAATTGATATTATTTGATAATTCATTATGTTTGATATATTCAAGTGAGAAGCTTTTCTCTTCTCATTATCATCTCCACCTTCTCTCTCCTCAAGCTCTCTCTTCTTCTCCAAACCCTAATCCTACCACTCATGAGTTGAGTACAAGGATTAGTAAAGACTAAACACTCCATAACCTAACTCTACATCATCTTAGTTACTTTGGTTAGCAACTAGAGAAACAAAGTTACCTCAAGTCTTGAGGTGTAGCTTGGATTAGGGTACTCGGGTGGATCATCTATCACGGATAGGAGGCCGAGGAGGACATAGAGATCACAAAGACGAAGGACTAGAATCATTTGGTATAATCTCTTTACATGGTAGTTTAGAACTCTATGCTTGTTGTTAATTATCGTTTAGAAAAGATCTTCGGTTAGTCGATGTACGCTTTAAAACAAGATCGTTTTTCATATTTCCGTCTCCCCGCTACTCGTGGGGTGTTGCACATCGACTTACACGTACCACAGCATCGATGGTCCAGCCGTAGAAGGGCAAACCCAAGCCTCACTAATGGCCCCGCGGAACTGCCGCAAACCCTAAGGTTTAAAGGTTTTCACACGGTCATTATGTCGAGTTAGGGTTTCATTCTTCTAGAGGGTCCATAGAATTGCCTGCATGTCTTTCCGAATACTTTAAACTTGGAATAATAGGTTTCTGACAGTCGATCGCCTTTGTCGACTCTCAACGTATCCGCGTGAAGTCGTCTCTAGCTGGAATCAACCCTATCTAATGACCTCGCATCGGGGTAGCGAACGAACTACATGTCCTAGTCATTCACCTCGGTGACTAGCGACCTACTATCATCTCTTGGTACAACTCATACTGCAATAGCTCCAACATCTGGGGCGATGTCTCGTCGTTCGCAGCAACAACTGGCTCACTCGTCTGCACGCTGAACAGTGCCTCAATCATCATGAATAAGCAATACATCAACGGTCATCAAAATCCGGTTGGCCTCTATCAGTGGTCCAATCCTCTGGTGCTGATCTGCACGTCCGAGTAATCTCATACAGCGATCCATCCAACGCTCATGGCGCAAAAACACCACAAAAAGACACATCTCTACAATCGTGTGTCGCCGGAATTACGCCCTGGTCAGTCCTCGTTCGTAACGAGCTCGTGCTGACCGCAACTCTAGCCGTACCACTCCCTTCCCGTAATCGTGGCAGCAAAACCATAACTGGTACCGATGAGGCTAGATCATGAATGAATATAATACCGAGCAAAGAAATGTACATCCTAAGGCTTCTTAAGTGGAGTAGCGTATCGTAAATATGTCGCGGAACATACGTACGGTACGTCACTCTACTCAAACTACCTACTCCATCAACCAAGGGTCATCCTACGCTCCGAAGGTAAAACCTAACGCTCTGATACCAACTTTGTCACGACCCGAAAGTACGGAACATGAACGGCACTTAAACTACAAAACGTCTCGAGGCGTACGTAGACTAAGTAAGCCGAAAGCCCAGAAATCCAAACCAAGAAAAGTAGTAAAGTGAAGGAAAAACCATTTTAAATCAAATAGTTTGCAACATACGCCGAAATATGCATCTTAAAATCACAAGTCTTTTCTAAAAATTTCGGCAGAGTTTCCTTTGTAAAAACTGACCCCAAACGGGTACAAAACCTGATAAAGCATATATAATGAATAAATGCATCCCCAAGCGGGAGCTAGCTCTTCGTCAATCGACGGTCACAACCACGCAAGCAATATAATATACAACGCCGAAAGGCGAGGATCACAACAGAAAAGGAAACTCAAAACAGCATGAAATCCATAGAAATACAACGCGTGACTCTAAGGTCGAATGAATAAACATCACTGGTCTCTATCTGAAATAAATACATGTTTGGTTGATGGAACTTCTAGATACAACTGAATAACAATATACAAAATATACTGATGGTCACGATGCAAGTGAACCCACCTACTAGCCAATCACCCGGAAATGGAAGTAGTGCCAGCAAGGCCGTAATGAAACCTGTACGGCAAAACCTGTAAGGAACTGTGGCACAACGGGGGTGAGTTGCCAACTCGTGAATAGAATACATCTACGAGCAGAAATCGCATGTATAACGCAATCCTAGGTCATACGATCAATATCTATTCTCAAATATATAACCAGCAGCCTATAACAATGGTTAGGGTATACCTCTAAACAACAGTAATACCAAGTGCTCGTGTCAGTGCCTCAGATAGCAATATATCATATGGATGATGTATGAATGCATGAAAACAGAATACATGTACTGAAGAAACTGCTTTCATAACATAGTGAGATTACTGTATTTCTAAAGCGAGGTATCATAAATGAAATCAGTATAAACAGTGTCTAGTATCGATACAAAACATAAATCCCAATATCTCAATATCTCAGGCTCCGGCTATCCGGACTGGCTTGGATCATCAAATCTCAGTACCTCAATATCTCAAAATCTCAATCTCACTATTTAGGGCGCCGTTAGTCCAGACCGGTCCCTACCATCAATCTCAAGACCACGACGGTATCCTCCGGATATCCGACGCGTCGGGTAAAATCACCGGTCGATAGTGCTCCCCTGCCAAGCTCATCGTCTACTACTCGAACTTCTTGCCCTGGGGTACCTTACCGGGCACACCATGTACCCAAAACGGTTCATCCAACTCCTCGAATCGGGTCTCGAAATCCATCAGCAAACTCATGGTGGACGACTCATACATCATAGGAAAACCACACTTTTCGTTTAAAAAGAGAGAGAAAAGAAGTTTATAAATATTTTTGCGGTTTTCCCCCAAATCCAGGAAATCTCATGAAAATCCGAATCCAAATCCTCAATAGCATGTAAACAGTGAATATAGGCATAAAATCCATGAATGCGGCATAACAGTGAATAATAACATGCATGAAGCAGCAAGCAATAACTACAATGTCTAAACTAGCATATAAGGCAAGTACACTAATATCATGTATAAACTATTAGCTAACAAGCTATGTCAATGCAATAGTATTTTCTAAGTGTACGTGACATGGCAATTACCGATGAAGATTTGTGTGAGCCGGCAAATAAGTGTACATGGTACATACGCATCATCGGTAATGGTGCTGGTGTCCTAACAGCATGATATCAACAATGGAATATGAAATCACAAAATAAGTATGCGATGCGGAGCGAACAGCAATAATGTGCGGGAGCTGAATACTAAACACAACGATAACTAATATGGTCTAGCAACTACACTAAACTATAGGGCTAAGCTAACAGGCTAACTGAAGGTAAGGAAACCGCCTAACATCTGAGTCGATACATACATATATATATATATATATATATATATATATATATATATATTAGTCGGTGATCCCGCCTCAATAATATCACATCTGATACCATATCCATAATCAGACATTCCCAAGTCAAAAGTGTGGATCAAACATCAATATATAGCTTGTACGTAAATCCGTCGTACGGCATCCCAAATCTGGGTACGGGTCAATATCACATTCATCACAATATTCATCCGGTATCCTCTTAATCAAAGATCATAATCCGGGTACTGATCTATGTCTAGTACAATACTAATATCATCAATATAATCATGATCTGACTACTAATCGACAGTCTCGTACAAACCGATATCATCAGCACATATCATCATAAAGAAGTATACATCACCCAATGCGACCCATTATAGCTATCTTAACATATCTTATCTCATGTCTTGATCACAAGTCAGCTATTCTATGTGTATCACCATTCACATGGTATCGTCGTCCAAAGATCCGCTATAACATCATGACGTATCTCAAATACGAATCCTGCCATATCACCGATCTCACGGTCTCAATCAAATCTCATCAACTCACCTCAAATACCAAATACTATCCTCAAATCCAGTATATGAACACATAGTCCCATACCCATGTGAACACATAAATATATATTCCCATATACGCACATATTAAAGAAGAATGTATGCAAGTATGGGGGGGTGTGTGTGTGTGGTGCAACCACTACTCTAGGGTTTCGCAACACTAAACCAATCCAAACACACCTAGAATCCATCTTTATCATCAATAATCTCAAACAATATATAATCAATATATGTGTGTATACGTATTCGTATACATCACCACGAACTGTGGGGGTGCTATACGTCATCCACCCGACTTCTCCCCGTAGATATAAATCTACTCACCTTGCTTCTTGTTTGCCGATGCCGATGTCGCCATCTTCATCCTCAATGCCTCGACGTCACGTGGGGTACCTACAAGGATATCACAAACGCTAAAGCACATGAAAATCACATCGGAAACCAAAACGGCATACGCTACGCCCATAGGTAAAAACCTATAGTCTCGCATGGAAACACGATCAATAACCCTTTGACGTTGACGTTCAAACGCTACCCGACAGAAATGAATCACCAAACACCAAAATCCATGCTAAAACTAGTCGTAAACTATGCACCAACACAAGAAAACTACCCCAGATTCTACCCTAGATGGAATCAGTCAAAATTGCACATGCCAAGGGTTAAGTTTACTGGAAATATGGCCCAGAAACCAAAACGAGGGGGTTCCAACCTCCTCTGGCCGCAATTTGCGGCCAGAAGGGATAAATTGGCGGCCTGAAGAAGGAGTCAGGGGCTAGGTCTTTGGGTGGTGGTTCCTAGGTGCCAGCACATCTCACTGTCAACCCAGAATTATTTTCAGGTGACTCGGGTGATAGCAGATTTCCAAAAACACTCGCAGAATTATAGTTTTTCCCGATATCGTTTCTCTAAATCCGTATTCTGGGTTTTACTATCAGGTCTGGTCCAATGTAACACCACTAACAGGATTTTAAGGTCACTACAATTCTCAATTCACCTTTGATTTCAAATCAAACCCTAAACCCTAACTTGAATTTCCCAAAGTTCATCAAAGCACACAATATCGACATGAAACATGTATGGATGCACACGAAATCGAAATATTACTCTAAGGGTGCAGAATTTACCTCTTTTGGCAACTCAAGAATTTTCTTGAGTTGCTCAAAGT
This sequence comes from Agapanthus africanus, assembly GCA_030015575.1. Taxonomy (NCBI): domain Eukaryota; kingdom Viridiplantae; phylum Streptophyta; class Magnoliopsida; order Asparagales; family Amaryllidaceae; genus Agapanthus; species Agapanthus africanus. Next base: position 161,723,744 of record CM057340.1, on the reverse strand, counting down.
CCTCAAAATCCATCCTTTCTTGGTCCATGGTGTTCCTCTCGAGCTTGTGAACAAGTTTTGTGAAGTGGGAATAGGGTTTTGGGGTTGGATCCATGGTGTTTTGGGAAATGAAAGATGGAGGAAGAAGAGGGAGGAGCAGGAGCAGCAGCAGCCCAAGAGGGAGAGGGAGAGAGAAATGAGATGATGAAATGATGGGGATGGCTCAAAACAAAAGGGTTGACCCAACCTTTCTCTCTCTTCATCATTCTTACCTTTTTCTTTTCTTTTTCTTTTTCCTTTATTTCCTTCTCCTCACAATGGTGACCTTAGGCAACCATACACCCACAATATGTAAGAAAATGTGACAAGTGTGGAAAAATGATATGTGCATGTTTTGCACAAAAAAAGCTAAAAAATCGATTAGCGATTTTTAATCGCGATTAGCACTAAATTAGCATATAACTAATCATAAAAACTTAAAAAAATGGAAAAATTCCATAAAATACCCTATTTTAGAATTTTCCATAATTTTTCCAAAATTTTCCCCATTTATCGGTATTTAATTATACCGAAATATTAAAATATTCATTAAAAAATAATATTAAATTATAAAAATTCCTAAAAATATTTTTTTTTTTTTTAAATGTTACATTTGTACACTCTCTCACACACCCTCACTCCTCATGGCCAGCCCCACCACCACAGCAGCAGCCCACTTTTCTCCCCCTCAAAATTTTCTTTAACTCTTGTGAATGAAATGGTTTGAAAAGGATTAAAATATGTTAATTTGAGGTATGGGTTTTATGTGATATGATATGGCTTTGACTTGGAGAAAATTCCACAATCCCCCTCCATTCTCCCCCACTCCCTTTCCTGGTCGATCTCCTGCAGCTGTTGTTCCCCAATTTTCCCTTCTCATTTTCCTTCAAAACTCATCAAAAAAATCTATCAAAATCCAATTTTTGCCACACAATTTCAAGTCAATTCTTCATCCCATTCTCCTTGGCTGCTCTAGCTTGAATCTTGGTGCTATAAGGCTATCATTGGAGGCAAATTCTCTTGCTAGATCCCTAGGAAATTGAGGTATAATTTTGACCCATTTAAATACTTATGGTTTGATTCCTTGAATGAAATTGTTTTAGTGTTAAATTTCATTGCTAATTTCTAATCTAGTTTTTAAAAGTGAATGATTTAAGATTAAACTAAGGTTTTAGAAAACCATTACTAAGTTAATTAATTCTATTTTGCTATCTAGTTGTTATGCTAACCTAATCTAAGAGGTTAATTTGCTTAAGTGGGTTTTAATTGGTGTTATTTTAGTGTTTTTCATGTATGAAATGGATTAAATTGCTAGTTATGAAATTCTAGAAAGGGTTGTTTATGGAAAATAGGATTTGAAGCATTGCTAGTGTGTTGGAAATTAGTATAGTGGCTATCAATGGTTTAACTTGGGTGATTATGCTTGATAGTTGTCTTTTTTGTCGCAAAGCGACGATGTTTGCACCGAATTTGGAATGCTAATGCTTACTAGGTTTTTTTATAAAATTATGTGATGAATTATTTGTGATATCTTGATGATATTATTGGCATCTCCTATGACTTTTAGAGTATGTGAATGCGAAACTTGGTTTGATCGGATTTTGTTTTGGCTGTTGGTCCGAAATGACAATTTTAGTTAAGGTTGCAGTGTTTTTTTTGTGTATTCCGCGCACCTTGTGCACGTTGTGCCTAACTCATTGACATTGACCCTTTCATTTTGTGACATGCGTCGTTTCATGATCTGTAACCTTTTGTTTTGTGTTGTGCAAATTCCAGGATCGGTCGCGGAGACTTCGAATGCGGCACGAAAAGGGAAAGCGGTGATTGGATCAAGCTATCTGGGGATTTCCGGTGAATAGATGTATACATCTATGGGGAGAATCGTTTGGATGGCGCGAGGCATCCGATAATTTAGAATTTCTAGTAATACCAGCTTGTTGCATGTAGTTCCTAGTTACCTATTTTACGGCACTGCATGACCTGTATATCCATATTTGTGTTAAATTCGTCGTATAGAAACCATTGAAACCATTAAATGAGATATGCGACATAGTAAATAATTGGCTTGTTTAATTTATTATATATAATTGTGCAACTTCATCTCATAGGACACTTGCACCATTACCAGGGTTTTATGCTGCACGAGCATTATTCATGTGAACACACACGCCTTGGTAATTGCTATGCCACAAACACTAGATAACTTGTTTAAACCGGAATTTATAATAATTTCACCATATAAGACATATAAACCAGTAGTAATATAGTAAATTCCGCAAGATGAACTTGTAGAATTGCTAGTCTGATGCATGTACCTCATTACATCATTCGATCATACTTAGTCTTTTAGTCATATATTGCAGTTTGCATTGTTGATACCAAAGGAATTCATCACCATTGACATGCGTACTTGTGATACTTTCTTTCTTAAGGATTTCAGTATTTGAGATTTATGAGATTTTGGAGAAACCGCAAGGATTTAATAAAACTGATATCATTTTAAATATTGCAAGTTGCGGTTTTCTCGAGATATGATACTTGTGTCGTCCACCATGAGTTTTCTGTTAGTTTTCGAGACCCGTTTCGAGGAGTAGGATGAACCGTCTCGGGTACATGGTGGGCCCGGTAAGGTACCCGAGGCAAGAAGTTCGAGTAGTAGAGGATGAGCCTGGCAAGGACAGACTACCTACCGGTGATTGTTGGCGCGGCGGATATCCAGAGGATACCGACCATGGCCCTGAGATGTTGAGATATTGATATTTTGAGATGGACCAACCGGACGGATGGGACCGGGATATTGGATATAGATACTTTGGGACATTGAGTTATTTATTTGGGGTGTCGATGCTTGACACGGATTTCTGTTGATTTCATATGATATTTCCTCAGATATCCTAAGATGAAAATAATGATTTCCTCATATCAGCATATTCAGATCACGTGTTACATTGCATTCATGTCGCATACATGTTAGTACTTCATACCATATCAATATTGTAGAATTGTGACACTTTACGTACATGCTTACGATAGTCTTTATAGATGATACATTTTACTCACGGGTTGGCAACTCACCCCCGTTGTGCCACAGCCTTTTTGCAGGTCTGATCCGTCAGTACTGTACCGGCGGACGCACTTCCTCCTTTTGCGTGGATTTGAGGATTTTTACTCATAGGTGGGTTATGTGTTTATTTTGTCTTCCGCCTTGTATATTCATTGTATCTAGTGTACTCTATTTACTGTATCTTCTACCAGTACTGATGTATATTGACTTAGAGGCGAGACAGTGAGATTTATGGGCATGTATATTGTTTCTTTGGGTCGCGCTCACTTGAGCCGACATGTTGCTTATTATTCGTGCCTTTTTATGCTTATTTGCACATTGTTGATTTATATTGCGTGGGATTTGAGTCCGCCTTGGGGCGAAGAGCTCGCTCCCACTTGGGGATGCCTTATTTCTTGTATTCATATATATTCCTATTTTGTACCCGTTTGGGGGCCAGTATTTGCAAAGGAGACACTGCCGAAATTTTCGGAAAAATGGATGTTGTTTTTAAAAAGGCTTGATGTGACTTAATTGATTAAATTCGTTTTCAATAAATTGATTTTCCTTCACTCTACTGCTTATTTGGTTTTGATTTCTAGGCTTGGGTTTACATAGATTACGTCCGCCTTGAGACGTTCATAATTTAAGTGCCAGTCACGTTCTGTACCTTTCGGGTCGTGACATTGATGTTGCGCTGTGCTCGATTGGCTATAACAGGGAGTCCCTGACCAAGGCTGCTTTAGAGATATGAGCCTCATATCGACACGACTTATCGAGTTACTGGGGTCTGACGTTTACCACCCCTAGACGAGATATGCGACATATCAGACGATGAGACCGGACTGTACGGTAATGTTACTGATTGGATTCGCAGGAGTGTGAGTAAGCTTTCTTGTTGATCTTCTGATCGCTCAATATCCGGATGGCTGTTACATTTAGCAGACCGCTTATGGCTTGTGGGTGTTTGATATGATCATCACCTACTGCCGGCGTATTGACGAGTCTTTAGAGTCCTACACAGGGGTTTCCTGGCTAAACCGAAACGGAGTAGGAGCACATATGAGATATGTGCGGGACCGAGATTGATACGATATGAGATACCGTATTCTATTTTCGCGATATGAGATATCGATCGGTTATATATGATATAGCCAGGTTATTGGAACAAGTGTTGATTCGATAAGTTGATTCATATGATATTAGTCGGTTATATGTGATATAACCGGATTATTAAATCAAGAGTTGATTTAATAATTTAATGTATAATTATATATTAGATATATTACATTACATTAACTAGTATTAACTCACTTATGATTCCTTTTCTCACTTGGTTTGTGCACATTGTATATATGTGATATATGTAAGTGTACATTATTTTGTGTCATGCTTGATGATACATGCAAGATGGGTGTATGAGACTTAAACCATGCTAGGGTTAAGTTAGGATTTTTATTTATTTCTTAATTTATAAACAAAAGAGAGAAGACTTGGTTAATGTTGTCAAGCTTGGATGAAGCTTGTAGAAATATTGACAAAGTCCGCACTTTTGTTTAGCTTAGGATATTTTGTTAACCCAACCTTTAACCATAGCCCTTGGTTAATTCTCTACATGAGTTAGGCATGAGGGCTTAACACACCCATGGTTGCAATAATTCATTTGGATCATTCATTCATATGAGTTAATTTTTTTCTTCTTCCTCTCAAGCTTTCTAGCTTCAATGGAGATGTGAGAAAATGAGTAAGAATATGAAATCTAAAGTGACCAAAATTCATACTTCATCATCCTCTATTACTTGCCATTTAGTATAGGGTGTTTTGCATGTGATGTGAACTTACACTATAAGAAATTCGGAGTGTTTCGTATTCGTAGTTTTAACATTGTTTTGGGTTATTCACATATTGTCTAGGCGAAGTTAAAAAGTGTGATCGAATGTTAAAAACCTAATTTTCCAAGTTTAACGTATTCGCAAATATAAGCAAGTGATTCTGTGGACCCTCTAGAAGAACAAAACCTTAACTCGATTATGTGGCCGTCAGAACCGCCACTAAACCCTAAGGTTTGTGGTAGTTCAGCGTTGTCACATGTGTGGCGTTGGTTTGATCCTTCTACAGCTGGTTCATAGGTACTGTGTCATCCTCTGGGTATTATTGAACTGTGCTCAAGTGTTGAGCAGTCGGGAAATTGTGGGACTTTGATGAATCGATCGAAAAGTTTAACGTCGTCTAGGTATCATGTGATGGGATACAATATTTGGAATCCACAAATGTTGTTATGCGAATACTATTTTGAATGTTATAAATCTAGCAATTTAGTCCCTTTTGATCGGTTGCCACGGGATTTTGATGCGATCAAAAGTCCGTCGCAATCACGTAACGTATGCGGATACTCTCCGGGTAAACTTAATAGATAGCCATGCCCCATAGCCCCAACCAAGTGACTTTAGGAGAACCCCGTCGCTAAAAGCATCCATTCGGATGCTCGCGGCAGCGGTGTTCCGCCTTAGTGGACTTCGTCGACGGCATCGGGGGGTGCGGCCGTCTACTAAAGTTTCCGACAAGCATTCGATCAGGATGTCGGGAATCTTGTTGAATTGCCCGACTAGATATTGAAAAGTGTTTTCGAGATCGAGACTAAAATGCGGGGTTTATAATTGTTAGGCATGCGATGTCTAAGGAATTCATTTGGTTAGGCATGTAATGTCTAAGGTGGTTGCGGATTCCAACTGTTGTAGTTTTCACTTTCTTTTCTGCGACCGTAAGTGTAATATGTGGTGTATCGCCGGTTTCGGTGCTATATGTCAACGACAATTAGGATATGCATATTTACTTACGTTAATGACATGCAATGTTATGTGTTGCTGGGATATGTTATATTGGATCGTCGTGATTGAATAGCCGGGAGTTTTATGTGAGATGAGAGTTTTTCATTTTCATTCATGTAAAATTCATTGTATGTAATATTCTTTTATTGGGGCACTTCCGGGTTGAGGATGATGTCTCCATTGTATATTATTTACTTTTCTGCATTAGGATAGACCCAAGGCGGGGAGCACAAGTAACCGGGTTCTAGGGTCCAGTGGGAGACCATCTCGAGGAGTCGAGACCGGGTCTCCTAACTCTAGAATTGGCAGGGTTGCTTACCACTCTCGTAGGGGTCTAGGGATGTGGGTTTCTCTATTCATCGCGAACCAAGAATCCATGTTTTATACAGGCTTAATTTAAAACACGGAAATCCTAGTATATCCAATATTTCATTTGTTATCTTCTGCTGCGATATTTTGTGATGTGGTCAATTATTATATTCTGAGATGAATGCTTGTATTATATATATATATATATATATATGTATATATATATATATATATGATATATATTATATATAGTTGCTTTCGTTTAATATGTGATGCTTGGGAAGTATAATAAATGAGACTTCATTAATGAGATTAATGAAATAAAAGAAACCTAAAGATGTTGTGGAAACTTGTCTCGAAAACTGGTAGCTCTAGTTCTTGCTTTGCATAACGTTATTCCTTGCAGAATATCCAGCACCTTATTCGATAAGGAAAGAGCCGAGATCCCTTCACCGGGAGTGACCTCTTTAGCGAAACTAGCAGATGCTATAAACTCGGTTTGTCTTTTGATTGCTTTTATAGTTTTTGTTTTGCATAGTGGTATTTGTGAAATATCCTGCACCTTATTCGATAAGGAAAGAGCCGAGATCTCTTTACCGGGAGTGACCTCTTTAGCAAAACTAGTAAAAGCCTTAAAAACACTTCTTTTCAAAATCGCACGATTCTACGACGATATCAAGTTCATTACGCAAAAAATTTTCTTAAAAACCTGTCGTAGCCCTCCGTCATTTCAGATAAGTACTTCATAGTATTCGTGCTACATTTGTTGGCTTTCGTCAAGACGTAGTGTGCGGTAGCTATTTTTGCTTATATGCATAAGCATATGATGCGATTGAGTTAGGGTAGTCGTACGACTTTATTGGCTTTCATCAAGGGGCGTGCGGGTGGGTTTAATTCAATCATGAAATGAACGGGTTGAACTTGACTAGCAGCCTATGGTTTGTTGGCTTTCGTCAAGGTCATAGGATGCTAGGGGTAAAACCTTATCGGGAATTTCAAGTGTTGAAATTTTCAATGAGATTACATACCTCCTATGAGATAGTTGGATCCCGATACCCACTGCGAGTAAGAGTTACTCCTAGGAGAGTTTTACACATCACAATTAGCCGATCAAGTAGGTGTCTAGAAAGGTGTTAACGGGGTTATGCCCTTGGGAAAAAGAGGTTTATTTTAATTAGGTCCGTGCGAAAGCACGAGGAACCTCCCTCAAAGTAACAACACTGGCCTGGCCGAAAGATTGGCGAACTTGTAGGGTGTAATTAATCCCAGCTAGTCTTTCCTTTTAGGGTTTGATGGAAGATTTGACTAAAACAGTGGGATCCATCCTGATTAGATAAATTAATAACCAATATAATCTTGCAAGAGCATACGCTGAGTGTTTTCTTCTCTCTCTCTCCAGATAGCGACCATGTCACGCCTTAATCAAGATAATAATATGGATATATTGATCGAACCCGCTTATTATACTGAGCTGGGGAACGTTGGTCCCGCTCCAACATATAATTGTTATAAGACCGAGCAGGAAATAGGGGATTACCAAAATTCCCGTGCCACCCAAACGAAGAAAGTTTATGTTGATACATCTTCTTCGGGTATGTTCATTACAGAGAACTGTTTCTCAGTATCATTTACGTCCTAGGTATGAGATACCGGATCAGGATCCCAATATGTAATATGTTACATGGGCTACAGATAGGTAGAGAACCGAGAACGGGTGATAAGTTTCAAGAGTTGGAAATGGTGCAATTGTTGCAGCCAAGTCTGTTGGCAGTTATCACCCTGTATTACCAAATACATTGATTCTGAATGAATGTTATTAGATACCGAACCTGATATACAACATCATATCAGTCTCTTTATTTAGTAAAGAAGGATATAATTTTGTATTGTTTTGAACATTTCCTATATCAAGAGTTGATCGGTTCAGGCACATTATCTAAAAGCATATATGTTCTAAATCAAACCACAGTTCTTAACGTACAAAACACACACAAGAGGAAGAGTTCAGAAATGAATGAATCCTTCTTGATGTATTGTAGACTAGGTCATACCAATGCGACCCGATTAGCCGAAGTTAAATAAAGAAGCATATTTAAATCGGTTTGAATTTACATCTTGTGAAACTTGCCAGTCATGTCCCAAAGATAAAATGACTATAGCTCTGTTTATTGGAAACAGAGAAAGAGTTAGTGAACTCTTGGGATTGATACATGATGATGTATGTAGGTCCCCCTGTCTACACATGCCAGGATTGGTTCTTTGTACTTCATTACATTCACTGATGATCTCTCAAGATTCGGACATATGTTCCTGTTGAAACACAAGTCTGAAGCTTTTGAGAAATTCAAAGAATATAAGTTAGAAGTAGAGAACCAAAAACGGATATAAGTATTATGTCCTATGATGAGATCAGGGAGGAGAATACTTGAGCATGGAATTCCTGGACTATTCTAAAGGAGAATGAGATTCACTCTCAGCATTACTCCTCCGTATACACCACAACACGTTGGTATATCGGGACGGAGCAATCGCACCCTATGTGATATGGTGTGCTCTATGATGAGTACTACTGAGTTGCCTATTTCCTTTTGGGTGTTTTGCACTTGAGAAGCTGCATACCTATTGAATAGGGTTCCAATCAAATCAGGTGCCTACCACTCTCTATGTGATATGATATGGGAAGAGCCTATCTCTTATGGATGATAAGACTTGGGGCTGTCCGGCCTATGCCTAAAAGAAAAATCCGGACAAGCTCGAGGCAAGATTAGTTTTGTGGAAGTTTGTTGGATATCCCAAGCATTTGCAAGGGAATATCTTCTACCACACTGAGGAGCAAAAGGTGTCTTGTTTCTCGGCATGCCTTCTTTTGGAAAGGGAATTTCTTGTGAAGAAATTAATGGTCATGAGGTAGAACTGGAAGGAGTTCCAACTATACAAACTATAGCTGATGATTTAGTAGAACCAGAGGATTCAATAGTTTCCAACGAACCTCAGCTTCTCCATCGATCTAGTAGGGTTCCTCATCCACCTGAGAGATACTTCGGTTTCTCTATGACAGTGGGAGCGAGGATTGCATCATGAGATGATGACCCAACTAGTTTCGAGCAGGCCATCAGGAGTGGGGACTCTGTGAGAATGGCTGGGTGCTAAGCGATCTGAGATGGAATCCATAAACACCAACAAAGTATGGACTTTGGTTGCTTTATCTGAAGGGTTAAATCCCCATCAGAAGCAAGTATATCTTGAGAAGATAACTTGTTGTACATGGAAAAGTTGAGACTTTAAAAGCTATGCTTAAGTCCATCCAGATCCTACTTGCAATTGCTACCTACCATGACTACGATATCTGGCGGTTGAGTGTCATGACTGCTTTTCTAAATAATGATTTAGAAGAGAGCGTCTATAGGTATACAGCCAGAGGGCTTCGTAGACAGTGGGAGCAGCGGAAACGTGTGCAAGTTGCTTTATGGGTTTAAGCAGGCATTGCGGTGTTGGAACGTCTGTTTTGATGTGGTAGTCAAAGAGTTTGACTTCATCCAAATGGTAGATGAACCTTGTATATACAAAAAGGTAGTAGGGAGTATGGTGGTGATCCTCGTATTGTACATGGATGACATACTCTTGATAGGAAAGGAATTCCTATGCTATGCTCGGTCAATCTCCTCTTATCACATAGATTCTCCATATATGATCAAGGCGATACCTCCTAAATCCTGGGTTGTAGATCTATGAAATAGATCTAATTGGATGTTGGGATTCTCACTAGGTGTAAGTAGATGGTATCAATCGATCCTGAGAAGAATCACTGGATAGATTCCAGGGTGATAAGCTCAACTGAATGTCAGTCACAGGCATTGTCTTTACCCTCGGTAGAGGGACGGTATGTTAGAAGAGTTCCAAGATAGATACCGTGACAAACTAGACGATAAAGGCTAGATACATTGCTGCCAAGGATACTACCAAAGAGGTAGTCTGGATGTATAAAAGTTCATGAGATGAACTTCGTTCCTACCATTGTGTGACAATGGAGTTGTGGCTTTGGCCTAGGAAACCCTGTCCCATTAGTGATTCAGACATATTCTTAGGCAGTATCACCTGATCATGGAGATGGTTGATCTCCAGGGAGATCGAGGTTAGGAGAGTAGACATAGAGGACAACAGCGCGGATCCACTCATAAAGGCCTATTTCCCAGTAGATACTTTTATAGGATAGTTGAGTATGAGATACTACAACCACTGCTGCTTGTTAGGCATGAGATACTACAACAGATGGCCCTAGTGCAAGTAGAAGATTGTTAGTGATATGTATGCCTTAGAAGCCATTACTGTACATACGATGTATATTGTAGTGGATGCTTAGACATATATATGGAGGACTTTCTTGCTCGACATGATAGTATGCTATCTGGTTGCTCTTTATCTTAACATGTACTCTGATTGTCTCTATGTTACATGTTGATAAAGCCCTTAGGATGAGTACTTGACTACCAGGACTATGATGCAGATCATACTGGTGGGGACAGTGTAGTCGCTAAGTACATCGTTCAAATGTTCCTAGTCGTGGGTGTATCGAGATAGGGCATCGATATACCAGTGTAGACTAGCGTATAGCTTCTCGACCCATATAGATGGGTGATGGATGATCCCATATCCATTGGTGTTTGACATCAGAGACAGTATACGGGTGCTCAGTGGAGACTGGGTACACTGGACTGACTTGCCGAGAACTCCCAGATGGTATTATACCTAACGTCAGATGGCAGTTCTCTGGTGACACTGGTACAGGTTAGTCTGTAGACCCGAGATCGTCATAGAGTCTTGTGTGATTCCCACCGTGCTTTGATTTCCACCTTACCACGTTCAACAGAACATGCAAAACGGTGGATTTTGGGTACAGTCCCGAGTCACATGGAGGCAATGAGCGATAGGAGGGGTTTCGTCTCTCCCGGTATTGGGAGTTGATGTTGCGCTGTACTCGATTGGCTGTAACAGGAAGTCCCTGGCCAGGGCTGCTTTAGAGATATACTGGTAAGTGTTATCAGTAGTTTCTCGACCCGTTATGAGCCTCATATCGACACGACTTATCGAGTTACTGGGGTCTGACGTTTACCACCCCTAGAAGAGATATGTGACATATCATACGAAGAGACCGGACTGTACGGTAGTGTTACTGATTGGGTTCGCAGGAGTGTGAGCAGGCTTGCTTGTTGATCTTCTAATCGCTCAATAGCCGGGTGGTCGTTACGTTTAGCAGATCGCTTGCGGCTTTTGGGTGTTTTATATGATCATCACCTACTGCCGGGTATTGACGAGTCTTTAGAGTCCTACACAGGGGTTTTTTGGCTCAAGCGAAACGGAGTAGGAGCACACATGTGATATATGCGGGACCGAGATTGATACGATATAAGCACTACTACAAATAGGGGTTTCCCCTACGGATTTATCCACAGGAGCAAACCACTGCCCCTACGGCTATATCCGTAGGGGCAAGAAATTACGCCATAGGTGCAAACGCCGCAGGTGCAAGTCTTAGCCTTAAACATGCCCATACGGTTAAAAACTTGCCCCTACGGCATAATGCGTAGGTCCATATGTCCCTACGGATTAGACTGTAGGGACAAAAAAGTTATTTAATTTATCGGTTTATAAAATAAAATAGCTGTCCCTACGGAGTTGTCCGTAGGGCCAAATGTCTGCCCCTACGGATACATGCATAGATCCATATGTGTAGGGGCAAAATATCAGGTATCCTGATATTTTGTCCCTACGGATACCTGTGTATGTCCATGTTTAAGCCCCTACGGTCAAATCCGTAGGGACAAGTATAACCCTCTCTTATAGAGATCATAGGGGCAAAATATCAGGTATCCTGATATTTTGCCCCTACGGATAAATTTGTAGGGGAAAAGTAGGACCCTACGGATTAATTCGTAGGGGCAATGTTGTGTTGCGCCACGGCAGCGCCCCGGCCATCTATCCGAGGCCAAAATGCGGAATCAAAATTTTTCCTTACTTGGAAACCGGCGCTACCGCGGACAATGAAAACCCGGATCGTTAACCATTAACCTATACTAGCTAACAAGAGATGGGAAGAGAAGTATACCGAGTGATCCGAGTCCTCCGGTCTTCTCGTCATCGTCCCGATCTCCCGCGGAAAGTCTTGTCTCTACATCGTCGCCTCCTCGCCGGAAGGGCACCACATCGCCTGCGTCTTTTACGGGCTCCCGCCTCAATACCGAGGCAACTCGGGCATGAAGCCGGCAACTCGACATGCTCAAGATATGCTGTAGAATGTGTAGTGTAGAGGCTATGTCTCATTTGGGGTTTGTTGCCTTTGAAGATGATGGAGGAATCAAGATTAGAAAAATGGTGCTTGCATTTTTCTAGCATGAAAGTGAGATCAAGAATGAAACTCTCAAGATGAAGCTCTCAAGATGAAGCTCTCATCTTCTTCTCTCTCAAATGAAAACCTTATCATATTAGAATGGTGGAGGAAAGAATATGAAGCATGAAGGGAGGTGATGGTAGGAGCACAAGTGGTGACCACATCCAAAACATCATCATAACAATCTCACATCAACACCAATCAAAGATCAAATCCTTTCTCATCACTTCTAATCACAAAAAGGCAAGCCATCATGAAAAGCAAAGATGCTTAATCTTTCAAAATGCCAAAAATACAAAGAACCCCTCCACAAATGGTTATTTGCAAACTTGCAAATAACCCCCTCCATCGGGAAAGTCCGGCCGGGAAAGAACAAAGAAAAACCGGCCGGAACAGAATGCAAACTGGCAACTCCAGAAAACTGGTCCCGTAATAAATCACAGGAAAACCCCGATACTGTGCATACACACCCGCATCTGTATTCCTACAGGATACAAATGCGTTGAGACAAAATCTACACTGTACTATACTAGGATCCGGGTTAAACCAAAGCCGGCTAGTAATATCCGTCCGATCCTGATCCGTGCAATACCGCACGTATCTGATCGAGCCCTGCCATATATCCATACGGCCACTAGTACAAACCGCCCGATCCTGATCCGTGCAATACCGCACGTATCTGATCGGACCCTGCCATATCTCCATACGGCCTCTACAGCGTTTCGCCCGAAAGCTTGAGTAACTGTAAGTGTGGTGGACTCTAAAGACTCGTCAATACTATGGCTGTGGATTTAACCACTAGCACGTCAGAGGTATTAGCCAATACGTGACGGGCCACCAGCTATTGACCAAAAGGGACGTCGATGAGCGAACTCATCCTGACACCCTACTGAGCCTGTCAGTGACAATATCCGTACAGTCCGGTCCGTTCGTCTATGAGTATCGCATGGCGGGCCTAGGGGGTTGGAAAAAGTCAGACCCCCAAAAGCGGTACAAGTCGTGTCGGAGCGTAGCCCAGAACGCCCTGAGATACTACTGGAATACCTACCAGTAAATCTCCTGCCTCGGCCGAGGACTTTGCGTAATGGCTCTCCTAGACACAGCGCGACCTCACCCCCAATACCGGGAGAGACGAACCCCTGCAGATTCGCTCACTGCCTCCATGTGGCTCGGGACTGTACCCAACTAAAACCTGTTTGCATGACTCCTTTGAGCCGTGGTAGGGTAGTAATCAAAGCACAGTGGGAACTCACACGAGACAAATGACGATCTCAGGTCGATGAACTAACCTGTACACATGTCACCTGGGTACTGCTATCTGACATCTGGTATAAGACCAACTAGCAGGTTCCCGGCGAGTCCTGTCCGGTGTACTCATAACCCAATGAGCACCTGTATACATCTTAGGTGAACCAACTGACACCAGTGGCTTGTGAGACCGGCCACCGCCCCTCGTCGGGGTCTCGACTGTATACACTAGTCTACTAATGGAGTATCGATGCCCTGTCTCGAAACTCCTACGACTAGGGACCTTTTAAGGATGTGCTTATAGACTACCAGCTCGCACTTATATGATCGCCCTCATACTGCTGGCAGTCAAGCAAGAATCCTAGGGGCTCTATCAACTTGTAATAGCGACATGTCAGGTCACCTAAAGCAGTACACGATGATAAAGGTAAACCAGATAGCATACTATCATCTCGAGTAAGATTGTCGTCCCGGGATAGGTCCTCCCTCAATCATTGCAATCACGTGCCTGTGATCCAATAATTGACTCTGAGGGCACGATCTCCAACAATCTCCCACTTGCACTCAAGGCTAATTATTGCGATGTCGCATACTCACAGCCCGTGTGATACCGAACACCCAACTCCTCTACTAGTCAGTCTCACAAAACTCGTTTGCGAAACTATTGCGTTCGAGGAACAGCCTCAGTGAGTGGATCCGCTGTGATGTTTCTTTCTATGTCTCTCTATATCTCAAGTTCGCAGAGAAAGCCATCTCCCGAAATGAGCAATACCTGTCTTAGAATATGTCTGGATATCTGATGGGACCTAGCTCATAAATGAACTCCAAATCCAAACTTCTTAGACTGTATCGATAACTGAACTTAATCAGTACCCAGCGCCATGCCTCCCTCAGTATTTCCTTGGACCACCTGTCCAAAATACTGCCCCTCGTCAGAAGGAGAAACTATAACTCTGACAGCCACTCTGCCATCCATGTCACCTTAGAAGCCTGGAGTGACAACCGTCTCCTAAAAGTGGCTGTCGTTATCACATCCCTAGAACATCAACTTATGTTCTAAAACTTCTTCCGACTGTTTCTCCAGGATTGGATTAATATCAACTTATTGAACCTACTGCAAGAACAACATCTGGTGTGGTACTTGACATCTCATGATTGACTCAATTGCCTAAGCAAGTGATCTGTCAATCATGCGTATCCCTCTCCCCTTTAGTCTGTAAGACACCTTTAGAGAGGGTGACTCCATTACCTGCAGGTACACTACCATGCCAGGAGTCGTCCATTCTAAATACTCTTAGAATGCTGTCAAAGTACCCTGATTGGGAAACCACCCAAATCTAGATCTAAAACCATAGATCTAGTAACCAGAATGTCTGATATAATATCCAAGTCCTGTGTGGAGAAACTACTGTGTGACAACCAAAGTATAACCGATCGTAGTATAGGAGTTTCTTTTCCTACTTTGTGTATGTCATCCAAAAATCCGGATATCACACCCTACTACCTTCTCAACATATCCATCCCCTATTCTGATGACGTCAAACCCATGACTGTCACATCAGAAATAGATGATCTATCTTCGCTATATCTGCTTTAGTCTATAAATAGACATAAGCCTGAAGTCCACCAATGCTTCCGCTGCTCCCACTGACCACGACAACCCTCCGCCAGAGTCATATAGACGTGCACTTCTAAAGCTAGTTTAGAACGACGCTATACTCATCCTCCTGCCGGGTCTCGCAGCCTGGAACAACAACAATGGCAAGTGTGGGTAAACAAGAACTTCCCTGTCACCGTCCTTGAGGCTACCGGAGTACCTCTCGGGTGCCTGAAGTTACCCACCTTATCTGCGGAGTGGCCAATGGAATGTCAAGCCAGATTGAATCTTTAGGTTCCTTATCAAATCTTCAGTAATCGTTTGCGGTTCTGGAATCGCTTCCAGTTCTACCATACTCCCACTTCTGTTTTTCTGAAAAATAACCATTTCCTTTTAAAATGTGGCGAGTTAAGAACAATATCACTATTGATCTTCCAGATGGTAGAAAGTCAACCCTCGTCATAGCCTGGGTCAACCCACAAACAGCCATCACAGAAACGTGCCTTGAGTTGTCCAGTGTCTGGTTTTAATCATAAGCCGGACAACTCCCCGTACCTTAACATCGTTAAGATATGAACTGTTCTATATCCAATATAGAACCAGAGGCACTGATTTAAATGAACCAGATTCAAATCATGCAGCTATCTCCAGTGCATGTCAACTAAATGGAAGGAGGCCGATCAGCGTTACTCAACTTAGGAATGCTTCCAATTATGAGTAACCTGAAAAGAGAAGCAATTTCTCTTTATCATTACTATCAACTGAACACCATACACAAGTATCTACATCTTCGATCACTTTGAAGAATCCCGATACTTGCTACACCTGGTTCTCTACTCTATTCAAATACCTATAACTCCTCAAAACTTAGACCCTGTGTTTCTACGAAACACATGTCTAAGAAGTAGAGAAGTTAAAAGTAAACAGAATATAGTATGAGGACCAACCCCTCTGTCCTAATGGACACTGGACAACATACAATACTCTGTATAAGTCCACTGAGTCTAACAACTCTTTCACTGTGCGTCGTAGGTTGAAAACTGTACTTATGGTTAAGAAGAATTACACCGCTGTTCAATGCTCCTTACTTAACCATCCACTGATATAGGTAAATGTCATAGACATAATTTCAAAAGGTATATCTCACTCTATGAAAATAGACGTACAGATATATCAATTTGAAATTGGTGCACAACAGCGGATATTCAAAACCAAATATTTGCCGACCGGCAAACAACCCAGGTGGCTTCCTCAAATATCACCAATTACAACGAATCCCGATATGATGAGGATGATCACCTAATTCCCAATAACTTACTCCCACTCATCATCTGTAAAACCATACAGATGTGAGAATCCAACCTGGTAAATACATACCCTGGAGTAAGTGTCTAATCGGGAAATCAGTTTTCTTTTAACAGTACACAGTGAAACTTGAAACATTGAAATGTTTCGATGGGGTATCCTGGTATTCCTAGTAATGCCTCTACCATTATCCAGATTCACAACTGTAACCGTATATCTCTTTGCCATCTGTCCAAATCCCTTTATATGTCTTTAGTCATTACCGTCTGCACACCCCCTTAGGCCAAATGGTTTTCTTCCTTCCCTACCGTTCGGCACCAGCCTATGGTTTGGAAGAAGACTATCCAGTAAGCATAATGGGTGTACTGTCCTAATCCTAGGAGCACTCGCAATGCGAGAGAAGGTGAAGATAAAAGACAACCGAATAAACCTTATTCCTATTTCTCCTGGACCAGAATCCATCCCCGAACTGGAACAAGTTCCTTTCGAGTTCGTATATAACCATACGATGGAGTATCCAAATAAACTGTGGATCTTCGTAGTGATACGGAGTGTCCTGGAGAAATACAAAGGTGATTTAGGATTGGCGAAGAAATACTTGGTTCGGTCGTGAATAGCAGTTGCAATTTACGTTGCCCTCTTACTAATCCCTTGCTTTGTCTTAATCTTAATACCTTCTGCACACCGTTTAGGCTAATTGGTTTTCTTCATTCCCTACCGGTCGGCACCAGCCTAAGGTTTGGAAGAAGACTATCCAACTTGCGTAATAGGTGTGCTATCTCCTAAACCAAGGAGTACTCACAACTTGAGAGAAGGTAAAAGGGAAAAGACAACTGAATAATCCTATTCGTTTTCTCCAGAACCAGAAACCATCCTCGAAGTCCTTCGAGTTCGTATATAACCATACGATGGTTTTGTCCAATGGAAGTGGACGTTCGTAGTAATACAGGGTGTCCTGGAGAAAAGGGTAAAATTAGGAGTGGCAATGAGGTCTGCAACTCTGACAATCCAAAAGCCTGTGTTAAGAAGGTTCGGTCAACTTGGTCACTGAGTCATAGTCCAGGGTCGGGTTAATGGTCGCTGCCAAAGAGAGAGAAAGAAAAGAAACACTCAGCGTGCACTCTAACCTAGATCAGAATGGTTATCACTTTATCTAATCTGGAAACCTCCCACTGTACCTCAAATTCTCCTCCAAACCTGAAAGAAGAATTAGTCGGGGTCACCCGAGGAGTAAACCAACTCATCAGTGGGAATCGGGATCCAACTATCATCGCATGATAACTTGACGGAATCCACTCAAGTCACCACACTCCAGAAGGTATGCGCATGCCTGGCAAGTTTCAGTTCTTTTGAAACTCCCGATGTAATGTTTGTACCCCTAGGACCCAAGTGACCTTGACAATGCCAAGAAATCAAAGAGTCCTAGTCAAGTTCTACCCGTCATTATCTTGATTGCGTTAAACCCACCCGTACGAGTCCTTGACAATGCCAACAAGACCGTACGACTATCCTAACCAATCCACTTATCCATGTGACAGAAAAGCATTACATAGCTACCGAACACTACGCCACGGCAATGCACGACAAACGCAGAACGAATACTAAGTAATACTAATCTGAAATGACGGAGGGCTACGACTGGTTTTTGGAGAAAAACCTTTAATGTAATGAACTTGATATCGTTGAAGGAACTGGATAACCTTTTTAGAAAATATAGTGACGAAAACCTTTACTAAAGAGGTCACTCCCGGTGAAGGGATCTCGGCTCTTTCCCCGTAGAATGAGGTGCAGGATATTCCAACTGAATACCACGATGCAAAGCAAAAGTAATCGGCTATAGTGAAGTTAATGCCCTGACGCAAACTTCTGTCCAAGGGGTCACTCCCGGTGAAGGGATCTCGGCCCTTGCCTCGTCGACTGAGGAGCAGGATATTCCAAATGAATACTACGATGCAAAACAAAAGTGAACGTCCTTGCAATAACAGCTTTTTGAAAAAGTGTTCCAACAACATCAGAATAAGTTTGTTTATCTTGCATTGATCTGAATCAATGCAGTCCCATCAATTGATCACACCACAAAGAACGAAAATATACTGACGTACGTATATGCCATCCGCATTCGCCACTGGGTCCCATCATCACCCGTTAGGTTAGCTAACTAACGGCAGAGCGGGGACTGGACTAGCGCGGATGAAAAACATATACAACATCTACTAATATATATACCAATATATAGTATTTCGCTCAAGGCGTGAATAAAATGCAACATCACAGAAAAATGCAGCATCACAGAACAATACAGATATCTGGAAGCCCCGGGTTTCACAGAGCCGCTGCTGAAACCCGACGTTCCCCTGGTCGTGTGGATAGCCTGTGCAATGAAAACCTAGACC
Organism: Agapanthus africanus; assembly: GCA_030015575.1. Taxonomy (NCBI): domain Eukaryota; kingdom Viridiplantae; phylum Streptophyta; class Magnoliopsida; order Asparagales; family Amaryllidaceae; genus Agapanthus; species Agapanthus africanus. The sequence goes on along the minus strand of CM057340.1, from coordinate 161,704,618 downwards.
CCTATGGGCGCGGCAAGTCACCCGCCAAAACCTGAAGCGAGGCAGCCTCCTTCAGCACCGTGAATGGACCACCCAGCACTTCACGGAATCCGGTAACTTGGGCACCCCTCCTGGGTCAACCTGTACCCCCTATGAGTGCGGCGAATAGCCCGCCAATTCCAGACTGAAGCCCCTTCCGTCTCAATGCCCTGAGATGCGGGCCCGTTGCCTTCTAGAACCCGGCTATCCGTGCACCCCTCCGCGGGGTAACCCTAGTACAGAAAGTAAAATATACATACACCGGGTACATCGACCGCAACCAGGTCGTGCCCCAAAAGAATAATACAAACAGGCAGTGACGGCAGTCCACATGTCGGACGCTCGCCCCGCAATATCAAATGTACATAATACAACAAAACAGTACTAGCATTGCATCCAGGCTATCCCCACGACCGATCCGCAACAACACAGCATAAACATAGAACATCAACGTGAAAATCACGTTCGCAAATCCGTCTAACCGGGCTATAGCAGTTAGACAGGATTTACCGATCAAGTGATATTCACGGTCGCAGATATAATGCAAATACTGTGAAATAATGTGTTTAAAATATCCGATCGATCAAATAATTAACAAGTGGGCCCCCAAGCAATACTGTAGCACTCACAGAAATTCTGGGCCCAAATTTAATATCCCAAAACCCCTAAAAATAGCCCACAAGCTCACTGGAAAAATTGGACACAGAGAAGACAACAATGTGCGGCGGAACCGCGGCCCAAGGGGGGGTTTGGCCGCGGTTCCGCGCTAAAGTTGTCGACTGAATGTGTCGAATTTTTACAGATGTCTTAGAATTTCCAGTACATCACTTTTATGAAACCTGAAAAAAATTTTGAGCAAGAAAAAAATCAACAGAAAACTGATGTACATAAAACGCGTATTTTTTTGGAATTTTGGTCGATCGGATAAGTAAAACGCATTAGAACAAGCTAGACAAGGTTAATGGCGTGGCTCTGATACCATGTTGCGCCACGGCAGCGCCCCGGCCATCTATCCGAGGCCAAAATGCGGAATCAAAATTTTTCCTTACTTGGAAACCGGCGCTACCGCGGACAATGAAAACCCGGATCGTTAACCATTAACCTATACTAGCAAACAAGAGATGGGAAGAGAAGTATACCGAGTGATCCGAGTCCTCCGGTCTTCTCGTCATCGTCCCGATCTCCCGCGGAAAGTCTTGTCTCCACATCGTCGCCTCCTCGCCGGAAGGGCACCACATCGCCTGCGTCTTTTACGGGCTCCCGCCTCAATACCGAGGCAACTCGGGCATGAAGCCGGCAACTCGACATGCTCAAGATATGCTGTAGAATGTGTAGTGTAGAGGCTATGTCTCATTTGGGGTTTGTTGCCTTTGAAGATGATGGAGGAATCAAGATTAGAAAAATGGTGCTTGCATTTTTCTAGCATGAAAATGAGATCAAGAATGAAACTCTCAAGATGAAGCTCTCAAGATGAAGCTCTCATCTTCTTCTCTCTCAAATGAAAACCTTATCATATTAGAATGGTGGAGGAAAGAATATGAAGCATGAAGGGAGGTGATGGTAGGAGCACAAGTGGTGACCACATCCAAAACATCATCATAACAATCTCACATCAACACCAATCAAAGATCAAATCCTTTCTCATCACTTCTAATCACAAAAAGGCAAGCCATCATGAAAAGCAAAGATGCTTAATCTTTCAAAATGCCACAAATACAAAGAACCCCTCCACAAATGGTTATTTGCAAACTTGCAAATAACCCCCTCCATCGGGAAAGTCCGGCCGGGAAAGAACAAAGAAAAACCGGCCGGAACAGAATGCAAACTGGCAACTCCAGAAAACTGGTCCCGTAATAAATCACAGGAAAACCCCGATACTGTGCATACGCACCCGCATCTGTATTCCTACCGGATACAAATGCGATGAGACAAAATCTACACTGTACTATACTAGGATCCGGCTTAAACCAAAGCCGGCTAATAATATCCGTCCGATCCTGATCCGTGCAATACCGCACGTATCTGATCGAACCCTGCCATATATCCATACGGCCACTAGTACAAACCGTCCGATCCTGATCCGTGCAATACCGCACGTATCTGATCGGACCCTGCCATATCTCCATACGGCCTCTACAGCGTTTCGCCCGAAAGCTTGAGTAACTGTAAGTGTGGTGGACTCTAAAGACTCGTCAATACTATGGCTGTGGATTTAACCACTAGCACGTCAGAGGTATTAGCCAATACGTGACGGGCCACCAGCTATTGACCAATAGGGACGTCGATGAGCGAACTCATCCTGACACCCTACTGAGCCTGTCAGTGACAATATCCGTACAGTCCGGTCCGTTCGTCTATGAGTATCGCATGGCGGGCCTAGGGGGTTGGTAAAAGTCAGACCCCCAAAAGCGGTACAAGTCGTGTCGGAGCGTAGCCCAGAACGCCCTGAGATACTACTGGAATACCTACCAGTAAATCTCCTGCCTCGGCCGAGGGCTTTGCGTAATGGCTCTCCTAGACACAGCGCGACCTCACCCCCAATACCGGGAGAGACGAACCCCTGCAGATCCGCTCACTGCCTCCATGTGGCTAGGGACTGTACCCAACTAAAACCTGTTTGCATGACTCCTTTGAGCCGTGGTAGGGTAGTAATCAAAGCACAGTGGGAACTCACACGAGACAAATGACGATCTCAGGTCGATGAACTAACCTGTACACATGTCACCTGGGAACTGCTATCTGACATCTGGTATAAGACCAACTAGCAGGTTCCCGGCGAGTCCTGTCCGGTGTACTCATAACCGAATGAGCACCTGTATACATCTTAGGTGAACCAACTGACACCAGTGGCTTGTGAGACCGGCCACCGCCCCTCGTCGGGGTCTCGACTGTATACACTAGTCTACTAATGGAGTATCGATGCCCTGTCTCGAAACTCCTACGACTAGGGACCTTTTAAGGATGTGCTTATAGACTACCAGCTCCCACTTATATGATCGCCCTCATACTGCTGGCTGTCAAGCAAGAATCCTAGGGGCTCTATCAACGTGTAATAGCGACATGTCAAGTCACCTAAAGCAGTACACGATGATAAAGGTAAACCAGATAGCATACTATCATCTTGAGTAAGATTGTCGTCCCGGGATAGGTCCTCCCTCAATCATTGCAATCACGTGCCTGTGATCCAATAATTGACTCTGAGGGCACTATCTCCAACATGTTGGGCCCTACGGCTTAATCCGTAGGGACATATTATCAGGGTTTTTTTTAAAAAGTGCTCCCTGCTTTTTTCTCGCCCTGTGCTCAATAATATATACATCATATATAAAATTAATCAACATGCAGAATATATACCGCAGTATTCCTAATCACTTCTCATGCATAATATACAAAAGAAATCAACAAGCAGAATACGATATCAATCTAAATCAATATAAACATGCAAACACCACCAATATCAATATCGTCCAAAATATATACAATATGTATCATATAAGTAAATACATGTTTAAAATATAAGAATCAAAATGATACCTTAGCTCGGTCCAACTCCACCTCTGATAAACACCGTAATCTGGCATGCCTGCTCCTCGGATATACCCTGAGTCAATATCTCAAGCAATGCTGAGTGTGCGGGAGACTGAGCGGGCTGTGGAGCTGTAGGAGTGGTCTGCGCAACAACCGCCGAGGTAGTGGCTTGCGGAGCCGCAGCTGCAGGAGTCTGAGCGGGCAATGGAGCTATAGGAATTGTCTGCGCAACCGCAGCCAAGGTAGTGGCTTGCGGAGCCACAGCCGAAGGAGATGCATGTGGAGGCTCGGCCGATGTGCCCTGTCGCGTCTGTTCAATTTTGTGTGTAATAAACGAGTAAGAACTGTGTATTAGTCAAATTCGTATTATTATCAAGTTATTGCGAAACCCCAATCTATGTATACTTAGGGACTTAGGCCTCGTTTGGATATCTAGTTTGGAAAACCGTAGTTTATTTTAATTAGATATGTATGTATGATTAATCAAAGCTAAGTCTACAACCAAATAAGCTCAGGCTACGTACTAATATTGGATATGTTGATATCTATAATATGACATAATATTTTACTATTAAGTAGTATACATACCAACATCTCCTACAACTTCTGAACGGTGGCCTTCAAGGTGTCCAGTTCTTGCTGGAAACGTTGCTCACGGGAGATAGAGGAAGTAACCGCCGGAGTGGAGTCCAACCTCATATGGGCCTCCGACGACTAAAGCACGAACCTGGGCCTGGGCAGCAGCACGAGCGGGACGATAGTTCCTCCGGTGAGGAACAGCCGGTGACCCGGACGTGGACGCATCTCCAACTAGAAAATAAACATCGATAAAATTACATGAAGTTCATGTTTATTCTTAAAGGATATGTAAAATGAATAAATATTTTATATTTATTCATACAAACCTGCAGACTGAGCGGAGGGTATGGAAGTGACGGGGGTGGCCCTTGCACCAGACGAGGATGCACCACCTATAATTAGACAATCAAGTATCAGCTATATAAGTAATTGCAAAAAGAATGCGTATATCAATAATATAACATTCTAAATCAACATGTATACACTATAGGATATATAAACATACCTGGAGGTGCGGGAGTGGCCTCTGATGTAAGTACGTAAGAGCAAAAAGAATGTATGTATATTTATGATATAGAATTCTAAATCAATATACATGCACTATATGATATATATAAAAGGGTTTTGATTGTCCGGGATACTGGATGCCGAGTATACAATTTAAGTATCCATAATAAATCACACCATCCGATCCTACCGTCGCAATCCCTCTATTCTGAGTGGTTCTAGATATTTCTATTTCCTTAACTTCGAATTTGTATCCAAGGACACCGAATTCTTTATAATATACAACCTCCATACTAGGAAATTGAGCTAAACATCTTGAATCACTCTCTAATGATTCAGCAAAGTTCGGATCATGGATCTAACAAAACAAATTTTACGACAAATACATAACGATATAAGTTTAGATTAAAACTGATAGCAATGACATGTTATTCGAATAACTTACATGATCTGCAACCCAATCGCAAAAATTATCCTGATGATATTTTTCCAATCGTTCATCGTTCCAATCAGGATGCCCCTCACGTACCTCGTTAAAATGAATTCTGTTCTCGACAATAAATTATGACATTAATATTATGTCATTTCATACACACAAACACAAATATAACAATTAATCTAAAAAAACTTACTCTCTAATTTTTTCAAGACATGCGCAATTAAGCAAGATAAACCGGTATATCTTGTTGATAAACATAGTGTCTACCCTCTTATAATCGGCTTTACCATATGGCCCGTATTGAATTCTTCGAGGCCGGTTAAGTCTCGTCTCAATGTTCTCGTCCAGATAGCAGGAACAAAATGTGGTTGCTTCATCTAGAAGATAACCTTGCATGATAGAACCCTCTGGTCGATTTCTATTGCGTATATACTTTTTAAGAGTGTAAAGGTACCTAAAGAAAATATGTTGAATAAATAAATACGGGCATACAGGACAACAATAATTTTAAAAATTGCGCGAAACGAAAAATTCCAGGTACCTCGACACGGGATACATCCATCGATATTGTACCGGTCCGGCTAACTTAGCCTCAGTTGCAAGATGAACCGTCAGGTGTATTATGATATCGAAGAATGACGGTGGGAAAATACGCTCAAACTTGCAAAGTATCAACGCAATAGAATTTTCTAGTTTATCCAGCGTCACAACATCCAGTGTTTTAGCGCATAACTCTTTGAAAAAACAACATAGGTCGTTGATTACTAGACCAACCGATTCGGGAAGAGAAGTCCTGAGAGATAATGGGAGAAGGTGCTCCATGATAACATGGTGATCATGACTTTTCAGTCCATCGATCTTGCATTTGACAACTTTTATCTTCTTGCTGAATGATCCTGAGAAACCTGTGGGAACTTTCAAATCATGCAACACCTGCAGGAATCTTTTCTTCTCCGGTTGTGACATATGATAAGCGGCATTGGGAAGTACAAACTTGCCTGGTTTACCCGCTACCTGTTAAGAATGCAATTCACTTCTTATTTCCCAGTCCTGTAGATCCATCCGAGTATTGAGGTTGTCTTTTGATTTCCCGTCTTTACAAAGAAGCAAGTTGAGTATGTGCTCGGATACTCCCTTCTTTATATGCATGACGTCGAGACAATGACGCACTAAATTTGTTGACCAGTACGGAAGCTCGAAGAAAATGCTTAACTTGTTCCAGAATGGTGGTTTGACCTGTTTTGTCGGATCCATCCCGAAGGTCACATTATTGTAACCATCCCACTGAGCAGTCACGTCCTCTCCGGACAATGGGGCTGGAGGTCCAAGAAGCTCTTGATGACCATCAAAGTGAACAGCGTCTAACCTGTAGGGGTGGTCTAAAGGCAGGAAATGTCGATGGCCGCAATAACAAACCTTCCTGCTAAAATTCAAGAATTTCGATGTTGTATGTTGATGGCAATGAGGACATGCTTTGTGACCATGTACGGACCAACCTGATAGCATTCCATACGCAGGAAAGTCATTAATTGTCCACATTAAAGCCGCATGCAGTATGAAGGTTGTATTTGTGTTTGCATCGTAAATCTCTACACCATCAATGAACAAAGATTTTAACTCCTCGATCAGAGGTCAGAGATAGATGTCGATATTGTTTCCCGGTGAGTTTGGTCCGTCGATAAGAAGAGGCATCATAAAGTATGATTGGTCCATAACCAACCAAGGCGACAGATTATAAATTATCATTACAATGGGCCATGTGTTGTGGCTTCCAGCCATATAGTTGAATGGGCAGAAGCCATCACTAGCCAGTCCGAGCCTGACATTACGAGGATCGCTACTGAATATTGCGTTCCTCCTATCGAAATCCTTCCATACCGGTGAATCTCTTGGATGGCTCATCTTTCCATCTTCACTTGGAGGAGCACGGTGATGCCAAATCATTGCCTCGGCTGTTTTCTTGCACCTGAATAGCCTCTGCAGCCTCTGTGTTATGGGAAAGTATCGTTCTATCTTGACAGGTATACCGGGCTTCTTATCAGAATCTTTCGGCTTATTCCCGGTCTCTCCGTATGTTGGACACTCTTTCAAATATGAATTCTCTTTCCGGTACAACACGCAATTCTTAGGACATGCTTGAATCTTCTCACACTTCAGACCCAAATCAGACATCATCTTCTGGGCTCCGTACCAGCTGTCGGGCACGTTATTTCTCGGGGGCATAGAATCTTTCAAGAACGAAAGAAGCATTGTGAATGACTTGTTGCTCCATCCATTTAGGCACTTAATCTGGAAAAGTTGGACGAACCATGAGAGGGTGGAATACTTTGCATTCTCATAAATTGGTTTTCTAGCATCATTCATGAAATTTTCATATTTATCCGCACGCTGTCCTTTACCGGAAGGAATGTCATCTTCGGTATGAATAGATTCACCTAGTGCAGCCTTTACCATATCCTCCATTTCTTCTGATGGAAAGAAATTACCGTCTTCTTCTTCTGCCGCATTACCGTCTTATCCTTCTTCTCCTGCCGCATTATCGTCTTCTCCTTCTTCTTCTGCCGCATTACTGCGTTCTTCTCCTTCCCCGTGATATAGCCAAGTTGTATAAAGTCTAGTACAACCATTTTTTACGATATGAAGCTCTGCCAATTATATCTTCTGCCAGTACTTATTCCCACATCTATCGCACGGGCAGAGAATCTTCTCTATCATGATCTTATTTTGTGTGCGTGCAAATTCAATAAAAGCAGCAACTCCTGCGACAAACTTAGGTAGCATACGTTGTTGCCAATCCACATACATCCAGTCCTTAACTCTGACGTACTCATGGGCCATCTTAGACTATATAACATATAAATTGTACGTTATGATGACTATATTGAGAAATCTAACAACGGGATGGTTACTGACAAAGGAGAAAATCCGTGTATATGCTTTGTGTGTGCGTTTGTCATTGAAAAGAATAAATTATCGATAATCAAAATTAGATTTGAGGATACTCATGTATGAGAATATGAAAATTTCATATTATCATCGAGTATCATATATTGGTTTTAACTTGAACATCTTGAATCACTCTCTAATGATGCGTTTGTTGTGTATTCTTGTTGTATGTGTGTGTTTTGGCTGTCGGGGGTAAGGCTTCTATCCCATTAAGAATGTATAGAGCGAACACCCATTCGCTTGTGCTTTCAACAGTTTCGAGTAAATTTCGGCAGCACCACCCCGCTGTTTTCCGAGTACACTGTAATAGAATAGATAATCATTTCAAAGCTGTGAAACAACGTTGAAATGAACATCTAATCTATCTTTGTACATGGAGAACCAATGGAAAAGTACCGACGAAATATCTCGAAACGGATGAAAACACAAGTGAATGCAGGTGTGCTTTATACATTCCTAACTCGTCCACACGGGACAAATCTATCGGTTATCATACGATTGAATCTTCTCGTCCCATAGACTACATGACGGTTGTTAGTACCGAGCTATACCGTCCGATATTTAACAACCTTCGTATAGTTCTATGTCATGACGAACATCGAACGTATGTTAACCGATAGACGGGGACTAAGTGGCGCTTTGAGTTTCATATATGAGTATCGATGAGACTATGAAAGTTTCATATTATCATAGAGTATCACATATTGGTTTTAACTTGAAAAACGTGCCATTGAAACAAATTATTGTTCTCCACCTTGCACTCTCTTAACAATGGTACATGCATTAAACAACATGTAAGAGCTATCTATAACAACTCTAAACTTTCACCTGTTGGGTTCAACAAAAAGGTTTTTGATATAACAAACACAACCTTCCTCAATTTTTCCATTGAATCGATGTGAAATTAATAGTGTCCATATGACACAATGGATATATTTTCCACACAAAAGGAAAAAGGAAAACAATAGTAAAGCAATTGTAATTCTATCAAGTATCCAGACTGAAAAGGAATAAATAGTAAACTAAAAATTAATCACTAATGAAAAACAAACAAAAGTGTATCATTACAACCAGCAAATTAAAAGGACCATAAAGAAAACAACAAAGATTGAATTCTCATCTATGACAATTAAATCGGTGCTCAAGTATTTGCCATCTAAATTAGACATGGACGGAGCGATTTAAAATGTAAGTCATGAAAGTCGACGGTCTTCACGCAAGTACATGTATATGCTTGTAAAAACGAATTAATCTAACCCTATGTAGAAGATGCCTATGCAAACAATGTAAAAATCTATTGATCTAATGACCTTACATGGTTTCAACTTGGTAATCTAACTAGTATTAATTTGTGCGAAAAATAGCCGACTTTAGATGGGATCAATCTTATATGAGCTCACTTTGATTACGGCTTCAAATTTTACATTCTTGCAGAGCCTTAAGCACCCACTATTGTTCACAAAGAATATGTTAAAGATGAAAATGCCCTGGGTTAATGAAACGCTACAGCCTAACAAACCCAAATTAGATACGGATTCGTTGCATTATAATATATAATGATATCGCCATTTGGGAAAAAGTAGTGCCTAATGGTAGTGCTTATTCGCTAATGGGCATTTCTATTAATTAGTATATTCTCTTTGCAAATCTTTATGCTAACCTATTTTTTAAAAAAAATTGAATTCTCTCTCATTTTACTGGATCAAATCAAGCTTGTGGGAATGGACTAGGACTCTGCTTTAAGGCAAATTATCTGTCCAGCTCATCATCATGAACAAATAGAATATTCGGTGAATAAGCACAATATTTACGTTTCTTTTTTATCTCAGCCCCAGCATCAGCCCCAGCCCAGCCCCAACCCCAACACCAAACCCCAACCCCAACCCCAACCCCAACCCCAGCCTAACCCCAACCCCAAAACCAAACCACAACCGAACCCTAACCTTAACCCTAACCCTAACCCCAACCCCAACCCCAACACCAACCGAACCCTAACCCTAACCTAAACTAAACCCGATGCCTAACCCAAACTAAACCCGATGCCTAACCCTAACCCTCATCCCTACCCGAACCCTGAACCCTAGCCCTAACATCATCTAAATTGTGTTTAATTGGAGATTTACTAACCTGTAGGCGGTGGAGGAGACGACGGAGACGCTCGGCGGTGGACGACGCGCGCAATCGGTGGCGAGGAACTCGACGAGGAAGAACGAGGGCGGTGGTGGGCCGCGAACGGAGGGCGGTGGCGACGAGGAGAAAATTGGAGACGCGGGAATGAGATCACAGAGAATTTTAGGAATTTTGGGAACGAGGGAAAGAGATCGAGGCGTAGGGCATTTCTATGCCTTATTTTATTAAATTCCTATTTAGATACCCCTACGGATGTAACCGTAGTTCATTGGTTTGCGGCTTTGTAGGGCCAAACAAAAAATTACAATTTAATATTTTTAAATTAAAATGTTGGGCACCGTAGGGACAACCATTGGGACCTACGGCTTAGTCCGTAGGGGCAAGAAAAATCTACCCCTATGGATTCCATTATCCTTAGGGCAACCCCATATTGTAGTAGTGGAGATACCGTCTTCTATTCTCGCGATATGAGATATCGGTCGGTTATATATGATATAGCCGGGTTATTGGAGCAAGTGTTAATTCGATAAGTTGATTCATATGATATTAGTCGGTTATATGTGATATAACCGGATTATTAAATCAAGAGTTGATTTAATAATTTAATGTATAATTATATATTAGATATATTATATTACATTAACTAGTATTAGCTCACTTATGATTCCTTTATCACTTGGTTTGTGCACATTGTATATATGTGATATATGCAAGTGTACATTATTTTGTGTCATGCTTGATGATACATGCAAGATGGGTGTATGAGACTTAAACCATGCTAGTGTTAAGTTAGGGTTTTTATTTATTTCTTAAGTTATAAACAAAAGAGAGAATACTTGGTCAATGTTGTCAAGCTTGGATGAAGCTTGTAGAAACATTGACAAAGTCCACTCTTTTGTCTAGCTTAGGATATTTTGTTAACCCAACCCTTAACCATAGCCCTTGGTTAATTCTCTACATGAGTTAGGCATGAGGGCTTAACTCACCCATGGTTGCAATAATTCATTTGGATCATTCATTCATATGTGTCCATTCTTCTTCTTCTTCCTCTTAAGCTTTCTAGCTTCAATGGAGATGTGAGAAAATGAGTGAGCATATGAAATCTAAAGTGAGCAAAATTCCTACTTCATCATTCTCGACTACTTGTCATTTAGTATAGGGTGTTTGCTTCACTAATTCCATAATTAGTGAAGAGATGGCTTGGTTTAGTGTTTCCCCGGCGTAGAACATCTTCGGCCTCGAAGTCTTCGAAGCAAGCATGTTCGTTTCCTCATGGGATCCTCTCTAGAGTCCGGAGTTCACGATCGCAACGAAAGGGACTACTACACGGAGCTATTGATGTGAAGGACCGGTCTACAAAGGTTTTATTCCTTTCTCACTAGACTTGCAAAGTGTTTGCATTTTATATTCCGTCGATTTCTAGTTAACGATTCATAGTTAGGATTAGCTAAAACGGCAAAAATTTGAATCTGGCATGGACGATGCCTCCCGAAACCTTGCTGCAGTCTTAGGTAACCCTACAATAATATGCAACGACGTTTATGCGAAACTCTATATGTGTAATATAAACATGCGACTAATATCATATCATATCTAGCCCTGACGCATAACGCCATGCGGGCGATTCCCCTGTAGATGTTAAATCTACTCACAAATATCCTGGCTAAGTAAAGCCAACCACTCGCTTCCCCTTCTTCGCAGCGTCCGAAGTCCCCGCCTGCTATCCTGAATCACATAACAACAAAGGAAGTGCATATTAGAAATCGACCAATAACATGTACAAACTAAGTTTCACCGACGCAACAACTCTAAACATACTCCCAACTATTCGTCTAGTGGCTAACGCACGTAGCGACACTGCGAAAGCAACTCAAGAGCAACAGATACACAAGGACACGAACCGTATCGGATAACGTAACGTGCGTAATCGAAACACTAGAAACAAGCAAAGTGATCCCAGATTTTGCTACCCAAACAATTTGTAAAAGCTGCACATACCACAAGACCACACGTAGCCCCAGAGACCCCTATGTAAGTCCGCGACGGGGCCCCGGCCGTCGATCCGACGCCGAAAACGCGGAAACAAAAACTTTCAAAAACTATTGAACCGGCACCACCACGCACTTTTCACCCGGATCGGGCCATTAACCTAGCTACTAGCAAACTAGAAAAGAGTAGAGAAGCTATACCAAGCGATCCGTGTCCTTCGGTCTTCGTCTCCTGTTCATACTATAATATTGCATTATTGTACTCCCCATTTTCATTCATTTTATAAATAAACATGTACTCTTGACGCACGTTTGTTGCATATTACAGGATATAGGTTCTTGGAGCGAAAACGGTGAAACAGACAAAAGATGATACAAAAAGAGGGACTTTTGACCAATAAGTAGAAGGACCCTAGTCAAGCCTAGACAAAGAACAATTCACAAGGCAACGCATGGTCCGAAATGTCAAAGGAAACAGTTAAAAGACCACTACAAGTTTCACTGAAGATCTGGAGAATACCAGAAGCCAAAGGGAGAAAAGAACTATGGAAATATAAAGCCCAATGTATAAAGAACCAACCCAGGAAGTTTGGTGAGATGATCTCACCAAAGGGCCGCGGTTCACCGCGGCCCAAGCCCACTAATGCCGCGGTTCCGTGGCCATTTAAAGCCCGTGTCGGTGTATTTTTCTTGTGTCGGTGCGTCGGTGCGGGGGTTTGGATTTTTCGTGGGCAAATCTGTAATTGCACATGCGCGAGACTCTGAAACCCTAAATTCTCCTGTTTACTTATAAATTGTAATCGAAAATTGTAAAACCCTATGCCTCTTTTCAATCAATAAAATTCAGAATTGCTGGGAGTATTATTCAGATCTGTTCTATATTGCTTGGAGGGAGCCGTCAACCTAGTAAGTTATTTTATTTCTGTTCTCTTAATTAGTATGTCTTATCATCTCCTAATGAGCGAGTAGTCTCCTCGCTTGTTAGGGTTAGCCTTAGGGAAAGGTTTGAGAGATGAGATCTCTCACCCCTTTCATGCCATCCATACCTAAGAATTAGAACTCCATGCATGCACGCACAACCGCTCCCTACGGCATCCTACCCCTCGAGGTAACGATGAACCGTAGTATAAAGGGCCGGTTGCGCGTGTTTTCTATGGGGGTTAGGGTAATTATCAATAAAGGAAGGATACGTATCTAGAGGAAGAAACATCTTCCCAAATGATTCGGATCCACTTTATTGATAATTATACCAACATCTAATAGATCTAAAATAGGGCAATGAAAGCGGTGAGGAAACCTTTAATCTCCAAACTTCCCCTAAACCTAACCCTAGCAAGACTTTAATTTAGATTAATTTAGTTCAGTGATAGATCTAGTTTTTTTAGATTAAATCAATCCAAACAACATTTGGAATCAACTCGTAAAGACACAATAAGAAATCTACCCATCTCTGTGGATCGACCCGTACTCACCGGCAATTTAGCGTGATGGCGTAAAATTCCTTTCTGTGTAATTTCGGGTTGATATAATTTTTAAAAATTATAAAAATATGAAAATATAAAAAATTATTAAAAAAAAATTTATCTGTGTGAAGGGTTATTTGTTTGAATCTTGCAGGAACAGCGAAGAACCTCGGATCTGAAAATTTACAGAGGGTAAACCAGAAAAAAAACATATCAGAACAGAGAGCAAATATCATAACAGAGCAGTACAAATTTTTCCAGAACGTGATCCCTTCAGAAGGCCGCGTTTTCGCCGCAAAAGAGGGCCCAAAACCGCGGTTCCGCCGCGTGGCTGCCACGTCAGCACCTCAAATTTGCTCTGTTTGTTTTCTAATCCCTTCCTCTGTCAACCACCATATATCTTTTGTGAAAATTTTCTGCAGGAATTCTTTGCGCTAAAAATTCTTCTTCCCCCTTCTAAATAACAGATTTTCTGCAGGTTTCTTTGCGCTGCGCTAAAAATTGATTGCAAGTGAATTTTTATTGTTTTGCATAATTTAATCGGACTTTAAGGGGCTAATTGACCAAACTCAGATTGGGTGGGGATTTCATCACCCTTCCCAGGACCCCAGAAAACACCTAAAGCATGTGCATTGACCACAATTAATTAAAAAAGACTAGACTCAGACCTAAGAACATCGAGCTCAATAGGAAAAGGACTAGGGTAGGCATCGGCCGTTTATCCTAACCGACATTGCGGTGTCTAGGCTAGTGGTTTTTAATTAGGCCCACTACTGTGGTTCCTTCCCACTTACCTGGCCGCAGTGTCGGTGAAGAGGCGGTTTGAGGTCCTATTTCTAGCCCTAGTTAGGAGCTGTCTAGCATACCTAGGTGACCCTAGATCTAGGCCTGATTGTGCATGTGTGGTTGATACATTTGTGTCACGAGTCTCTTTTCAAAACTTCTTTGCAAAACTCTCACATAAACAATAAAAAAAAAGGGAAAAATCTTTTCAAAACTTGCAACTTGTCGCTAAGAAACCTTGCAACTCACTTCCACTACTTCCATCCATTGACGTTATCTTACCCCCACATTCTGTTTTTCTATTTTTTCTGACTACACTACTCCTTTAGTGTATGTCACTTTGGACTAGGGATACTAACGCCCGATTAGTCCGTGTTTCGTTGGTACCGACCGACGAACCCTTCGACGAACCCTTCGTCGACATTCCGTCCATTTCCTTACCTCCACCTTCAAATTCTTTTTTCGAAGGTATGTCGGGACACGACCCCAACGATACCTTACCGACGGGAATGATTCCACCTCCGTTAGGTGCGAATAGCCCGAATCTTCCGCCTGTTGTAGCGCCCGCACGAGTTGCGCTCCAGGATCTCTTCTACCTCGTCCGCACTTCTTTACCTACATGTCTTTCACCCCCACCGGCAAATGGGAACAATTTTGAAATAAAACCACATTTCATCAATATGCTGCCAAAATTTCATGGTTTGGAATTCGAAGATGCATATATCTTTATCAATAAATTCCAAAACGTTTGCGCTATGATGAAAACGACCCAATTAAGTGATGACGCTATAAGGCTAAGGGTCATTCCTTTCACCTTATGTGACCTAGCCGAGAAGTGGCTATACAGCACCGCATCACATTCCATTAGAAATTGGGACGAGTTTGTGAGAGCTTTTCTGAAAAAGTTCTATCCTCATCACAAAACTGCTAGAATCCGTAACGAGATTATACAATTTTCACAGCTTCCTTCCGAACCATTTTGGAAGTGCTTCGAGAGATTTAAAGACCTACTTGTTCAATGCCTTCATCATGGGATCGAAAGTTGGCAACTTTGCCAAACATTATACGAGGGATTGAACTCCGCAACGAAGCAGTTGCTAGAAACCATATGTCAAGGTCATTTTCTCTCCAAGTCTAGCGACGAAGCTTGGCAGTTTCTTGAGGATCTTAGTGAGCAAACAATTCAGTGGGAGAGTACCAAGACCACATCATCTTCTAGTGGTCAATCTAGGGCAGGCATACATCAAGTAGATATGTCGATTGCTATGAAGGCCGAGATGGCCTCACTTATGAAAAAGCTAGAAGCCCTTGAGACAAAAATCTCATCGTCTTCTCATGCCCCTATTTTACCCACACGAACTGTTTGTGCTTGTTGTTCTAATCCATCACATCTAACCGAAGAGTGTCCTTATAATGCACCTATTCAAGGACAAGATCAAGTCAATGCTGCATTTCAGCAACGACAAAGAAACGATCTGTACTCTTCGACATACAATCAGGGGTGGAGGAGTCACCCAAATTTCGCTTGGAACCAAAATCAACAAGTCCAAGGAAATAACAATTTTCAAAGACCTCCTCCCCCACAACAACAACAAGCACCTTCACAAACTCAAAACCAGCAACCTTTCCAACAACAACCTTATACAAATCAAACGAACAACTTGGTTCAACCAAATGATGATAAGGTTATCTCGCTAGAAAAAAGTCTAGATGCTTTTCTCAAGCAATCTACTGAATCCGCAGCAAGATTTGAAAATTATGTTCAGTCTTTAATGAACAACAATGCCTCACACGATCAAAGTATTAAATCTACTGAGGCACAAATTGCACAATTAACTGCTGCGTTGAGCGAGAAAGAAAAGGGAAAGCTTCCATCGCAACCATTGCCAAATCCCGGTCACACACAAAACGCATTTCACAATCACAATGTAAATGCGGTGACCACGTTGAGATCCGGAAGAGAGTTGCAAAATAATGTGGGAACTCATGATGACATCCCCGCCGGTGGTTCTTCTTCTTCTTCTTCCTTTTCTCCATCGTCATCTTCCCCTTCTTCATTTTCTTCACGTTCTTCTTCAACTTTTTCTTTAGAGCCTATACTCCACCCTTCACATGGCTCTACTTCTTCTAGCTCGAACGGACCCATTTCTCACAACATGAACACATCTACACCGGGATCCGTTCCTACTCCACATTCTACTCCACAGACATTTGACTCAACGAATTTTCAGAATGCTCCATTCCCAAACAGGTTGAGTCCTAATAAACCAAATGCACAAGTGGAGAAGATTGTGGAGATATTTAAGCAGGTTAGCATAAATTTACCTCTCTTGGATGCTATCCAACAAGTCCCTTCATACGCGAAAATCTTAAAGGGCTTATGCACCTCGAAGAGAAAGGCATCTCAAGTACCCAAGAAAGTGCTAGTGGCTAGTGCAGTGAGCAATGCTATTAACCACCATCAGACCTTACCCCAAAAACGAAAGGACCCCGGCTGTCCTACGATTTCCATCACAATTGGGGATAAGAAAATTAATCGAGCACTTTTAGATCTTGGGTCTAGCGTTAACCTGATTCCCTACTCCGTGTACGAACAATTAGGGGTTGGAGAGTTGAAACCCACTCGTTGCACTCTCCAAATGGCTGATCGATCAATCACCCATCCAAGGGGTCAACTAGAGGATGTGTTGATCAAAGTCGGGGAGTTCATATTCCCCGTTGATTTTATTGTTATGGATACACAACCTGTTGCTAACCCAAGAAACCAAATTCCGGTGATCCTCGGTCGACCATTTTTGGCCACTTCCAATACTGTAATAAACTGTCGCAATGGCTCCATGACTCTATCCTTTGGGAAGATGTCTAGTGAGTTCAATATTTATAAGATGGGAAGTTTGCCCCCCGTACCAAAAACTAGTACACGAGAAGTTTGCTCTATTCACGAAATCACGCAGGAGGACTGCGAGCTTGAAAGATTCTTGTTTAATGAAAACAGTTTTGACGCCACTAGTGCGTCCCTCCTTGAGCCTACCACCGTTGACACAACCGATGTTGATTATGAATGTTTTACTTTTTCGGATGATGATGACTCACAGCCCGAATATGAGGCTTTTGAATTTTTGGATGAGTTAGTCGAGCCTTCCGAATCGGTTGTCTGCAGTGATTTCGAACCTGTGTTGGAGTCCTTTGAGTTCGAGGTAGATTCCACAATGATTCTTTCGCCCCCGAAACTCGAACTCACGCCCTTGCCATCTCACCTTAGATATGCTTACATAGGTGAGAATGAGACCCTTTCCATTATCATATCGGCCTCTCTAGCTCTCGAGCAAGAGAACGCCCTCTTAACGGTCCTACAAGATAGGCGGCAAGTTTTCGGTTGGACTAGGGCGGACATCGAGGAGATCAGTTCTCTTATAATTGAATATCATATGAAATTGATGGACGATGCCACGTCAATAGAGTACCCACAGGAACAGTTTGGGGACATTGTGGTTAGTCAACCTCCTCCTTTAGAAGTTGAACCACCCCCACTTCTTTTAAGAAGATACGAGAATGCCAACATTCCACTGATTGCTGATCATTCTCATTCTCGTTTTGATGCAACACCACCTCATGTATATTCGCTTCCACACTTTCCATACCACCACTTATATCTTCCCCAATCCTTTTTGGACCGCCACAACTTATTCTTCCACCAACCAATACTCTTTACTGATAAATTTTTCAACTGGTTGGTGTTAACGTTTGGTCTATGCAAAGTTTGGCGGTAATGTATAACATAGTTTAAATGAAGTTTGGGGGAGGGCCATTTTGTATATATTTTTGTTTTTCTCAATAAAAAATTATAAATAAATAGGGAAGTGCCGGTATTTTGACCCTCTTGGTTTAGCATGACAGTGAGAACACTGTCAAGTTCAAGTTTGGGGGTATGCTCGGTACGTCTTCTTCCTTCGCATTCATATGTACATATTTTTGCATTTGCATATTTATTTGAAAAACCATAAAAATTTGAAAAATTCAAAAAAAAAATTATAAAAATTATTATATTCAATTTTGGCTAATTGACTCGAGTTTGATAAATAGGTTAACTGGTTAGGAACAACTAGATCTTAGACTTAGTGAATTAAAAACCCTAAAAATAACATTCCTTAAAATTTAACGGTAGAAAGTATATGCCTTGTAGTTTATTTAGAAATAGGCAAATTTTGGGTTCACTTCTTGGACTAAGTCGAAACAAGGGAAGAGTATTGATGTTCTTATTAGAGTATAAGTTTGAAAAATAGTTCCTAGCTTAAGTCTAGATTCTGAAAATGTATACCCTACAACTTGCACAATCACGCACCTTGAAACTTGGAATAGTAGAAGAGACCTTGAATTGCTCTTGTCTAAAGTCCTTAGTACAATGAAAATAAAGAAAAAAAAAGTGAATAAAAAAAAATGGACACTGGTTTTTGTGATTACTTAAGGCTGTAAAAATAGAAAAATCTTTAGCGAGGGTGTTTCATCACCTAGTGCCTTAGACCAACTGGTTTGGGAGTCACTGCTAAAAGCCTTGGGTGTTGCAAAACTAGGAAGTACGCTTTAAAGTGCTAACGCATCTTGTAATCGGTTGTTGGTACCTCAAGAAGTATTAACAGTCACATGAAGGATGTGTAAGCAAAATTCTATTAAAAATTCACTAATCAATAAGTGCTTTGGACAATGGACGAGAGTACGATTGCTTGATTTGAATTTCCAAGTGTAGGGGTGATCTATACACATACGTGGGGATATGTGATTAGAGTTTAGATAAAAGAAAGGAATGAAAGATAGAACTTGTATCTTTAGTAGAGTTGATAGAAATTCCTAAGTAGAGATGAAACCTTAGAAGGAAGACTTAAGAGATGCCGAAAGCTAAGTAGGTTTACATAACATATATAATCTTAAGTTAAATAATGAGGAAGTGTGAAGAATATGGGTGGATAATTTACGAGTCGACGATAATAGAATTCCTTGTTAGAAAACCTAATTGGAGAACTAAAGTCGAAAAGCCAAATTGATAGGATTTTGTAGGTAGTATCCGCTGAAAACCCTCAGGAGCCAACACTCCTCCTACTAGGGACACCTAGAGGTTTAACGGCTTGTTGCACGTGCTCAGTGCAATCGCGTTTCCCTGCGAAAGTGCGGTTAGGATTTTAGTGAATAAAAATAAGTTTGCTCGAGGACGAGCAAAAGATAAGTTTGGGGGTATTTGTTCATACTATAATATTGCATTATTGTACTCCCCATTTTCATTCATTTTATAAATAAACAGGTACTCTTGACGCACGTTTGTTGCATATTACAGGATATAGGTTCTTGGAGCGAAAACGGTGAAACAGACAAAAGATGATACAAAAAAGGGACTTTTGACCAACAAGTAGAAGGACCCTAGTCAAGCCTAGACAAAGAACAATTCACATGGCAACGCATGGTCCGAAATGTCAAAGGAAACAGTTAAAAGACCACTACAAGTTTCACTGAAGATCTGGAGAATACCAGAAGCCAAATGGAGAAAAGAACTATGGAAATATAAAGCTCAATGTATAAAGAACCAACCCAGGAAGTTTGGTGAGATGATCTCACCAAAGGGCCGCGGAACCGCGGCCCAAGCCCACTAATGCCGCGGTTCCGCGGCCATTTAAAGCCCGTGTCGGTGTATTTTTCTTGTGTTGGTGTGTCGGTGCGGGGGTTTGGATTTTTCGTGGGCAAATCTGTAATTGCACATGCGCGAGACTCTGAAACCCTAAATTCTCCTGTTTACTTATAAATTGTAATCGAAAATTGTAAAACCCTATGCCTCTTTTCAATCAATAAAATTCAGAATTGCTGGGAGTATTATTCAGATCTGTTCTATATTGCTTGGAGGGAGCCGTCAACCTAGTAAGTTATTTTATTTCTGTTCTTTTAATTAGTATGTCTTATCATCCCCTAATGAGCGAGTAGTCTCCTCGCTTGTTAAGGTTAGCCTTAGGGAAAGGTTTGAGAGATGAGATCTCTCACCCCTTTCATGCCATCCATACCTAAGAGTTAGAACTCCATGCATGCACGCACAACCGCTCCCTACGGCATCCTACCCCTCGAGGTAACGATGAACCGTAGTATAAAGGGCCGGTTGCGCGTGTTTTCCATGGGGGTTAGGGTAATTATCAATAAAGGAAGGATACGTATCTAGGGGAAGAAACATCTTCCCAAATGATTCGGATCCACTTTATTGATAATTATACCATCATCTAATAGATCTAAAATAGGGCAATGAAAGCGGTGAGGAAACCTTTAATCTCCAAACTTCCACTAAACCTAACCCTAGCAAGACTTTAATTTAGATTAATTTAGTTCAGTGATAGATCTAGTTTTTTTAGATTAAATCAATCCAAACAACATTTGGAATCAACTCGTAAAGACACAATAAGAAATCTACCCATCTCTGTGGATCGACCCGTACTCACCGGCTAGCTGCAAAGCGACGCCATTTCTGATTGCGGTTAACAATCATCTCCATTCCAATCTCCCGCGGAATCTCCGCCCGTCAACTCCTCGTCGGAAAGGGCACCACGTAGCCGAAATCTTTTACGGGCTCCCACCTCTGGACTGAGGCAACTCGGGCGCGAAGTTGGCTAGCCGACGCGTCCAAGGTTTGCTGTAGACTAGTGTAGAAAATTGTCTCTTTGAGGCTTATGGAAGTTGCCATGTATGGAGGGATCAAGAAAGAACTTTGGAGAGAGGTACATGAATTGTGTAGCAAGGAAAAATGAAATGAACAAAGTTTTCCCTCATTCAAAACGAATTCACCCTCTCTCCTCTAATCAAGTGGCCGGCCTTATCCTCCATGGTGGAGATAAGGAATCAAAAAATTATTATAGAGAAAAGAAAAAGATAATTATCAAAAGGTCACACTCATTTCTCATCTAAATCTTTTCACAAAACCATCACAAGAAAAGCCAAGGAAAAGACCATAAAAGAATCTCATCATGATTCTAGTCTCATCATATAGCCACAAATGCAAGAAAGCCCCTCACAAGTAAGTTAATTGCAAACATGCAATTAACCCCCTCCAACAAAAAGTCCGGCCGTGAAAGAACAAAGAAAAACCGGCCGGAACGGAATGCAAGCTGGAAACTTCAGAAAACTGATCCCGTAATAAATTACAGGAAAACCCCACTACTGCAAATACATGCCCGCATTTGTATTCCCACTGAACACAAATGCAAAGAGACAAAACTACACTATCTCATACTAGGATCCGGCTTAAACCAAAGCCGGCTAGTAAAAACCGTCCGATCACGATCCGTGCAATACCGCACGTATCTGATCGAACCCTGCCATATCTCCATACGGCCTCTACAGCGTTTCGCCCGAAAATTGAGTAACTGTGTGTGGTGGACTCTAAAGATTCGTCAATACTATGGCTGTGAATTTAACCACTAGCACGACAGAGGTATAAGCCAATACGTGACGGGCTACCAGGTATTGACCAAAAGGGACGTCGATGAGCGAACTCATCCTGACACCCTACTGAGCCTGTCAGTGACAATATCCGTACAGTCCGGTCCGTTCGTCTATGAGCATCGCATGGCGGGCCTAGAGGGTTGGTAAAAGTAAGAACCCCAAAAGCGGTACAAGTCGTGTCGGAGTGCAGCCCAGAACACCCTGAGATACTACTGGAATACCTACCAGCAAATCTCCTGCCTTGGCCAAGGACTTTTCATGTTCTGGCTCTCCTAGACACAGCGCGACCTCACCCCCAATACCGGGAGAGACGAACCCTTGCAGATCCGCTCACCGCCTCCATGTGGCTCGGGACTGTACCCAACTAAAACCTGTTTGCATGACTCCTTTGAGCCGTGGTAGGGTAGTAATCAAAGCACAGTGGGAACTCACACGAGACAAATGACGATCTCAGGTCGATGAACTAACCTGTACACATGTCACCAGGGAACTGCTATCTGACGTCTAGTATAATCCCAACTAGCAGGTTCCCGGCGAGTCCTGTCCGGTGTACTCATAACCCAATGAGCACCTGTATACTTCTTAGGTGAACCAACTGACACCAGTGGCTTGTGAGACCGGCCACCGCCCCTCGTCGGGATCTCGACTGTATACACTAGTCTACTCTGGAGAATCGATGCCCTGTCTCGAAACTCCCATGACTAGGGACCTTTTAAGGATGTGCTTATAGACTCCAGCTCTCACTTATATGATCGCCCTCATACTGCTGGTAGTCAAGCAAGAATCCTAGGGGCTCTATCAACGTGCAATAGCGACTCGTAAGGTCACCTAAAGCAGTACACGATGATAAAGGTAAACCAGATAGCATACTATCATCTTGAGTAAGACTGTCCTACTGGGATAGGTCCTCCCTCAATCATTGCAATCACGTGCCTGTGATCCAATAATTGACTCTGAGGGCACTATCTCCAACAATCTCCCACTTGCACTCAAGGCTAATTATTGCGATGTCGCATACTCACAGTCCGTGTGATACCGAACACCCAACTCCTCTACTAGTCAGTCTCACAAAACTCGTTTGCGAAACTATTGCGTTCGAGGAATAGCCTCAGTGAGTGGATCCACTCTGATGTTTCTTTCTATGTCTCTCTTTATCTCAAGTTCGCGGAGAAAACCATCTCCCGAAATGAGCAATACATGTCTTAGAATGTGTCTGGATGTCTGATGGGACCTAGCTCATAAATGGACTCTAAATCCAAACTTCTTAGTCTGTATCGTCAACTGAACTTAATCAGTATCCTGCGCCATACCTTCCCTCGGTATCCACCTGGACCACCTGTCCAAAATACTGCCCCTCGTCAGAGGGAAAACTATAACTCTGACAGCCACTCTGCCATCCAGGTCACCTTGGAAGCCTGGAATGATAACCGTCTCCTAAAAGAGGCTGCCGTTATCAAATCCCTAGAACATTCACTTATGTTCTAAAACTGCTTCCGACTGTTTCTCCAGGATTGGATGAATATCAACTTATTGCATCTACTGCAAGAACAACATCTGGTGTGGTACTTGACATCTCATGATTGACTCAATTGCCTAAGCAAGTGATCTGCCAATCATGCACATCCCTCTCCCTTTTAGTCTGTAAGACACCTTTAGAAAGGGTGACTCCATCACCTGCAGGTATACTACCGTGCCAGAAGTCGTCCATTCTAAATACTCATAGAATGCTGTCTAAGTACCCATATTGGGAAACCATCCAAATCTAGATCTAAAACCATAGATCTAGTGACCAGAATGTCTGATATAATATCCAAGTCCTGTGTGGAGAAACTACTGTGTGACGACCAAAGTATAACCGATCGTAGTATAGGAATATCACTTCCTACTATGTGTATGTCATCAAATACTAGGACATCACACCCTACTACCTTCTTAACAGATCCATCCCCTATTCTGATGAAGTCAAACCTATGACTGTCACATCAGAAATAGATGATCTATCTCCGCTATATCTGCTTTAGTCTATAAATTGACATAAGCCTGATGTCCACCAATGCTTCCGCTGCTCCCACTGACTACGACAACCCTCTGGCAGAGTCATATAGACGTACACTTCTAAAGCTAGCTCAGAACGACGCTATACTCATCCTCCTGCCGGGTCTCATAGTCTGGAACAACAGCAATGGCAAGTCTGGGTAAACAAGAACCTCCCTGCCACCGTCCTTGAGCATACCGAAGTACCTCTCGGGTGCCTGAGGTTACCCATCATATCTGCGGAGTGGCTAATGGAATGTCAAACCAGATTGAATCTTTAGGTTCTTATCAAATCTTCAGTAATCGTTTGCGGTTCTGGAGTCACTTCCAGTTCTACCATACTCCCACTACTGTTTTCTGAAAAAAAAAATCCATTTTTAATTAAAACTGTGGCGAGTTAAGAACAATATCAGTATTGATCTTCCAGATGGTAGAAAGTCAACCCTCATCATAGCCCGGGTCAACCCACAAACAGCCATTACGGAAACGTGCCTTGAGTTATCCGGAGTCTGGTTTTAAGCATAAGCCGGACAACTCCCCGTATCTTAACAATGTCAAGATATGAACTGTTCTATATACAAGAAACAGAGGCACTGATTTAATTGAACCAGATTCAAATCATGCAGCTGTCTCCAGTGCATGTCAACTAAATGGAAGAAGGCCGATCAGCGTTACTCAACTTAGGAGCACTTCCAATGAGTAACCTGAAAGAGAAGCAAGTTCTCTTAATCATTACTATCAACTGAATACCATTCACAAGTATCTACATCCTCGATCACCTTGAAGAATCCCGATACTTGCAACATCTGGTTCTCTACTTTATTCATATACCTATAACTTCTCAAAACTTCGACCTTGTGTTTCTACGAAACACTTGTCTTAGAACTAGAGAAGTTATAAGTAAACCGAATATAGTACGAGCACCTACCCCTCTGTCCTCATGGACACTGGACAATATACAATACTCTGTACAAGTCTCCTGAGTCTAATAACTCATTCACTGTGTGCCGTAGGTTGAAAACTGTACTTATGGTTAAGAAGATTTACACCGCTGTTCAATACTCCTTACCTAACCATCCACTGATATAGGTAAATGTCATGGACATAATCTCAAAATGGTATATCTCACTCTATGAAAATAGACGTACAGATATATCAATTTGAAATTGGTGCACAACAACGGATATTCAAAACCATATATTTGCCGACAGGCAAACAACCCAGGTGACTTCCTCAAATATCACCAATTCCAACGAATCCCGATATAATGAGGATGGTCACCTAATTCCCAATAACTTACTCCCACTCATCATCTGTAAAACCATACAGATGTGAGAATCCATCCTGGTAAATACAAACCCTGGAGCAAGTGTCTAATTGGGAAATCAGTTTCCTTTTAACAATACACAGTGAAACTGAAACATCGAAATGTTTCGTTGGGGTTTCCTGGTATTCCTAGTAATGCCTCTTCCATTATCCAGATTCACAACTGCAGCCTTATAATTCTTTGCCATCTCTCCAAATCCCTTTATATGTCTTTAGTCGTTACCTTCTGTACACCCCTTTAGGCCTAATGGTTTTCTTCCTTCCCTACCGTTCGGCACCAGCCTATGGTTTGGAAGAAGACTATCCAATAAGCATAATGGGTGTACTGTCCTAATCCTAGGAGCACTCGCAATGTGAGAGAAGGTGAAGATAAAAGACAACTGAATGAACCTTATTCCTATTTCTCCTGAACCAGGATATATCCCCGAACTGGAACAAGTTCCTTTCGAGTTCGTATATAACCATACGATGGATTATCCAATAAACTTGGGATCTTCGTAGTGATACGGAGTGTCCTGGAGAAATACAAAGGTGATTTAGGATTGGCGAAGAAATACTTGGTTTGGTCGTGAATAGCAGTCGCAATTTACTTTGCCCTCTTACTAATCCCTTTCTTTGTCTTAACTTAATACCTTCTGTACACCGTTTTAGGCTAATTGGTTTTCTTCATTCTCCACCGTTCGGCACCAGCCTAAGGTTTGGAAGAAGACTATCCAATTTGCGTAATAGGTGTACTATCTCCTAAAACAAGGAGTACTCGCAACCTGAGAGAAGGTAAAAGGAAAAGACAACTGAATAGTCCTATTCGTTTTCTCCAGAACCGGAAACCATCCTCGAATTCCTTCGAGTTCGTATATAACCATACGATGGTTTTGTCCAATGGAAGTGGACGTTCGTAGTAATACGGGGTGTCCTGGAGAAAAGGGTAAAAGTAGGAGTGGCAATGAGGTTTGCAACTCTGACAATCCAAAAGCCAGTGTTAAGAAGGTTCGATCAACTTGGTCACTGAGTCATTGTCTAGGGTCGGGTCAATGGTCGCTGCCAAAGAGAGAGAGAAAAGAAACACTCAGCGTGCACTCTAACCTAGATCAGAATGGTTATCACTTTATCTAATCTGGAAACCTCCCACTGTAACGTCAAATTCTTCCCCAAACCTGAAAGAAGAATTAGCCGGGATCACCCGAGGAGTAAACCAACTCATCAGTGGGAATCGGGATCCAACTATCATCGCATGATAACGTGACGGAATCCGCTCACGCTATCACACTCCAGAAGGTATGCGCATATCTGGCAAGTTTCAGTTTCTTTAGAAACTCCCGATGAGGATTTTTGCCCCATGCTCTTATGACCTAGGCGTGACGTCAAAATATCATAAGTCACATGTCAAGTTCTACCCGTCATTGTCCAGGTTAATTTGAACCCACCCGTACATACCCTTGACGTAGGCCAAAATAGTAGTACGACTGTCCCAAACCAACGCATCTATCTATGCAACAGATAAATACCCGGCAGCTACCAATCACTATGCCTTGGCGTGAGGTCAAATACATAGCTTGAATACTACCGAATATTTAACTGAAATGATAGAGGGCTACGAATGGTTTCTGGCGAAAACCTTTAACGTAAGGAACTTGATATCGTTGAAGGAACTGATAGCTTTTAAAAAATATAGTGACGAAAACCTTTGCTAAAGAGGTCACTCCCGGTGAAGGGATCTCGGCTCTTTCCCCGTAGAATGAGGTGCAGGATATTCCAACTGAATACCACAATGCAAAGCAAAAGTAAACGGCTATAGTGAAGTTACTGCCCTGACGCAAACTTTTGTCCAAGGGGTCACTCCCGGTGAAGGGATCTCGGCCCTTGCCTCGTCGACTGAGGAGCAGGATATTCCAACTGAATACCACTGTGCAAAACAAAAGTGAACGCCCTTGCAATAACAGCTTTTTGAAAAATGTTCCAACAACATCAAAATAGGTTTGTTTAACTTGCATTGATCCAAATCAACGCAGTCCCATCAATTGATCACACCACAAAAGAACGAAAATAATGACGTACGTATATGCCATCCGCATTCGCCACTGGGTCCCGTCATCACCCGTTAGGTTAGCTAACTAACGACAGAGCGGGGACTGGACTAGTGCGGATGCAAAACATATACAACATCTACTAGTATATATATAATATATAATTTTCGCTCAAGGCGTGATAAAATGCAACATCACAGAAATGTACAGCATCACAGAAACAATACATATATCTGGGATCCCCGGGTTTCATAGAGCCGCTACTGAAACCCGACGTTCCCCTGGTCGTGTGGATAGCCTGTGCAATGAAAATCCTAGACCCCTACGGGCGCGGCAAGTTACCCGCCAAAACCTGAAGCGAGGCAGCCCCCTTCAGCAACGTAAATGGACCACCCAGCACTTCATTGAATCCGGTAACTTGGGCACCCCTCCTGGGTCAACCTGTACCCCCTACGAGTGCGGCGAATAGCCTGCCAATTCTAGAGTGAAGCCCCTTCCGTCTCAATGCCATGAGATGCGGGCTCGTTGTCCTCTAGAACCCGGCTATCCGTGCACCCCTCCTTGGGGTAATCCTAGTACATAAAGTAAAATATACATACAACGGGTACATTGACCGCAACCTGGTCGTGCCCCAAAATAATAATACAACAGGCAGTGACGGCAGTCCACATGTCGGACGCTCGCCCCGCAATATCAAAAGTACATAATACAACAAAACTGTACTAATACTGCAACCAGGCTATCCCCCACGACCGATCCGCAACATCACAGCACAACACAGAACATCAACGTGAATGTCACGTTCGCAAATCCGTCTAAAAGGGCTATAGCAGATAGACTGGATTTACCGATCAAATGACATTCACGGTCGCAGATATAAGGTAAATACTGTGAACTAGCATGTTTAAAATATCCGATCGAACAAATTTTATCAAGTGGGCCCCCAAGCAATACTGTAGCACTTACAGAAAATCTGGGCCCAAAAAGAATATCCCAAAACCCCTATTTCCTAATCAGAAGCCTACTGTGAAAATATGGTGCAACGATTCCACTTACCCACCGCGGAACCGCGGCCAAACCAGGGGTTTGGCCGCGTTTCCGCGGTCATAGTAAGGAATCAGTGAATCGTATTTTCCCAGAATTCTTAGAATTTCTTGCATGTCTTTCTGCAATGACCTGAAAAAATTTTGGAGCTGGAAAAATTTCAACAGAGAACACATGCACTAGAAATACGGTTTTTGGGATTTTGTTCGATCGGTTTTTAAACATACTATAGCAAGCTAGGCAAGGTTAATGGCGTGGCTCTGATACCATTGTAAGTCCGCGGCGGCGCCCCGGCCGTCGATCCGACGCCGGAAACGCAGAAACAAAAACTTTCAAAAACTATTGAACCGGCACCACCGCGCACTTTTCACCCGGATCGGGCCATTAACCTAGCTACTAGCAAACTAGAAAAGAGTAAAGAAGCTATACCAAGCGACCTGTGTCCTTCGGTCTTCGTCTCCACTCCAATCTCCCGCGGAATCTCCGTCCGTCAACTCCTCGTCGGAAAGGGCACCACGTAGCCGGAATCTTTTACGGGCTCCCACCTCTGGACCGAGGCAACTCGGGCGCGAAGTTGGCTAGCCGACGCGTCCAAAGTTTGCTGTAGACTAGTGTAGAAACTTGTCTCTTTGAGGCTTATGGAAGTTGCCATGTATGGAGGCATCAAGAAAGAACTTTGGAGAGAGGTTTATGAATTGTGTAGCAAGGAAAAATGAAATGAACAAAGTTTTCCCTCATTCAAAATGAACTCACCCTCTCTCCTCTAATCAAGTGGCCGGCCTTATCCTCCATGGTGGAGATAAAGGAATCAAAAAATTATCATGGAGAAAAGAAAAAGATAATTATCAAAAGGTCACACTCATTTCTCATCTAAATCTTTTCACAAAACCATCATAAGAAAAGCCAAGGAAAAGACCATAAAAGAATCTCATCATGATTCTAGTCTCATCATATAGCCACAAATGCAAGAAAGCCCCTCACAAGTAAGTTAATTGCAAACATGCAATTAACCCCCTCCAACGAAAAGTCCGGCCGTGGAGGAACAAAGAAAAACCGGCCGGAACGGAATGCAAGCTGGCAACTTCAGAAAACTGATCCCGTAATAAATTACAGGAAAACCCCACTACTGCAAATACATGCCGGCATTTGTATTCCCACTGAACACAAATGCAAAGAGACAAAACTACACTATCTCATACTAGGATCCGGCTTAAACCAAAGCCGGCTAGTAAAAACCGTCCGATCATGATCCGTGCAATACCGCACGTATCTGATCGAACCCTGCCATATCTCCATACGGCCTCTACAGCGTTTCGCCCGAAACTTGAGTAACTGTGTGTGGTGGACTCTAAAGACTCGTCAATACTATGGCTGTGGATTTAACCACTAGCACGTCAGAGGTATAAGCCAATACGTGACGGGCTACCAGGTATTGACCAAAAGGGACGTCGATGAGCGAACTCATCCTGACACCCTACTGAGCCTGTCAGTGACAATATCCGTACAGTCCGGTCCGTTCGTCTATGAGCATCGCATGGCAGGCCTAGGGGGTTGGTAAAAGTCAGACCCCCAAAAGCGGTACAAGTCGTGTCGGAGTGCAGCCCAGAACACCCTGAGATACTACTGGAATACCTACCAGCAAATCTCCTGCCTTGGCCAAGCACTTTTCATGTTCTGGCTCTCCTAGACACAGCGCGACCTCACCCCCAATACCGGGAGAGACGACCCCTGCAGATCCGCTCACCGCCTCCATGTGGCTCGGGACTGTACCCAACTAAAACCTGTTTGCCCGACTCCTTTGAGCCGTGGTAGGGTAGTAATCAAAGCACAGTGGGAACTCACACGAGACAAATGACGATCTCAGGTCGATGAACTAACCTGTACACATGTCACCAGGGAACTGCTATCTGACGTCTGGTATAATCCCAACTAGCAGGTTCCCGGCGAGTCCTGTCCGGTGTACTCATAACCCAATGAGAACCTGTATACATCTTAGGTGAACCAACTGACACCAGTGGCTTGTGAGACCGGCCACCGCCCCTCGTCGGGGTCTCGACTGTATACACTAGTCTACTCTGGAGAATCGATGCCATGTCTCGAAACTCCCACGACTAGGGACCTTTTAAGGATGTGCTTATAGACTCCAGCTCTCACTTATATGATCGCCCTCATACTGCTGGTAGTCAAGCAAGAATCCTAGGGGCTATATCAACGTGCAATAGCGACTCGTAAGGTCACCTAAAGCAGTACACGATGATAAAGGTAAACCAGATAGCATACTATCATCTTGAGTAAGACTGTCCTACTGGGATAGGTCCTCCCTCAATCATTGCAATCACGTGCTTGTGATCCAATAATTGACTCTGAGGGAACTATCTCCAACACCCTACCCTAAAACACAACACCCAACTCACCAGTCTGGCCGCAATTTGCGTCCAGAAGCAATAAATCTGCGGCCAGAAGCAGTAAATCTGCGGCCAGAAGGAAAGGGATTGGGCTCGGGTTTTTACAATGGGTTCTAGGTTACTATACAAGGTCACTGTGATGGGAACTTTTCCAACAAATACCTGATTTGATAGAAGATCATCCGAGACACAAATCTACACTAAAAATATGATATTTACCCGAAATGAAACTTTACGCGTTCTAAACTGAAACGAACAAGCTACGCAATATTAAAAAGGCTAACTTAACAGAAAGAGATTATTACTTACTCCCACAAGCTCAAAGATCCTAGCTTTCCAAGCTCCAAGGCATTTAAGAGGCAAAACAAGGTTTATGAAGTGATTTGTGAAGGTTTTTGTGATGGATTTGTGATGGAAATGATAAGGGGTCTATTGAGGGTGAGCAAGATGAAGGAAATGATAAAGAGATGAAGAAATGAGAGGATGAAAGGATAAAGAGAGAGTGAGGTGAGAATAATAAGAGAGAGAGAGAGTTAAGTGCATCCTTGCATTAACTCCTCATTAATGCAAGCATTAAGCTCACCATGCCACGTCTCCCCAAAACAAAACCCAAAAGAAATATCTCACACAAATATCAAGGATTTAGGGTTAAGGTTAAAGTAAGGATTAGGATTAGGTTAAGTTGTCAAGGTCACTAATCTAGATTAGCACAAACAAACCCTCACATTAATGTGCACACGTGCGTGCAAGCCATAAAAAATAATAATAAATTATTAATTAAATGTTATAAAATGTAAGGAACCCAAATTGGTAAACTTTTTATAAAAAACCCGCACTATCGCTTAATTAACACTAAATCTAAGACGTTACACACGGAGTGGGTGAGGATGTCATTAAGTTCAAATTCATTCCTTTTGCGCTTAAGGACAATGCGAAAAGTTGGTTAAACAGTTTGCCAGCTCGTTCAATCACGACATGGGACGACTTTGTGAAAGTTTTTCTAAAATTTTTTTACCCTATTCATATAACCGTGCGAATTCGGAATGAAATCCACAATTTCAAACAAAAAGAGGGTGAAATTTTTTGGAAATGCTTAGAAAGATTCAACGACATCTTAATCAAATGTCCCCATCACGGGTTAGAACAGTGGAGGTTATGTCAGATTGTCTATGAAGGTTTAGACTCCAGTTCATGCATGATGTTAGAGTCCATGTGTCAGTGCAAATTTCTGAGCTTTGGTGCCAAGGACACATGGAACTTTTTGGAGGAACTGGCTGACAAGACCATTCAGTGGGAGAGTGTGAGCGAGAAACCATCTGTGACTAGGAGCGGTGCACACATAGTTGACACCTCTATTGCTGCCGAAGTAAAAATCACCGCTCTTGTACGGAGAATGGAAGCTTTAGAGGGCAAAAATTCACCGCTACCGGTCAATCAAATTTCTCAGACTTTGTGCACTAACTGTCAGCATCCTAGCCACATAACGGAAGAGTGTCCGTTTCTCATTGGGTCCCAGGGACCTGAAAACATTAATACGCTGTATCAAAACCAGCGTCCCAGGAACGATCCCTTCACACAGACGTACAACCCTGGTTGGAAGAATCATCCCAATTTTTCTTGGAATCAGGCACCTTTTCAAAACAACAATTCGAACCCGCATTTCCAACAATTTCAAAATTCAAATTTTTAAAACCAGAAGTTGGGATACTCAACCAACCAGCCCCAACAGCCGAATCAGCCCAACCCAACCTTTACACCCCCTGGGTTCGCCCAAGACGACAAGAGAGACTTATCCATTGAAAAAGGGTTCAAAGCTTTGATTAAAACTTCTACGCAGACTTCATCTAGTCTGGCTACTTTTATGCAAACATCAAGTCAGTTGCATAGCGCTAACACTCAAGCGATAGCCAGACTAAAAATCCAAATCAGTCAACTAGCTGCTGCAGTTAATGAACGTGAAAAGGGAACATTTTCCTCTCAACCCGTGATGAATCCAAGAGAGCAGAGAAACAACAACGCTCAATATTGAGCATGCGAACACCGTCACCTGTTGGCTATAGTGCCCTCAAGTCAATTATTGGATCACAGGCACGTGATTGCAATGATTGAGTGAGGACTTATACCGGTAGAACAGTCTTACTCAAGATGATAGTATGCTATCTGGTTTGTCTTTATCATCATGTACATGCATCAGATGACATTACAGATCACTATTACATGTTGACAGAGCCCATAGGATTCTTGCTTGACTACCAGCAATATGATGGAGATCATATACGTGAGAGTTGGGTGGTCTATAAGCACATCCTTAAAGTGTCCCTAGTTGTGGGAGTTTCGAGATTGGGCATCGATAATCCAAGAGTAGACTAGTGTATACGGATCGAGACCCCGACGAGGGGCGGTGGCTGGTCTCACAAGCCATTGGTGTCAGTTGGTTCACCTAAGATGTATACAGGTGCTCATTGGGTTATGAGTACACCGGACGGACTCGCCGGGAACATGCTAGTTGGTGTTATACCTATTGTCAGATAACAGTTCCCTGGTGACATGTGTACAGGTTAGTCTATCGACCTGAGATCGTCATTTATCTCATGTGGGTTCCCACTGTGCTTTGATTACTACCCTACATCGGCTCAATGGAGTCGTGCAAACAGGTTTTAGTTGAGTACAGTCCCGAGCAACATGGAGGCATTGAGCAGATCGTCAGAGGATTCGTCTCTCCTGGTATTAGGGGTTGAGGTCGCGGAGTGCACAGATGGCCATCACCAGAAATCCTCGGCCGGGGTAGACGAGAATTACCGATCTTGGATCGGTAGTTTCTCAGGTGGGGATAGGTTTCATGCCGACACTAAATGTCGCGTTATTAGGGGTCTGACTTTATCCACCCCCTAGACTCGATATGCAATACTCATAGACGAACGGACCGGACTGTATAGATATTGTCACTGTCAGGCTCAGTTGGGTTTCGGGATGAGTTTGTTCGCCGGCCTCCCTTTCACTCAGTACCTGGGCAGCCATTACGTACAGCTAGTGCCACTGACGTACTTGTGGTTAAACCCACTGCCAGCGTATTGACGAGTCTTTAAAGTCCCACACAGAGGGTTTCCCTGGTTCGGGCGAAACGTTGTAGAGGCCGTATGGTTTTATGGCAGGGTTTGATCATATACGTGCACTAGTGTACGGATCATGATCGAACGGATAATACTAGTGGGCTTTGGTTTAAGCCGGATCCTAGTATTATATTGTTGGATTACTTTCGTCTCGTTGTATTTGTATTCAGTCGAAATACGGATGCGGGTATGTATATACGGATGAGGGGTATTCTTGTAATTCGTTACAAGATTTCTTTAGTTGATGCCATTTCTTTTTTTTACTTTAAACATTTAGTTTAATGTTTATTAGGAGAAAAATGTGAGTGCAAGTTTTGGCCTTGTGCATTTACTTGATGGTGCATGCACTTGGTGACTCATGGTATTGGGTCTAGTGATCATTTATTGTGACATGGATTATTTTTTGGGCTAGAATTATTGTGTGGGATATTTGTGGAGAGAGGGGGCAGTTCTTTTCATGCCTTGTATTTTTCTTGAGTTGGTTTTCATATGCTCACAAAATATCACACACAATATTCAAGCCTTTACTTCACTTGCTTCTAGCTTGAGCTCACACTTTCCTCCATGGGCATCTTCTTCACCTCCACCCATCCCTCTCATGAGTTGAGAATCAATGGATGTTTTGGGACAAAATATTCACACACACACTCTACTTCATCTTGGGCATATAGGCTAGAAAACTAGATGTTCGAGTTGCTTCAGTTTAGAGGCGGGAGCCCGTATTAAGAACCCTCGACGTGGATCTTCTTCGAAGGATAGAGACCAGACATCAAACTTGATTGGGGAATACGCGAGGAGCTTGGGACAGAGGTTGAAGACCGAAGGACACGGATCGATCTGTATAACCTCTATAAACTCCTTTTATAGAACTAGTATAGGGTTAATGGTTCGATCCGGGAATCGGGTTCTGTTAGCGCAGGATTTAAAAGTTTTTGTTCCGCATTTGGCTATGGATTGATGAACGGGGCGCTGCCGTAACCCAACATGGTATCAGAGACAACCCATTAATCCTATACTAACTCTTTGCGACATTAGAAATCCGCCGTTTTTGTCGTGCAAAAACTGCAGACCAAAACAGTTCCGAAAACTGAAAGTTTGAGATGTTTGCACACCCCGCGGGCTCACGGTTTGAACTGAGAAGCTGCGGGGTGGTGCATGGGCACCCCAGGGAATCATCAGGGGGGACCGAACAGCTGGTCCCACTCCCTAAGATCACCACAAGGTGGTCTTGGCAGTGGGGACCCGAAACTGCCCCACCTTGGGCAGTTTCGGGTCTGCCTCACCCCCTGGCCACCTCGTGGTGGCCTCGGGGGTGGGGTACCCCCTTTAGGACCCCCAACTTGAAGTTAATTTCGTGCTCTAACATCCCGCGATGGTTCGGGTATGTTTCATTTTGATTCGGACTTCCAAATTGGATTTAAACGGTCGGTTTTTCGAACTTTAGCTCACTGTTTTTGATGGTTTTGGAAATTAGTTTAGTTTGCTAATTGCGTGCGGAATTCTAATGTCGTAGTTTACAGTACATATATTACTATCTGCGATCATGAATGTCATTAGAGCGGTACAACTTGTCTAATTGCTATATGTCTTTTAGACGGGTTTGCGAACGTGACGTTCACGTTGATGTTCTGTGTTGTGCTGTGTTGTTGCGGAATCGTCGTGGTGGATAGCTTGGGTACAATAGTAGTACAGTTTGGATTTATTTGTACATTTACTATCTTGGGACAAGCGTCCAACATGTGGACTGCCGTCACTGCCTGTTTGTATATTATTTATTTGGGGAACGACCGGGTTGAGGTCGATGTCACCGTTGTACATATTTTCTTTTCTGTAATAGGATTACCCCGCGATGGAGTGCGCGGATAGCCGGGTTCTGGAGGGAAACGGATCCGCATCTCACGGCGTTGAGAAGGAGTGGGCCTCACTCTAGAATTGGCAGGCTATTCGCCGCACTGGTAGGGGGTATAGGTTGACCCTAGGAGGGGTGCTCAAGTTACCGGATTCCGTGAAGTGCCGGGTGGCCCATTCACTTTGATGTAGGGGGATGCCTCGCTTCTGGTTTTGGTGGGTAACTTGCCACACTCATAGGGGTCTAGGTTTTCATTGCACAGGCTATCTACACGACGAGGGGAACGTCGGGTTTCACTTGTGGCTCAAAGGAAACCCGTGGCTCCCAGATTATCTGTATTATTCTGTGATGCTTATTGCTTATCTGTGATATTGCATTTATCACGCTTTGAGCGATTATTATATATTGTTATATATACTAGTAGATGTTGTATATTTTTTACACCCACGCTAGTCCAGTGCTCGCTCTGTCGTTAGTTAAGTAACCTAATGGGTAATGACGAGACCCAGTGGCGAATGCGGATGGCATATGCATACTGTAAGACTACGGTAGCGCCCTGGCCGTCTTTCCGAGTCCAAAATACGGAAATGAAAACTTCTTCAAACTAGAAATCGGCGCTATCGTATGCTTAAAACCCGGATCGAACCATTAACCTACAACTAGCTATCAAGAGAGAGGGTTGGAAAGCTATACCGATCGATCCGTGTCCTTCGGTCTTTGTCCACCATCCCAAGCTCCTCATGGCATCTCCGATCTTGATCTCCTCGTCGGAAAGGGCACCACATCTACGAGTCTTTTTATGGGCTCCCGCTTCATCCGAAGCAACTCGGGCACGAAGTGTGCTAGCCGACGTGTCCAAGGTGTTGTAGAGAATGTTTGTGATCACTTTGTCTCTTGCATCCATGGATTTGGATGGAGGTTAGAGGTGTTGCCATTGATGTAGATAATGAGCTAGAGGAAGAAGAAGAAGAAGAAGAAGAAGAAGAAGAAGAAGGAGGGGCTATCTTTTTCCTTTTGTGATGCTATGATAAAATTGAGAGAGAGTATGAAGAATAATATGAGAGCTAACCCATACATGGCAGCCCCTCTCTCTCTCCTCTTATCATATCAATACAAATCAAGCTCATAATGTGACATTTGCACAAGAAATGATACCATGAGTCATCCATGAAGTACACGTATCATTTAATGCACAAAATGATGGTTTCTAGCTCATTATTTCCATATGCAAACATTAATACAAATGTTTGCAACAATAAAAATATACGGCAATATCTAAAGTAAACTCGTGACGGAGCACAAGGATACCCCTCACCTGTATATACATACCTGCATCCGCATTCCGACTGAATGCGAATGCGATGAGACTAAAGTAATCCAACAAATCTAATACTAGGATCCGGCTTAAACCAAAGCCCACTAGTATGATCCGTCCGATCATGATCCGTGCAATACCGCATGTATATGATCGAACCCTGCCATATATCATACGACCTCTACAACGTTTCGCCCGAAACTTGAGAAACTGTCTGTGGGGGACTCTAAAGACTCGTCAATACTTTGGCTGTGGATTTAACCACTAGCTCGTCAGTGGTACTGGCTATACGTAACGGGCTACCAGGTATTGACCAAAAGGGAGGTCGATGAGCGAACTCATCCTGACACCCTACTGAGCCTGTCAGTGACAATATCCGCACA
Source organism: Agapanthus africanus (assembly GCA_030015575.1). Classification (NCBI taxonomy): domain Eukaryota; kingdom Viridiplantae; phylum Streptophyta; class Magnoliopsida; order Asparagales; family Amaryllidaceae; genus Agapanthus; species Agapanthus africanus. The sequence continues at coordinate 161,667,280 of CM057340.1, read as the reverse complement.
GTCCGGTCCGTTCGTCTAAGAGCATCGCATGGCGGGCCTAGGGGTTGGTAAAATTCTGACCCTTAAAAGCGGTACAAGTCGTGTCGGAGTGTAGCCCAGAATACCCTGAGATACTACTGGAATACCTACCAGTAAATCTCCTGCCTCGGCCGAGGGCTTTGTGTAATGGCTCTCCTGGACACAGCGCGATCTCACCCCCAATACCGGGAGAGACGAAACCCCTGTCGATCCGCTCACTGCCTCCATGTGGCTCGGGACTGTACCCAACTAAAACCTGTTTGCACGACTCCTTTGATCCGTGGTAGGGTAGTAATCAAAGTACAGTGGGAACTCACAGGAGATAAATGACGATCTCAGGTCGATGAACTAACCTGTACACATGTCGCCAGGGAACTATTATCTGACGTCAGGTATAATACCAACTAGCATGTTCCCGGCGAGTCCTGTCTGGTGTACTCATAACCCAATGAGCACCTGTATACATCTTAGATGATCCAACTGAAACCAATGGCTTATGAGATCGGCTACTACCCCTCGTTGGGGTCTCGACTGTATATACTAGTCTACTAATGGAGTATCGATGCCCAGTCTCGAAACTCCCACGACTAGGGACCACTTTAAGGATGTGCTTATAGACTACCCAACTCTCACGTATATGATCGCCATCATACTGCTAGAAGTCAAGCAAGAATCCTAAGGGCTCTATCAACGTGTAATAGTGATCTGTAAGGTCACCTAAAGCAGTACACGATGATAAAGATAAACCATGGTAGCATATTATTCTCTATCAACGTGTAATAGTGAACAACAATGTCACCTAAAGCATGTACACGATGATAACGACAAACCAGATAGTATACAAACCTCTCGAGTAAGACTGTCCTACCGGTATAGGTCCTCCCTCAATCATTGCAATCACGTGCCTGTGATCCAATAATTGACTCTGAGGGCACTATATCCAACAATCTCCCACTTGCACCCAAAGCTAATTATTGCGATGTCGCATACTCACAGCCCGTGTGATACCGAACACCCAACTCCTCTACTGATCAGTTTCACAAAACTCGTTTGCGAAACTATTGCGTTCGAGGAATAGCCTCAGCTAGTGGATCCGCCCTGATGTTTCTTTCTATGTCTCTCTTTATCTCAAGTTCGCGGAGAAAGCCATCTCCCGAATTGAGTTATACCAGTCTTAGAATATGTCTGGATATCTGATGGGACCTAGTTTATAAATGAACTCCAAATCCAAACTTCTTAGACTGTATCGTCAACTGAATTTAATCAGTATCCTGCGCCACACCTCCCTCAGTATCCGCTTGGACCACCTATCCAAGATACTGCCCCTCGTCAGAGGGAAAACAATAACACTGACTGCCACTCTGTCATCCAGGTCACCTTGGAAGCCTGGAATGATAACCGTTCCCCGAAAGAGGCTGTTGTTATCATATCCCTAGAATATCAACTTATGTTCTAAAACTGCTTCCAATCGTTTCTCTAGGATTGGATTAATATCAATTTATTGCATCTCGTGCAAAAAAAGCATCTGGTGTGGTACTTGACATCTCATGATTGACTCAATTGCCTAAGCAAGTGATCTGCCAATCATGCACATCCCTCTCCCCTTTAGTCTGTAAGACACCTTTAGAGAGGGTGACTCCATCACCTGCAAGTACACCACCATGCCAGGAGTCGTCCATTCTAAAGCACCTTTAGAATGCTGTCTAAGTACCCTAATTGGGAAACTACCCAAATCTAGATCTAAAACCATAGATCCAGTAACCAGAATGTCTGATATGAAATCCATATCCTATGTGGAGAAACCACTGTGTGACAACCAAAGTATAACCGATCGTAGTATAGGAATTTCACTTCCTACTCTGTGTATGTCATCCAAATACCAGGACATCACACCCTACTACCTTCATAACAGATCCATCCCCTATTCTGATGAAGTCAAACCTATGACCGTCACATCAGAAATAGATGATCTATCTCCGCTATATCTGCTTTAGTCCATAAATAGACATAAGCTACTTGTCTACTATGCTTCCGCTGCTCTCACTGACTACGACAACCTTTTGGCAGAGTCATATATACGTACACTTCTAAAGCTAGTTTAGAACGACGCTATACTCATGCTCCTGCCGGGTCTCACAGTCTGGAACAACAGCAATGGCAAGTCTGGGTAAACAAGAATCTCCCTGTCACCGTCTTTGAGCATACTGAAGCACCTCTCGAGTGCCTGAGGTTACCCACCATATCTGCGCAGTGGCCAATGGAATGTCAAACCAGATTGAATCTTTAGGTTCTTATCAAATTTTCAGTAATCGTTTGTGGTTCTGGAATCACTTCCAGTTCTACCATACTCCCACTACAGTTTCCTAAAAAAATCCATTTTACTAAACTGTGGCGAGTCAAGAACAATATCACTATTGATCTTCCAGATGGTAAAAAATCAACCCTCGTCATAGCCCGGGTCAACCCACAAACAGCCATTACAAAAACGTGCCTTGAGTTATCCAGAGTCTGGTTTTAAGCATAAGCCGGACAACTCCCCATACCTTAACATCGTTAAGATATGAACCGTTCTATATCCAATATAGAAACAGAGGCACTGATTTAATTGGAACCAGATTCAAATCATGCAGCTGACTCCAGTGCATGTCAACTGAATGGAAGGAGGCCGATCAGCGTTACTCAACTTAGGATTATATCCAGATATGAGTAACCTTAAAGAGAAGCAAGTTTCTCAAAATCATTACTATCAACTGAATACCATACACAAGTCTCTACATCGTCGATCCCCTTGAAGAATCCTGATACTTGAAACACCTGGTTCTCTGCTTTATTCTTATACCTGCAACTTCTCAAAACTTAGACCTTGCATTTCTACGAAACACATGTCTAAGAACTAGAGAAGTCATAAATAAACAGAATGTAGTACGAGTACCAACCCCTCTGTCCTCATGGACACTGGACAACATACAATACTCTGTATATGTCCCCTAAGTCTAATAACTCATTCTCTGTGTGTCGTAGGTTGAAAACTGTACTTATGGTTAAGAAGAATTACACCGCTTTTTAATGCCCCTTACCAAACCATCCACTGATATAGGTAAATGTCATAGACATAATTTCAAAAAGTTATATCTCACTTTATAAAAATAAACGTACAGATATATCAATTTGAAATTGGTGCATAGCAATGGATATTCAAAACCAAATATTTGCCGTCCAGCAAACAACCCAGGCGATTTCCTCAAATATCACCAATTACAACGAATCCCGATATAATGAGGATGATCACCCAATTCCCAATAACTTACTCCCACTCATCATCTGTAAAACCATATAGATGTGAGAATCAAACCTGGTAAATACATACCCTGGAGCAAGGGCTAATTGGAAAATCAGTTTTCTTTTAACAGTACACAGTGAAAATGAAACATGTAAATGTTTCGAAGGGGTATCCGGGTATTCTTAGTAATGCCTCTTCCATTATCAGATTCACAACTGTAACCGTACATTTGTTTGCCATCTCTCCAAATCCCTTTATATGTCTTTAGTCATTACCTTCTGTACACCCATTTAGGCTAAATGGTTTTCTTCCTTCCCTACCGTTCGGCACCAGCCTATGGTCTGGAAGAAGACTATCCAATAAGCATAATTGGTGTACTGTCCTAATCCTAGAAGCACTCGCAATGCGAGAGAAGGTAAAGATAAAAGACAACTGAATAAAACCTTATTCCTATTTCTCCTGAACCAGAATCCATCTCCGAACTGGAACAAATCCCTTCGAGTTCGTATATAACCATACGATGGAGTATCCAATAAACTGTGGATCTTCGTAGTGATACGGAGTGTCCTGGAGAAATACAAAGGTGAAGTAGGAGTGGCGATGAAATACTTGGTTTGGTCGTGAATGATAGCAGTCACAATTTACTTTGCTCTCTTACTGATCCCTTTATTTGTCTTTACTTAATACCTTCTGTACACCTTCGTTAGGCTAATTGGTTTTCTTCATTCCCCACCGTTCGGCACCTGCCTATGGTTTGGAAGAAGACTATCCAATTAGCGTAATAGGTGTACTGTCCTAATCCAAGGAGCACTCGCAACCTGAGAGAAGGTAAAAGGAAAAGACAACAGAATAATTCTATCCATTTTCTCCAGAACCGGAAACTATCCTCGAATAAATTCCTTCGAGTTCGTATATAACCATACGATGGTTTTATCCAATGGAAGTGGACGTTCGTAGTAATACGGGGTGTTCGGGAGAAAAGGGTAAAAGTAGGAGTGGCAATGAGGTATGCAACTCAGACAATCCAAAAGCCAGTGTTTTAAGAAGGTTCGGTTAACTTGGTCACTGAGTCATAGTCTAGGGTCGGGCCATGGTCGCTGCCAAAGAGAGAGAGAGAAAAGAAAAACTCAGCATGCACTCTAACCTAGATCAGAATGGTTATCACTTTATCTAATCAGGAAACTTCCCACTGTAACCTCAAATTCTCCTCCAAACCTGAAAGAAGAATTGGTCGGGATCACCCGAGGAGTAAACCAACTCATCAGTGGGAATCGGGATCCAACTATTATCACATGATAACGTGACGGAATCCACTCACGTTATCACACTCCAGAAGGTATGCGCATGCCTGGAAAGTTTCAGTTTCTTTAGAAACTCCCGATGTGATTTTTACCCCTAGGACCCAAGTAACCTTAACACAGTCAACAAATCAAAGAGTCCTAGTCAAGTTCAACCCGTCATTATTCTGTATTGCATTAAACCCATCAGTATGAGCCCTTCACACAGTCAACAAGGCCGCACGACTGTCCTAAACAATTCCATTAATATGCCACAAACAAACACTACTTAGCTACCGCACACTACGCCTTGACACAGTCAATAAACGCAGCACGAATACTAAGTAATACTTGTATGAAATGACGGAGTGCTACGTCTAGGTTTTGGAAAAAACTTTTAAAGTAATGAACTTGATATCGTTGAAGGAAATGCATATCTTTTTATAAAAATATAGTGGCGAAAACCTTTGCTAAAGAGGTCACTCCCGGTGAAGGGATCCCGGCTCTTTCCCCGTAGAATGAGGTGCATGATATTCCAACTGAATACCACGATGCAAAGCAAAAGGCAATCGGCTATAGTGAAGTTATTACCCTAACGCAAACTTCTGTCCAAGGGGTCACCCCCGGTGAAGGGATCTCGGCCCTTGCCTCATAGACTGAGGTGCAGGATATTCTAACTGAATACCAGTGTGCAAAACAAAAGAAAACGTCCTTGCAGTAACAGCTTTTTGAAAAATGTTCCAACAACATCAAACAGGTTTGTTTAGCTTGCATTGATCCGACTCAATGCAGTCCCATCAATTAATCACACCACAAAAGAACGAAAATATAATGTACGTATATGCCATCCGCATTCGCCATTGGGTCCCGTCATCACCCGTTAGGTTACTTAACTAACGACAGAGCGGGGACCGGACTAGCGCGGGTGTAAAACATATACAACATCTACTAGTATATATATCAATATATAATAATCGCTCAAGGCGTGATAAAATGCAACATCACATAAATGTAATAAGCATCACAGAACAATATAGATAATCTGGGATCCCCGGGTTTCATAGAGCCGCTACTGAAACCCGACGTTCCCCTAGTCATGTGGATAGCCTGTGTAATGAAATCCTAGACCCCTACGGGCACGGCAAGTTACCCGCCAAAACCTGAAGCGAGGCAGCCCCTTCATCAACGTGAATGGACCACCCAGCACTTCACAGAATCCGGTAACTTGAGTACCCCTCCTTGGGTCAACCTGTACCCCCTACGAGTGCGGCGAATAGCCTGCCAATTCTATAGTGAAGCCCCCTCCATCTCAAAGCCATGAGATGCGGGCCCGTTGCCTTCTAGAACCCGGCTATCCGTGCACCCCACCGCGAGGTAATCTTAGTACAGAAAGTAAAATATACATACAACGGGTACATCGACCTCAGCCCGGTCGTGCCCCAGAAAAATAATATACAAACAGGCAGTGACGGCAGTCCACATGTCGGACGCTCGTCTTGCAATATCAAATGTATAAATACAACCAAACTGTACTACCATTGCATCCAGGCTATCCACCACGACAAATCCGCAACATCATAGCACAACACAGAACATCAACGTGAATCTCATGTTCGCAAATCCGTCTAAAAGAGCTATAGCAATTAGACAGGATTTACCGATCAATGACATTCACGGTCGCAGTTATAATGTAAATACCGTGAACTAACATATTTAAATTTTCGATCGACAAAATTTCCTGAAGTGGGCCCCAAGCACAATACCCAGTACACAAACAAATCTGGGCCCAAACAAAAAATACCAGAAACCTCATTTCCAAGTCAGAAACCACTGCATGAAAAATGGTGCCCTAATTCTACTGTAGCGCTGCGGAACCGCGGCCAAAACAAGGTTATTGCCGCGGTTCCGTGGCGCAATGATGAGATCATGGTACCAAATTTCAACAGTGTTCTTTAAAAACCCTGCCTGAATTTCTGCAATGCTCAAAATAATTTTTGACGACAAAAAAAATTCGACAGAAACTCAGAATTTGGAAATGCAGTTTTTGGGAAATTTCGTTCGATCGAAGTTCTAAACACGTTAGAGTAAGCTAGTAAAGGTTAATGGCGTGGCTCTGATACCATGTAAGACTACGGTAGCGTCCCGGCCGTCTTTCCGAGGCCAAAATGCGGAAACGAAAACTTTTTCAAACTAGAAACCGGCGCTATCGTATGCTTAAAACCCGGATCGAACCATTAACCTATAACTAGCTATCAAGAGAGAGGGTTGGAAAGCTATACCGATGGATCCGTGTCCTTCGGTCTTTGGCCACCATCCCAAGCTCCTCGCGGCATCTCCGGTCTTGATCTCCTCGTCGGAAAGGGCACCACATCTACGAGTCTTTTTACGGGCTTCCGCTTCATCCGAAACAACTCGGGCACGAAGTGTGCTAGCCGACGTGTCCAAGTTGTTGTAGAGAATGTTTGTGATCATTTTGTCTCTTGCATCCATGGATTTGGATGGAGGTTAGAGGTGTTGCCATTGATGGAGATAATGAGCTAGAGGAAGAAGAAGAAGAAGAAGGAGCTATCTTTTTCCTTTTTTGATGCTATGATAAAATTGAAAGGGAGTATGAAGAATAATATGAGAGCTAACCTATACATGGCAGCCCCTCTCTCTCTCTCCTCTTATCATATCAATACAAATCAAGCTCATAATGTGACATTTGCACAAGAAATGATACCATGAGTCATCCATGAAGTACATGTATCATTCAATGCACAAAATGATGGTTTCTAGCTCATTATTTCCATATGCAAACATTAATCCAAATGTTTGCAACAATAAAAAGATACGACAATATCTAAAGTAAACTCATGATGGATCACAAGGATACCCCTCACCTGTATATACATACCTGCATCCGCATTTCGACTGAATGCGAATGAGATGAGACTAAAGTAATCCAACAAATCTAATACTAGGATCCGGCTTAAACCAAAGCCCACTAGTATGATCCGTCTGATCATGATCCGTGCAATACCGCACGTATATGATCGAACCCTGCCATATATCATACGGCCTCTACAACGTTTCGCCCGAAACTTGAGAAACTGTCTGTGGGGGACTCTAAAGACTCGTTAATATTTTGGCTGTGGATTTAACCACTAGCTCGTCAGTGGTACTAGCTGTACGTAACGGGCTACCAGGTATTGACCAAAAGGGAGGTCGATGAGCGAACTCATCCTGACGCCCTACTGAGCCTGTCAGTGACAATATCCGTACAGTCCGGTCCGTTCGTCTAAGAGCATCGCATGACGGGCCTAGGGGGTTAGTAAAAGTCAGACCCCCAAATGCGGTACAAGTCGTGTCGGAGTGTAGCCCAGAACACCCTGAGATACTACTGGAATACCTACCAGTAAATCTCCTGCCTTGGCCGAGGGCTTTGTGTAATGGCTCTCCTAGACACAGCGCGATCTCACCCCCAATACCGGGAGAGACGAAACCCCTGCCGATCCGCTCACTGCCTCCATATGGCTCGGGACTGTACCCAACTAAAACCTGTTTGCACGACTCCTTTGAGTCGTGGTAGGATAGTAATCAAAGTACAGTGGGAACTCACATGAGACAAATGACGATCTCAGGTCAATGAACTAACCTGTACACATGTCACCAGGGAACTGTTATCTGACGTCAGGTATAATACCAACTAGCATGTTCCCGGCGAGTCATGTCCGGTGTACTCATTGTTGGAGTTAGTGCCCTCAGAGTCAATTATTGGATCACAGGCACGTGATTGCAATGATTGAGGGAGGACCTATCCCGGTAGGACAGTCTTACTCGAGATGATAGTATGCTATCTGGTTTATCTTTATCATCGTGTACTGCTTTAGGTGACCTGACATGTCGCTATTACACGTTGATAGAGCCCCTAGGATTCTTGCTTGACGACCAGCAGTATGATGGCGATCATATACGTGGGAGCTGGTAGTCTATAAGCACATCCTTAAAAGGTCCCTAGTCGTGGGAGTTTCGAGACTGGGCATCGATACTCCATTAGTAGGCTAGTGTATACAGTCGAGACCCCGACGAGGGGCGGTGGCCGGTCTCACAAGCCACTGGTGTCAGTTGGTTCACCTAAGATGTATACAGGTGCTCATTGGGTTATGAGTACACCGGACAGGACTCGCCGGGAACATGCTAGTTGGTCTTATACCAGACGTCAGATAGCAGTTCCCTGGTGACATGTGTACAGGTTAGTTCATCGACCTGAGGATCGTCATTTGTCTCGTGTGAGTTCCCACTGTGCTTTGATTACTACCCTACCACGGCTCAAAGGAGTCGTGCAAACAGGTTTTAGTTGGGTACAGTCCCGAGCCACATGGAGGCAGTGAGCGGATCTTCAGGGGTTCGTCTCTCCCGGTATTGGGGGTGAGGTCGCGCTGTGTCTAGGAGAGCCATTACGCAAAGCCCTCGGCCGAGGCAGGAGATTTACTGGTAGGTATTCCAGTAGTATCTCAGGGCGTTCTGGGCTACACTCCGACACGACTTGTACCGCTTTTGGGGGTCTGATTTTCACCAACCCCCTAGGCCCGCCATGCGATACTCATAGACGAACGGACCGGACTGTACGGATATTGTCACTGACAGGCTCAGTTGGGTGTCGGGGTGAGCTTCCTCATCGACGTCCCTTTTGGTCAATAGCTGGTGGCTCGTCACGTATTGGCTTATACCTCTGACGTGCCAGTGGTTAAATCCACAGCCATAGTATTGACGAGTCTTTAGAGTCCACCACACTTTCAGTTACTCAGCTTTCGGGCGAAACGCTGTAGAGGCCGTATGGAGATATGGCAGGGTCCGATCAGATACGTGCGGTATTGCACGGATCAGGATCGGACGGTTTGTACTAGTAGCCGTATAGGTATATGGCAGGGTTCGATCAGATACGTGCGGTATTGCACGGATCAGGATCGAACGGATTTTACTAGCCGGCTTTGGCTTAAGCCGGTCCTAGTCTAGTACAGTGTAGATTTTGTCTCATTGCATTTGTATCCGGTCGGAATACAGATGCGGGTATGTATGCACAGTATCGGGGTTTTTCCTGTAATTTATTACGGGACCAGTTTTCTGGAGTTGCCAGTTTGCATTCCGTTCCGGCCGGTTTTCCTTTGTTCTTTCCTGGCCGGACTTTTCCGATGGAGGGGGTTATTTGCAGTTTTGCAAATAACTCTTTGTGGAGGGTTTTCTTGCATAAAGATCTATTATGATAGCTTTCTTTTCTTGCACCTTGACTTTGTTTAATTGTGATTTGAAAAGGGTATGGGTTTGATGTGAGATGAAGCATGCTTGCATGTTTCTTTGTCTAGGTTGTGGTCACCTCCTCTCTTGCTCCTACACTCACCTCCCTCTTGCTATCATATTATCCTTCCTCCACCATTCTCATTCTCACTTGAAGAGAAAGTCTTTCACGGTTATGAGAAAAGAGAGTAGAAGAAAAAGAAAGAGAGAAAGAAAAAGAATGAGAGAGTTCATTTCATCTTCTTCTTGCTAGAAAATTGAAAGCACCAATTTTCTTTACCTCTTCCTCCATCCATCAATGGCAACTACATAAACTCCAAGAGACAAAGTTTCTACACTACTTCCTACAGCAAATCTTGAGCATGTCGAGTTGCCGGCTTCATGCTCGAGTTGCCTCGGTATTGAGGCGGGAGCCCGTAAAAGACGAAGGCGATGTGGTGCCCTTTCCGGCGAGGAGGCGACGATGTGGAGCCAACCTTTTCCGCGGGAGATCGGGATGATGAAGAGAAGACCGGAGGACTCGGATCACTCGGTATACTTTTCTTCCCATCTCTAGATAGCTAGTATAGGTTAATGGTTATCGATCCGGGTTTTCTTTGTCCGCGGTAGCGCCGGTTTCCGAGCAAGAAAAAAAATTTTTATTCCGCAATTTGGCCTCGAGTAAGACGGCCGGGGCGCTGCCGTGGCGCAACATGGTATCAAAGCCACGCCATTAACCTTACCTAGCTTCGTTTGATGTGTTTGCGTTTCCGATCGACCGAAATTTCCAAAAACCGTATTTTTATTGCACATCAGTTTCTGTCGAAATTTTTTGGAGTCTAAAAATTTTTCAGGTTGTCTCAGAGTGATGTGCAGGGAAATACAAGCATACTGAAAAAAATTTGTACCCTGAACTGTTCATGTCACCGCGGAAGGGCGGCCAAAACCTTGATAAGGCCGCTCATCCGCGGCAAGTTGAACAGTGCACCCACCCAAAATTTTTCAGTATGTTTTCCAGTGAGAAATGTGGTTTCTGGGATATTAAAATTGGGCCCAGGTTTTCTGTGAGTGCTACAGTTTTGATTGGGGGCCCACTTGTTAATTTTTGGTCAATCGGAAAATTTTAAACACATTATTTCACAGTATTTACATTATATCTGCGACCGTGAATGTCACTCGATCGGTAAATCCAGTCTAACTGCTATAGCCCGGTTAGACGGATTTGCGAACGTGACTTTCACGTTGATGTTTTATGTATTTGCTGTGTTGTTGCGGATCGGTCGTGGGGGATAGCCTGGATGCAATGCTAGTACTGTTTTGTTGTATTTTATACATTTGATATTGCGGGGCGAGCGTCCGACATGTGGACTGCCGTCACTGCCTGTTTGTATTATTCTTTTAGGGCACGACCTGGTTGCGGTCGATGTACCCGGTGTATGTATATTTTACTTTCTGTACTAGGTTTGCCCCGCGGTGGGGTGCACGGATAGCCGGGTTCTGGAGGGCAACGGGCCCGCATCTCAGGGCATTGAGACGGAGGGGGCTTCAGTCCAGGATTGGCGGGCTATTCGCCGCACTCGTAGGGGGTACAGGTTGACCCAGGAGGGGTGCCCAAGTTACCGGATTCCGTGAAGTGCTGGGTGGTCCATTCACGGTGCTGAAGGGGGCTGCCTCGCTTCAGGATTTGGCGGGTGACTTGCCGCGCCCGTAGGGGTCTAGGATTTCATTGCACAGGCTATCCACACGACCAGGGGAACGTCGGGTTTCAGCAGCGGCTCTGTGAAACCCGAGGCTTCCAGATATCTGTATTGTTCTGTGATGCTGTACATTTCTGTGATGTTGCATTTTATTCACGCCTTGAGCGAAATACTATATATTGGTATATATATTAGTAGATGTTGTATGTGTTTTTCATCCGCGCTAGTCCAGTCCCCGCTCTGTCGTTAGTAAGCTAACCTAACGAGTGATGACGGGACCCAGTGGCGAATGCGGATGGCATATACGTACGTCAGTATATTTTCGTTCTTTGTGGTGTGATTATTTGATGGGACTGCGTTGATTCGGATCAATGCAAGATAAACAAACCTAATCTGATGTTGTTGGAACACTTTTCAAAAAGCTGTTATTGCAAGGACGTTCGCTTTTGTTTTGCATCGTGGTATTCATTTGGAATATCCTGCTCCTCAGTCGACGAGGCAAGGGCCGAGATCCCTTCACCGGGAGTGACCCCTTGGACAGAAGTTTGCGTCAGGGCATTAACTTCACTATAGCCGATTACTTTTGCTTTGCATCGTGGTATTCATTTGGAATATCCTGCACCCCATTCTACGGGGAAAGAGCCGAGATCCCTTCACTGGGAGTGACCTCTTTAGTAAAGGTTTTCGTCACTATATTTTATAAAAGGTTATCCAGTTCCTTCAACGATATCAAGTTCATTACGTTAAAGGTTTTTCGCCAAAAACCAGTCGTAGCCCTCCGTCATTTCAGTTCAGTATTGCTTAGTATTCGCGCTACGTTTGTCGTTGCTATTCGCCGAGGCGTAGTGTGCGGTAGCTCTGTAATGCTTTCTGTCGCATGGATATGTGGATTGGTTAGGACAGTCGTGCGACTTTGTTGATTATTCGTCAAGGGTCGTGCGGGTGGGTTTAACGCAATCAAGATAATGACGGGTTGAACTTGACTAGGACCTTTTGATTTGTTGATTATTCATCAAGTTCACTTGGGTCCTAGGGGTAAAAATCACATCGGGAGTTTCAAAAGAACTGAAACTTGCCAAGCATGCGCATACCTTCTGGAGTGTGGTGACTTGAGTGGATTCCGTCAAGTTATCATGCGATGATAGTTGGATCCCGATTCCCACTGATGAGTTGGTTTACTCCTCGGGTCATCCCGACTAATTCTTCTTTCAGATTTGGAGGAGAATTTGAGGTACAGTGGGAGGTTTCCTGATTAGATAAATTGGTAACCATTCTGATCTAGGTTAGAGTGCACGCTGAGTGTTTCTTTTCTCTCTCTCTTTGGCAGCGACCATTAACCCGACCCTGGACTATGACTCAGTGACCAAGTTGACCGAACCTTCTTAACACTGGCCTTTTGGATTGTCAGAGTTGCAGACCTCATTGCCACTCCTACTTTTACCCTTTTCTCCAGGACACCCCGTATTACTACGAACGTCCACTTCCATTGGACAAAACCATCGTATGGTTATATACGAACTCGAAGGACTTCGAGGATGGTTTCTGGTTCTGGAGAAAACGGATAGGATTATTCAGTTGTCTTTTCTTTTCACCTTCTCTCAGGTTGCGAGTACTCCTTGGTTTAGGAGTAGTACACCTATTACGCAAATTGGATAGTCTTCTTCCAAACCTTAGGCTGGTGCCGAACGGTGGGGAATGAAGAAAACCAATTAGCATAACGATGGTGTACAGAAGGTATTAAGTTTAGACAAAGCAAGGGATTAGTAAGAGGGCAAAGTAAGTTGCGACTGCTATTCACGACCAAACCAAGTATTTCTTCGCCAACCCTAAATCACCTTTGTATTTCTCCAGGACACTCCGTATCACTACGAAGATCCACAGTTTATTGGATACTCCATCGTATGGTTATATACGAACTCGAAAGGAACTAGTTCCAGTTCGGGGATGGATTCTGGTTCAGGAGAAATAGGAATAAAGTACATTCAGGTGTCTTTTATCTTCACCTTCTCTCGCGTTGCGAGTGCTCCTAGGATTAGGACAGTACACCCTTTATGCTTTTTGGATAGTCTTCTTCCAAACCATAGGCTGGTGCCGAACGGTAGGGAAGGAAGAAAACCATTTGGCCTAAAGGGGTGTGCAGACGGTATTGACTAAAGACATATAAAGGGATTTGGACAGATGGCAAAGAGATATACGGTAACAGTTGTGAATCTGGTTAATGGAAGAGGCATTACTAGGAATACCAGGATACCCCGACGAAACATTTCAATGTTTCAGTTTCACTGTGTACTGTTAATGGAAAACTGATTTTCCGATTAGACACTTACTCCAGGGTATGTATTTACCAGGTATGATTCTCACATCTGTATGGTTTTACAAGATGATGAGTGGGAGTAAGTTATTGGGAATTAGGTGACCATCCTCATTATATTGGGATTCGTTGTAATCGGTGATATTTGAGGAAGTCACCTGGGTTTGTTTGCCGGTCGGCAAATATTTGGTTTTGAATATCCGCTGTTGTGCACCAATTTCAAATTGATATATCTGTACGTCTATTTTCATAGAGTGAGATATACCTTTTGATATTATGTCGACGACATTTACCTATATCAGTGGATGGTTAGGTAAGGAGCATTAAACAGCGGTGTAATTCTTCTTAACCATAAGTACAGTTTTCAACCTACGACACACAGTGAAAGAGTTGTTAGACTCAGCGGACTTATACAGAGTATTGTATGTTGTCCAGTGTCCATCAGGACAGAGGGGTTGGTCCTCGTACTATATTCGGTTTACTTATGACTTCTCTAGATTTTAGACAGCTGTTTCGTGGAAACACAGGGTCTAAGTTTTGAGGAGTTATAGGTATTTGAATAGAGTAGAGAACCAGGTGTAGCAAGTATCGGGATTCTTCAAGGTGATCGAAGATGTAGATACTTGTGTATGGTATTCAGTTGATAGTAATGATGAAGAGAAATTGCTTCTCTTTCAGGTTACTCAAAATTGGAAGCATTCCTAAGTTGAGTAACGCTGATCGACCTCCTTCCATTTAGTTGACATGCACTGGAGACAGCTGCATGATTTGAATCTGGTTCAATTAAATCAGTGCCTCTGGTTCTATATTGGATATAGAACAGTTCATATCTTAACATTGTTAAGGTACGGGGAGTTGTCCGGCTTATGCTTAAAACCAGACTCCGGATAACTCAAGGCACGTTTCTGTAATGGCTGTTTGTGGGTTGACCCAGGCTATGACGAGGGTTGACTTTCTACCATCTGGCAGATCAATAGAAATATTGTTCTAGACTCGCCACAGTTTTATTAAAAATGGATTTTTTTCAAAAAACAGCAGTGGGAGTATGGTAGAACTGGAAGTGATTCCAGAACCGCAAACGATTACTGAAGATTTGATAAGGAACCTAAAGATTCAATCTGATTTGACATTCCATTGGCCACTCCGCAGATAAGGTGGGTAACTTCAGGCACCCGAGAGGTACTCCGGTAGCCTCAAGGACGGTGACAGGGAAGTTCTTGTTTACCCACACTTGCCATTGTTGTTGTTCCAGGCTGCGAGACCCGGCAGGAGGATGAGTATAGCGTCGTTCTAAACTAGCTTTAGAAGTGCACGTCTATATGACTCTGCCAAAGGGTTGTCGTAGTCAGTGGGAGCAGCGGAAGCATTGGTGGACATCAGGCTTATGTCTATTTATAGACTAAAGCAGATGTAGCGGAGATAGATCATCTATTTCTGATGTGACAGTCATAGGTTTGACGTCATCAGAATAGGGGATGGATCTGTTGAGAAGGTAGTAGGAAGTGATATTCCTATACTACGATCGGTTATACTTTGGTTGTCACACAGTGGTTTCTCCGCACAGGACTTGGATATCATATCTGACATACTGGATACTAGATCTATGGTTTTAGATCTAGATTTGGGTGGTTTCCCAATCAGGGTATTTTGACAGCATTCTATGAGTATTTAGAATGGACGACTCCTGGCACGGTAGTATACCTGCAGGTAATGGAGTCACCCTCTCTAAAGGTGTCTTACAGACTAAAGGGGAGAGGATGTGCATGATTGACAGATCACTTGCTTAGGCAATTGAGTCAATCATGATATGTCAAGTACCACACCAGATGTTGTTCTTGCACTAGATGCAATAAGATGATATTGATCCAATCCTGGAGGAACAGTCGGAAGCAGTTTTAGAACATAAGTGAATGTTCTAGGGATATGATAACGGCTGCCTCCTTTAGGAGACGGTTATCACTCCAGGCTTCCAAGGTGACATGGACGACAAGCAGGTTGTCAGAGTTATTGTTCTCCCTCTGGTGAGGGACTGTATTTTGGACAGGGGGTCCAAGGCAATACTGAGGGAGGCATGGCGCAGGATACTGATTAGTTTCAGTTGATGATACAGTCTAAGAAGTTTGGATTTGGAGTTCATTTATGAGCTAGGTCCCATCAGACATCCAGACATATTCTAAGACAGGTATTGCTCATTTCGGGAGATGGTTTTCTCCGCGAACATGAGATATAGAGAGACATAGAAAGAAACATCCAAGCGGATCCACTCACTGAGGCTATTCCTCGAACGCAATAGTTTCGCAAACGGGTTTTGTGAGACTGACTAGTAGAGGAGTTGGGTGTTCGGTATCACACGGGTTGTGAGTATGCGACATCGCAATAATTAGCCTTGAGTGCAAGTGGGAGATTGTTGGAGTTAGTGCCCTCAGAGTCAATTATTGGATCACAGGCACGTGATTGCAATGATTGAGGGAGGACCTATCCCGGTAGGACAGTCTTACTCGAGATGATAGTATGCTATCTGGTTTATCTTTATCATCGTGTACTGCTTTAGGTGACCTGACATGTCTCTATTACACGTTGATAGAGCCCCTAGGATTCTTGCTTGACGACCAGCAGTATGATGGCGATCATATACGTGGGAGCTGGTAGTCTATAAGCACATCCTTAAAAGGTCCCTAGTCGTGGGAGTTTCGAGACTGGGCATCGATACTCCATTAGTAGGCTAGTGTATACAGTCGAGACCCCGACGAGGGGCGGTGGCCGGTCTCACAAGCCACTGGTGTCAGTTGGTTCACCTAAGATGTATACAGGTGCTCATTGGGTTATGAGTACACCGGACAGGACTCGCCGGGAACATGCTAGTTGGTCTTATACCAGACGTCAGATAGCAGTTCCCTGGTGACATGTGTACAGGTTAGTTCATCGACCTGAGGATCGTCATTTGTCTCGTGTGAGTTCCCACTGTGCTTTGATTACTACCCTACCACGGCTCAAAGGAGTCGTGCAAACAGGTTTTAGTTGGGTACAGTCCCGAGCCACATGGAGGCAGTGAGCGGATCTTCAGGGGTTCGTCTCTCCCGGTATTGGGGGTGAGGTCGCGCTGTGTCTAGGAGAGCCATTACGCAAAGCCCTCGGCCGAGGCAGGAGATTTACTGGTAGGTATTCCAGTAGTATCTCAGGGCGTTCTGGGCTACACTCCGACACGACTTGTACCGCTTTTGGGGGTCTGATTTTCACCAACCCCCTAGGCCCGCCATGCGATACTCATAGACGAACGGACCGGACTGTACGGATATTGTCACTGACAGGCTCAGTTGGGTGTCGGGGTGAGCTTCCTCATCGACGTCCCTTTTGGTCAATAGCTGGTGGCTCGTCACGTATTGGCTTATACCTCTGACGTGCCAGTGGTTAAATCCACAGCCATAGTATTGACGAGTCTTTAGAGTCCACCACACTTTCAGTTACTCAGCTTTCGGGCGAAACGCTGTAGAGGCCGTATGGAGATATGGCAGGGTCCGATCAGATATGTGCGGTATTGCACGGATCAGGATCGGACGGTTTGTACTAGTAGCCGTATAGGTATATGGCAGGGTTCGATCAGATACGTGCGGTATTGCACGGATCAGGATCGAACGGATTTTACTAGCCGGCTTTGGCTTAAGCCGGTCCTAGTCTAGTACAGTGTAGATTTTGTCTCATTGCATTTGTATCCGGTCGGAATACAGATGCGGGTGTGTATGCACAGTATCGGGGTTTTTCCTGTAATTTATTACGGGACCAGTTTTCTGGAGTTGCCAGTTTGCATTCCGTTCCGGCCGGTTTTCCTTTGTTCTTTCCCGGCCGGACTTTTCCGATGGAGGGGGTTATTTGCAGTTTTGCAAATAACTCTTTGTGGAGGGTTTTCTTGCATAAAGATCTATTATGATAGCTTTCTTTTCTTGCACCTTGACTTTGTTTAATTGTGATTTGAAAAGGGTATGGGTTTGATGTGAGATGAAGCATGCTTGCATGTTTCTTTGTCTAGGTTGTGGTCACCTCCTCTCTTGCTCCTACACTCACCTCCCTCTTGCTATCATATTATCCTTCCTCCACCATTCTCATTCTCACTTGAAGAGAAAGTCTTTCATGGTTATGAGAAAAGAGAGTAGAAGAAAAAGAAAGAGAGAAAGAAAAAGAATGAGAGAGTTCATTTCATCTTCTTCTTGCTGGAAAATTGAAAGCACCAATTTTCTTTACCTCTTCCTCCATCCATCAATGGCAACTACATAAACTCCAAGAGACAAAGTTTCTACACTACTTCCTACAGCAAATCTTGAGCATGTCGAGTTGCCGGCTTCATGCTCGAGTTGCCTCGGTATTGAGGCGGGAGCCCGTAAAAGACGAAGGCGATGTGGTGCCCTTTCCGGCGAGGAGGCGACGATGTGGAGCCAACCTTTTCCGCGGGAGATCGGGATGATAAAGAGAAGACCGGAGGACTCGGATCACTCGTTATACTTTTCTTCCCATCTCTAGATAGCTAGTATAGGTTAATGGTTATCGATCCGGGTTTTCTTTGTCCGCGGTAGCGCCGGTTTCCGAGCAAGAAAAAAAAATTTTATTCCGCAATTTGGCCTCGAGTAAGACGGCCGGGGCGCTGCCGTGGCGCAACACTCATAACCCAATGAGCATCTGTATACATCTTAGGTGATCCAACTGACACCAATGGCTTGTGAAATCGGCCACCACCCCTCGTCGGGGTCTCGACTGTATACACTAGTCTACTAATGGAGTATCGATGCCCAGTCTCGAAACTCCCACGACTAGGGACCACTTGAAGGATGTGCTTATAGACTACCCAATTCTCACGTATATGATCGTCATCATACTGCTGGTAGTCAAGCAAGAATCCTAAGGGCTCTATCAACGTGTAATAGTGACCTATAAGGTCACCTAAAGCAGTACACGATAATAAAAATAAACCATGGTAGCATACTATTCTCTATCAACGTGCAATAGTGAACAACAATGTCACTTAAAGCATGTACACGATGATAAAGACAAACCAGATAGTATACAAACCTCTCGAGTAAGACTGTCCTACCGGTATAGGTCCACCCTCAATCATTGCAATCACGTGCCTGGGATCCAATAATTGACTCTGAGGGCACTATAATATCCTCCACCTCATACTACGAGGAAAGAGCCGAGATCCCTTCACCGAGAGTGACCTCTTTAGCAAAGGTTTTCGCTACTATATATTTGTAAAAAGCTATCTGGTTCCTTCAACGATATCAAGTTAATTACGTTAAAGTTTTTTTCTCCAAGAACCATTCGTAGCCCTCCGTCATTTCAGACGGGTAGCACTTAGTATTCATGCTATGTTTGTTGGCCTTCGTCAAGGCATAGTGTATGGTAGCTGCTTGTTACTTTTCTGTTGCATAGATAGATGCGTTGGTTTGGGACAGTCGTATAGCCTTTTTGGCCTTCGTCAAGGGCGAGTAGGGGTGGGTTCAAATTAACCTGGATAATGACGGGTAGAACTTGACATGTGACTTATGATTTGTTGGCCTTCGTCAAGGTCAAAGAGCATGGAGTAAAAATCACATCGGGAGTTTCAAACATGCAGGAAACTTGCCAGATATGCGCATACCTTCTGGAGTGTGATAACTTGACTGGATTTCATCAGGTTATCATGCAATGATAGTTGGATCCTGATACCCACTGATAAGTTGGTTTACTCCTCGGGTGATTTTAGATGACCCCGACTAATTCTTCTTTCAGGTTTGGAGGAGAATTTGAGGATACAGTGGGAGACATCCTGATTAGATAAAGTAATTAACCATTCTGATCTAGGTTAGCGTGCACGCTGAGTATTTCTTTTCTCTCTCTTTTTGGCAGCGACCATGGCCCGACCCTAGACCATAACTCAGTAACAAAGATAACCGGACCTTCTTAAAACATATTGACTTTTGGATTGTCTGAGTTGCATACCTCATTGCCACTGCTACTTTTACCCTTTGCTTTTCTCCGGAACATTCTGTATCATTACGAAGATCCACATTTATTGGATATGACCATCGTATAGTAACATACGGACTCGAAGAAACTTGTTTCAGATTCGAGGATGGTTTCCAGTTCTGGAGAAAATGAATACGACTATTCAGCTGTCTTTTCCTTTTACCTTCTCTCAGGTTATGAGGGTTCCTAGGATAAGGAAAGGGTACACCTATTGCGCTTATTGGATAGTATTCTTCCAAATCATAGGCAGGTGCTGAAAGGTGGGGAAGGAAGAAAACTAATTACCCTAAGTGTGGTGTACAGAAGGTAATAAATAAAGACAAATAAAGAGTTCAGAAAGAGGGCAAACTAAATTGCGACTGCTAACATTCATGACCAAACCACGTATTTCATCGCCACTCCTACTTCACCTTTGGATTTCTCCAGAACACCCCGTGTCACTACGAAGATCCACAGTTATTGGATAATCCGTCGTATAGTTACATACGAACTCGAAGAAACTTGTTCCAGTTCGAGGATGGATTCTGGTTTAGGAGAAATAGAATAAGGTTTATTCAATTGTCTTTTATCTTTACCTTCTCCAAGGTTGCGAAAGCTCCTAGGATTAAGAGAGTGCACCTATTACGCTTATTGGATAGTCTTCTTCCAAACCATAGGCTGGTGCCAAACGGTAGGGAAGAAAGAAAACCATTTAGCCTGAGGGTGGTGTACAGAAGGCATTGAGTAAAAACAAATAAAGGGATTTGAAGAGATGATAAGGAAATATACGGTTACAGTCGTGAATCTGGATAATGGAAGTGGCATTGCTAGGAATACCCGGATACCCCTTCGAAACATTTTCATGTTTCAGTTTCACTATGCGTTGTTAAATGAAAACTGATTTCCCAATTAGATCCTTACTCTAGGGTATGTATTTACCAGGTTTGATTCTCACATCTGTATGGTTTTACAGATGATGAGTGGGAGTAAGTTATTGGGAATTAGGTGATTATATCCTCATTATATCGGAATTCGTTGTAATTGGTGATATTTGTGGAAATCACCTGGGATTTTGCCGGAAGACAAATATTTGGTTTTGATTATCCGTTGTTATGCACCAATTTCAAACTGACATATCTGTACGTTTATTTCGTAAAGTGAGATATAACTTTTTGAAATTATGTCCATGACATTTACCTATATCAGTTAATGATTGGGTAAGAAGCATTAAAGAGCGGTGTAATTCTTCTTAACCATAGTACAGTTTTCATCCTACGACGCACAGGGTGTAAGTTATTCAACTCAGGGGACTTATACAAAGTATTGTATGATGTCCAGTGTTCATTAGGACAATGGGGATGGTACTCATACTATCTTCTGTTTACTTGTGACTTCGTCAGTTTTAGACAAGTATTTCGTAGAAATATAAGGTCTAAGTTTTGAGAAATTATAGGTACAAGATAAATCAGAGAACCATGTGTTGTAAGTATTAGGATTCTTCAAGGTAATCAAAGATGTAGATACTTGTGTTTGGTATTCAGTTGATAGTAATGGTTTTGAAAACTTGCTTCTTTTTCAGGTTACTCATATTTGGATGCACTCCTAGTTTAGTAGTGTTGATCGGCCTCTTTTCATTTAGTTGACATGCACTGGAGACAGCTGCATGATTTGAATCTGGTTCCAATTAAATCAGTGCCTCTGTTCTATATTGTATATAGAATGGTTCATATCTTAACGATGTTAAGGTATATGGAGTTGTTCGGCTTATTCTTAAAACCAGACTCTGGATGACTCAAGGCACGTTTCTGTAATGGCAGTTTGTGGGTTATCCCAGGCTATGACGAGGGTTAACTTTCTACCATCTGGAAGATCAATAGTGATATTGTTCTTGACTCGCCACAGTTTTAGTAAAATGGACTTTTTCAGAAAACAGAATTGGGAGTATGGTAGAACTGGAAGTGATTCCAGAACCACAAACGATTACTGAAAATTTAATAAAACCTAAAGATTCAATCGGTTTTGACATTCCATTAGCCACTCCGCAGATATGGTGGGTAACCTCAGGCGCCTGAGAGGTACATCGGTATCCTCGAAGACGGTGACAGGGAGGTTCTTGTTTACCCAGACTTGCCATTACTGTTGTTCTAGACTATGAGACCTGGCAGGAGGATGAGTATGAAAGGTTTGTTTAGCACCCTATGAAGAGTTTTGAAGCATCACATGACCCAAAGTTTTAATTTTTATGGTGCTAAACTAACATGCAAAGGGATCGATCCTAGAAAATTAGGGTTACGAAATAAAAAGCGAACTAATCTAGGGTTTCGAGACTACAACCTTTGTAGCTCCCTTTCGCTGGACTCCTTGGTCTCTAGGGTGTTGAACGAAGGTCCTCTTGAAGTCCCCTTGTGTCCACGACGATCCACCACGGAGATCTCCGTCCAAGCTCGCAACTTCGTCAAACCGAAGAGAACACTCTAAACAAAACGGCTAAGCTTGTGTAGAATGATGTTGTGGTTAGGTTTCTCACTTCAAAAACCTATCTTTAAGTGGTATTTGCTCACTAGAAAAAACTAGAGAGAAAAAGAGCAAGAGGAAGAAGATGGTGGCAATTTTTGACAAAGAGGTAAAAAGATAACTCAAGTGAAGAAAAAGAAATATATCAATATATATTTTATTCCTTCATGCTATGAACCATGGTTAAAGTGATGGATACATTATTTAACTTTAGTTTGGAATGATAAAGAGAAGGATAACCTTAGGTTAGTGGTAGTTGAGCATGGTTAGGTCAAAGGAAGAATGTAGAAGCAAGAATGATTATCCTTTCCTTTTTCATTTTCTTTTAAATCCAAAATTAAATAATAATCCATTATATAATCCATGGTGTGAGTCTTATATTGCCACCATTTCCATATGCTAACAACCATGATGGATGAGTGTATGTATGTGTGCATGTATGCACATCTACATGTGCATGAAACTAGCATGAAAGAAAGAAAGAAAAGCACACATGCATGCACACATCTATCATCTAAGAAAATGTTTTAAGTGAGAAAACTAATGGTTAAATGATAAATCAACACTTGATTTATCAATCCGGTCATATCTCATATGACCCCACCAAAAGCAGTTCACCCGATCAATGTTCGGTATCATATACGCACATTTCAATCGGGTGCATGCGCATATCGCATATGCGCACCACATCGTTTCGCCTGGACTGGGTAACTCCTTTGTGGGACTCTAAGACTCGTCAATACGCCGGCAGAGGGTGATGATCATATCAGGTACCCTCAAGCCGCAAGCGGTCAGCTAAACGTAACGGCCACCCGGGTATTGAGCGATCAGAAGACAACAAGCGAACCTGCTACAACTCCCGTCGAGCCATCCGGCAACACTACCGTACAGTCCGGTCTCTTCGTCAGATATGCTGCATATTGAGCCTAGGGATGGTCACGTCGACCCCAATAACTCAATAAGTCGTGTCGGTGAATGGTCTATAACAGATCGAGATACTACTGATAACACTTATCAGCAAATCTCAGCAGCCCTGGCCAGGGACTTGCTGTTATAACCAGTCGGGCACAGCACAGCATCAACTCCCAATACCGGGAGAGACGAAACCCCTCCTATCGCTCATCGTCTTCGTGTGTCTCGGGACTGTACCCAACGGCCACCTGTTTGCACGACTCAGTAGAGCCGTGGTAGGGTGGCAATCAAAGTACAGTGGGAGAACACACAAGACTCCATGACGATCTCGGGTCTACAGACTAATCTGTACCAGTGTCACCTGAGAACTGCTATCCGACGATAGATATAATTCCATATAGGAGTTCTCGGTGAGTCCGTCCAGTGTACCCAGTCACCACTGAGCACCCGTATATGATCTTGATGTCAAACATCGATGAATGTGGGAACATCCATCGCTCATCGTATGGGTCTAGTATCATATACGCTAGTCTACTCTGGTATATCGATGCCCCGTCTCGATATACCTACGACTAGGGACGTTCCAGGATATGCTTATAGACTACAGATGTCCCACTAGTATGATCTCCATCATAATCAGAGTAGTCAAGCCGATATCCTCAGGGCTTTATCAGCATGTATGAATGAATAAAAGCATGATCAAATCAACATGTCAGATAAAGAAAAACCAGATAGCATACTATCATGTCGAGCAAGAATGCAAACTGAATATATATACATGTATAGATACATCGACTATCACATAATGGCCTCTAGGGCATACATATATCCAACAATCTCCCACTTGCACTAAGGCCAGTTATTGGCGTATCTCATACCCAACATCTCAAAAAGTCGCTCATGCTTAGGCTGAGGGAGGGCCTTGGTGAGTGGATCCGCGGCGTTGTTCTTTGTATCTACTCTCTTAATCTCGATCTCGCGGCGATCTACAATCTTCCGGATCAAATGAAAGCGCCTCAGGATGTATCTGGACCGCTGATGGGATCTGGGCTCCTTGGCTAACGCCATCGCCCCATTATTGTCACAATACAAAGGTATTGGATCAATAATGGTTGGAACTACTCCTAGCTCCGAGACGAACTTCTTCATCCAGACGGCTTCCTTGGCGGCATCATTTGCAGCAATGTACTCAGCCTCCATCGTAGAGTCTGCAACGGTATCCTGTTTGGAACTCTTCCAACTTACCGCCCCTCCATTGAGGGTAAATACAAACCCTGAGATAGATTTGCTGTCATCCTTATCGCTCTGGAAGCTCGAATCGGTAAAGGCCTCCATTTTGAGATCTGTATTACCATACACCAAGAACAATTCTTTAGTCCTTCGCAAATACTTAAGAATGTTCTTCAGAGCTGTCCAGTGGTTCTCCCCTGGGTTGGATTGATACCTGCTTACAACACTAAGTGCATAAGCTACATCTGGGCGTGTACATAACATCGCATACATTATAGATCCTACTGCCGAAGCATAAGGTATAATGCTCATGCGATCTCTCTCTTCATCGGTCTTTGGACAAGAATCCTTGGAGAGAGTGACTCCATGGCAAGCGGGTAAGGCACCCCGCTTGGAGTCTTCCATACTAAACCTCTTTAGGATGGTGTTGATGTCCCTGGTTTGGGACAATCCCAATAACTTTTTGGATCTATCCCTATAGATCCTTATGCCCAGGATGTATGTGGCATCACCCAGGTCCTTCATGGAGAACCTTAGTGATAAGAATGATTTGACCGACTGTAGCATAGGAATATCATTTCCTATCAGAAGAATATCATCCACGTACAATACGAGGAATGTGACAGCTCTTCCTACAGCCTTCTTATAAACACAAGGTTCATCTGGATTTTTGATGAAATCAAACTCTTTGATAACATCATCGAAACAGATGTTCCAACTCCGAGATGCCTGCTTTAACCCATATATGGATTTAAGCAGTCTACATGCTTTTTCGCTGCTCCCACTGTCAATGAAGCCCTCTGGCTGATCCATATAAACGCATTCTTCTAAATCTCCATTTCGAAATGTTGTTTTAACGTCCATCTGCCAGATTTCATAGTCGTAGTGAGCAGCAATAGCAAGTAGGATTCGAATGGATTTAAGCATGGCTACGGGCGAAAAAGTTTCGTCATAGTCCAAACCTGGTCTTTGACGAAAACCTTTCGCTACAAGTATTGCCTTATAGGTCTCTACCTGCCCATCTACACCAATCTTTCTTTTAAAGATCCATTTGCACCCTACAGGTTTTACCCCAGGGGGTACAACGTCCAAAGTCCATACTTTGTTGGTGTACATAGACTCCATTTCGGATCTCATGGCATCCAGCCACTTCACAGAGTCACCACTCGTGATAGCTTGCTGAAAACTGGTAGGATCATCATCATCCATGATGCAATCTTCTCCGTTACCATCAATGAGGAAACCGTAGTACCTCTCCGGTGGGCGAGAAGTCCTATCAGATCTACGGAGTGGCCGAGGTTCATCAGTTTCTGCTGCAACAGCCGGTTCAACCAAATCGTCATTTATAGTTTGTGTCTCTAGAACCTCTTCTAGATCTACCACCTTGCCATCATCTTTGTCTGTGAAAAACTCTTTTTCTAAGAATGTGGCATGTTGAGAAACAAACACTTTTTGTTCCTCTTTGTGGTAGAATAGATATCCATAAGAATTCTTTGGATATCCCACAAAGTTACACATGACCGACCGTGTCTCGAGTTTGTCCGGATTCTGCTTTTTAACATAGGCCGGGCAACCCCAAATCTTAATTCTCTAAAGAGATGGTCTCTTCCCATGCCATATCTCATATGGTGTGGTGGACACGGTTTTGGTTGGAACCCTGTTTAGTAGAAACGCTGCAGTCTCTAATGCATGCCCCCAAAACGAGACGGGTAACTCAGCGTCACTCATCATGGACCGGACCATATCTAATAGGGTCCTATTCCTTTGTTCTGACACACCGTTGTGCTGTGGTGTGTAAGGAGGAGTGAGCTTAGAGAGGATCCCATTCTCTTTCAAGAAGTTTGCAAATTCTGCACTGAGATACTCACTACCTCGATCTGATCGAAGCATCTTGATACTCAAGCCGGTTTGTTTTTCTACTTCTTGTTTATATTCAATGAATTTCTCGAAAGCGTCGGACTTGTGCTTTAATAAAAATACATGACCGAATCTTGAGAAGTCGTCAGTGAATGTAATAAAGTATGAAAAACCGCCTCTAGCCTGTGTAGACATTGGCCCACATACATCACTATGTATGAGGCCAAGGAGCTGAGTAGCTCTTTCTCCGTGTCCGGTAAACGGAGTTTTGGTCATTTTACCCTTGATACAAGACTGGCAAGTCGCATAAGATTTATATTCAAAAGAGTTTAAATATCCATCTTTATGTAACTTGTTTAGTCTTGTTTCGTTAATATGACCAAGTCTACAATGCCAAAGAAAAGCTTTATTTAATTCTGAAAGTTTTCTTTTATTAGTGTGTTGTATACTGAAAACTGTGTGTTGATTTAGGACATATATTCCATTATTAAGCGTACCATACCCAACCAACATTTGATTTAGGTGAATGTTCACAACATTGTTCTGCAACACAAAATTATATCCTTCATTGTCCAACAAAGAAACGGATATTATATTACATAGCATACTTGGTACAAAATAACATGGATTCAAAATCAAAATACATCCAGATGGCAACCCCAAGTGATACTCTCCCATTGCGACTGTATGTACATTGGAACCATTTCCAACGCGGAGAGTATGATCACCTATCCTCAAAACCTTGCTATTTCTCAGCCCCTGCATAGAATTGCAAATGTGAGAACCTGAACCGGTATCCAATACCCAGGAAGCAGAGTTTATAGAAAAACAGTTTTCAGTCACAAACGCACCTGAAGCAGAAGCATCACCATGCTTCTTCTTGAGACTTAAGTACTCCGTGCAATTGCGCTTCCAATGTCCTGTCTTGTGGCAATGAAAACATTCGCCTTTCCCCGAGTCTCCAGCCTTGGACTTTCCCTTTCCCTTCACCTTTTTAACTCCGCCCTTAGGATTAGTGGGTTTCTTCTTTTTCTTTCCCTTGGCCTTGGCTTTCGGGTGAGAAGAGGAAGACTGTCCAATAGTCATAACGGGAGTTTTTGCTAACTTCATAGTGCTTTCTGCACTCCTTAACATATTAAGGAGTTCAGGGAGGTCCTTCTCCATGCCATGCATGTTGAAGTTCACTATGAACTGAGCAAAGGTGGAGGGGATGGACTGCAGAATAATATCTATATATTGTTCATTGTCCATTGTCCATCCAAGGTCCTCAAGCTCTTCTATAAGAGCTATCATCTTCAGAACATGGTCTCCTACTGGTGTGCCAGGGGCCATTCGCATCTGAAACAATTTCTTTGATGCTTCGTATCGTAATACGCGGGATTGCTCCCCATCAATATACCGTGAATGTCCATGTCCTCGTGCTGCTTTTGATGTGTGTTATCCATCGATGCAAGCGCGAGGCATGTGGCCGTGGCACAGTCAGCGTCCCATGTCTTGCGGACTTCAATGTCCGCAATTGAGGATTTTGGACCAGGGACGGGCGGGGCTGAAGCCGTGAGGACATATGATACTTTATCATAAGTCAAGGCGATTTTCAGATTCCTCAGCCAGTCTTTATAGTTGGTCCCATTCAGTTTGTTTTTATCTAGTAGAAGCTTAAGTCCAGTCATTGGTATTTGCCATTAAGAGAGAGAAAAGAATACACTCAGCGAAAGCTCTTGCATAGATTAGATTGGTTTATTATCTTGTCTAATCGATGTTTCCCACTGCTTTTATCGAGTTTTTCTTTCAAACCTTAAAAAGAAAAACTAGCCAGGATTAATTACAGTCTACAACTTCGCTAACCGTTCAGCCAGGCCAGTGTCGGTACTTGAGGGAGGTTCCCCATGCTTTCGCACGGACCTAATTAGAGTAAACCTCGTTTTCCCAGAGGCGGAGCCCCGTTAACACCTTTCTAGACACCTAATGAGTTAGCTAATTGTAAACTGTAAAACTCTCCTAGGAGCAACTATTGCCCACAGTGGGATCGGGATCCAACCATCATATGGAAGGTATGCAATCTCATTGCAAATTTCAACTATTGAAATTCCCGATGTGGTTTTTACCCCTAATACCCGTGACCTTGGCTAAGGTCAACAAATCACGAGCACTAGTCAAGCTCAACCCGTCATTTCTTGATTAATTTAGACCCGTTCACATGACCCTTGGCTAAGGTCAACAAAGTCATATGCCCGTCCTAATTAATCTGCATCATATGCGTTTGTAGGAAGACATCACTTAGCTACCGTACACTACGCCTTGGCTAAGGTCAACAAACGTAGCACGAATACTAAGTACTCTACTTCCTAAAATGACGGAGGGTTGCGAATGATTTTTAAGAAAATCTTTAACGCTTTGAACTTGATATCGTTGTAGAATCAAATGGTTTTCAAAAGGAGTGGCTTAAGCTCCGCAGTTTTGAAATATAGCTTTTTCATAAATAGCCGAGTGATTTTCAAATCCGATTCTACAACATCTTTTTAGGTTTATTTTCTTTACATTAATCACATTAATGTAATCCCATCATTTAAGTCCTAAAGCCAATCACAGAAAAGAAACGAAAATAACACGTACGCTTATGCTATCCGCATTCGCCGCAATGTTCCGTTATGCACCGTTAGGTTACTTAACTAACGGCATACCGGGACGGGACTAGCGCGGGTGTAAAACATAAGCAACGTCTACTATATATCATATATATAATATGGCATTCGTCTCAGATATCACAGAACACAGGCAGCAGAAATATAGATATAACGTGGGATATCCTAGGACGTCCGTATTTAGTATTTAGCCAGAATAGAAAATACGGATTCCACAGTCGCGATGAATAGCCAAGCCCACACCCTGGACCCCTACGAGAGCGGCAAGTGACCCTACCAATCCTGGAGTTTAGGAGACCCGGTCTTGACTCCTCGAGATGGCCTCCCACTGAACCCCAGAACCCGGTCACCTGTGCTCCCCTCCTTGGGTCCATCCTAATGCGGAAAAGTAAATAATATACAACACTGGTAACACAACCGCAACCTGGAAGTGCCCCAAATAAAAGAATATTACATTACATTTGAATTTACATGAATGAAAATATAAAACTCTCATCTCACAAAACCCCCCGGCTATTCGATCGCGACAATCCTACACATCATATCTCAGCAACACATAATATCTCATATCATCAACGTAAGTAAGTATGCATACCCCAATTGTCGTTGATGTATAGCAACGAAACCGGCGATATCTAACATACTACACTTACGGTCACAGAAAAGAAAGTGTAAAACTACAATATTTGGAATCCACATTCTCTTTAGACATCATAAATGCGAAATATCACATATTTCGTATTTCATGCCTAAACTATATGAATTCCACATATTGTATCACATTCCAGACAAACAGACAGTATTAAAGTTTTCGAACGAACGATCAAGCACCCAAGATTCACTAAAGCTCAACACTTGAGCAGGGTTCAAAAAAATCCGGAGTGTGACACAGTAGTAGCGGTCCAGCCGTAGAAGGGTCAAGCCAACGCCTCACATGTGGCACGCCGTACTGCCCCAAACCCTAAGGTTCAAAGGGCAGTTCGAGACGGTCACATAATCGAGTTAAGGTTTGTTGTCTTCTAGAGGGACCACCGCAAAAAGACTTGCACGTATCTCCAAAGTATTTAAACCCCGTGAATAGTGAGTAAATGATACTCGTTCAAACACTTCAATACTTTCTAATTTACCCGGAAAAGCTACGAAATAAAAATCCCGATCGAAATGACGAGTTCAAAACCATCTCCAGAATTTTTCAAAACCAAATACAGATTAAAAATATTCAAAAATTTATACAAGCAGATTCATGAATTACTGTACAAAAAGTATTCATCAATACATATATACGGCCGCGGAACCGCGGCCTATGCAAGCTTAGGCCGCGTTTCCGCGGCGATAATCACTGTTCACTGGAAAAATTTTGTACCGTAACTCTTATTTTTTCCTGCTGTATTTTTTACATATTTTTAATTCTGCAAATTATCAAATTTTAGAAAATTTCCAGAGAGCACCCAAAAAAACCGTATTTTTGTCCGATCGGGGTTTTCACTTCGTAAAAACGTCGCCTAATGTTCTAGGTCGGCTCTGATACCAATGAAAGGTTTGTTTAGCACCCTATGAAGAGTTTTGAAACATCACATGACCCAAAGTTTTAATTTTTATGGTGCTAAACTAACATGCAAAGGGATCGATCCTAGAAAATTAGGGTTACGAAATAAAAAGCGAACTAATCTAGGGTTTCGAGACTACAACCTTTGTAGCTCCCTTTCGCTGGACTCCTTGGTCTCTAGGGTGTTGAACGAAGGTCCTCTTGAAGTCCCCTTATGTCCACGACGATCCACCACGGAGATCTCCGTCCAAGCTCGCAACTTCGTCAAACCGAAGAGAACACTCTAAACAAAACGGCTAAGCTTGTGTAGAATGATGTTGTGGTTAGGTTTCTCACTTCAAAAACCTATCTTTAAGTGGTATTTGCTCACTAGAAAAAACTAGAGAGCAAAAGAGCAAGAGGAAGAAGATGGTGGCAATTTTTGACAAGAGGTAAAAAGATAACTCAAGTGAAGAAAAAGAAATATATCAATATATATTTTATTCCTTCATGCTATGAACCATGGTTAAAGTGATGGAGACATTATTTAACTTTAGTTTGGAATGATAAAGAGAAGGATAACCTTAGGTTAGTGGTAGTTGAGCATGGTTAGGTCAAAGGAAGAATGTAGAAGCAAGAATGATTATCCTTTCCTTTTTCATTTTCTTTTAAATCCAAAATTAAATAATAATCCATTATATAATCCATGGTGTGAGTCTTATATTGCCACCATTTCCATATGCTAACAACCATGATGGATGAGTGTATGTATGTGTGCATGTATGCACATCCACATGTGCATGAAACTAGCATGAAAGAAAGAAAGAAAAGCACACATGCATGCACACATCTATCATCTAAGAAAAGGTTTTAAGTGAGAAAACTAATGGTTAAATGATAAATCAACACTTGATTTATCAATCCGGTCATATCTCATATGACCCCACCAAAAGCAGTTCACCCGATCAATGTTCGGTATCATATACGCACATTTCAATCGGGTGCATGCGCATATCGCATATGCGCACCACAACGTTTCGCCTGGACTGGGTAACTCCTTTGTGGGACTCTAAGACTCGTCAATACGCCGGAAAAGGGTGATGATCATATCAGGTACCCTCAAGCCGCAAGCGGTCACCTAAACGTAACGGCCATCCGGGTATTGAGCGATCAGAAGACAACAAGCGAACCTGCTACAACTCCCGTCGAGCCATCCGGCAACACTACCATACAGTCCGGTCTCTTCGTCAGATATGCTGCATATCGAGCCTAGGGATGGTCACGTCGACCCCAATAACTCAATAAGTCGTGTCGGTGAATGGTCTATAACAGATCAAGATACTACTGATAACACTTATCAGCAAATCTCAGCAGCCCTGGCCAGGGACTTGCTGTTATAACCAGTCGGGCACAGCACAGCATCAACTCCCAATACCGGGAGAGACGAAACCCCTCCTATCGCTCATCGTCTTCGTGTGTCTCGGGACTGTACCCAACGGCCACCTGTTTGCACGACTCAGTAGAGCCGTGGTAGGGTGGCAATCAAAGTACAGTGGGAGAACACACAAGACTCCATGACGATCTCGGGTCTACAGACTAATCTGTACCAGTGTCACCTGAGAACTGCTATCCGACGATAGATATAATTCCATATAGGAGTTCTCGGTGAGTCCGTTCAGTGTACCCAGTCACCACTGAGCACCCGTATATGATCTTGATGTCAAACATCGATGAATGTGGGAACATCCATCGCCCATCGTATGGGTCTAGTATCATATACGCTAGTCTACTCTGGTATATCGATGCCCCATCTCGATATACCTACGACTAGGGACGTTCCAGGATATGCTTATAGACTACAGATGTCCCACTAGTATGATCTCCATCATAATCAGAGTAGTCAAGCCGATATCCTCAGGGCTTTATCAGCATGTATGAATGAATAAAAGCATGATCAAATCAACATGTCAGATAAAGAAGAACCAGATAGCATACTATCATGTCGAGCAAGAATGCAAACTGAATATATATACATGTATAGATACATCGACTATCACATAATGGCCTCTAGGGCATACATATATCCAACAGAGTAAAGCGTCGTTCTAAACTAACTTTAGAAGTACACGTGTATATGACTCTGCCAGATGGTTGTTGTAGTCAGTGGGAGCAGCGGAAGCAAAGTGGACAAGTAGCTTGTGTCTATTTAAAGACTAAAGAGGATATAGTGGAGATAGATCATCTATTTTTGATGTGACAGTCATAGGCTCTGACTTCATCAGAATAGGAGATGGATCTATTAAGAAAGTAGTAGAGTGTGATGTCCTGGTATTTGGATGACATGCACTTTATAGGAAGTGAAATTCCTATACTATGATCGGTTGTACTGTGGTTGTCACACAGTAGTTTCTCCACATAGGATATGGATATAATATGAGGCATTTCTGGTTACTAGATCTATGGTTTTAGATCTAGATTTGGGTAGTTTCCCAATCCGGGTACTTAGACAGTATTCTAAAGGTGTTTTAGAATGGTCGACTCCTTGTTAGTAATATGTATGCCCTAGAGGCCATTACTGTACAAACGATGTATATTGTAGTGGACACATATAGGGAGGACTTTCTTGCTCGACATGATAGTATGCTATCTGGTTGCTCTTTGTCTTAACATGTACACCGATTGTCTCTATGTTACATGTTGATAAAGCCCTTAGGATGAATACTTGACTACCAGGACTATGATGCAGATCATACTAGTGAGGACAGAGTAGTCGATAAGTGCATCCTTTAAATGTTCCTAGTCATGGGTGTATCGAGATGGGGCATCGATATACCAGAGTAGACTAGCGTATAGCTTCTCGACCTATGTAGATGGGAGATGGATGATCCCATATTCATTGGTGTTTGACATCAGAGACAGTATACGGGTGCTTAGTGGAGACTGGGTACATTGGACGGACTCACCGAGAACTCCCAGATGGTATTATACCTCACGTCAGATGGCATTTCTCTGGTGACACTGGTACAGGTTAGTCTGTCGACCCGAAATCATCATAGAGTCTTGTGTGATTCCCACTATGCTTTGATTTCCACCTTACCACGTTCAAGAGAACGTACAAAACGGTGGCTTTTGGGTACAGTCCCGAATCACATGGAGACAATGAGCGATAGGAGGGGTTTCGTCTCTCCCGGTATTGGGAGTTGATGTTGCGCTGTGCTAGATTGGCTATAACAGGAAGTCCCTGGCCAGGGCTGCTTCAGAGATATACTGGTAAGTGTTATCAGTAGTTTCTCGACCCGTTATGAGCCTCACATTGGCACGAATTATCGAGTTACTGGGGTTTGACGTTTATAACCCCTAGACCAGATTTGCGAAATATCAGACGAAAAGACCGGACTGTACGGTAGTGTTACTGATTGGATTCGCAGGAGTATGAGCTGGCTTGCTTGTTGATCTTCTGATCGCTCAATACCCGGGTGGCCATTACATTTAGCAGGCCGATTACGGCTTGTGCGTGTTTGATATGATCATCACCTACTGTCGGCGTATTGACGAGTCTTTAGAGTCCTATATAGGGGTTTCCTGGCTCAAGCGAAACGGAGTAGGAGCACATATGTGATATGTGCGGGACCGAGATTTATACGATATGAGATACCGTATTCTATTCTCGCGATCTGTGATATCGGTCGGTTATATATGATATAGCCGGGTTATCGGATCAAGTGTTGATTCGATAAGTTGATTCATTTGATATTAGTCGGCTATATGTGATATAGCCGGATTATTAAATCAAGAGTAGATTTAATAATTTAATGTATAATTATATATTTGATATATTACATTACATTAACTAATATTAAGCTCACTTATGATTTCTTTTTCTCACTTTGTGCATAAGTATATATGTGATATAAATTTGTGTACATGTTTATGTGTCATGCTTGATGATACATGCAACTTGGGTGTATGTATGACTTACACCATGCTATGAATGATGGAGGGTTTTTATTTATTTTGGTAAATCAAAATGGTGACATTTTGTCATGGCAAGAAGCTTTGAGAAGTTTGGATTCGCATTAACTAAGTCCACAAGTTTTGTTTTGCCTAAGATATTTTATTAACCCAACCATTAAACCTAGCCATGGTTAACTCTCTACAAAGGTTAGCATATGATGTTAACTCACCTAAGGTTGTCATTCTTCACTTGAATAATTATTCATGAGTTCATTCTTCTTCTTCTTCCTCAAAACTTTCTAGCTTCAATGGAGATGTGAGGAAAAATATGAGAAAATCAATTCTAAAGTGAGCCCACTTCCTACTTCATCATCCTCTACTACTTGCCATTTAGTATAGGGTGTTTGCTTCATTAATTTCACAATTAGTGAAGAGATAGCTTGGGTTAGTGTCTCCTCAACGTAGATCATCTTCGGCCTCGAAGACTTCGATGCAAGCATGTTTATTTCTTCATAGGAGCCTCACTAGAGTCCGGTACTTCATGATCGCAGCGAAGGGATGACTACACGAAGCTAATAAAGTGAAGGACCGGTCTACAAAGGTTGTATTCCTTATTCTCTTTTAGTTGCAAAGTGTTTGCATTTTATTCCGTCGGATTTCTAGTATACGATTCTAAGGTTAAGGTTAGCTAGAACGGCAAATTTTTGAATTTGGCATGGACGATACCTCCCGAAAGCTCGTGTAACATTTCAGAAAAATAAAATATAATTTTTGGGAATTTTCATAATTAAATAATAAATATATTGAATATTTTAATATTGCGGTATAATTAAATACCGATAAATTGGGAAAAAATTGGAAAATTATAGAAATTACTAAAAAGAGGGTGTTTTATGTGATTTATGCAAATTATGAAATTTTATGATTAATTATACACTATTTAGTGCTAATCGCGATTAAATATCGCTAATCGCGCATTAAGCTTGTTTTGTGCAAAACATGCACCATCTCAAATTACACTTGTTACATTTTATCATGGCTTTCTCTTCATTTTCATTTCATGATTGTTGTTTTAAATAAAGAAAAGAAAAGAAAAGAAAAGAAAATGGAATAGAATATTAAGGGATGTGCATGAGAGAGAAAAGAGAAAGGGTGAGGGGTCAAACCTAGGTCTTGGCCATTCCTTTCTCTTCTCATTTCCTTCATCATCTTTGTCTCCTCCCCTCACATGGCAGCACCTCCTTCCCTCTCCTCTACAACCCCTACAAACACCCTCAAATCTTCATCAAAAGTTCATCCCCACTTCACAAAAAGCATGCACAAGCTCACAAGCTACACTTTGGACCAAGAAAGTTTGCATTTTGGGCACTTGGGCAACTCAAGAAAATTCTTGAGTTGCCAAATGAGGTAATTCTTTCACATTAAGTGTAGTATTTCATTTGCTTTAGCCTCTTTTCAAGTTTAAAACCGATTTAGTGAAGTTTTGTGAACTTAGAAAATTCCTAGAGGAGGGTTGTGGGATTCTTGAGTTGTGATATTGTTTATGAGTGTATTAGTGACTAGGAAACACCCCAAAGTGCTAAAAACCCTGACCAAACTTGAAGTAAAACCTGAAAACCCAAAACTGAAACTATTCATGTCGGTTTTGTGAGAATTTAGTGGGTGCAGGGGAATTTGGAGTGATCCGGGGACATTAATAGATGAGAAAACAATACCAGAGACTTTTTTTAGACCAATATGAGACCACCATGACCAGACGACACCCCAACTCCCCACTAGAACCGAGCTCACCAGAATTTATAGGCTTGGGGCTGGCCACATTGATGAGTTGGGTGCCCTGTCTGCTTCTGTAGGTCATATACCCTATATACTTCACCCCAGTATTGTTTGTGCACCTTATTTTCACCTTAGACAAAATCTGGGACTATTATCATGAGTTGTTGTTTTGATTCGAGGTTTTGTTTTACGTATTTTGAATTCTGGATTTTAGTAAATTGGTTTAAACTTGACGGTTTGACATTTGTACATCGACATCGAGGGTTTGTTTGGCTATTCTTGCATGCGTAGGCTATAGGTTTTGACCTATGTGTGATACGCATGCCGATTTGGTTTTCCGACTAGATTTTAATACGCATTGCGATGTGTTATGATGTGTAGGTACCCCCACGAGGACTTGGAGACGACAAATAAGCGCGTGGAGATGTCGGCATCGGCAAACGAAGATCAGGTGAGTAGATTATATCTACGGGAGAAGTCGGATGGATGGCGTATAGCACCCTTGCAGTTCGTAGTGTAGTGTATGGTATATATATATTATATGGATATATTTATATGTTATTATGAGGTTATGATTATCTAGATAGACTTTGGGAGTCATGGATAATTTTTGTATCATTGGATGATGGCGTCGCTAGTTAGTTTAGTCGCGAGTCCTAGAATAAGGTTTACACCCACACGCACACACATGCTTACTTTGTTTTACTGGTGCGTATATGGGGATATGTATATATATACACACATAGGTATAGGACTATATATATATATATACACATGAATGAGGAGGATTGTACATGGTATTTAGAGATAAGTCGATGAGATTGGGCATGGTGCCATGAGATCAGTGATATGATGTGGTTCGCATTATGAGATACGACATGAGATTTTAGCGGGCCTTGAGGCCTGTGTTTTCATACACGCATATATATGCAGATGGTATCAGTTTGTACTAGACCTAGATCAGTACCCCCAGTTCATGAGATATGATGATAAGGATACCAGATAATTGATGAGATAAATGTGATATTTGACCCGTACCCAGATTTGGGATGTCGTACGACGGATTACGTACGAGCTGTATATATTGATGATAGATCCGCACTCTTGACTCGAGGATATCATAATATATATTGTATCATATGTAATACTATTGAGGCGGGATCACCGACTATTATATTTATATATATCGACTCAGATTTAGGTGGTTTCCTTACCCTTCGATTAGTCCTGTAGTTTACTTATAGATGTTAGACTAGACTCGAGTCATACCTATTTCAAAACTAACGAATCATGAGTATTTTAAAGACAGGCCAAGAGATTCTACGGATATTTTCAAAAGACGCATCTTTTCTTAAAAACACCGTAGCCCTTATTTTTCTAAAACCCACGATTCGTGTTATTTCAAATGGCAAGACTGTATGACATATATATATTGATGTAGATTCTTCACTGTTGTGTTTATTATTCATTTTCTGCATATTCTTGCTATTCGCATCGCATTGCATGTTTAAATGTGTTTATTGTTATATTAAACCCATGCTGTCAGGACACCAGCACCATTATCGATGATACGTATGCTCCACGTACACCTGCTTGCCGGCTCACACACTTCATCATCGATAATTGCCATGTCACTACACAGTAGGATTGTTGCAGCAAGATATGACTCCTTTCATGACATACTTGCGTACATACATAGTGTACACACATACTTAGGTACATACATATTGTACACCCATACTTGCGTACATACATATTGCACACCCATACTTGTATACATACATATTTGCACATACATAGATGATTTTGGCTAGATTTTGGAGATTTGGGAACCGCAAGATATATTTTAAAACTGGATTCATTTAAAAGAGCGGTTTTCCCTCGATATGTGCATATTACTGTTTATGTTGCATGATATACTGATATGCTTACATTTCTATTATATGTCGCATACATCATGCTTTATGATTATACGCATTGAGATATGTTGTTTCCATGAGATTTCTGGATTTGAGAACCGTGGGTATTTCAAAAGAAAGTATGTACTGTTTTAAAAACTCGGTTCCTCTTTATATGATATTTCAGTGCGTCCACCATGCGTTTTCTCAGTTCTGATACGTGTGATATGTGAACCCGATTCGAGGAGCTGGATGAGGCCGATTGCGGGTACATAGTGGACCCGGTATGGTATCCCGGGGAGAGAACGGATTGCTGTGCAGTAGACGGTGAGCCTGGCAGAGGGACCACTACCTACCGGTGATAGTTTTTGGGCTCGACGGATATCCGGAGGATACCGACCGGAGTCGAGAGATGATATGGGCCTATCTGGACTGACGGAGCCCGAGGGCCGATCTGGACGGACGGAGCCTGAGAGATATGAGGATTTACGTGCCGATGCTGGGCACGATTTTCATGATATTTTCGAGTGTCGATGCTAGGCACTCAGGTTCCATGATTTTGATGTGTCACGAGGGATACACGTTGATTTATATCCTCATATTTCATGTATGTGCTTTTATAATATTTACGTGCATGATGTTGTTGTGTCATTGGTTGACCCGTGGATGAGATCTACATGCATACAGGCATTGATTACATAGTTGGATGATATCCATATACTTATAGACTTCATGATATAGTTGACACTGATTTCATGATGATTACATTGATCACACCTCATGTTTATGATATGTTGCTACCCGAGGCACTGACATGAGCACTTAGTATTACACTGATGTATAGATGTTTACCCTTGCCACCTTATCATGCTTCAGACTTTATCATTTTGAGGATATATATTACTGATCGTATTGACCTAGGATTGAGTCATACATACGATTTCTGCTCTGTGATGTTTTCTACTCACGAGTTGGCAACTCACCCCCGTTGTGCCAAAGTTTCTTGCAGGTTTTGCCGTACAGGTTTTTCCTTGGCGGCTTGTTGGCACATTACTTCATTCCGGGTGATTGCTTTAGTAGGTGGGTTCACTCGCATCGTGACCACCATTGTCCTTATTTATATTCAGTTGTATCTAGTAAACTCCATCAACCAGACTTGTATATTTATTTCATACTTAGAAAACCAGTTGTTTATTCTTTCGACCTTAGAGTCGCGCGTTGTAATATTATGGTTTTCTTGATATTTTGAGTTCCCTTTTGAGTTTTGATTCTCTCCCTTCAGCGTTGTATATTATATTGCTTGCGTGGTTGTGACCATCGATTGGCGAAGAGCTAGCTCCCGCTTGGGGATGCCTTTTATCATTGTGCATATATTATTCATGTTGTACACCGTTTGGGGCCAGTATTTACAAGGGAAACCCTGCCGAAATTTTCAGAAAAGACTTGGGATTTTAAAAATGCATACTTCGGCTTATGTTTTTAAAACCACTTGTTTTAAAACTAGTTTTCTTCACTTCTTCCTAAAAATGGTTTAGATTTCTAGGATTTTTTTTGGCTTACTTGAATTAGATGGGGTCCTATAGACTTCATATGATTCAAGTGCTAGTCGCGTGCCATTTCGTGTCGTGACACCTTGCTACCGTGCTAGGCAACCCTGCAGTGGTATCAGAGCCATGCTAGAAAATTAGATGGATTTTGTTAAGATTACGAAACCGAAATACTCCGAAACTTGAAACACGGAAACTCACTTTCTATTGATTTTAAAAAGTCCTCTAAAATTTTTTTAAAACGAGTACAGAATGTTGTATGGGATGCAACATGAACACAGTAGAAATTTCAAGCCCCCTCGCCGGAATTTAGCCGGCCACATTGATGGGAAATCCGGCCTGCTCGGCCACTTGATGAGCTTTGGGCTTAAAAATTTTACAGTGTTCCAGGGTCTGGGTTTTGGTGTTTCAGGTATTGTTAGTTTTTGCTAATTTTTCATGTGATGAGATCTTACACTATAAGCAATTCGGAGTGTTTCGTATTCGAAGTTTTAACATTGTTTCGGGTTGTTGCATGTTGTCTAGGCGAAGTTAAAAAGTTCGATCGAATGTTAAAAACCCATTTTTCTAAGTTTAACGTATTCGGAAAAACATGCAAGTAATTCTGTGAACTCTCTAGAAGAATGAAACCCTAACTCGACTTTTTGGATCGCGGAACCATGGTCATACCCTAGGGTTTGCTGTAGTTCCGTGGCGACATGAGTGAGGCTTGGGTCTGCCCTTCTACGGCTGGTGCATAGGTATTGTGGCATGTTCTGGGTATTATTAAACTGTGCTCAAGTGTTGAGCTCATGGGGAATTATGGGACTTTGATAAATTGATCGAAAAATTTAACGTCGTCCGGGTATCATGTGATGGGATACAATATTTGGAATCCACAAAAGTAGTTATGAGATAACTAATTTGAATGTTATAAATCTAGCAATTTAGTCTTAATTGATCGGTTGCCATGGGATTTTGATGTGATCAAAAGTCCGTCGCAATTACGTAGCGTACGCGGATACTCGCCGGTTAACCTTATTAGATAACCACGCCCCATAGCCCCGACCAAGTGACTGTAGGAGAACCCCGTCGCCAAAAGCATCCGTTCGGGTGCTCGCGGCAACGGTGTTCCGCCTTAGTGCACTTCGTCGACGGTATCGGGGAGTGCGGCCGTCTACTAAAGTTTCCGACGAGCATTCGATTAGGTAATCGGGAATCTTGTTGAATTGTCTAACTTGATATTGAAAAGTGTTTTCGAGATCGAGACTAAAATGCGGGGTTTATAATTGTTAGGCATGCGATGTCTAAGGAATTCATTTGGTTAGGCATGAAATCCAAAGTATGAGATTCGTTGGGTTTATGATGTCTAAGGTGGTTGCGGATTCCAACTGCTGCAGTTTTTCACTTTCTTTTTGTCACGCCTCGCTTCCCGGTATACGGCGAAGGGGACGGGACGAGGCCGCTACGTTTTTACTGTGAAGTAAATACGCTAATCGTATCTAAGCAATATAAAAGTAAAGCACAAGAGACAAGATATAATAAAACAACAACTTTATTTATTCATATTCTTTCTGTACAATACATGGAAAGTAAATACAACTGAAATAAAAAAGCAATGCCTAAACAATGGCATAACAGAAAAGAAAAGTACAGAAATGGAAAGCGTACAGTGACTAGAGCTAGGGGTCTTCACTGAACTGGTCTAAGTCTTCAGCAGTGGGCTCGATCTCCGCCGTGTCCAGATCACCTGACGACATTCAAAGAAGAAAGAAAGAGAATATCATCAGCGAACAGGTCACTCGGTAAGTCCCAAAGATAAGGGAGAAATAGAATAGACAGAATAAGAAGGTAGCTTTTAAAGTTATATTATATTGTGATGTCAACGCTGTTGTTTGTAGTTTGGTACAAAAGAATGCCAGTGTATACGAGAGGAGTCTCTATATGCCAGAGACTAGAGGAAAGTATAGTACAAGGAACCGTTTATGCCACGGTACAACAGCAACTGGAATCATGTTAGGTGTATTAAGTCTTACTGTCTCGTGCCACTTCTAACACCTTCCGTACCAATCTACTCCTTAAACCCTGAGATGTCTTATTTGTATTGTATTATACTGTAAATTGTATTGATTGTATAATTGGATGACTGACCGAAACCATGATATCGGTAAACGGATTTAACCGTAGAATCATGTAAATGGAATAACTGGAAAACCATGTAAATGGAATGTATATACATGGTTCGGTTCAGTCAAGTTGTATAGATTGATAATTGGATTCATGGATTCATGTTGAATTGTAATATTGAATACTGTAGATTGTAGATTGTAGATTGTACTTGAATCATATTCAAGTCAGATTATAATGAGACTCACTCTGAGTCAGACAATTAGAAAAGTAAATTGAAGTCCTGATTATTTTGATGTTATCGGTAACCGCTCCACATGGACGGCAGGATTTGTGTCTTTTTCAAAGACGATTACCGTATTGATAACAATATTATTAAGTTGTCTAGCTTAAATAGGCAAGCACCCACTTCTCCGGCTCCCTGAGGCTCAAGAGATTGGTCCCGCTTAAACCTATGTTTACTAGGGTCCTTAGGGTAATTTATAGAACTTGAGAGGGTTTTATGTAAAAATACTTTTATATACTTTTCAAAATATACCCCAAGTATTTATTATTCGTCTTTAGATTGTTAATGAATGTAGATTTTATATTGTGATATTTCTAGTGAAAATATCCTAATTTCATAAATAAAGGTATTTATTTGTAATATTGATTTATATGGAATTCATGGTATTTTGGTGTAAAATGATTCTTGTGATTTTTGAAAAGAGTTGGAATATTTATAATAATTCAAAATAAATATTTTAATGTTACATATACATATATTTATATGAAAATAATTTTAGTGTATATATAATATTCTAGAATTCTCGTTTTTCTTAAGATATCGTATTTTAAATCTTTCGAGACCGAATGCTCCTTGCGGAGGTCTGCATCTCGCACTACTAAGACCGAGGATGTGCGATAATCCGCACCATCCCGAACGGGTTCCCCAAATGGGTTGTAGCGGCGCTTTGCAAAGATTTGTATAAATACTAATCATTAAGCAAAAACGGTTTTATTAATTATGGTATTTATTTGTAAAGATATCGTTTTTCCCGTATTCTATGTTCCCAAGGGTAATGTACTATGTTACATATGAGTGTGTGAGGAGGTAGGTCATTACCTCGTGATCTACTTAAAGGTATAGCAAGTTTTGTGATGTTAAATGTAGAATTGAAACTATGTGGTATTTAAATGAAAAATACGGTAAAATGAAATAGCAATTACTTTATGATATTAAACTTGATCAATATGGTTGATTAGTGATTAATAGTCAACATGTAATGGTTTAAGCATAATTGTATTAAAGAAAAGTGAGGTTTTATAAACAAACCGAATCGGAAATCGGATTTGTTCCGATTCTGTCGGGTTTTGTAATTCCGTATTTTTAGAAAGAAAAAGGAAGATAGAAATGGGACTTATGGGTTTAGGACAACAAGGAGTGGGAGATCGATCGGGAGGAGTCGTTGGTGCGTCGTTTCATCGCCGGGAGCTCCTAGGATGGCCGTCGGAAGTTCGCCGGAAAATTCGTCGTAGCTTCGCTTCTTGCTCGTTTTCAAAGTACATAAAGTTTCTTGAAAATTCTTGAGAGTTGGCTCAGAGTTTGGGTTGAGGGGGTAGTGTGTAGGGTTGGTATTTATAGGGTTAGGCTAAGGTTAGGGTAGATGAAGGGTTTTAATTTAAAAAATGTAAAAAAATGTATTAAAAATCATTAAAAATGGAGTAAATGGGGGTTAATGGTGTCTCTGGAAATGATCTCAGTAAATGAAGCATGCAGGGGGGTTCAGAAGCCCAATAGCCACAACTCTTCAGTTGACAACTCGGCCGAATCGGCAACTCCGACCAGCGGAGGCGGGCCGAGTCGGCCAGTCCGCCGGCCGAGTTGGCCAATCCGGGCCTAGTTTGATGGTCGGAGGGTGCCTCGTCGTTTGGTGATCTCACTGGTACATTTATTTTTTCTAGGGTAGTGGGATTTTTGGGAGTTAACACGTGTTGACTGTTGGTATTCTAAAAATTTCAAAACAAAATAATATTAAAAAATAATGTGGGGTATGGGATTTGAACTCTGGTGGCTTGGTTCAGCAATGCAAGGTATTACCAATGAGCTACAAGCTCCTTCTTGTAATTATGGAGCTAATTAATTACTTAAAGTAATAACAGCAAAAGTAAATACTCCAAGCATACATTAATTTTAAAGCAAATTTTTGTACACTAAAAATGGAGTTGTTACACTTTTTTTGCGACCGTAAGTGAAATATGTGGTGCATCGCCGGTTTCGTTGCTATACGTAAACAACATTTAGGATATGCATATTTACTTATGTTGATGACATGTGATGTTATGTGTTGCTGGGATATGTTATATTGGATCGTCGTGTTTTGAATAGACAGGGTTTTTATGTGAGATGAGAGTTTTTCATTTTTCATTCATGTAAAATTCATTGTATGTAATATTCTTTTATTGGGGAACTTCCGGGTTAAGGATGATGTCACCATTGTATATTATTTACATTTCTGCATTTGGATAGACCCAAGACGGGGAGCACAAGTAACCGGGTTCTAGGGTCCAGTGGGAGAACATCTCGAGGAGTCGAGACCTGGTCTCCTAACTCTAGAATTGGGAGGGTTGCTTGCCACTCTCATAGGGGTCTAGGGATGTGGGTTTGGCTATTCATCACGACCGTGGAATCCATGTTTTATACAGGCTTAATTTAAAACACGAAAATCCTAGTATATCCAATATTTCATATGTTGATTTCTACTGCTCTGTGATGTGATCACTGTGATATGTTCAGACGAATGCTTATATTATATATAAGAGATATAATTAATATTGCTGCTTT
The DNA here is from genome assembly GCA_030015575.1 of Agapanthus africanus. Taxonomy (NCBI): domain Eukaryota; kingdom Viridiplantae; phylum Streptophyta; class Magnoliopsida; order Asparagales; family Amaryllidaceae; genus Agapanthus; species Agapanthus africanus. The sequence continues at coordinate 161,622,680 of CM057340.1, read as the reverse complement.
CGTTTCATATGTGATGCTTGGGAAGCATAATAGATGGGACTACATTAATGAGATTAATGAAATAAAAGAAACCTAAAGTTGTTGTAGAAACTTGTCTCAAAAACAGGTAGCTCTAGTTGTTGCTTTGCATTGCGGTATTCCTTGTAGAATATCCAGCACCTTATTCGATAAGTAAAGAGTCGAGATCCCTTCACCGAGGATGACCTCTTTAGCAATAACTGGCAGATGCTATAACCCTCGGTTTTGTCTTTTGATTGCTTTTCTAGTTCTTACTTTGCATAGTGGTATTTGCGAAATATCCTGCACCTTATTCGATAAGGAAAGAGCCGGGATCCCTTCACCGGGAGTGACCTCTTTAGCAAAACTAGTAAAAGCCTAAAAAACACTCCATTTTAAATCACTCGATTCTACAACGATATCAAGTTCATTACGCAAAGGTTTTCTTAAAAACCTGTCGTAGCCCTCCGTCATTTCAGATAAAGATTATTTAGTATTCGTGTTGCGTTTGTTGACCTCCGTTAACGCGTATTGTGCGGCAGCTGACTAGTATTTATCTGCTGCATATGATGTGATTGTTTTAGGGTAGTCGTACAACCTTGTTGACCTTCATCAAGGGTCGAGCGGGTGGGTTTAATTCAATCAGGAAATGACGGGTTGAACTTGACTAGTAGCCTATGGTTTGTTGACCTCCGTCAAGGTCATAGGACGCTAGGGGAAGAATATTATCGGGAATTTCAAGTGTTGAAATTTGCAATGAGATTGCATACCTCCTATGAGATAGTTGAATCTCGATACCCACTGCGAGTAAGAGTTACTCGTAGGAGAGTTTTACACATCACAATTAGCCAATCAAGTAGGTGTCTAGAAAGGTGTCAACGGGGTTACGCCCCTGGAAAAACTAGGTTTATTTTTAATTAGGTCCGTGCGAAAGCATGGGGAACCTCCCTCAAAGTACCAACACCGGCCTGGCCGAAAGATTGGCAAACTTGTAGGGTGTAATTAATCCCGGCTAGTCTTACCTTTTATAGTTTGAAGGTAGATTTGACTGAAACAGTGGGAGCCATCCTGATTAGATAAATTAATAACCAATCTAACCTTGCAAGAGCATACGCTGAGTGTTTTCTTCTCTCTCTCTCCAGGTAGCGACCATGTCACGCCTTAATCAAGATAATGATATGGATGTATTGACCGAACCCGCTTGTTATACTAAGTTGGGGAACGTTGGTCCCGCTCTAACTTATAATTATCATAAGACCGAGCAGGAAATAGGGGATTACCAGGATTCCCGTACCACCCAAATGAAGAAAGTGCATGATGATGCATCTTCTTCGGATGTGTTCATTACCGAGAACTGTTTCTCAGTATCCTTTACGTCCTGGGTATTAGATACCGGATCAGGATCCCACATATGTAATCTGTTACATGGGCTACAGATTGAGAACTGAGAATGGGTGATAAGTTTTAAGAGTTAGAAATGGTGCAATTGTTGCAGCCAAGTTGTTGGCAGTGATCACCCTGTATTACTAAATACATTGATTCTGAACGAATGTTATTAGATACCGAACCTGATATTCAACATCATATCGGTCTCTTTATTAAGTAAAGAAGGATATAATTTTGTATTGTTAGATAATATTTTGAACATTTCCTATATCAAGAGTTGATCGGTTCAGGCACGTTATCTAAAAGCATATACGTTCTAAATCAAATTACAGTTCTTAACGTACACAACACACACAAGAGGAAGAGTTTAGAAATGAACGAATCCTTCTTGAGGCATTGTAGACTAGGTCATATCAACTGTGACCTGACTAGCTAAGTTACATTTAGATGCATATTTAAATCAGTTTGAATTTACATCTTGTGAAACTTTCAAGTCATGTCACAAAGATAAGATGATCATAGCTCCGTTTATTGGAAACAGAGAAAGAGTTAATGAACTCTTGGGATTGATATATGATGTTGTATGTAGGTCCCCTGTCTACACATGCCAGGACCGGTTCTTTGTACTTCATTACATTCACTGATGATCTCTCAAGATTCGGACATATGTTCCTGTTGAAACACAAGTCTGAAGCTTTTGAGAAATTCAAAAAATATAAGTCAGAAGTAGAGAACCACAATGGGTATAAGTATTATGTCCTTTGATGTGATCAGGGAGGAGAATACTTGAGCACGGATTTCCTGGACTATTCTAAAGGAGAATGAGATTCTCTCTCAGCATTAATCCTCCGTATACACCACAGTACGTTGGTATATCGGGGCATAGCAATCGCACCCTAAGTGATAAGGTGTGCTCTATGATGAGTACTACTGAGTTGCCTATTTTCTTTTGGGGGTTATGCACTTGAGAAGCTGCATACCTATTGAATAGGGTTCCAACCAAATCAAATGCATACCACGCCATATGTGATATGATATGGGAAGAGCCCATCTCTTAAGGATGTTAAGATTTGGGGTTATCCGGCCTATACCTAAAAGCAAAATCCGGACAAGCTCGAGGCAAGGTCGGTTCTGTGGAAGTTTGTTAGATATCCTAAGCATTCGCAAGGGAATATCTTCTACTACACCGAGGAACAAAAAGTGTTTTATTTCTCGGCATGCCACCTTTTGGAAAGGGAATTTCTTGTGAAGAAATTAGTGGTCATGAGGTAGAACTGGAATGAGTTCCAGCTATACAAACAGCAGCTAATGATTTGATAGAACCGGAGGATTCAATAACTCCCGACGAACTTCAGCCTCTCTGCCGATCTGGTAGGGTTCCTCACCCACCTGAGAGATACTTCGGTTTTCTTTATGACAGTGGGAGCGAGAATTGCATCGTGATATGATGACCCAACTAGTTTCGAGAAGGCCATCAGAAGTGGGGACTCTGTGAGAATGGCTGGATGCTAAGCGATCTGAGATGGAATCCATATACACCAACAAAGTATCACTAGTAAAATAGGGGGGTTGCCCCTATGGATATTGAAATCCGTAGGGGCATATTTAACTTAGCCCTACGGATTAATCCGTAGGGGCATATTTAACTTGGCCCTACGGATTAATCCGTAGGGCTAAAAGGTTGCCCCTACGGGCCCAGACGTCCAAGAATAAAAATATTAATTCTTAATTTGGTGTTTGCCCCTACGGAGCCGCAAACAAAGGACCTACGGGCAAATTCGTAGGGGCAACTAAATATCGATTTAATAAAGGCACAGATCGATCGCCTACGCTCACTTTCTTCCTCTCTCTCTTGATCGCGCGCGAAAAAAATCCCCAAATCGCCACGCCGTTCTCCTCGTCGCCACCGCCGTTCTCGTCGCCACCGCCGTTCTCGTCGTCGCCACCGCCGTTCAGGTCGTCGCCACCACCGTTCAGGTGAGTAAATCTTCAGGTAAATTAAAGAATTTTTTGATTATTTTGGGCTTAGGGTTCATGGCTGGGTCTGGGGTTGCGCGCGCGAGTTGGGGGTCGGCAGGGGTCGTGGTCGGGGTCGGGGTTGGGGTTAGGGTTAGGGTTGGGGTTCGGCTGCTGCTGGGGCTGGGGCTGGGGTTAGGGTTTGCCTTAGGGTTGGTGTTGGGGTTTAGCTGGCCGTGCTGGGGTTGGGGTTTAGCTGGCCGTGCTGGGGTTAGGCGGGGCTGGGCTGGGCTGGGGCTGGGGCTGGGGCTGGGGCTAGGGTTAGGTTGGGGTTAGGGTTAGGTGGATTGATGACAACAAAATACCATAATTTATAACTATATTACTCATCTAATGTGTATGGCATGTGAAAGCTAGATAAAGGTCGAGGCAAGCACAACAAATTTGTTGGATGGGACAATGTCAATAGGAGCTCAATGCTATTTGGAAAAATAATAATTCAAAGACATAGTGGAGTTTCCGATTGGTGGCATGGACTAGTTTGATGTATGTAGTTGGTTTGATTTATGAAAAAATGGGGAGACAACATGCATGTATGCATATAGGTAACATCTGCCAATATGCCATATCCAGACCGCAATCTATTTTTGCATATTGGCTAATATGAAAATATCGGCCCGCGTATATGACATAATCAAAGTTGTTAAATCTTGATACGGTTTGTGTTTCATTTTTTTATTTATCAGTTCTATCAATGTTGCGTATAACGCTTTATGATTTCAGTATCCTACATTTGTAGTTTTAATTGTTGATTGTTATAGATGAATACCATTGCAATAATAGTTTTTGGTTGATGAATGCTATTGCAATGTAGGATGATCAGTTCTATCAATCTTGATCTCAATGGTTTAAAATCATGTTACACATACAACACGAATGCACAACAAACGCATAATTAGAGAGCGATTCGAGATATTCAGGTTAAAACCAATATATGATACTCGATAATAATATGAAACCTTCATATTCCCATCGATACTCATATATGAAACTAAAAGCGCCACTTAGTCCCCGTCTATCGGTTAACATACGTGCGATGCTCGTCGTGACCTAGAACTATACGAAAGTTGTTAAATATCGGACAGTATAGCTCGATACTAAGAACTGTCGTATAGTCTACGCGAAGAGAAAATTCAATCGTATGGTAACCCATAGATTTGTCCCGTGTGGACAAGTTAAGAATGTATAAAGCAAACGCCTTCATTCACTTGTGTTTTCATCCGTTTCGAGATATTTCGTCGGTACCTTTCCGCTGGTTCTCCGTGTACAAAGATAGATTATATGTTCATTTCGACGTTGTTTCACAGCTTTGAAATGATTATCTATTCTATTACAGTGTACTCGGAGAACAGCGGGGAGGTGCTGCAGAAATTTACTCGAAACGGTTGAAAGCACAAGTGATGGGCGTTCGCTCTATACATTCTTAATGGGATAGAAGCCTACCCCCGACAGCCGGAACACACACATACAACAAGAATACACAACAAACGCATAATTAGAGAGCGATTCGAGATGTTCGGGTTAAAACCAATATATGATACTCGATGATAATATGAAACCTTCATATTCCCATCAATACTCATATATGAAACTAAAAGCGCCACTTAGTCCCCGTCTATCGGTTAACATACGTGCGATGCTCGTCGTGACCTAGAACTATACGAAGATTGTTAAATATCGGACAGTATAGCTCGATACTAACAACCGTCGTATAGTCTACGCGACGAGAAAATTCAATCGTATGGTAACCCATAGATTTGTCCCGTGTGGACAAGTTAAGAATGTATAAAGCAAACGCCTTCATTCACTTGTGTTTTCATCCGTTTCGAGATATTTCTTCGGTACCTTTCTGCTGGTTCTCCGTGTAAAAAGATAGATTAGATGTTCATTTCAACGTTGTTTCACAGCTTTGAAATGATTATCTATTCTATTACAGTGTACTCGGAGAACAGCGAGGAGGTGCTGCCGAAATTTACTCGAAACGGTTGAAAGCACAAGTGATCGGCGTTTGCTCTATACATTCTTAATGGGATAGAAGCCTACCCCCGACAGCCGGAACACACACATACAACAAGAATACACAACAAACGCATAATTAGAGAGCGATTCGAGATGTTCGGGTTAAAACCAATATATGATACTCGATGATAATATGAAACCTTCATATTCCCATCGATACTCATATATGAAACTAAAAGCGCCACTTAGTCCCCGTCTATCGGTTAACATACGTGCGATGCTCGTCGTGACCTAGAACTATACGAAGGTTGTTAAATATCGGACAGTATAGCTCGATACTAACAACCGTCGTATAGTCTACGCAACGAGAAAATTCAATCGTATGGTAACCCATAGATTTGTCCCGTGTGGACAAGTTAAGAATGTATAAAGAAAACGCCTTCATTCACTTGTGTTTTCATCCGTTTCGAGATATTTCGTCGGTACCTTTCCGCTGGTTCTCCGTGTACAAAGATAGATTAGATGTTCATTTCAACGTTGTTTCACAGCTTTGAAATGATTATCTATTCTATTACAGTGTACTCGGAGAACAGCGAAGAGGTGCTGCCGAAATTTACTCGAAACGGTTGAAAGCACAAGTGATGGGCGTTCGCTCTATACATTCTTAATGAGATAGAAGCCTACCCCCGACAGCCGGAACACACACATACAAACGCATAATTAGAGAGCGATTCAAGATGTTCGGGTTAAAACCAATATATGATAATATGAAACCTTCATATTCCCATCGATACTCATATATGAAACTAAAAGTGCCACTTAGTCCCCGTCTATCGGTTAACATACGTGCGATAATTTATTCTTTTCAACGACAAACGCACACACAAAGCTTATACACGGATTTTCTCCTTTGTCAGTAACTATCCCGTTCTTATATTTCTCAATATAGTCAGCATAACTTACAATTTATATGTTATTCAGTCTAACATGGCCCATGAGTACGTCAGAGTTAAGGACTGGATGTATATGGATTGGAAACAACGTATGCAACCTAAGTTTGTCGCAGGAGTTGCTGCTTTCCTTGAATTTGCACGCGCACATAATAAGATCATAATAGAGAAGATTCTCTGTCCGTGCGATAGATGTGGCAATAAGTACTGGCAGAAGGTAGAATTGGCAGAGCTTCATATTGTAAAACATGGGTTTACTAGACTTTATTCAACTTGGAAATATCACGGGGAAGGAGAAGAATGCAGTACTGCGGTAGAAGAAGAAGGAGAACACGATAATGCGGCAGGAGAAGAAGAAGAATTCGGTAATACGGCAGGAGACGGAAATTTATTTCCATCAGAAGAAATGGAGGATATGGTAGAGGCTGCCCTAGGTGAATCTATTCGTACCGAAGATGACATTCCTTCCGGTCAAGGACCGCGTGCGGATAAATATGAAAATTTCATGAATGATGCTAGGAAACCAATTTATGAGAATGCGAAGTATTCCACCCTCTCATGGTTCGTCCAACTTTTCCAGATTAAGTGCCTAAATGGATGGAGCAACAAGTCATTCACAATGCTTCTTTCGTTCTTGAAAGATTCTATGCCTCCAGAAATAATGTGCCCGAAAGCTGGTACGAAGCCCAGAAGATGATGTCTGATTTGGGTCTAAAGTGTGAGAAGATTCAAGCATGTCCTAAAAATTGCGTGTTGTACCGGAAAGAGAATTCAGATTTGAAAGAGTGTCCAACATGCAGAGAGGCCAGGTATAAGCCGAAAGATTCTGATAAGAAGCCTGATATACCTGTGAAGATAGCACGATACTTTCCCATAACACAGAGGCTACAGAGGCTATTCAGGTGCAAGAAAACAGTCGAGGCAATGATTTGGCATCACCGTGCTCCTCCAAGCGAAAATGGAAAAATGAGCCATCCAAGAGATTCACCGGCATGGAAGGATTTCGATAGGAGGCACGCAATATTCAGTAGCGATCCTCACAATGTCCGGCTCGGACTGGCTACCGATGGCTTCTGCCCATTCAACTATATGGCTGGAAGTCACAGTACATGGCCCGTTGTAATGATAATTTATAATCTGTCGCCTTGGTTGGCTATGGACCAATCATACTTTATGATGCCTCTTCTTATCGACGAACCGAACTCACCGGGGAACAATATCGACGTCTATCTCCGACCTCTGATCGAGGAGCTGAAAACTTTGTTCATTGATGGTGTAGAGACATATGATTCAAACACAAATACAACCTTTATACCGCGTGCGGCTTTAATGTGGACAATTAATGACTTTCCTGCGTATGGAATGCTATCAGGTTGGTCCATACATGGTCACAAAGCATGTCCTCATTGCCATGAACACACAACATCAAAATTTTTAAATTTTAGCAGGAAGGTTTGTTATTGCGGCCGTCGACGTTTTCTGCCTCAAGACCACCCCTATAGATTAGACACGGTTCATTTTGATGGTCATCAGGAGCTTCTTGGGCCTCCATCCCTATTGTCTGGAGAGGACGTGACTGCTAAATGGGATGGTTACAATAACGTGACCTTCGGGATGGATCCGATGAAACAGGTCAAACCACAATATTGGAACAAGTTAAGCATTTTCTTCGAGCTTCCGTACTGGTCTACAAATTCAGTGCGTCATTGTCTGGACGTCATGCATATAGAGAAGGGAGTATCAGAGCATATACTTAACTTACTTCTGTGTAAAGACGGGAAATCGAAAGACAACATGAATGCTCGGATGGATCTACAAGAGTGGGAAATAAGAAGTGAACTGCACCCTAAACCGGTAGCGGGTAAACCGGGCAAGTTTGTACTTCCCAATGCCGCTTATCATATGTCACAACCGGAGAAGAAAAGATTCCTGCAGGTGTTGCATGATTTGAAAGTCCCCACAGGATTCTCAGGATCATTCAGTAAGAAAATAAAAATTGTGAAGGGCAAGATCGATGGGCTGAAAAGTCATGATCACCATGTTATCGTGGAGCACCTTCTTCCATTAGCCCTCAGGACTTCTCTCCCCGACTCGGTTGGTCTAGTAATCAACGACCTATGTTGTTTTTTCAGGGAGTTGTGTGCTAAAACACTGGAGGTTGCGACGCTGGATAAACTAAAAAATTCTATTGCGTTGATACTTTGCAAGTTTGAGCGTATTTTCCCACCGTCATTCTTCGATATCATAATACACTTGACGGTTCATCTTGCAACTGAGGCGAAGTTAGCCGGACCGGTACAATATCGATGGATGTATCCCGTCGAGAGGTACGTGTAATTTTTCGTTTCGCGCAATTTATAAATTTATTGTTGTCCTGTATGCCCGTATTTATTTATTCAACATATTCTCATTAGGTACCTTTACACTCTTAAGAAGTATATACGCAATAAAAATCGACCAGAGGGTTCTATCATGCAAGGTTATCTTCTTGATGAAGCAACCACATTTTGTTCCCGCTATCTGGACGAGAACATTGAGACAAGGCTTAACCGACCACGAAGAATTCAAGACGGGCCATATGGTAAAGCCGAGTATAAGAGGGTAGACACTATGTTTATCAACAAGATATACCGGTTTATCTTGCTTAATTGCGCATGTCTTGAACAAATTAGAGAGTAAGTTCTTTTGGATTAATTGTTATATCTGTGTTTGTGTGTGTATGAAATGACATAATGTTAATGTCATAATTATTTGTCAAAAACAGAACTCATTTTAACGAGGTACGTGAGGGACATCCTGATTGGAACGAAGAACGTTTGGAAAAATACCATCAGGATAATTTTTGTGATTGGGTCACAGAGCATGTAAGTTATTCGAATTACATTTTATTGCTATCAGTTTTAATCTAAACTTGTATCGTTATGTATTTGTCGTAAAATTTGTTTTGTTAGATCCACGATCCGAACTTGTCTGCATCATTTAAGAGTGATTCAAGATGTTTAGCTCAATTTCCTAGTATGGAGGTTGCATATTACAAAGGATTTGGTGTCCTTGGATACAAATTCGAAGTTAAGGACATAGAAACATCTAGAACCACTCAGAATAGTGGGATTGCGACGGTAGGATCGGACGGTGTGATTTACTATGGGTACTTAAATTGTATACTCGGCATCCACTATCCCGGACGATCAGAACCCTTTTATATATTCCAGTGTACTTGGTACGATCCGCGAACCGATACGGACAGGTGGAGAAGCAGTCTTGGGACTTGGAAAGATGAATATGGATTGACCAGTGTGAACACACTTCGATTTTACGGTCAGGACAATCCGTTTATCTTTCCGAACCAAGCATTCCAAGTATACTATTCACAGTGTTTGAAGCATCCGGGGTGAAGTGTTGTATGCCGATGGAAACCCAGAGATGTCTACGATGTCCCAGAATACGAGGACAGCGATGAGGACGAAGAAGAGAGAAGGCTTAAAGTGCTCCGACCGTCTGTTTCGAAGGACGGGTTGTCTTCGACCGATCATGAAGTTACGTGGGTTAGAAATGACATCGACGATGAAATCCAAGTAGATATGTATGATGCGCCCACGAAACGAAAAAGGTTATCAGTAATGTTATATTATTACTTCACATTTTACGCTCTATACATATATAGTCAATACTTTTAATGATAGTCTAATGCGTCCACGAACCGTTTATCTAGATTTGATGACGATGTCGGGAGCAGCGAGGGGAGGCAGGAGCTCCAGCCGCGGCAGAGGCAGAGCGGTTCTGCCGCCCGGAGAGCTCCGTAGGGAGCTTCAGAGGGCCGGTCTTGCACCTAGATTGGAGACCCCTTCGGATGCCTCCTTCCGTGTGGATTTTGCCACACCTCCAGGTATACTGCACGCATATCCATTTTGAATGTAATATTACAGATATTCATGCCAGTTTATGTCAAAATTACTTATACTGTCAATGTTTGATTGTCTAGTTGTTGGTGATGTGTCCACATCTGGGACAGAGGCCACCCCCGCTCCTCCGGGTATGTTTATATATCATATAGTGTATGTATATTGATTTAGAATGCTATATCATAAATACACACATTCCTTTTGCTCTTACTTAGCAATTTTTATTATTGTCTAGCTGTAGGTGGTGACACCACCGCACCTGCGGGTATGTTTATATATCCTATAGTGCATGCATATTGATTTAGAACGCTATATTATTGATCTACACATTCTTTTTGCAATTACTTATATAATCTATTTTTAATTGTCTAATTATAGGTGGTGCGTCCACATCTTCCGCAGGGGCCACTCCTGCCGCTTCCATACCCTCCGCATCGTCTGCAGGTTAGTATGAATAAATTTAAAATATTTACTCATTTTACATATGCTCTATAGAATAAATATGAACTTCATGGAAATTTAGCGTCGATGTTTATTTTCTAGTTGGAGGGGATGCGTCCGCATCCGGGACCCCGGTTGTTCCTCACCGGAGGAACTATCGTCCCGCTCGTGCTGCTGCCCGGGCCCAGGCTCGTGCGATAGTCACCGGAGGTATATATCACACTTGAATTTTCGTTTAACCTTGATTTCTTAATACAACTTTGTCTTATTATTGATTGTCTTGATATTTCGTGCAGACGCAGGGCCTCCCCATCCCCAGAGGGGGACTCGAAGCCCGAATCAGTCCCATAGGCTGAGGCCTGACAGAGCTAGGGGGAGGCAGCATTCCCCCCCTTTTTTACCCTTGACTATCGCTATACCGGTCCTCATGCCGAGAGGTTCGGCCGGTATTTGGGGGACGAGAGCCGGCTCGTGAAGAACTATCCACTTCACGTTGAGTGGGGCGAGCAGCACCAGCGCTCATTCGCCCTCTTCTTTGATCAGGCTCAGGTATGTATTAATATATATTTTCATTTGATCTATCCAATATATTTATTATTAACACTTGCAATCTAATAACAATGTTTTTTTGTATTTTCAGTTGGATTACGATTTTCAGCCTGTAGCCGACCCTGATCACCCGGGGAGGGTGCTCGACCTTCATGCTCTGTACAATGGCCTGATGAAGAACATGCAGGCCAAGGTCCGATATAACAGGAATGAGCTGAAGGCCGACTGCTACTCCCTGTGGATGGCGACCCCCGAGGCAGAGAGAGCGGCCCTCCTATCTACTCCGGCGTTTGCGAGAGTTGACGTAGAGACATGGCCTCTATTGTGCGCTTATTTCGACTCCCAACGCAAAAAGGTATGTATTTTAAATGTAATTCATTATTTATGATATAATTTATTTCTTTGTGTTTCTTAATTAGAAAACTAAATGTTAATACGTTGTGCAGAAACAGGCCGCTCAGAATATAGAGAACAGGAAGTCGGCGAAGAGGGGTCGCCCCACTTACACAGGTGGCTCGAGAAACATTACTCGAGCCATGGAGTTATCGGTAAATTACAATAGACCGACCTTTGTGATATTCTGCAATATTAAGAGTTATTTTCTAATATTTCTAATATTAAGAGTTACTTTCTAATATTGCAGACATCTCGGACCGTGGCGTCAGGTGGTACACCGAGCGTGCTGTCCGCATATCTTGCCGTCCACGGCACCTCGACAGATCCCGCCACGGGCGAGCTTCGATATCCCGACGTCGCTACCCAGGAGTACTGCGTAAGTGTTAATATTTTTTCTAGCCAAATTTGAAATTTTAGTTTTGGAAGGTTCAAGTTTAAATCTTATACTTATACTTTACTACTTAATGTGGGTGTAGGAGCGGGTGGTTGAGCAGGCCCAGGCCTCGGGGATCGATTTTACCGGACAGAGCGATCCGAGGCTGCTGACCCCAGTTCTGGACGCCGCACACGGAGGGCACCACGGAGGTTAGAAGAGAGGCCGGGGACTGGGCCCTAGCAGGGCCCATATGAGGTTGGACTCCATCCCGGCGGTTACTTCCTCCGTCTCCGGTGACCGACGTGTCCATCAGGATCTGGAGAGCTTGAGGGCCACCGTTCAGGAGTTGAAGGAGATGCTGGTATGTATACTGCTTTATAGTAAAATATCATGTCATATTATATAGATATCAACATATCCATAATTAGTACGTAGCTTGAGCTTATTTGGTTTTAGACTTAAGTTTGATTAATCATACATACAGATGTAATTAAAATAAACAACAAACTAGATATCCAAACGGTGTTTCGAAATAACTTAATAATGATACGAATTCGAATAATACACAGTTCTTACACGCTTATTATACACGTTAGGTCCAGACGCGACAGGGTACATCGGCCGAGCCTCCACATGCATCTCCTTCGGCTGCGGCTCCGCAAGCCACTACATCGACTGCGCTTCCGCAGACAGCTCCTGTAGCTCCACCGCCCACTCAGACTCCCGCAGCCGCGGCTCCGCAAGCGACTACCTCGACGGCGGCTGCGCAGACCACATCGCCAGCTCCACAGGCCGCTCAGACTCCCGCTCACGCCGAATTGCAGAGTTTATTGACCGAGAAGCAGGCGCGCGTTATTCTATCGTTATTCAGAGGTGGAGCTGGACCGAACTAGGGTAGCTTTTTGGTTCTTATTTTTTGAAACATGTATTTATTTATATCATACACATTGTACTACATTTTGAAACGATATCGATATTGGTTTATATTTATATCATATTCAGTTTTTGGATTTCTTTTGTATATTATATGCGTGAGATGTGATTATGAATACTGCGATATATGTTGTGTGATGATTATTTTTATATTTTATTGATGTATATATTATTGTGCACAGGGCGGGAAAAAATCAAGCAGCCCATTTTTTTTAAAAAATACAGAAAATATGTACCTACGGATTAATCCGTAGGTACACATGTTGCCCCTACGGATAAATCCGTAGGGGCAAAATATCAGCAGTAACTGATATTTCCCCCCTGATCTCAGTACCGGGGGTTGGGGCGTGCCCCTACGGACATATCCGTAGGGGCCACTGCCTCTCCCCTACGGATAGGTACCTACGTAGCTATCCGTAGGGGGTATAACTTGGACCTACGGATCTGTCCGTAGGTACACTTAATATATTAAAAAAAACCGTAAATAATATAAATTTTTTTACCCTACGGCTTAGTCCGTAGGGGCAATAGGACCTACACAGAAATCCGTAGGGGCAAGAATTTGCCCGTAGGGGCAAGAATTTGCCCGTAGGGGCAAGTTCAGGGCCTCAACTTGCACCTGCGGCCTTTGCACCTACGGGGTATTTTTTTGCCCCTACGCATATATCCGTAGGGGCAGTGGGTTGCCCCTACGGATAAATCCGTAGGGGCAACCCATATTTGTAGTAGTGTATGGACTTTGGTTGCTATATCTGAAAGGTTAAATCCCCATCAGGAGCAAGTAGATCTTGAGAAGATTACTTGGTGTAGATGGAGAATTTGAGACTTTCAAAGCTAGACTTATTGCAAAAGGTTCTCGTCATCACCCTGGTGTGGATAATGATGAAACCTTTTCTAGTGCCTATGCTTAAGTCCATCCGGATCCTACTTGCCATTGCTACATACCATAACTACAATATCTGGCGGTTGGGTGTCATGACTGCTTTTCTAAATAGTGATTTAGAAGAGAGCGTCTATAAGTACACAGCCAGAGGGCTTCGTAGACAGTGGGAGCAGCGGAAACATGTGCAAGATGCTTTATGGGTTAAAGCAGGCATCGCGGAGTTGGAACATCTATTTTGATGTGGTAGTCAAAGCGTTTGACTTCATCAAAATGGTAGATGAACCTTGTATATACAAAAAGGTTAGTAAGGAGTATGGTGGTGATCCTCGTATTGTGCGTGGATGACATACTCTTGATAGGAAAGGAGTTTCCTATGCTACACTCGGTCAATCTCCTATTATCACAAGGATTCTCCATATAGGATCAAGGTGATACCTCCTAAATACTGAGTTTTTGTAACATTTCAAAAAAATATAAAATATTATTTTTTTTTAAATTTAATATTAAAATAATATATTTCGTGAAATCTACCGATTTGTGAAATTGGGGTTTTCGTAAAATGGTATAAATATATACCAATATTTTTGAAATAATTTGGAGATTAAAATGATTTATTCATTTAAAAATATAATTATTGGAATTGTGAGCATTGGTTTTTGGCCATATTTCTTGTGTTGCATTTCTTTCCTACTTGCAAATTTCGTGGCCAAAATTGGTGTGCATGGGTTAATTCTTGTGCATGCATTTATGAGCTTATTAGTGAGGTGGCATGGGTCAATTTCGTGGCCATGTCTTTGGCTGTGGATGGGTTTTTTGATGGGTTATCATTGAACAATTAAATAGGCATAGGCTACATTGGTGAGTCATTGGTTATTTAATTGCTTCTTGTTTGGGCTAGGATATTTAGTGTTGTTTTTTGGTTGTTGTGGTAGCTATCCATTTCCTTACACTCACCACTCAATTTCCTTACACTCACCACTCACTAAATAGGCCAGTGAGCATTTTCGAATGAGAGAGGGTGCCATTCTTCTTATTTTTGGCCGAGCCATTTTTGATGCAAGCACATTTTCTTCGTTGCAAAATCATATGCTCACTTCATCACATCTCCTTGGCAACTTCATTTACCTCCACCCAAATCATTGGATGCCTTGAGACAAAGTATTCACACACTATCTCTACTTCACCTTGGACATGTCGGCTAGCAAACTTCATGCCTGAGTTGCCTCAGTTTTGAGGCGGGAGCCTGTATACAGAATCCTTGACGTGGAGCTTCTTCGTCGAGCGAGACCGGAGAGCGAACTTCATCGGGGCGGCCGCAACAACTTAGGGGAAGATTTTTAAGACCGAAGGATACAGATCGATCGGTATATCTCTTTTTCCACTTTACAGTTTACTAGTATAGGGTTAATGGCTCGATCCGGGTTTTTGGGTTACGTTAGCGCCAAGTTTAAAAGTTTTTGTTCCACATCTGGACACGGATTGATGACCGGGGCGCTGGCGTAGACTTACAGTTTGTACGTCAACGACGAGGGTTGTTTGGTCGTTTTTGCATGCGTAGGCTATAGGTTCTAACCTATGAGCGCACCGTGTGCCATATCGGTTTTCCGGATTTGGTTTCCATAACGTAGCGATATGTGTTGATTTGTAGGTACCTTCGCGTGGATTCCAAGACGACGGAGCACATCGACTACGGCTGAACGAGGAGTTCCACAGGTGAGTAGATTTATATCTACGGGGGAAGTCAGGTGGATGGCGTATAGCACCCCCGCAAATTATGAATGGAAACCGATATATACATAGAATACAGTAAGAGAAACCTACATTTAAAAACCATAGATGTGCTTAAAAAGATAGTTAGAGGTGAAATTAATGATTTAGTATATATCGAGATATGAGATGAAAGTTATAGGGACATAACTCTTGGAGATTTATATGATAGAATGCATATGTAAAATGACTTGATGTGAGAGATTGATGCGATGGAAAGAGTATACGATGAGATATGATGACTTGGTTGATATGTCGTTATATGGATGTGAGTCGATAAGAAATAGTTTACCTTGCCGGTCCTCTTATACGAGATTGATACGGATGTGACCGGAGAGATAGGTGTATATATATATGGATACTGATGTGCATAATGAGTGATGACAGTACGAGTCTTAGATCCGTACCCCGTTGTTGTATAGGTTGATAGAATCCCTAATTATTTAATGTTGTCGTACGATGGATTACCGTACGCGATGAGTTTTACCTGTTGATTGATCTATACCCTTAATTAGAGGATGACGTACGATAGATTATACCGTACGTGATGTTGTGGGGCTGGATGACGATTGATAGATTCACCGACTCGGATATATTGTAGACACGTATACCTTGTAGCGTTTCGCTTACGATGTACTTTATGCTAAGCTCATGATATTCGCATTGCATTGCATATACCTGTGCTAGTACACCTACACCATTATCGATGATGCGTATGTTACACCTACAAAGATTGGCCGGCTCATACACTTTCATCATCGATAATTGCTATGTCAGTTACACAGTAGAATTGCTGCATCATACTATGATATATTGCTATGCTCACATCATTATGCTACGTTGCATGGCATACCTTGCTATAGCTACATGTACATCATGCATACATACTTACATGTATACCCACATTTCATGCTATAGCTACATGTACACCTTATATGATGTTGCACTTGATTTCGGAGGAATTGGGAACCGCATGATATATTTAATAACTTGATGCATTTAAATAACGGTTTTCCCTTGATATGCTCATATTACTGTTCTATGTTGCATATATCATGTTGCATGGATTTACGCATTGAGATATGGATTTCATGTGATTTATGGATTTGAGAACCGTGGGGTATTTCAAGAATTTATATATTGTTTGAAAACTCGGTTTCTCTTGATATGATATTTCAGTGCGTCCACCATGAGTTTTCTCGGTTCTGAGATTGGCATGTGAAACCCGATTAAAGGAGTGGGAGTCACCGTCTGCGGGTACATGGTGGACCCAGTATGGTTCCCCGGGGCGATAGGTGATTTTCGTGGTGTAGACGATGAACCTGGCAGAGGGAGTAGTACCTACCGGTAATAGCATTTGGACTCGGCGGTTTTCCGGAGAATAACGACCGGAGTTGTGAGATGATACGGGCCGATCCGGACTGACGGAGCCCGAGGGCCGATCCGGACTGACGGAGCCCGAGATATTGATATGGGCCGATCCGGACTGACGGAGCCCGAGATATGAGGATTTACGTGTCGATGCTGGACACAGGTTTCATGATGTTTCGAGTGTCGATGTTGGACACTCAGGTTCCATAATTTTGTTGTGTCATTGATGGACACACGTTGATTTATATCCTCATATTTTCATCCATATGCTTTCATGATATTTACATGCATGATGTTGTTGTGTCATTGATGGACACGTAGGATGTTATCCACTTGCATACCTGCATTGATTATATTGTTGGACGAGATCTACAGGCATACATGCATTGATTATATTGTTGGACAAGATCCACAGGCATACATGCATTGATTATATTGTTGGACAATATCCACATGCATACAGGCATTGATTATTGTTGGCATATATGCAGATACGGTCACCCTAGATTTCATAATATTACCTTTATGATATAGTTGACCTAGGAATCGTTGTTTATTTCGATTTCTACCTGATGATGTTTTCTACTCACGAGTTGGCAACTCACCCCCGTTGTGCCACAGTTCTTGCAGGTTGACCGCATGGATCAGTTGCGGCATCGCTGGCATACAGCTTGCATTCGGGTGATTTGCTTTGGTAGGTGGTACATGTTGAATCGTGCCCCTCTTGTATTATTATTCTTATTGTATCTAGTCAACTCCATCAAATCAGAAACTAGTGCTTGTATATGTTGTAAGACTTAGCAAGACTTGTAGTTGCGAGACTTAGAGCGATGGGTTATATGTTCGCTTGGTGGATTGATGTCTTGCTTTTCATTTTCCTTTGTGTTGATATTCGCCGTTGGGCGTCGTAAACATATATATGCTTGTGGTAGTTGCTTCCACAGTTGGGCGTGATTTGCTCCCGTTTGGGGATGCTTTCTTTATATTCTATGTTGTACCCGTTTCAGGGCTAATTTTTACAAAAGAGGTGCTGCCGAAATTTTTAAGAAAGTAAATTTAAGTTTAAAGATTTTTACTTGAGATTCCCGAAGGTTTTTAACAATGTTTCTTCATTTATTCCTTTTGGAGGTTTAGATTTCCTGGGCTTCGGCTTACTTAAGTTACGTTACGCATGTAGACGTTGCGTGATTTAAGTGCCGGTCATAAGCTAATATTTCGGGTCGTGAAAAAGTTGGTATCAAAGCGCTAGGTTTAACCTTGGTTCGACTCCAGGTTTGACTATGTGGAGTCTAGGGCGTATATATTTTAGAACCTAGGCTTGACCTTATGGAACTTAGACTTGAACATGGGGGTATTAGACCCGAACTTTCGTTTCATAGGCTGACCCTGATTGATGGAGTAGGTATCTTGAGTAGAGTGACGTACCGTACGTATGTTCCGCGGCATATTTACGATACGATACTCCACTTAAGTGACCTTAGGATGTACATATCTTGAGACTTGTAATTTTCTTCGTTCCCTTGATTATACATCCATTTGAGATCCTTGATTCTACTTGTTTCCATGATCATACTGTCACTGATTATGTTCCTCCTTATGATCATGTATTCATTCTGGATCTGTTGATTCTTTTCATTCCTTTGATCTATTTTCGTTGATACATGATTGAGGTTCCTGTCACCATGGTTTGTGCGCAGTTTGAGCTGCTGCTAGTGATACGGTCAGGGCGAGCTTGTCATGGATGAGGACTGACCATCGTGTTTTCTGGTGACATGGGAACGTATCGATGTAATGTTGTGCTGTGACCTCTCGTTTGAGACGAGTGTTCGGATTTGCACCGGATGGTCGGGCCATTGTTAGAGACTGCCTGTTGGGAGAGGACTGTTGATGTGCAGCCTACCTCAGGGATTGTGATGTCGTCTACCGTGCAGATGGATGACCCAGCTGTTGCTGAGATTGACGAGATGTCGCTTCCTGAGCTTACGAGCTGAGATCGCTGGAGCTTCCTGGCAGAGATATGATGGGTGATAGCTAGTCTATCTTGAGTTGAGAGACGAAGTGATTCGTCAGATTTAACGCGCCGACGCAGGCCCAGTTGAGTTGAATATTTCCAGTGTGGAGAATCTTACTCAGATCTAGAGTAGATCGATCCAGAGATGACGTTGTTCGTTGGATGATCCGATAGGAGATCAGTAAGTGGACCAGCTTCAGATAGAGGACCTCACCGAGATGCGTTGTGAGTTGATCGAGAACGGACGAACATGGAGTATTCCTCCAATGATTAGGATGAGTTCCCGAGGACGTGTTCGGTCAGATATCTTCTGCAGAGTGATGAAGATACTGTAGGGTTCCTAGGCACACTAGTGAAGGTTCATATAGCATCAAACATGCGTGAATAAAATTTTACATGTGCCGAACAACCCAAAGACAGGATCTTTGCTAGATTATTAGGGTTAAGCATACAAGATTACATCTTTTAAGCTAAGTGTGAGGGATTACAACCTTTGTAGTCTGCTCCTTCGCTTCATAAGCTCCGAGTAGAAGTCCCTTCGCCGCGATCCATGATCTCCCGGACTCAAGAGAGGCTCCACGACTCGAGCGATCTATGCTAGCTTGAAGTGTTCCAAATTTCCGATGATCTACGTCGAAGTATCAATAACTCAAGCTTTCTCACTCTAAAGAGATGAACAAACTAATCTCATGGGCTAGATGAGATGAGGATGAGAGAGTAGTATTTATGCTTTCTTTTTAAATCATTTTCTCATAATTTATCATCACAAAATGAATTTCTAGTGAGCTCAAAATCAAGAGAGAAGTAGATGATAATGGAAAATAATAATTCCTTTTGTGATGAATAGAAATAAAAGTATATGACTGATGTATCAACCATGGTCAAGGATGAGTGGCTAATAGTTTGTAGAGAATAAACTAGAGTTAGGGTTTGGTTGGTTTAGCAATGAGTCATCAACAAATATCTTAACCATGACAAAAGAAAAAGCTTCTAGAAAGTGCAAGAAGCAACTAACCCTAATCAAACCCTAACCTCATTTAATCATCCTTAAACATGTTTAATAATAAATCATATCATGTCACAATAATATATATCACATATATATTATATATTTGCAACAAAAGAAAATAATACAATTAACATATATCAATGTATCATCCAGTGAGAAAATGAAATAATAAAGCAAGCCAATATTAGATAATGTAATAATATATCATATATATTATTATACATTAAATCATCGAATCAACACTTGATCCGACGATACGGCTATATCGAATATAACCGACTAATATATCATGTACCGATTCATCGAATCAACACTTGATCCGATGTCCCGGTTCAAATCTAAATATCGCGAGAATATAATACGGTATCTCATATCGCATTATCCTCGGTCCTGCACATATCACATATGTGCCTCTACTCCGTTTCGCCTGAGCCAAGAAACCTCTGTGTAGGACTCTAAAGAATCGTCAATACGCCGGTAGCAGGTGATGATCATATCAAACACCCACAAGCTGCAAGCGGTCAGCTAAACGTAACAGCCACCCAGGTATTGAGCGATCAGAAGATCAACAAGCTAGCCTGTGCGTTCTCCTGTGAATCCAATCAGTAACACTCCCGTACAGTCTGGTCTGTTCGTCTGATATGTCGCATATCAAGTCTAGGGGTGGTAAATGTCAGACCCCAGTAACCGATAAGTCGTGTCGATGTGTGGCTCATAACGGGTCGAGAAACTACTAGTAACACTTACCAGTAAATCTCTATATCAGCCCTGGCCAGGGACTTCCAGTTATAGCCAATCGAACACAGCACAACATCAATTCCCTATACCGGGAGAGACGAATCCCCTCCTATCGCTCATTGCCTCCATGTGATTCGAGACTGTACCTAAAAGCCACCGTTTTGCACGCCCTCTTGGACGTGGTAAGGTGGAAATCAAAGCACAGTGGGAATCACACAAGACACTATGACGATCTCGGGTCTACAGACTACCCTGTACCAGTGTCACCGGAGAACTGCCATCTGACGTGTGGTATATCACCATCTGGGAGTTCTCGGCGAGTCCGTCCAGTGTACCCAGTCTCTACTGAGCACCCGTACACCATCTCTGATGTCAAACACCGATGGATATGGGATCATCCATCGCCCATCATATGGGTCAAGATGCGTATACCCTAGTCTACTCTGGTGTATCGATGCCCTGTCTCGATATATACTCATCGACTACCATGGCCCCACTAGTATGATCTCATCATAGTCCCAGTAGTCGAGTATAGATCCTAAGGGCTTTATCAACATGTGAGAGAGAAACAGTATACCAATACAAGTCAACATGTTAAGATAAAGTGAAACCAAATAGCATACTATCATGACGAGCAAGAAAGTCATCTCTATATATATCCAAGCATCCATTATAATATACATCATATGTACAACAATGGCCTCTAGGGCATATACATAACTAACAATCTCCCACTTGCACTAAGGCCAGCTGCTGTAGTATCTTATACCTAGCATCCCGAATAATCTCTCAAACTGTATCTGGGGAATAGCCTTCGTGAATGGATCCGCAGTGTTGTCCTTCGTATCTACTCTCCTGACCTCGATCTCCCAGCGATCAACTATCTCCCTGATCAGGTGATACCGCCTCAGAATATGTCTGGACTTTTGATGGGACCTGGGTTCCTTGGCCAAAGCCACTGCTCCATTGTTATCGCAATACAGAGGTATTGGATGGTCAATGGATGGAACCACTCCAAGTTCACTAATGAACTTCTTTATCCAGACAGCCTCCTTGGCAGCATCGTTGGCAGCGATGTATTCAGCCTCCATCATCGAGTCTGCAACGGTATCCTGTTTGGAACTCTTCCAACATACCGCCTCTCCATTGAGGGTAAAGAAAAAACCCGAATGCGACTTAGAGTCGTCCTTATCACTTTGGAAGCTGGAATCGGTAAAGGACTCCACCTGGAGTTCTCCGCTACCATACACCAAGAACATCTCCTTAGTCCTTCGTAAGTACTTGAGAATGTTCTTCACAGCTGTCCAGTGACTCTCTCCAGGATCTGCTTGATACCGACTCACTATACTTAGTGAGTATGCTACATCAGGTCTGGTACATAGCATCGCATACATGATAGAGCCTACTGCCGAGGCATAGGGTATCCCTTGCATGCGAGCTCTCTCCAAATCAGTCTTGGGAGACATCTGTTTGGAGAGAGTGAGTCCAGAGATCGTGGGTTGGTTCCCAAGCTTGGATTCTTCCATACTAAACCTCTTTAGTATGGTGTCAATGTACCTGGATTGGGACAATCCCTGTATCCGTTTAGATCTATCTCTATAGATCATGATTCCCAATATGCAGGAGGCATCACCTAGATCTTTCATTGAGAATCTCTGTGATAAGAAGAGCTTGACTGATTGCAGCATAGGAATATCATTTCCTATTAAGAGTATATCATCCACGTACAATACGAGGAAGACAACCTTACCCTCTGCTACCTTCTTATAGATACAAAGTTCATCTATATTTTTGATGAAGTCAAACTCTTTGACTACAACATCAAAACAGATGTTCCAACTTCGTGATGCTTTCTTTAACCCATAAATGGATTTAAGCAGTTTGCACACCTTTCCGCTGCTCCCACTATCTACGAAGCCCTCTGGCTGAGTCATGTACACGCACTCTTCTAAATCACCGTTTAGAAAGGAGGTCTTAACATCCATTTGCCAGATTTCGTAGTCATGGTATGCAGCAATGGCAAGTAAGATCCGGATGGACTTAAGCATAGCCACTGGAGAAAAGGTTTCGTCATAATCCACACCTGGTCGTTGACGAAAACCCTTTGCTACAAGTCTAGCTTTGAAAGTCTCAACTTTTCCATCTACACCAAATTTCTTTTTAAAAATCCACTTGCTCCCAATGGGTTTTACCCCTTCAGGAGCATTTTCCAAAATCCATACTTTATTGGTGTACATGGATTCCAACTCAGATCGCATTGCATCCAGCCATTTCACAGAGTCACCACTCGTGATGGCCTACTCGAAACTAGTCGGGTCATCATCTTCCATGATGCAATCCTCGCTTCCACCATCAATGAGAAAACCGTAGTATCTCTCAGGTGGACGAGAAACCCTACTAGATCGGCGGAGAGGCTGGGGTTCGTCGGGTACTACTGAATCCTCTGGTTCCACTAAATCTTCAGTTGCAATTTGTGTTTCTGGAACCTCTTCCAGTTCTACCTCTTTGCCACTAATTTCTTTTTCAAGAAATTCCTTTTCTAAAAAGGTGGCATATTGAGAAATAAACACTTTTTGTTCCTCACCGTGGTAGAAGATATATCCATAAGAATCTTTTGGATATCCTACAAACTTACATAGACCTGATCTTGCCTCGAGTTTGTCCGGATTTTGCTTTTTAACATAGGCCGGACAACCCCATATCTTAACTCGTTTAAGAGATGGTCTCTTGCCTTTCCATATCTCATATGGAGTGGTAGGCACCGATTTAGTTGGAACTCTATTCAATAGATATGCGGCTGTCTGCAGCGCAGAACCCCAAAAGGAGATAGGTAACTCAGCAGTGCTCATCATAGAGCGCACCATATCTAATAGGATGCGATTCCTCCGCTCCGATACACCGTTGTGCTGTGGTGTATAAGGAGGAGTAAGCTGAGAGAAGCTGAGAGAGAATCCCATTCACTTTTAGATAATCTAGGAACTCATTTCTTAAGTATTCACCTCCTCGATCAGATCGAAGAATCTTAATACTTTTGCCCGTTTGATTCTCTACTTCGTGCTTATATTCTCTGAATTTCTCAAAAGCTTCAGACTTGTGCTTCATCAGGAACACATGTCCGAATCTAGAGAGATCGTCAGTGAATGTAATGAAGTAGGAAGAACCGTTCCTGGCATGCGTAGACATGGGACCGCATACATCACTATGTATTAGTCCTAAGAGTTCATTAACTCTTTCTCCGTGTCCACTAAACGGAGCTTTGGTCATTTTTCCCTTGAGACATGAATGGCAAGTATCATAAGATGATAATTCGAACGGATTCAAATAACCATCCTTATGTAACTTAGCCAGTCGTGTCGCATTGATATGACCAAGTCTACAATGCCACAAGTAGGATTCATTCATATCTGAACTTTTGCTCTTGCGTGTGTTTTGTATATTCAGGACTGTATTCTGATTTAGAATGAATATGCCATTATGTAACGAGCCTGATGCAATCAACTTTTGATCTAGGAATATGTTCATAACATTATCCTTTACTACAAAATTATATCCTTCTTTACTTAATAAAGAAACTGATATAATGTTGCACATCATGTTCGGTATATAATAGCACTCATTTAGAATCAGTGTATCACCACTTGGTAATACTAGGTGATATTCGCCAACTGCTTTGGCTGTAACATTTGCACCGTTCCCTACTTGAACGGAATGATCACATTTTCCCAGTTCTCTACCTTTACGTAGCCCATGTAACTGTTTACATATGTGGGATCCTGATCCGGTATCTAATACCCAGGACATAGGGTGAACTGAGAAACAGTTCTCAATCACTAACACACCTGAAGAAGATGCATCAACCCAAAAAGGTACATTGAGGGAGGTTCCCCGTGCTTTCGCACGGACCTAATTAAAGTAAACCTCGTTTTCCCAGAGGCGTAACCCCGTTAACACTTTTCTAGACACCTACTTGATCGGCTAATTGTCCTGTGTAAAACTCTCCCAGGAGTAACTCTTACTCGCAGTGGGTATCGGGATCCAACTATCTCATAGAAGGTATGCAATCTCATTGCAAATTTCGACACTTGAAATTCCCGATAATATTTTGCCCCTAGTGTCTTATGACCTTAACTATGGTCAACAAATCATAAGCACTAGTCAAGTTCTACCCGTCATTTCTTGATTAATTTAGACCCACCCACATGACCCTTAACTATGGTCAACAAAGTCATATGACTGTCCTAATTAATCACATCTTATGTTATATAGGAAAACATCACTTAGCTACCGTACACTGCGCCTTAACTATGGTCAACAAACGCAGCACGAATACTAAGTACTCTATTTTCCTAAAATGACGGAGGGTTACGCAGGTTTTTCAGAAAAACCCTGAGCGTAATGAACTTGATATCGTCGTAGAATCGAGTGATTTTGAAAAGGAGTGTTTTTGAGGCTTTTCTTAGTTTTGCTAAAGGGGTCACTCCCGGTGAAAGGATCGTCGGCCCTTTCCTCATCGAATAAGGTGCAGGATATATCATATATACTGCTGTGCAAAGCAAAACACTAAAAGCAATCAAAAGACAAACCGAGTTTTGTAGCATCTGCCAGTTTCGCTAAAGAGGTCACTCCCGGTGAAGGGATCTCGGCTCTTTCCTCATCGAATAAGTTGCAGGACATATCATATATATCACTGTGCAAAGCAAAACTGCAGCTACCCTTTTTATAAAGTTTTGATTCTACAACATCTTTAGGTTTCTTTTCCTTTTATTAATCCCATTAATAAAATCCCATCAGCTTATGCTTCCTAAGCATCACAGAAGAAACGAAAGCAGTAATATTTATATATCAGCATATATATATAGTATAAGCATTCGTCTCAGGCAGTAATATGATCTCATCACAGAACATTGCAGCAGAAGAATATATATAAAATATTGGATATACTAGGACGTCCGTGTTTTCAATACGAGCCTGTATAAAACACGGATTCCACGGTCGCGACGAATAGCCAAACCCACATCCCAAGACCCCTACGAGAGCGGCAAGTAACACAAACAATTCTAGGGTTAGGAGACCCGGTCTCGACTCCTCGAGATGGCCTCCCACTGGACCCTAGAACCCGGTTACTTGTGCTCCCCTCCTTTGATCTACCTAATGCGGAAAAGTAAATAATATACACTAGTGACATCAACCTCAACCTGGAAGTGCCCCAAATAAAAGAATATTACATTACAAATGAATTTTACATGAATCAAAATAAAAAAAAATAAAAAAAACTCATCTCACATAAAACCCCCGGCTATTCAGAACGCGACGATCCAATATAACATATCACAGCAACACATAATATCACATATCATCAACGTAAGTAAATATGCGCATCCCAATTGTCGTTGACATATAGCAACGAAACCGGCGATATCACATATTACACTTACGGTCACAGAAAAGAAAGTGTAAAACTACAACATTTGGAATCCACAATCACTTTAGACATCGTAAATCCGAAATATCACATACTTCGCATTTCATGCCTAACTCTATGAATTCCACATATTGTATCACATTCCAGATAAACAGATAGTATTAAACTTTTCGAACAGATAATCAAATACCCAAAATTTCCTAAAGTGCTCAACACTTGAGCGAAGTTCAAATAATCCCAGAATATGTCACAGTACCAGTGATCCAGCCGTAGAAAGGTCAAGCCAACGCCTCACATGTGGCACGCCGTACTGCCCCAAACCCGAAGGTTCAAAAGGCAGTTCAAGACGGTCACATAATCGAGTTAAGGTTTGTTGTCTTCTAGAGGGTCCACCGCTTAACTTGTACAATTTTTCCGAAAGATTTAAACCCGAAAAAAATTCAACACTTGAAAGTTTGCCGTGCCGGGAAAAAGTGAGTTAATGATATCCGTTCAAATAGTTTAACAGTTTCTAAATATCCGGAAATAATAACGAATTTAGATTTTCCGATCGAATCTACGATTACAAAATAAACCCCAGATTAAACAACACTTGAATCACTTTTAAAAATACCCAGAAGCATCAACAAGCACCTACGGATATTACCATGAAAGCCACGTGTCACAATTCCAAAATTCCGCCGCGGAACCGCCGCGGAAACCATGTTTTCGCCACGGTTCCGCCGCGGTTTAGTGGAGTTGTGGGCCCGTGTTTCATGGTAATTCGTAGAATTCCCAGATGATTTTTTTAGGTATTTTTAATTCAGAAAAATCCCAGATTTTGAAAAATTTCCAGAGAGGGGTTAAATTTTGTCGGTTCGGG
This sequence comes from Agapanthus africanus, assembly GCA_030015575.1. NCBI lineage: Eukaryota > Viridiplantae > Streptophyta > Magnoliopsida > Asparagales > Amaryllidaceae > Agapanthus > Agapanthus africanus. The sequence continues at coordinate 161,595,712 of CM057340.1, read as the reverse complement.
TTCGATCGGAGTTTTAACGTCGTAAACACGTCGCCTAATGCTCTAGCTAGGCTCTGATACCACTGTAGGGTTCCTAGGCACACTAGTGAAGGTTCATATAGCATCAAACATGCGTGAATAAAATTTTACATGTGCCGAACAACCCAAAGACAGGATCTTTGCTAGATTATTAGGGTTATGCATACAAGATTACATCTTTTAAGCTAAGTGTGAGGGATTACAACCTTTGTAGCCCGCTCCTTCGCTTCATAAGCTCCGAGTAGAAGTCCCTTCGCCGCGATCCACAATCTCCCGGACTCAAGAGAGGCTCCACGACTCGAACGATCCATGCTAGCTTGAAGTGTTCCAAATCTCCGATGATCTACGTCGAAGTATCAATAACTCAAGCTTTCTCACTGTAAAGAGATGAACACACTAATCTCATGGGCTAGATGAGATGAGGATGAGAGAGTAGTATTTATGCTTTCTTTTTAAATCATTTTCTCATAATTTATCATCACAAAATGAATTTCTAGTGAGCTCAAAATCAAGAGAGAAGTAGATGATAATGGAAAATAATAATTCCTTTTGTGATGAATAGAAATAAAAGTATATGGTTGATGTATTAACCATGGTCAAGGATGAGTGGCTAATAGTTTGTAGAGAATAAACTAAAGTTAGGGTTTGGTTGGGTTAGCAATGAGTCATCAACAAATATCTTAACCATGACAAAAGAAAAAGCTTCTAGAAAGTGCAAGAAGCAACTAACCCTAATCAAACCCTAACCTCATTTAATCATCCTTAAACATGTTTAATAATAAATCATATCATGTCACAATAATATATATCACATATATATTATATATTTGCAACAAAAGAAAATAATACAATTAACATATATCAATGTATCATCCAGTGAGAAAATGAAATAATAAAGCAAGCCAATATTAGATAATGTAATAATATATCATATATATTATTATACATTAAATCATCGAATCAACACTTGATCCGACGATACGGCTATATCGAATATAACCGACTAATATATCATGTACCGATTCATCGAATCAACACTTGATCCGATGTCCCGGTTCAAATCTAAATATCGCGAGAATATAATACGGTATCTCATATCGCATTATCCTCGGTCCTGCACATATCACATATGTGCCTCTACTCCGTTTCGCCTGAGCCAAGAAACCTCTGTGTAGGACTCTAAAGAATCGTCAATACGCCGGTAGCAGGTGATGATCATATCAAACACCCACAAGCTGCAAGCGGTCAGCTAAACGTAACAGCCACCCAGGTATTGAGCGATCAGAAGATCAACAAGCTAGCCTGTGCGTTCTCCTGTGAATCCAATCAGTAACACTCCCGTACAGTCTGGTCTGTTCGTCTGATATGTCGCATATCAAGTCTAGGGGTGGTAAATGTCAGACCCCAGTAACCGATAAGTCGTGTCGATGTGTGGCTCATAACGGGTCGAGAAACTACTAGTAACACTTACCAGTAAATCTCTATATCAGCCCTGGCCAGGGACTTCCAGTTATAGCCAATCGAACACAGCACAACATCAATTCCCTATACCGGGAGAGACGAATCCCCTCCTATCGCTCATTGCCTCCATGTGATTCGGGACTGTACCTAAAAGCCACCGTTTTGCACGCCCTCTTGGACGTGGTAAGGTGGAAATCAAAGCACAGTGGGAATCACACAAGACACTATGACGATCTCGGGTCTACAGACTACCCTGTACCAGTGTCACCGGAGAACTGCCATCTGACGTGTGGTATATCACCATCTGGGAGTTCTCGGCGAGTCCGTCCAGTGTACCCAGTCTCTACTGAGCACCCGTACACCATCTCTGATGTCAAACACCGATGGATATGGGATCATCCATCGCCCATCATATGGGTCAAGATGCGTATACCCTAGTCTACTCTGGTGTATCGATGCCCTGTCTCGATATATACTCATCGACTACCATGGCCCCACTAGTATGATCTCATCATAGTCCCAGTAGTCGAGTATAGATCCTAAGGGCTTTATCAACATGTGAGAGAGAAACAGTATACCAATACAAGTCAACATGTTAAGATAAAGTGAAACCAAATAGCATACTATCATGACGAGCAAGAAAGTCATCTCTATATATATCCAAGCATCCATTATAATATACATCATATGTACAACAATGGCCTCTAGGGCATATACATAACTAACAATCTCCCACTTGCACTAAGGCCAGCTGCTGTAGTATCTTATACCTAGCATCCCGAATAATCTCTCAAACTGTATCTGGGGAATAGCCTTCGTGAATGGATCCGCAGTGTTGTCCTTCGTATCTACTCTCCTGACCTCGATCTCCCAGCGATCAACTATCTCCCTGATCAGGTGATACCGCCTCAGAATATGTCTGGACTTTTGATGGGACCTGGGTTCCTTGGCCAAAGCCACTGCTCCATTGTTATCGCAATACAGAGGTATTGGATGGTCAATGGATGGAACCACTCCAAGTTCACTAATGAACTTCTTTATCCAGACAGCCTCCTTGGCAGCATCGTTGGCAGCGATGTATTCAGCCTCCATCATCGAGTCTGCAACGGTATCCTGTTTGGAACTCTTCCAACATACCGCCTCTCCATTGAGGGTAAAGAAAAAACCCGAATGCGACTTAGAGTCGTCCTTATCACTTTGGAAGCTGGAATCGGTAAAGGACTCCACCTGGAGTTCTCCGCTACCATACACCAAGAACATCTCCTTAGTCCTTCGTAAGTACTTGAGAATGTTCTTCACAGCTGTCCAGTGACTCTCTCCAGGATCTGCTTGATACCGACTCACTATACTTAGTGAGTATGCTACATCAGGTCTGGTACATAGCATCGCATACATGATAGAGCCTACTGCCGAGGCATAGGGTATCCCTTGCATGCGAGCTCTCTCCAAATCAGTCTTGGGAGACATCTGTTTGGAGAGAGTGAGTCCAGAGATCGTGGGTTGGTTCCCAAGCTTGGATTCTTCCATACTAAACCTCTTTAGTATGGTGTCAATGTACCTGGATTGGGACAATCCCTGTATCCGTTTAGATCTATCTCTATAGATCATGATTCCCAATATGCAGGAGGCATCACCTAGATCTTTCATTGAGAATCTCTGTGATAAGAAGAGCTTGACTGATTGCAGCATAGGAATATCATTTCCTATTAAGAGTATATCATCCACGTACAATACGAGGAAGACAACCTTACCCTCTGCTACCTTCTTATAGATACAAAGTTCATCTATATTTTTGATGAAGTCAAACTCTTTGACTACAACATCAAAACAGATGTTCCAACTTCGTGATGCTTTCTTTAACCCATAAATGGATTTAAGCAGTTTGCACACCTTTCCGCTGCTCCCACTATCTACGAAGCCCTCTGGCTGAGTCATGTACACGCACTCTTCTAAATCACCGTTTAGAAAGGAGGTCTTAACATCCATTTGCCAGATTTCGTAGTCATGGTATGCAGCAATGGCAAGTAAGATCCGGATGGACTTAAGCATAGCCACTGGAGAAAAGGTTTCGTCATAATCCACACCTGGTCGTTGACGAAAACCCTTTGCTACAAGTCTAGCTTTGAAAGTCTCAACTTTTCCATCTACACCAAATTTCTTTTTAAAAATCCACTTGCTCCCAATGGGTTTTACCCCTTCAGGAGCATTTTCCAAAATCCATACTTTATTGGTGTACATGGATTCCAACTCAGATCGCATTGCATCCAGCCATTTCACAGAGTCACCACTCGTGATGGCCTACTCGAAACTAGTCGGGTCATCATCTTCCATGATGCAATCCTCGCTTCCACCATCAATGAGAAAACCGTAGTATCTCTCAGGTGGACGAGAAACCCTACTAGATCGGCGGAGAGGCTGGGGTTCGTCGGGTACTACTGAATCCTCTGGTTCCACTAAATCTTCAGTTGCAATTTGTGTTTCTGGAACCTCTTCCAGTTCTACCTCTTTGCCACTAATTTCTTTTTCAAGAAATTCCTTTTCTAAAAAGGTGGCATATTGAGAAATAAACACTTTTTGTTCCTCACCGTGGTAGAAGATATATCCATAAGAATCTTTTGGATATCCTACAAACTTACATAGACCTGATCTTGCCTCGAGTTTGTCCGGATTTTGCTTTTTAACATAGGCCGGACAACCCCATATCTTAACTCGTTTAAGAGATGGTCTCTTGCCTTTCCATATCTCATATGGAGTGGTAGGCACCGATTTAGTTGGAACTCTATTCAATAGATATGCGGCTGTCTGCAGCGCAGAACCCCAAAAGGAGATAGGTAACTCAGCAGTGCTCATCATAGAGCGCACCATATCTAATAGGATGCGATTCCTCCGCTCCGATACACCGTTGTGCTGTGGTGTATAAGGAGGAGTAAGCTGAGAGAAGCTGAGAGAGAATCCCATTCACTTTTAGATAATCTAGGAACTCATTTCTTAAGTATTCACCTCCTCGATCAGATCGAAGAATCTTAATACTTTTGCCCGTTTGATTCTCTACTTCGTGCTTATATTCTCTGAATTTCTCAAAAGCTTCAGACTTGTGCTTCATCAGGAACACATGTCCGAATCTAGAGAGATCGTCAGTGAATGTAATGAAGTAGGAAGAACCGTTCCTGGCATGCGTAGACATGGGACCGCATACATCACTATGTATTAGTCCTAAGAGTTCATTAACTCTTTCTCCGTGTCCACTAAACGGAGCTTTGGTCATTTTTCCCTTGAGACATGAATGGCAAGTATCATAAGATGATAATTCGAACGGATTCAAATAACCATCCTTATGTAACTTAGCCAGTCGTGTCGCATTGATATGACCAAGTCTACAATGCCACAAGTAGGATTCATTCATATCTGAACTTTTGCTCTTGCGTGTGTTTTGTATATTCAGGACTGTATTCTGATTTAGAATGAATATGCCATTATGTAACGAGCCTGATGCAATCAACTTTTGATCTAGGAATATGTTCATAACATTATCCTTTACTACAAAATTATATCCTTCTTTACTTAATAAAGAAACTGATATAATGTTGCACATCATGTTCGGTATATAATAGCACTCATTTAGAATCAGTGTATCACCACTTGGTAATACTAGGTGATATTCGCCAACTGCTTTGGCTGTAACATTTGCACCGTTCCCTACTTGAACGGAATGATCACATTTTCCCAGTTCTCTACCTTTACGTAGCCCATGTAACTGTTTACATATGTGGGATCCTGATCCGGTATCTAATACCCAGGACATAGGGTGAACTGAGAAACAGTTCTCAATCACTAACACACCTGAAGAAGATGCATCAACCCAAAAAGGTACTTTGAGGGAGGTTCCCCGTGCTTTCGCACGGACCTAATTAAAGTAAACCTCGTTTTCCCAGAGGCGTAACCCCGTTAACACTTTTCTAGACACCTACTTGATCGGCTAATTGTCCTGTGTAAAACTCTCCCAGGAGTAACTCTTACTCGCAGTGGGTATCGGGATCCAACTATCTCATAGAAGGTATGCAATCTCATTGCAAATTTCGACACTTGAAATTCCCGATAATATTTTGCCCCTAGTGTCTTATGACCTTAACTATGGTCAACAAATCATAAGCACTAGTCAAGTTCTACCCGTCATTTCTTGATTAATTTAGACCCACCCACATGACCCTTAACTATGGTCAACAAAGTCATATGACTGTCCTAATTAATCACATCTTATGTTATATAGGAAAACATCACTTAGCTACCGTACACTGCGCCTTAACTATGGTCAACAAACGCAGCACGAATACTAAGTACTCTATTTTCCTAAAATGACGGAGGGTTACGCAGGTTTTTCAGAAAAACCCTGAGCGTAATGAACTTGATATCGTCGTAGAATCGAGTGATTTTGAAAAGGAGTGTTTTTGAGGCTTTTCTTAGTTTTGCTAAAGGGGTCACTCCCGGTGAAAGGATCGTCGGCCCTTTCCTCATCGAATAAGGTGCAGGATATATCATATATACTGCTGTGCAAAGCAAAACACTAAAAGCAATCAAAAGACAAACCGAGTTTTGTAGCATCTGCCAGTTTCGCTAAAGAGGTCACTCCCGGTGAAGGGATCTCGGCTCTTTCCTCATCGAATAAGTTGCAGGACATATCATATATATCACTGTGCAAAGCAAAACTGCAGCTACCCTTTTTATAAAGTTTTGATTCTACAACATCTTTAGGTTTCTTTTCCTTTTATTAATCCCATTAATAAAATCCCATCAGCTTATGCTTCCTAAGCATCACAGAAGAAACGAAAGCAGTAATATTTATATATCAGCATATATATATAGTATAAGCATTCGTCTCAGGCAGTAATATGATCTCATCACAGAACATTGCAGCAGAAGAATATATATAAAATATTGGATATACTAGGACGTCCGTGTTTTCAATACGAGCCTGTATAAAACACGGATTCCACGGTCGCGACGAATAGCCAAACCCACATCCCAAGACCCCTACGAGAGCGGCAAGTAACACAAACAATTCTAGGGTTAGGAGACCCGGTCTCGACTCCTCGAGATGGCCTCCCACTGGACCCTAGAACCCGGTTACTTGTGCTCCCCTCCTTTGATCTACCTAATGCGGAAAAGTAAATAATATACACTAGTGACATCAACCTCAACCTGGAAGTGCCCCAAATAAAAGAATATTACATTACAAATGAATTTTACATGAATCAAAATAAAAAAAAATAAAAAAAACTCATCTCACATAAAACCCCCGGCTATTCAGAACGCGACGATCCAATATAACATATCACAGCAACACATAATATCACATATCATCAACGTAAGTAAATATGCGCATCCCAATTGTCGTTGACATATAGCAACGAAACCGGCGATATCACATATTACACTTACGGTCACAGAAAAGAAAGTGTAAAACTACAACATTTGGAATCCACAATCACTTTAGACATCGTAAATCCGAAATATCACATACTTCGCATTTCATGCCTAACTCTATGAATTCCACATATTGTATCACATTCCAGATAAACAGATAGTATTAAACTTTTCGAACAGATAATCAAATACCCAAAATTTCCTAAAGTGCTCAACACTTGAGCGAAGTTCAAATAATCCCAGAATATGTCACAGTACCAGTGATCCAGCCGTAGAAAGGTCAAGCCAACGCCTCACATGTGGCACGCCGTACTGCCCCAAACCCGAAGGTTCAAAAGGCAGTTCAAGACGGTCACATAATCGAGTTAAGGTTTGTTGTCTTCTAGAGGGTCCACCGCTTAACTTGTACAATTTTTCCGAAAGATTTAAACCCGAAAAAAATTCAACACTTGAAAGTTTGCCGTGCCGGGAAAAAGTGAGTTAATGATATCCGTTCAAATAGTTTAACAGTTTCTAAATATCCGGAAATAATAACGAATTTAGATTTTCCGATCGAATCTACGATTACAAAATAAACCCCAGATTAAACAACACTTGAATCACTTTTAAAAATACCCAGAAGCATCAACAAGCACCTACGGATATTACCATGAAAGCCACGTGTCACAATTCCAAAATTCCGCCGCGGAACCGCCGCGGAAACCATGTTTTCGCCACGGTTCCGCCGCGGTTTAGTGGAGTTGTGGGCCCGTGTTTCATGGTAATTCGTAGAATTCCCAGATGATTTTTTTAGGTATTTTTAATTCAGAAAAATCCCAGATTTTGAAAAATTTCCAGAGAGGGGTTAAATTTTGTCGGTTCGGGTTCGATCGGAGTTTTAACGTCGTAAACACGTCGCCTAATGCTCTAGCTAGGCTCTGATACCACTGTAGGGTTCCTAGGCACACTAGTGAAGGTTCATATAGCATCAAACATGCGTGAATAAAATTTTACATGTGCCGAACAACCCAAAGACAGGATCTTTGCTAGATTATTAGGGTTATGCATACAAGATTACATCTTTTAAGCTAAGTGTGAGGGATTACAACCTTTGTAGCCCGCTCCTTCGCTTCATAAGCTCCGAGTAGAAGTCCCTTCGCCGCGATCCACAATCTCCCGGACTCAAGAGAGGCTCCACGACTCGAACGATCCATGCTAGCTTGAAGTGTTCCAAATCTCCGATGATCTACGTCGAAGTATCAATAACTCAAGCTTTCTCACTGTAAAGAGATGAACACACTAATCTCATGGGCTAGATGAGATGAGGATGAGAGAGTAGTATTTATGCTTTCTTTTTAAATCATTTTCTCATAATTTATCATCACAAAATGAATTTCTAGTGAGCTCAAAATCAAGAGAGAAGTAGATGATAATGGAAAATAATAATTCCTTTTGTGATGAATAGAAATAAAAGTATATGGTTGATGTATTAACCATGGTCAAGGATGAGTGGCTAATAGTTTGTAGAGAATAAACTAAAGTTAGGGTTTGGTTGGGTTAGCAATGAGTCATCAACAAATATCTTAACCATGACAAAAGAAAAAGCTTCTAGAAAGTGCAAGAAGCAACTAACCCTAATCAAACCCTAACCTCATTTAATCATCCTTAAACATGTTTAATAATAAATCATATCATGTCACAATAATATATATCACATATATATTATATATTTGCAACAAAAGAAAATAATACAATTAACATATATCAATGTATCATCCAGTGAGAAAATGAAATAATAAAGCAAGCCAATATTAGATAATGTAATAATATATCATATATATTATTATACATTAAATCATCGAATCAACACTTGATCCGACGATCCGGCTATATCGAATATAACCGACTAATATATCATGTACCGATTCATCGAATCAACACTTGATCCGATGTCCCGGTTGAAATCTAAATATCGCGAGAATATAATACGGTATCTCATATCGCATTATCCTCGGTCCTGTACATATCACATATGTGCCTCTACTCCGTTTCGCCTGAGCCAAGAAACCTCTGTGTAGGACTCTAAAGAATCGTAAATACGCCGGTAGTTGGTGATGATCATATCAAACACCCACAAGCTGCAAGCGGTCAGCTAAACGTAACAGCCACCCAGGTATTGAGCGATTAGAAGATCAACAAGCTAGCCTGTGCGTTCTCCTGTGAATCCAATCAGTAACACTCCCGTACAGTCCGGTCTGTTCGTCTGATATGTCGCATATCAAGTCTAGGGGTGGTAAACGTCAGACCCCAGTAACCGATAAGTCGTGTCGATGTGTGGCTCATAACGGGTCGAGAAACTACTCGTAACACTTACCAGTAAATCTCTATATCAGCCCTGGCCAGGGACTTCCAGTTATAGCCAATCGAACACAGCACAACATCAACTCCCTATACCGGGAGAGACGAATCCCCTCCTATCGCTCATTGTCTCCATGTGATTCGGGACTGTACCCAAAAGCCACCGTTTTGCACGCCCTCTTGGACGTGGTAAGGTGGAAATCAAAGCACAGTGGGAATCACACAAGACTCTATGACGATCTCGGGTCTACAGACTACCCTGTACCAGTGTCACCGGAGAACTGCCATCTGACGTGTGGTATATCACCATCTGGGAGTTCTCGGCGAGTCCGTCCAGTGTACCCAGTCTCCACTGAGCACCCGTACACCATCTCTGATGTCAAAAACCGATGGATATGGGATCATCCATCGCCCATCATATGGGTCAAGATGCGTATACGCTAGTCTACTCTGGTGTATCGATGCCCTGTCTCGATATACCCTCGACTAGGAACAGTTATAGGATGTACTCATCGACTACCATGGCCCCACTAGTATGATCTCATCATAGTCCCAGTAGTCGAGTACAGATCCTAAGGGCTTTATCAATATGTGAAAGAAAAACAGTAAACCAATACAAGTCAACATGTTAAGATAAAGTGAAACCAAATAGCATACTATCATAACGAGCAAGAAAGTCATCTTTATATATATCCAAGCATCCATTATAATATACATCATATGTACAACAATGGCCTCTAGGGCATATACATAACTAACAGATACCGAGTTCGTAATTTCGAGTCCATGTGCGAGACTCCAGATTGACTGTAGCCGAGAACAATTGCAGTACGCAGATAGCAAGACGTGACGTCGAGGTGGACGAAAATAAAGACGAGTGGAACAAGATGTTCGTGCGTGATGTTAATAAGCTGTTGTTACTCTCCGTTGAGATTAGAGATCGGATATGTATACATAGGCATTGGGATACGGCCAGTTCCCGAAGAAATGTGATGCTGAGAACGCAGATGTCCAGAAAGAGAGAAAAGATTATGCCAGGGTAGCAGCCTCCGTATAGTTTGGTATAGGCGAGATCGGAAGAGACCTTGAGCAGATGCCTTCTAGGACACTGCTGCGATAAGAGTTGCACCGAGAATTAGATGTGTCACGGGTATTCAGAGGACCAAAGGGCGACGCCAGTGACGTGCTGCTTTACGAGTGATCATACTAATTGGCCGAGAGATGACCAGAGGAGTGCCAGAGCAGAATCATTTCCATTAACACACCTGACCGGGCCGACGAGCCGATGGATTGCGAGATTGGTAATCCGCAGAGAAATGAGGACCCAGAGACAGAGGACGCCAGACCGTGAGCAGGAGGCAAGTGGATGTTCTTACTCTGCCAGTTTTGGACGCATCGATATTTTTCTTTGACATTGTAAGAGGTGTACCTCAATGTCAATTGTTGCGATTGCGTTGGTGATCTGAGTATCACGCTCATATCGCTCGAATTTGAGTTTTGATGATTGAGTTTCATGATATTGTTTTCGTTCACCATGGCTGCACCTACTGGGTATTTACACTTTGTGCGTATTTATGGCACTTAATTTATTTTTATACACCGCTACATCGGTTTATGATTTATGCATGTCGATTGCACTTGATATCGATTTTGTGCCTTGGTAGCACATGTTTATGATTTTGTGGATTTCATACGGTTGATTTGATTTTGTGCATATGGTACGCACTCGATTTGATGTATGCACTCGGTATAGCTCACATATGCTTGCAGTGCATTGATACGCGTTTTGTGCAAGCAGTTGCACACGTTTATGATTTTATACAAGTTGGTACACTCGGTGTTGCTTTTATACGCATTTGAGTTATTGATGAGTTCCAGTGCATTTGTTGCACTAGACTGGTATTTCGTGCACTGGATGCGCTGGATTTGGTATTTCGTGCATTTGATGCACCGGATTTGTATTTTATGCATTTGTTGCACCGGATTCGTATTTCATGCATTGGTTGCACTAGATTTGCATTTCGTGCGTTTGCTGCTCCAGGTGGGTATTTCGTGTATTGGTTGCACTAGATTTATACTCCGTACATTGGTTGCACTCGATTTATGTCTTTGGACATTCGTTTTACCATATTTATATTTTTGTGCGCGTTTGCACTTGATGTTCATTTCCGTGCATGCTACTGCACTAGATACTTATTACGGACTTGACGCGCTCGGGTTGGATTTTTGCGCATGTTAGGCGCTTGGTATTGGGTTTTGTGTGCATCGATGAACTTGAGTTAGGTTTTATCCGTGCATGTTGGATGCACTTGACCTAGATTTTATTCATGCATATTGGATGCACTTGATTTAGATTTCATTTGTGCATGACGGATGTACTTGATTTGGATTTTTGCGCATGTTGGGCGCATGATATGAGATGTGATTTACTGCACACCGGGTGCACTCGATTTGGATTTTCATTCATGCATGTTAGTTGCACTGGGTTGAGATTTTTATGCACTATAGATGCACTTGATATTATTGACGTGCACACCCGTTGCAGTGGACAGATGCTTTCGTACACACCCATTGTACTTAGTTTGGTTTTGTGCACATTCATAGCACTTGTATTTGGCTTTGATTTTCGTGCTCACCAGACGCACGTGATTTTTGGATACGCCTTTTGAGGATGATTTTGCTCTTGAGCACTTTGCTTTCATGATCGGCATTATATTATGCAGTAGCCGAACATGACTGATCTGAGAACTGTACCTGAGTATTTTCCATGCATTAAAAGTTTAACAAGAGGTTTTCAAAAAGGAGCTATAGTCTCGCTATTCTTACGTGTCCGCGAGTGACACAAACGTTTACAAAGGAAAACCTTTTGGGATATTTTAAAAAGGGCGGAACGTATATTTTGGCAAAACATATATGAACATACATTTATTACTTCATAAATGAGCGTCCGTCACTTATTCCGTGAGTTACACATCACACGGTGATTCAGAAAAGATTTTGCATGTGTTTTATTCAGTTTTAAAATATTTTTTCCAAGGATGCGTACTATACCCTGTTTCCCCCAATCAGAGCAAATCTCTATTTTGAAATTCAAAATTCAAAAATTGAAGTAACGCTTCAGATCCAGCGCTAGGCGCGATGTGTGCCACGTGTCAAACACGGATGCTCTAGCGCCAGGTGCGCTGCGCCCTAGATAGTGGACCATGTGTGCGCAAGCGCTAGGCGCGCTGCGCACCACGTGTCAGACACGGGTGCGCTAGCGCAGGCTGCGTTGCGCTCTGGGCAGCGCACCACGTGTTAAACATAGGTGCGCTAGCGCAAAGTGCACTGCGCTCTGGGCAGCGCACCACGTGCAAAGCACGGGTGCACCAGCGCTGGAATTAAAAAATTCCCCACCATTAGATCAAAAGATCTAATAAGAATGATAAATCATTAATTAATCAGAATTAAAATTCTGTTATGGAAAGATTTTCCAATCTTGTTAAAAACAAGAAGATTGCCTTCTGTAAAACAGAAGCCCTAGGATCAAATATCCAACGGTGGGAAATATCCCCAAATCAATCAAAGAAAGATCTCTTTAACTGATTCAACAAATCAGCTGGCCCTATATAAAGGCCCCAAGACTTCAAGTCTGATATAGAAAAAAAATCCTATAAACTTTGAGAAATTCAAAGAAAGAAGAGTAAGCTATCGGCAAAAGAAGATTATTTCTTCAAGGTAAAGATCATGAACGATGAACACAAAGATGAAATCATCTCATAAAAAGAAGAATTATCTTCTTAAAAGATCATAGATCTACAAAGACCAAGGTTTTTCATAAAAGAGATCAAAAGATCTTATCATAAAAACAAATAAGTACTTACTTCATTCACAAATCATTGATCTATAAAGGCAAAGCCTTTCAAAAATAAGAACTGTTGTTCTTGAACCTTGAGACAAAGTCACTTTTTAAAAAACATAAATTTGTTCACAGATCATAAAGATTGATCAAATGCGCTTTGCGGTATTGAAATGTGCCTTGCACTCTTGAACTGCGCTTCTGCGCTCTCTGGACCGGCGCACTGCGCCAAAATGCGCCACGTGTCAATCACGTATGCAAATTGCGCTTTGCGCTTCTGAAATAGCGCACTACGCTCATGGGCTGGCGCTCTGCGCCAAGCGCGCCACGTGTCACTCATGTGTGCGCCACTAAATCGATAGCGCAATGCACTCATGGACTAGCGCTTAGCGCTCATAAACTGGCGCAATGCGCCCATCATCTGACGCTTAGCGCCAAGCGCAACACGTGTCCTTCTCGTGTGCGCTACTTGACAGAAGCGCACTGCACTCTTTAACTGGCGCAAAGCGCCTGGTGCGCCACGTGTTGCGTTGGCAGAACATAAATTGTTCTGGTGAATGCTCTGCATTCAATACAAGACAAAAAAAGTGTCAAAATCTAATGCTCTGCATTATTAAAAGGGCCAAGCCCAAATAAAGGCTCAATAGCCAGAACATTAAAATGTTAAATATTCATTGGACTTAGCCCAATATTGGCCATAAGTCCTCAACTTATATTTAATTGAGCCCGTTTGCTCATAAATATTTAACAGATCTTAGTCCCAAATTGGACTACAGATCTTTCAACCAACTTACACCGGTTCGAGGGTACATCTCTTTACTCCTCTGATACTTGTCGTTGTAATCCTTCAACGTCTTCAGAGAGGTGACGGGTCCCGACAACCACACATTTCACGGACTGTGGGGTCCTTAAACTCATGGACTTTGATGTCCTTAAACTTTATAGACTATGACGTCTTTAAACTACGGACTGTGGGGTCCTTAAACTCATGGACTATGATGTCCTTAACCTTGACTGTGATGTCTTTAAAATCACAGACTACGATGTCCTTAACTTAGACCGAGATGTCCTTAAACTAACAATGGACCGTAATGTCCTTAAACTAATCGACCGCAATGTCCCTAAACTAAACAATAGAGTCCAAATGCTCTTTTGTTGGATCTAAACGATCCCGTTAAGTTGATCTTAGTCTAAAAAAAATTAGACTAACGTATCCTTAACAAACGTTTAAGTTGATCTTATTCTCAAATGAGGCTAACGTATCCTTAAACCCAAACCCCAAACCCAAATCTAAGAAGATACGGATTTGGACTTATCCATGCCCTACGGGCGACAACATAAATTAGTCTCCGTATACAATCCACGGGCAACCACAAACAAAACAAATACACACGACACGAAGTGACCATCTGGAGAAGGAGAAAGTTGTTACCGCGATACGGTAGCGTAATTAACTGCAGGGGTTTGCGCCTGCAGGGAAGAGCGTCCCCACAATCAAAAACCCCTCAAACGAGGGGGAATCTGACGAAGTCTGCTACATCGTTCGCATCCGTCTAAACCTTCGATACACGGTGCCATAAATCAACTTGGCATCTTCAGAGAGGTGGACGGATAGCACCAATTAGCATCTGCCCTCGAATTTCAGGCCTGACGTCCCAACGTCCCGGTCGCGTCTTTCGGCAGGGAACAGATTCTGGCACGCCCGGTGGGACCTTTTCCTCTTTCCACTCCACACTTCATGTGTCGTGTACGCGAACGAATCGCGGTTTGATATGGTTGCCCTTGGGTTCGAAGTACTAAGATTTGGTTTCTTTCTTGGCACAGAAAACGAAACATCAATGGCGTCTACTTGCGCGAAGTGTTCCAGCTGCAACTGCAACTCACATTCCGCCTCATCTGGAGGCATAGCATACGGGCCTCAATCGGCCTCCCTGTTCACGATGCCAGTGGACCACATAACTCATGTTGGATATAGTGCCCTCAGAGTCAATTATTAGATCACAGGCACGTGATTGCAATGATTGAGGGAGGACCTATGCCGGTAGGACAGTCTTACTCAAGATGATAGTATGCTATCTGGATTATCTTTATCAACGTGTATAGCTTTAGGTGACATTACAGGTCACTATCACACATTGATAGAGCCCTTAGGATTTTTTCTTGACTACCAGCAGTATGATGGCGATCATATACGTGAGAATTGGGTAGTCTATAAGCACATCCTTAAAGTGGTCCCTAGTCGTGGGAGTTTCGAGACTGGGCATCGATACTCCATTAGTAGACAAGTGTATACAGTCGAGACCCCGACGAGGGGTGATGGCCGGTCTCACAAGCCATTGGTGTCAGTTGGATCACCTAAGATGTATACAGGTGCTCATTGGGTTATGAGTACACCGGAAAGGACTCGCCGGGAACATGCTAGTTGGTATTATACTTGACGTCAGATAGTAGTTCCCTGGTGACATGTGTACAGGTTAGTTCATCGACCTGAGATCGTCATTTGTCTTGTGTGAGTTCCCACTGTCCTTTGATTACTACCTTACCACAGCTCAAAGGAGTCGTGCAAACAGGTTTTAGTTGGGTACAGTCCCGAGCCACATGGAGGCAGTGAGCGGATCGGCAGGGGTTTCGTCTCTCCCGGTATTGGGGGTGAGATCACGCTGTGTCTAGGAGAGCCATTACACGAAGTCCTTGGCCAAGGCAGGTGATTTACTGGTAGGTATTCCAGTAGTATCTCAGGGTGTTCTGGGCTACACTCCGACACGACTTGTACCGCTTTTGGGGGTCTGACTTTTACCAACCTCCTAGGCCCAACATGCGATACTCATAGACGAACGGACCGAACTGTACGGATATTGTCACTGACAGGCTCAGTAGGGTGTCAGGATGAGTTCGCTCATCGACCTCCCTTTTGGTCAATACCTGGTAGCCCGTTACGTACAGCTAGTACCACTGGCGTGCTAGTGGTTAAATCCACAGCCAAAGTATTGACGAGTCTTTAGAGTCCCCCACAGACAGTTTCTCAAGTTTCGGGCGAAACGTTGTAGAGGCCGTATGATATATGGCAGGGTTCGATCATATACGTGCAGTAGTGCACGGATCATGATCGGGCGGATCATACTAGTGGGCTTTGGTTTAAGCCGGATCCTAGTATTAGATTTGTTGGATTACTTTAGTCTCATCGCATCCGCATTCGGTCGGAATGCGGATGCAGGTATGTATATACAGGTGAGGGGTATCCTTGTGATCCGTCACGAGTTTACTTTAGATGTTGCCGTATCTTTTTTGTTGTTGTAAACATTTGGGTTAATGTTTACAAATGGAAATAATGAGCTAAAAGTCATGATAAGGAGCATTAATTGTGACACATGAACAAGTGGTGACTCATGGTCTCTTTCTTTGTGCATGTGTCACATTATTTGATTGATTTATGGGTTGATATGATGAGAAGAGAGAGAGGGGG
This sequence comes from Agapanthus africanus, assembly GCA_030015575.1. Classification (NCBI taxonomy): domain Eukaryota; kingdom Viridiplantae; phylum Streptophyta; class Magnoliopsida; order Asparagales; family Amaryllidaceae; genus Agapanthus; species Agapanthus africanus. The sequence continues at coordinate 161,579,174 of CM057340.1, read as the reverse complement.
GGCAGCCAAAGAGAGGTTTGCTCTTGTATTATTCTTTCTCTCACTCTCATTTTCATCATACAACATAAGAAAGAAAAGGCTCCTCTTCTTCTCCTTCCTCTAGCTCACCATTTCCATTAATGGCTTCATCTTCAACCTCCATCCATACACTCTCATGCGTTGAGAATCAATGGCTGCAAGAGACAAAGTGATCACACACATTCTCTACATCATCTTGGACACGTCGGCTAGCAAACTTCGTGTCCGAGTTTCTTCGGACGAAGCGGGAGCCCGGAAAAGGATTCGAAGATGCGGTGCCCTTTCCGACGAGGAGACCGGAGATCGGAGATGCCGCGAGGAGCTTGGGTTGGTGGCCAAAGACCGAAGGACACGGATCGATCGGTATTGCTTTTCTATGTAGGGTTCCTAGGCACCCTAATGAGGTCTCACTAGGCATCAACCATGCCAATTTCAAATTTAAACGGTGCCGAGAAACCCTAGAACGGATCGTTGGCTAGATTTCTAGGCGAAACAATAAACTAGTTAACACTTAACTACAAGAATACGGAAATACAACCTTTGTAGATCCGGTGCTCCACCTCCATAGCTCCGCAACGAAGTCCCCTCGCTGTCCAAATGAATTCCCGGGCTCTAGCGTCGGCTTCGTCGGAGAAATGGCGAGCTAGGTCGTCGATGTCCATGCCGAAGATGATCTACGTCGAGGCATCGCTAGATCAAGCTCCACCTTCACCAAGCCATGAAAACTTGTGAAGAAAACACCCTATACTACTTGGCAAGAGGTAGAGGATGAAGAAATAGGAAGTGGGTAGACTTTAGAATTGGATTTCTCACTCATTTTCATCAATCACCATTGATGAAGTAAGCTTCTTCATGGAAGAAGAAGATGAAGAAGATGAATATTGTTATGATAAGTTATTTTCAAAATAGAAAATAAAAGGAATGCTTATCATAATCTAACCATGGTGAAGTGTAGAGAATCAACTAGGGTTGAGTGGAGTGGTTAGGGTTAAGCATGAGACAAAATGGTGACTAAGTCAAAGCTTCATGAAGCTTCAACATGCAAGTCCAAAATTAGCCACCATTTCATTTCTTTATGCTTAATATTTTTCCAAAATAAATAAATGAATAAATAATGGATAAAACAAAACCCTAATTTCCAACTTAACCATGGTTTAATTCTTTACACTTAACCAAAAAGAATGTATCATCAAACATGATACAATCATGTGTACAAAAGTATATCACATATACAATGTGCACAAACCAAGTGAGAAAATCCGTTTAAAGTGAACCAATACTAGTTAGTGCAAAGTAATATATCAAATATATAATTATGTATTAAATCATTAAATCAACACTTGATTCAACGATTCGGTCATGTCGCACACAACCGACTAGTATTCAATGTATCGGTTTATCGAATCAATACTTGATTCGATAACTAGGTTATATCGCATACAACCATTCGATACATTCATCATGAGAATAGAATACGGTATCACATACACGCATTATTCTCGGTCCCGCACATATCTCATATGCGCTCCTATTTCGTTTCTCTTGAGCCAGGAAACCTCTGTGTAGGACTCTAAAGACTCGTCAATACGCCGGCAGCAGATGATGATCATATCAAACATCCACAAGCCGCAAGCGGTCTGCTAAACGTAACGGCCACCCGGGTATTGAGTGATCAGAAGATCGACGAGCAAGCCCGCTCACACTCCAGTGAATCCAACCAGTAACACTACCGTACAGTCCGGTCTGATCGTCTGATATGTCGCATATCTTGCCTAGGGGTGGTAAACGTCAGACCCCAATAGCTTGATAAGTCGTGTCGATATGAGGTCTATAACAATTCAAGAAACTACTGGTAACACTTACCAGTAAATCTCAGCAACCCTGGCCAGGGATTTCCTGTTATAGCCAATCGAACACAGCGCAACATCAACTCCCTATACCGGGAGAGACGAATCCCCTCCTATCGCTCATTGCCTCCATGTGACTCGGGACTGTACCCAAAAACCACCGTTTTGCACGCCCTCTTGGACGTGGTAAGATGGAAATCAAAGCACAGTGGGAACCACACAAGACTCTATGACGATCTCGGGTCAACAGACTACTCTGTACCAGTGTCACCAGAGAACTGCCATCTGACGTAAGGTATAATACCATCTGGGAGTTCTCGGCGAGTCCGTCCAGTGTACCCAGTCTCTACTGAGCACCCGTATATCTCCTCTGATGTCAAACACCAATGGATATAGGATCATCCATCACCCATCTGTATGGGTCGAGAAGGTACACGCTAGTCTACTCTGATATATCGATGCCCTGTCTCGATACACCCATGACTAGGGACTTTGAAGGATGTACTTATAGACTACCATGTCCCCACTAGTATGATCCGCATCATAGTCCAGGTGGTCAAGTACACATCCTAAGGGCTTTACCAACATGTAACAGAGAGACAATTAGTGTACACGTTAAGGTAAAGATCAACCAGATAGCATACTATCATGTCGAGCAAGAAAGTCCTCCCTATATATGTCCCAGCATCCACTACAATATACATCCAATGTACAGTAATGGCCTCTAGGGCATACATATAACTAACAATCTCCCACTTGCACTAGGGCCATCTGTAGCAGTGGTTGTAGTATCTCATACTCAACCATCCCATAAAAGTCTCTCTCTGGGAACAGGCCTTTGTGAGTGGACCCGCTGTGTTGTCCTCTGAGTCTACTCTCCTAACCTCGATCTTCCTGGAGATCAACCATCTCCATGATCAAGTGATACTGCCTTAGAATATGTTTGGATCACTGATGGGACCGTCGTTCCTTGGCACAAGCTACAACTCCATTGTCTCACAATGGTTGGAACGTAGTTCATCTCATGAACCAATATACACCCAGACTGCCTCTTTGGTAGCATCTTAAGTAGCGATGTATCCAGCCTTTATCGTCTAGTATGTCACGGTATCTAGCTTGGAACTCTTCCAACATACCGTCCCTTTACTGAGGGTAAAGACAATGCCTGTGACTGACACTCAGTCGTCTTTATCACCCTGGAACCCTTCCAGTGATTCTCCCCAGGATCGGTTGATACCGTCTCACTACAACTAGTGAGAGTCCTAACATCCAATTAGATCTATCTCATAGATCCAAAAACCCAGGATTTAGAAGGTATCACTTTGATCCTATGTGGAGAATCATTGTGATAAGCGGAGATTGATCGAGCGTAGCATAGGAAACTCTTTTCCTATCAAGAGTATGTCATCCACGTACTCTACGAGGATCATCACCATACTCCCTACTACCTTTTTGTTTATACAAGGTTCATCTACCATTTTGATGATGTCAACTTCTTTGACTAATTCATCAAAACAGATGTTCCAACTCCGCGATGCCTGCTTTATCCTATAAAGCATCTTGCACACGTTTCCGCTGCTCCCACTGTCTACGAAGCCCTCTGGCTGTGTACTTATAGACGCTCTCTTCCAAAACATCATTTTAGAAAAGCAGTCATGGCACCCAACCACCAGATATCGTAGTCATGGTATGTAGCCGTGGCAAGTAGGATCTGGATGGACTTAAGCATAGTTACTTGAAAAGGTTTCATCATTATCCTCACCTGGTCAATGATGCAAACTTTAACAAGTCTAGCTTTGAAAGTCTCAACTTTTCCATCTACACCAAGTAATCTTCTCAAGATATATTTGCTCCTGATGGGGATTTAACCTTTCAGATATAGCAACCAAAGTCCATACTTTGTTGGTGTATAAGGATTCCATCTCAGATCGCTAAGCATCCAGCCATTCTTACAGAGTCCCACTCCTGATGGCCAGCTCGAAACTAGTTGGGTCATCATCTCATGATGCAATCCTCGCTCCCACTGTCATAGAGAAACCAAAGTATCTCTCAGGTGGGTGAGGAACCCTACTAGATCGGCGGAGAGGCTGAGGTTCGTTGGAATCTACTGAATCCTTTGGTTCTACCAAATCATCTGCTGTTGTTTGTATAGCTGGAACCTTTCCAGTTGTACATAACAGATCTTGCCTCGAGCTTGTCCGGATTTTGCTTTTCAGACATAGGCTGGACAACCCCAAATCTCAACTAACTTGAGAGATGGGCTCTTCCCATATCATATCAAGTATGAAGTGGTAGGCAACTGATTTGATTCGAACCGTATTCAATAGGTATGCAGCTTCTCAAGCGCATAACTCCCAAAAAGGAAAAAGGTAACTCAGTAGTACTCATCATAGAGCACACCTTATCATATAGGGTGTGATTGCTCCGCCCCGATATACCATCGTGCAATGGTGTATATGGAGGAGTAATGCTGAGAGAGAATCTCATTCTCCTTTAGAATAGTCCAGGATTTCCGTGCTCAAGTATTCTCCTCCTTGATCACATCAATGGACATAATACTTATACCCATATATTGGTTCTCTACTTCTAACTTATATTCTGTGAATATCTCAAAAGGTTCGGACTTGTGTTTCAACGGGAACATAGGTCTGAATCTTGAGAGATCATCAGAGAATGTAATGAAGTACAAAGAACCGGTCTTGGCATGTGTAGACAGGGGACCTACATACATCTACATGTATCATCCCAAGAGTTTACATAACTCTTTCTCTGTTTCCAATAAACGGAGCTATGGTCATTTTATCTTTGTGACATGACTGGCAAGTTTCACAAGATGTAAGTTCAAACTGATTTAAATATGCATCTTTATGTAACTTCAGCTAGTCGGGTCGCATTGATATGACCTAGTCTACAATGCCTCAAGAAGGATTCGTTCATTTCTGAACTCTTCCTCTTTTGTGTGTTCCGTATACTAAGAACTGTAGTTTGATTTAGAACATTAATGCTTTTAGATAACGTGCCTGAACCGATCAACTTTTGATATAGGAAATGTTCAAAACATTATCCAACAATACAAAATTTTACCGTTTCTTTACTAATAAAGAGACAGATATGATTTTGTATATCCGGGTCGGTATCTAATAACATTCGTTCAGAATCAATGTATTTGTAATACAGGGTGACAGTGACCAACAGACTTGGCTGCAACATTTGCCCCGTTTTCTGCCTCATGAAACTTATCACCCGTTCTCAGTTCTCTACCTTTCTGTAGCCCTATGTAACAGATTACATATCTGGGATCCTGATCCGGTATCAAATACCCAGGACGTAAAGAATACTGAGAAACAGTTCTGTATATTGAACACACCCGAAGATGATGCATCAGCATGCACTCTCTTCGTTTGGGCGGCACGGGAATTCTGGTAATCCCCAATTTCCTGCTCTGCCTTATAACAATTATAAGTTGGAGCGGGACCAACGTTCCCCAGCTCAGTATAACAAGCGGGTTCGGTCAATAATCCGTATTATTATCTTGATTAAGGCGTGATATGGTCGCTACCTGAAGAGAGAGAGAAGAAAACCCTCAGCGTGCGCTCTTGCAAGAATAGATTGGTTATAATTTTATCTAATCAGGATGGCTCCCACTGCTTTTTATCAAATCTTCCTTCAAACCCTAAAAGGAAAGACTAGCCGGGATTAATTACACACTACAAGTTCACCAATCTTTCAGCCAGGCCAGTGTCGGTACTTTGAGGGAGGTCCCCCATGCTTTCGCACGAACCTAATTAATGTAAACCTCGTTTTCCCAGAGGCGTAACCCCGTTGACACATTTCTAGACACCTACTTGATCAGCTAATTGTAATGTATAAAACTCTCCCAGGAGTAACAATTACTCGCAGCGAGTATCGGGATCCAACTATCTCATAGAAGGTATGCAATCTCATTGCAAATTTCAACACTTGAAATTCCCGATAATATTTTGCCCCAAACGATCTATGACCTTGACAAGGTCAACAAACCATAGACCGCAAGTCAAGTTCAACCCGTCATTTCTTGATTGAATCAAACCCACCCGCACGACCCTTGATAAGGTCAACAAGGTCGTACGACTACCCTAACCCAATCTGCATCATATGCATAAGCAGATAAATACTGGTTAGCTACCGCACACTGCGCCTTGACAAGGTCAACAAACGCAGCACGAATACTAAACAGGACTTATCTGAAATGACGGAGGGCTACGACAGGTTTTTCTGAAAACCTATTGCGTAATGAACTTGATATCGTTGTAGAATCAAATGAAGTTTTGAAATGGAGTGTTTTTTAGGCTTTTCTAGTTTTGCTAAAGGAGTCACTCCCGGTGAAGGGATCGTCGGTCCTTTCCTCGTCGAATGAGGTGCGGGATATATCATATATATCACTGTGCAAAGAAAAAACACTTAAAAGCAATCAAAAGACAAACCGAGTGTGTAGCATCTGCCAGTTATTGCTAAAGGAGTCACTCCCGGTGAAGGGATCTCGGTCCTTTCCTCATCGAATAAGGTGCAGGATATATCATATATACCGCTGTGCAAAGCAAGAACTGTAGCTACCTGTTTTTTATTTTGAAATTCAATTCTACAACATCTTAGGTTTCTTTTCTTTCATTAATCTCATTAATGAAGTCCCATCATTTAAATTACCTAAACATCACAGATAAATACGACGTACACTTATGCCATCCGCATTCGCCTCGATGTCCCCTCGTGCACCGTTAGGTTAGGTAACTAACGGCAGAGCGGGGCAGGGCTAGCGCGGGTGTAAAACATAAGTAACGCCTATATAATATATCATATATACTATATACTGTATCTATCACAGAACATATCACATGATCACATCACAGATATCGCAGCAGAAGAAACATATGAAATATTGGATATACTAGGACGTCCGTGTTTTCAATACGAGCCAGTATAAAACACGGATTCCACGGTCGCCATGAATAGCCAAACCCACACCCCTAGACCCCTACGAGAGCGGCAAGCAACCCTACCAATTCTAGGGTTAGGAGACCCGGACTCGACTCCTCGAGATGGTCTCCCACTGGACTCTAGAACCCGGTTACTTGTGCTCCCCTCCTTGGGTCTATCCTAGTGCAGAAAAGTAAATAATATACAAAAGGTGACAACTTCCGCAACCTGGAAGTGCCCCAATAAAAGAATATTACATACAAGTTTTTACATGAATGAAAATGAAAAACACTCATCTCACATAAAAACCCCCGGCTATTCAAACACGACGATCCAATATAACATATCCAGCAACACATAACATCACATGTCATCAACGTAAGTAAATATGTCCATCCCAATTGTCGTTGACATATAGCAACGAAACCGGCGATATCACATATTACACTTACGGTCACAGAAAAGAAAGTGTAAAACTACAACAGTTGGAATCCGCAACCACCTCAGACATCGCATGCCTGACCAAATGAATTCTTTAGACATCGCATGCCTAACTTTTATAAACCCCGCATTTTAGTCTCATTATCGAAAACACTTTTCAATATCAAGTCGGGCAATTCAACAAGATTCCCGACATCCTGATCGAATGCTCGTCGCAAACTTCAGTAGACGGCCGCACCCCCGATACCGTCGACGAAGTGCACCAAGGCGGAACACCGCTGCCGCGAGCACCCGAACGGATGCTTTCGGCGACGGGGTTCTCCTACAGTCACTTGGTCGGGGCTATGGAGTGAGGCTGTCTATTAAGTTTACCCGGCGAGTATCCGCGTACGCTACGTGATTGCGACGGACTTTTGATCACATCAAAATTCCATGGCAACCGATCAAGTGAGACTAAACTGCTATGTTTATAACATTCATTCAGTTATCTCATAACTACTTGTGAATTCCAATTATTGTATCACATTCCGGATAAATAGAAAATGTTAAACTTTCCGATCGAACATTCAAACACCCAAGTTTTCCCGATACAGATCAACACATGAAACAAGTCTAAAAACATTCAGTTCGTGCCTCAGTACCAACGGTCCAGCCGTAGAAGGGTCAAGCCAACGCCTCACATGTGGCACGCCGTACTGCCCCAAACCCGAAGGTTCAAAGGGCAGTTCAAGACGGTCACATAATCGAGTTAAGGTTTGTTGTCTTCTAGAGGGACCATCGCGTTACTTGCACTACTTAGAACGTCGTTAAACTACGGAAAAAATCCAACACTTGGAAATTTCCCGGCAGGGGAAAAATTGGGTATTTATATCCGGTCGAACTTTTTAACATACTCTAAAATATCCGGAAAGCCACACTGACAAAATTTGATAATCCGATCGAACATTCGAATTCCCAAAACAACCCAGAAAAATTCAACTCTTGAATAAAAATTAAAAATTCCCATAAAATCCAGCATCAGAAAAGAGGAGTTACTGTGCAACAATGACAGTGAGATACGACCGTACGGCCGCGGAACCGCCGCATGAGCCATGCTCATGCCGCGGAACCGCGGCGGTTTAAATGAATTAGGATGTCGTATTTCACCATAACTCTTAGATCTTCCTGCTGAATTTTTTACGAATTTTTAATCTGGAAAAATCCCAAAATTTAGAAAAAGTCCAGAGAACATGGAAATTTTGGGGTTTCGGTTTGTTCGGACTTCAAACTCCGTCTAGACTTCGCCTAAGGCTCTAGCTAGGCTCTGATACAACTGTAGGGTTCCTAGGCACCCTAATGAAGTCTCACTAGGCATCAACCATGCCAATTTCAAATTTAAACGGTGCCGAGAAACCCTAGAACGGATCGTTGGCTAGATTTCTAGGCGAAACAATAAACTAGTTAACACTTAACTACAAGAATACGGAAATACAACCTTTGTAGATCCGGTGCTCCACCTCCATAGCTCCGCAACGAAGTCCCCTCGCTGTCCAAATGAATTCCCGGGCTCTAGCGTCGGCTTCGTCGGAGAAATGGCGAGCTAGGTCGTCGATGTCCATGCCGAAGATGATCTACGTCGAGGCATCGCTAGATCAAGCTCCACCTTCACCAAGCCATGAAAACTTGTGAAGGAAACACCCTATACTACTTGGCAAGAGGTAGAGGATGAAGAAATAGGAAGTGGGTAGACTTTAGAATTGGATTTCTCACTCATTTTCATCAATCACCATTGATGAAGTAACCTTCTTCATGGAAGAAGAAGATGAAGAAGATGAATATTGTTATGATAAGTTATTTTCAAAATAGAAAATAAAAGGAATGCTTATCATAATCTAACCATGGTGAAGTGTAGAGAATCAACTAGGGTTGAGTGGAGTGGTTAGGGTTAAGCATGAGACAAAATGGTGACTAAGTCAAAGCTTCATGAAGCTTCAACATGCAAGTCCAAAATTAGCCACCATTTCATTTCTTTATGCTTAATATTTTTCCAAAATAAATAAATGAATAAATAATGGATAAAACAAAACCCTAATTTCCAACTTAACCATGGTTTAATTCTTTACACTTAACCAAAAAGAATGTATCATCAAACATGATACAATTATGTGTACAAAAGTATATCACATATACAATGTGCACAAACCAAGTGAGAAAATCCGTTTAAAGTGAACCAATACTAGTTAGTGCAAAGTAATATATCAAATATATAATTATGCATTAAATCATTAAATCAACACTTGATTCAATGATTCGGTCATGTCGCACACAACCGACTAGTATTCAATGTATCCGCTTATCGAATCAATACTTGATTCGATAACTAGGTTATATCGCATACAACCATTCGATACATTCATCGCTAGAATAGAATACGGTATCACATACACGCATTATTCTCGGTCCCGCACATATCTCATATGCGCTCCTATTTCGTTTCGCTTGAGCCAGGAAACCTCTGTGTAGGACTCTAAAGACTCGTCAATACGCCGGCAGCAGATGATGATCATATCAAATATCCACAAGCCGCAAGCGGTCTGCTAAACGTAACGGCCACCCGGGTATTGAGCGATCAGAAGATCGACGAGCAAGCCCGCTCACACTCCAGTGAATCCAACCAGTAACACTACCGTACAGTCCGGTCTGATCGTCTGATATGTCGCATATCTTGCCTAGGGGTGGTAAACGTCAGACCCCAATAGCTTGATAAGTCGTGTCGATATGAGGTCTATAACAATTCGAGAAACTACTGGTAACACTTACCAGTAAATCTCAGCAACCCTGGCCAGGGATTTCCTGTTATAGCCAATCGAACACAGCGCAACATCAACTCCCTATACCGGGAGAGACGAATCCCCTCCTATCGCTCATTGCCTCCATGTGACTCGGGACTGTACCCAAAAACCACTGTTTTGCACGCCGTCTTGGACGTGGTAAGATGGAAATCAAAGCACAGTGGGAACCACACAAGACTCTATGACGATCTCGGGTCAACAGACTACTCTGTACCAGTGTCACCAGAGAACTGCCATCTGACGTAAGGTATAATACCATCTGGGAGTTCTCGGCGAGTCCGTCCAGTGTACCCAGTCTCTACTGAGCACCCGTATATCTCCTCTGATGTCAAACACCAATGGATATGGGATCATCCATCGCCCATCTGTATGGGTCGAGAAGGTACACGCTAGTCTACTCTGGTATATCGATGCCCTGTCTCGATACACCCACGACTAGGGACTTTGAAGGATGTACTTATAGACTACCATGTCCCCACTAGTATGATCCGCATCATAGTCCAGGTGGTCAAGTACACATCCTAAGGGCTTTACCAACATGTAACAGAGAGACAATTAGTGTACACGTTAAGGTAAAGATCAACCAGATAGCATACTATCATGTCGAGCAAGAAAGTCCTCCCTATATATGTCCCAGCATCCACTACAATATACATCCAATGTACAGTAATGGCCTCTAGGGCATACATATAACTAACATTCCAACCCTTCTCTAGTTAGCTAGTTGTAGGTTAGTGGTTCGATCCGGGATTAAAGTCTGTGATAGCGCCGGTTTCAAGTTTTGAAAAAGTTTTCGTTTCCGCATTTTGGCCTCGGACAGACGGCCGAGGCGCTACCGTAGACTTACATGGTATCAGAGCCACGCCATTAACCTTTACTAGCTTGTTCTAACGTATTTAAAATATCGATCGAACGAAATTTCCGAATCCGCGATTCCATTTCATGAAGTTTCTCTCGAATTTTTTTTGTCGTCGAAAAATTATTTTGAGTGTGTTAGAAAATCAGGCAGGCTTTTCTAAGACCACTGTAGAAATTTTGTAGAGTGATCTCACTGTAGCACCGCGGAACCGCGGCCGTACCCACGTTTTGGTCGCGGTTCCGCCGCAGTATTGTAGCTTCACTGCACCAAATTTTCTACAGTAGTCTCTGACTTGGAATTGGGGTTTCTGTTATTTTTAGTTTTGGCCCAGATTATTTTGAGTGCTGGATTTGTGCTTGGGGCTCACTTCGGAAAATTTTGTCGATCGAAAATTTAAATATATTAGTTTACAGTACTTACATTATATCTATGACCGTGAATGTCATTTGATCGGTAAATCTTGTCTAATTACTATAGCCCTTTTAAACGGATTTGCGAACTTGACATTCACGTTGATGTTCTGTATTGTGCTGTGATGTTGCGGATTTGTCGTGGTGGATAGCCTGGATGCAATGGTAGTAAAGTGTGGTTATTATTTGTACATTTGATATTGCGGGGCGAGCGTCCGACATATGGACTGCCGTCACTGCCTGTTTGTATATTATTCTTGTGGGGCACGACCGGGCTGAGGTCGATGTACCCGTTGTATATATTTTTACTTTCTGTACTAGGATTACCCCGCGGAAGGGTGCACGGATAGCCGGGTTCTAGAGGGCAACGGGCCCACGTCTCATGGCTTAGAGACGGAGGGGGCTTCACTCTAGAATTGGCGGGCTATTCGCCGCACTCGTAGGGGGTATAGGTTGACCCAAGGAGGGGTGCCCAAGTTACCGGATTCCGTGAAGTGCTGGGTGGTCCATTCACTTTGTTGAAGGGGGCTGCCTCACTTCAGGTTTTGGCGAATAACTTGCCGCACCCGTAGGGGTCTAGGATTTCATTGCACAGGCTATCCACACGACAAGGGGAACATCGGGTTTCAGTAGCGGCTTTATGAAACCCGGGGATCCCAGATTATCTGTATTGTTCTGTGATGCTTATTACTCTCTGTGATGTTGTATTTATCACGCCTGGAGCGATTATTATATATTTATATATATACTAGTAGATGTTGTATATGTTTTACACCCACGCTAGTCCAGTCCCCGCTCTGTCGTTAGTTAAGTAACCTAACGGGTGATGACGGGACCCAGTGGCGAATGCGGATGGCATATACTTACATCATATTTTCGTTCTTTTGTGGTGTGATTAATTGATGGGACTATATTGATTCGGATCAATGCAAGCTAAACAAACCTGTTTGATGTTGTTGGAACATTTTTCAAAAAGCTGTTATTGCAAGGACGTTCTCTTTTGTTTTGCACGGTGGTATTCGGTTATGAATATCCAGCACCTCAGTCGACGAGGCAAGGACCGAGATCCCTTTCACCGGGAGTGATCCCTTAGACAGAAGTTTGCGTCAGGGTAATAACTTCACTATAACCGATTACTTTTTGCTTTGCATCGTGGTATTCAGTTGGAATATCCTGCACCTCATTCTATGGGGAAAGAGCCGAGATCCTTTCACCGGGAGTGACCTCTTTAGCAAAGGTTTTCACCACTATATTTTTTATAAAAAGCTATCCGGTTCCTTCAACGATATCAAGTTCAATACGTTAAAGGTTTTTCGCCAAAAACCATTCGTAGCCCTCCGTCATTTCAGATGGGTAGCACTTAGTATTCATGCTATGTTTGTTGGCCAAAGTCAAAGCATAGTGTATAATAGCTATTTGTTACCTTTCTGTTGCATAGATAGATGCATTGGTTTGGGACAGTCGTACTGCTTTGTTGGCCAAAGTCAAGGGTAGGTACGGATGGGTTCAAATTAACCTGGATAATGACGGGTAGAACTTAACATGTGACTTATGATTTGTTGGCCAAAGTCAAGGTCATAAGAGCATGGGGTAAAAATCACATTGGGAGTTTCTAAAGAAACTGAAACTTGCCAGGCATGCGCATACCTTCTGGAGTGTGATAACGTGAGTGGATTCCATCACGTTATCATGCGATGATAGTTGGATCCCGATTCCCACTGATGAGTTGTTTTACTCCTCGGGTGATCCCGACTAATTCTTCTTTCAGGTTTGGAGGAGAATTTGACGATACAATGGGAGGTTTCCTGATTAGATAAATTGATAACCATTCTGATCAAGGTTAGAGTGCACGCTGAGTGTTTCTTTTCTCTCTCTCTTTGGCAGCGACCATGGCCCGACCCTAGACTATGACTCAGTGACCAAGTTAACCGAACTTTCTTAAAACACTGGCTTTTGGATTGTCAGAGTTGCATACCTCATTGCCACTCCTACTTTTACCCTTTTCTCCAGAACACCCCGTATTACTATGAACATCCACTTCCATTGGATAAAACCATCGTATGGTTATATACGAACTCGAAGGAACTTGTTCTAGATTCGAGGATGGTTTCCGGTTCTGGAGAAAATGAATAGGACTATTCAGTTGTCTTTTCTTTTTACCTTCTCTCGGACTGCGAGTGCTCCTTGGATTAGGACGGTACACCTATTATGCTAATTGGATAGTCTTCTTCCAAACCATAGGCAGGTGCCAAACGGTGGGGAATGAAGAAAACCAATTAGCCTAACGATGGTGTACAGAAGGTAATAAGTTAAGACAAATAAAGGGATTAGAAAGAGGGCAAAGTAAACTGCGACTGCTATTCACGACCAAACCAAGTATTTCATCGCCACTCCTACTTCGCCTTTGTATTTCTCCAGGATACTCTGTATCACTACGAAGATCCACAGCTATTTGGATACTTCATCCTATGGTTATATACGAACTCGAAGGAACTTGTTCCAGTTCATGGATGGATTCTGGTTCAGGAGAAATAAGAATAAGGTTTTATTCAGTTGTCTTTTATCTTTACCTTCTCTCGGGTTGCGAGTGCTCCTAAGATTAGGACAGTACACCTATTACGCTTATTGGATAGTCTTCTTCCAAACCATAGGCTGGTGCCGAACGGTAGGGAAGGAAGGAAACCAGTTAGCCTAAAGGGGTGTACAGAAGGTAATGACTAAAGACATATAAAGGGATTTGGAGAGATGGCAAAGAAATATACGGTTATAGTTGTGAATCTGATATTGGAAAAGGCATTACTAGGAATACCCGGATACCCCTTCGAAACATTTACATGTTTCAGTTTCACTGTGTATTGCTAAAAGAAAACTGATTTCCCAATTAGCCCTTGCTCCAGGGTATGTATTTACCAGGTTTGATTCTCACATCTGTATGGTTTTACAGATGATGAGTGGGAGTAAGTTATTGGGAATTGGGTGATCATCCTCATTATATCGGGATTCGTTGTAACTGGTGATATTTTAGGAAATCGCCTGGGTTGTTTGCCGGACGGCAAATATTTGGTTTTGAATATCCGTTGCTATGCACCAATTTCAAATTGATATATCTGTACGTTTATTTTTATAAAGTGAGATATAACTTTTTGAAATTGTGTCCATGACATTTACCTATATCAGTGGATAGTTAGGTAAAGAGCATTAAACAGCGGTGTAATTCTTCTTAACCATAAGTACAGTTTTCAACCTACGATACACGGGGAATGAGTTATTAGACTCAGGGGACTTATACAGAGTATTGTATGTTGTCCAGTGTCCATTAGGACAGAGGGGATGGTACTCGTACTATATTATGTTTACTTATGACTTCTCTAGTTCTTAGACATGTGTTTCGTAGAAATACAAGATCCAAGTTTTGAGAAGTTATAGGTATAAGAATAAAGTAGAGAACCAGGCGTTGCAAGTATCAAGATTCTTCAAGGTGATCGAAGATGAAGATACTTGTGTATGGAATTCAGTTGATAGTAATGATTTTGAGAAACTTGTTTCTCTTTCAGGTTACTCAGTTTTGGATGCACTCCTAAGTTGAGTAAGGCTGATCGGCCTCTCTCCATTTAGTTGACATGCACTGGTGACAGCTGCATGATTTGAATCTGGTTTCAATTAAATCAGTGCCTCTATTTCTATATTGTATATAGAATAGTTCATATCTTAACATTGTTAAGGTACAGGGAGTTTTCCGGCTTATGCTTAAAACCAGACTCTGGATAACTCAAGGCACGTTTCTGTAATGGCTGTTTGTGGGTTGACCCGGGCTATGACGAGGGTTGACTTTCTACCATCTGGAAGATCAATAGTGATATTGTTCTTGACTCGCCACAGTTTTAATAAAAATGGATTTTTTCAGAAAACAGTAGTGGGAGTATGGTAGAACTGGAAGTGATTCCAGAACCGCAAACGATTACTGAAAATTTAATAGGACCTAAAGATTCAATCTGGATTGACATTCCATTGGTCACTCCGCAGATATGGTGGGTAACCTCAGGCACTCGAGAGGTATTTCGGTATGCTCAAAGACGGTGACAAGGAGGTTCTTTTTTACCCAGACTTGACACTACTGTTGTTCCAGGCTATGAGACCCGGCAGGAGGATGAGTATAGCGTCGTTCTGAACTAGCTTTAGAAGTGCACGTGTATATGACTCTTCCAGAGGGTTGTCGTAGTCAGTGAGAGCAGCGGAAGCATAGTGGACAAATAGCTTATGTCTATTTATGGACTAAAGCAGATATAGCGAAGATAGATCATCTATTTCTGATGTGATAGTCATAGGTTTGACTTCATCAGAATAGGAGATGGATCTGTTAAGAAGGTAGTAGGGTGTGATGTCCTTGTATTTGGATGACACACACAGAGTAGGAAGTTAAATTCCTATACTACGATCGGTTATACTTTGGTTGTCACACAGTGGTTTCTCCACATAGGACATGAATATAATATCAGACATTCTGGTTACTAGATCTATGGTTTTAGATCTAAATTTGGGTAGTTTCCCAATCTGGGTACTTAGACAGCATTCTAAAGGTGTTTTAGAATGGACGACTCCAGGCACGGTAGTGTACCGCAGGTGATGGAGTCACCATATCTAAATGTGTCTTACAGACTAAGAGGGAGAGGGATGTGCATGATTGGCAGGTCACTTGCTTAGGCAAATGAGTTGATCATGAGATGTCAAGTACCACACCAAATGTTGTTTTTTGCACTAGATGCAATATGTTGATATTAATCGTATCCTGGAGAAATGTTCTGAAGCAGTTTTAGAACATAAGTGGATGTTCTAGGGATATGATAACAACAGCCTCTTTTAGGAGACAGTTATCATTCCAGGCTTCCAAGGTGACCTGGATGACAGAGTGGCTGTCAGAGTTATAGTTTTCCCTCTGACGAGGGGCAGTATTTTGGACAGGTGGTCCAAGCGGATACTGAGGGAGGTGTGGCGCTGGATACTATTAAATTCAATTGACGATACAGTCTAAGAAGTTTGGATTTGGAGTTCATTTATGAACTAGGTCCCATCAGATATCCAGACATATTCTAAGACAGGTATTGCTCATTTCGGGAGATGTCTTTCTCCGCGAACTTGAGATAAAGAGAGACATAGAAAGAAACATTAGGGCGGATCCACTCACTGAGGCTATTCCTCGAATGCAATAGTCTCGCAAACGGGCTTTGTGAAACTGATTAGTAGAGGAGTTGGGTGTTCGGTATCACACGGGCTGTGAGTATGCAACATCGCAATAATTAGCCTTGAGTGCAAGTGGGAGATTGTTGAATATAGTGCCCTCAGAGTCAATTATTGGATCGCAGGTACGTGATTGCAATGATTGAGGAAGGACCTATGCCGATAGGACAGTCTTACTCAAGATGATAGTAGGCTATCTGGTTTATCTTTATCATCGTGTACAGCTTTAGATGACATTACAGGTCACTATTACACATTGATAGAGCCCTTAGGATTCTTGCTAGACTACCAGCAGTATGATGGCGATTATAAACGTGAGAGTTGGGTAGTCTATAAGCACATCCTTAAAGTGGTCCCTAGTCGTGGGAGTTTCGAGAATGGGCATCGATACTCCATTAGTAGACAAGTGTATACAGTCGAGACCCCGACGAGGGGCGGTGGCTGGTCTCACAAGCCATTGGTGTCAGTTGGATCACCTAAGATGTATACAGGTGCTCATTGGGTTATGAGTACACCGGAAAGGACTCGCCGGGAACATGCTAGTTGGTATTATACTTGACGTCAGATAGTAGTTCCCTGGTGACATGTGTACAGGTTAGTTCATCGACCTGAGATCGTCATTTGTCTCGTGTGAGTTCCTACTGTGCTTTGATTACTACCCTACCATGGCTCAAAGGAGTCGTGCAAACAGGTTTTAGTTGGGTACAGTCCCGAGCCAGATGGAGGCAGTGAGCGGATCGGCAGGGGTTTCGTCTCTCCCGGTATTGGGGGTGAGATCGCGCTGTGTCTAGGAGAGCCATTACACGAAGTCCTTGGCCAAGGCAGGTGATTTACTGGTAGGTATTCCAGTAGTATCTCAGGGTGTTCTGGGCTACACTCCGACACGACTTGTACCGCTTTTGGGGGTCTGACTTTTACCAACCCCCTAGGCCCGACATGCGATACTCATAGACGAACGAACCGGACTGTACGGATATTGTCACTGACAGGCTCAGTAGGGTGTCAGGATGAGTTCGCTCATCGACCTCCCTTTTGGTCAATACGTGGTAGCCCGTTACGTACAGCTAGTACCACTGACGTGCTAGTGGTTAAATCTACAGCCAAAATATTGACGATTCTTTAGAGTCCCCCACAGGCAGTTTCTCAAGTTTCGGGCGAAACGTTGTAGAGGCCGTATGATATATGGCAGGGTTCGATCATATACATGCAATAGTGCACGGATCATGATCGGGCGGATCATACTAGTGGGCTTTGGTTTAAGCCGGATCCTAGTATTAGATTTGTTGGATTACTTTAATCTCATCGCATTCGCATTCGGTCGGAATGCGGATGCAGGTATGTATATACAGGTGAGAGGTATCCTTGTGATCCGTCACGAGTTTACTTTAAATATTGCCGTATCTTTTTTGTTGTTGTAAACATTTGGGATAATGTTTACAAATGGAAATAATGAGCTAAAAGTCATGATTAGGAGCATTAATTGTGACACATGCACAAGTGGTGACTCATGGTCTCTTTCTTTGTGTATGTGTCACATTATTTGATTGATTTATGGGTTGATATGATGAGAAGAGAGAGAGAGAGGGGGGGGGGGCGGCCAAGGGGAGGTTTGCTCTTGTATTATTCTTGCTCTCACTCTCATTTTCATCATACAACATAAGAAAGAAAAGGCTCCTCTTCTTCTTCTTCCTCTAGCTCACCATTTCCATTAATGGCTTCATCTTCAACCTCCATCCATACACTCTCATGCGTTGAGAATCGGGAGGATGTGGTGCCCTTTCCGACGAAACGGGAGCCCGTAAAAGGATTCGAAGATGTGGTGCCCTTTCCGACGAGGAGACCAGAGATCGGAGATGCCGCGAGGAGCTTGGGTTGGTGGCCAAAGACCGAAGGACACGGATCAATCGGTATTGCTTTTCTAACCCTTCTCTAGTTAGCTAGTTGTAGGTTAATGGTTCGATCCGGGATTAAAGTCTAGGATAGCGCCGGTTTCAAGTTTTTGAAAAGTTTTCGTTTCCGCATTTTGGCCTCGGACAGACGGCCGGGGCGCTACCGTAGACTTACAACTCAAGCCACCACTGGGCTGTTCTTTGGGACTATGATCCCACCTATGAGCTTCAATGCCCCGATGTTGCCGCAAGAAGCCCTAAAGAAGTCAGTCTTCGATCGACTTATCACTACTACGACCACTCTCAATAGGTCGTCCAGCTCCGGCGCCTCAGACTTCGCCATATTAGGCCAAAGTTCATGTGGGCCCATGATGAAGCCTGCAATTCCAGAAAAGGTTATTCCAAAGAGGATAGCCATCCCTGCTCCCGAAGTCGTCAAGGCGGCTTCTCCTGCCAAAGGGTCGGTCTTCACAAGACTGACTACTCCGGCTCCCGCGCTAGTCGAAGTCCTCAAAGCTACTTCCCCCGCCCAGAAGTCTGTATTTGACAGGTTAGACACTGCTGCTCGACGGACGTCGGTCTTCAAGAGGCTGCTACCAGCAGCGCCTCACCAGAACAGGGGGCATGACAAAGCCATCCCCATAGCCGAACCAACGCCATCTGCGCGACATGCTCGCCGTCATCACTGGCGCCGAATACGGAAGGCCGGGGGCAGCTCTCTGTCTGGATTTACTCCACCAGCTCCAACGGTGGAGATCGATGCTGCTGTTCCAACCGAGAACAGGTTTGAATTGTTGAACAAGGTGCGCAGGAACTCTCATACCGCCGTACTGAAAAGATCTCCTCCACCCGTGGAGAATGTTGCAGAAACGAAACCGGAGCGGTCCCCTCAGCGGCTGTCCTCCAAAATTTACAAGGTCACGCGACAGGTTCTAGACTCAGTCATTGATCAAGATTACCCTCGCCGACAGAAAAAAGTGAAGGTTCAACAAGAAGAGAAACATCTTGCCAAGCCACAAAAGGCAACAGCTGTCTGGGTGCCCGCTGCGACAGCCCCCTCGACTTCAACTGCTCAAAAGAGAAGGAGGCCAGAGAAAGCCCCTGTGACTATGGCAGACCACAAAGACGCTGAGCCCAAACGCCCCAAGTCTGGGGGCATAATGGTGCATACTGTTTATATGGCTTCCGGAAAAGAGGATAGCCGCGCTTCTACGGGTCACCGGCCGCTCACCCGATCCGTGACAAAAGCCCAGGAGCAGCAACAGAAGCTTCAGGAAATGCTAACGCAAATGGCCGCACTTACCGGGCCAAAAGAAAGCCCGAAGGCATCATCAGAGCAACGTCATGAACAAGAAACCGATGCTGACTTCTGTTGGAGATAGTGCCCTCAGAGTCAATTATTGGATCACAGGCACGTGATTGCAATGATTGAGGGAGGACCTATCCCGGTGGGACAGTCTTACTCAAGATGATAGTATGCTATCTGGTTTACCTTTATCATCGTGTACTGCTTTAGGTGACCTTACAGGTCACTATTGCACGTTGATAGAGCCCCTAGGATTCTTGCTTGACTACCGGCAGTATGAGGGCGATCATATACGTGGGAGCTGGTGGTCTATAAGCACATCCTTAAAAGGTCCCTAGTCGTGGGAGTTTCGAGACAGGGCATCGATTCTCCAGAGTAGACTAGTGTATACAGTCGAGACCGCGACGAGGGGCGGTGGCTGGTCTCACAAGCCACTGGTGTCGGTTGGTTCACCTAAGATGTATACAGGTGCTCATTGGGTTATGAGTACACCGGACAGGACTCGCCGGGAACCTGCTAGTTGGGATTATACCAGACGTCAGATAGCAGTTCCCTGGTGACATGTGTACAGGTTAGTTCATCGACCTGAGATCGTCATTTGTCTCGTGTGAGTTCCCACTGTGCTTTGATTACTACCCTACCACGGCTCAAAGGAGTCGTGCAAACAGGTTTTAGTTGGGTACAGTCCCGAGCCACATGGAGGCAGTGAGCGGATCTGCAGGGGTTCGTCTCTCCCGGTATTGGGGGTGAGGTCGCGCTGTGTCTAGGAGAGCCAGAACATGAAAAGTCCTTGGCCAAGGCAGGAGATTTGCTGGTAGGTATTCTAGTAGTATCTCAGGGTGTTCTGGGCTACACTCCGACACGACTTGTACCGCTTTTGGGGGTCTGACTTTTACCAACCCCCTAGGCCCGCCATGCGATGCTCATAGACGAACGGACCGGACTGTACGGATATTGTCACTGACAGGCTCAGTAGGGTGTCAGGATGAGTTCGCTCATCGACGTCCCTTTTGGTCAATAGCTGGTGGCCCGTTACGTATTGGCTTATACCTCTGACGTGCTAGTGGTTAAATCCACAGCCATAGTATTGACGAGTCTTTAGAGTCCACCACACTCAGTTACTCAGGTTTCGGGCGAAACGCTGTAGAGGCCGTATGGAGATATGGCAGGGTTCGATCAGATACGTGCGGTATTGCACGGATCGTGATCGGACGGTCTTTACTAGCCGGCTTTGGCTTAAGCCGGATACTAGTATTAGATAGTGTAGTTTTGTCTCTTTGCATTTGTGTTCAGTGGGAATACAAATGCGGGCATGTATTTGCAGTAGCGGGGTTTTCCTGTAATTTATTACGGGATCGGTTTTCTGGGGTTGCCAGTTTGCATTCCATTCCGGCCGGTTTTCTTTTATTCCTTCTCGGCCGGACTTTTCGTTGGAGGGGGTTAATTGCAAGTTTGCAGTTAATTTTGTTGTGAGGGGTTTTCTTGCATAATTGTAGCCTCTTCATCATGAGATTCTTTTCTAGTCTTTATCCTTGCATTTATGGTGATGGTTTGTGAATGGATTGAATTGGTAATTGGTGTGACTAATTTCTCATTCATTCATTCATATTCTTCTCTTTGTTTTGTTTAAATTCTTTTTCCCACCCATGAATTGAGAGGGGGCCGGCCACTGTTGTTGTGAGTGAGGAGTGAGGTTTATTTGTGTGTGTGAATTTATTCCTTCATGCTTAATTAGTGGGCCCCCCTTTTGTTTGTGTGTGCTGTGAGAAATATTCCTTTTTTCCTTAGGCTTGGTATTAATTTGCAACATTCACACATTCTTTACAAGTGAGAATGATGCTTCATTCACTTCTTCCAGTGAGCATTTTTGGCCGAGCTCTTATTAAGGAGAGGCTTATTCTTTTTGCTTGGATGCTCCATTATTCCCTCAAGCATCCATGATTATCTTTGTGCAAAATTCCTCCAACATGGCAACCTCATAAACCCCAAAGAGACCTGCTTACTACACTATTCTACAGCATCCCTTGGACGCGTCGGCTAGCCAACTTCGCGCCCGAGTTGCCTCGGTCAAGAGGTGGGAGCCCGTAAACGATTCCGGCTACGTGGTGCCCTTTCGACGAGGAAGTGACGGACGAAGTATCCGCGGGAGATCGGAGTGGAGACGAACACCGAAGGACACGGATCGCTTGGTATACTTCTCTACCCGTATTTTACTTTTCTAGTTGCTAGGTTAATGGCCCGATCCGGGTGAAAAGTGCGCGGTGGTGCCGTTTTGCAAAGTTCGCAAAGTTTTTGGTTTCCGCGTTTCCGGCGTCGGATCGACGGCCGGGGCGCCGCCGCGGGCTTACATTGGTATCAGAGCCACGCCATTAACTTAGCCTAGCTTGGTCTAGTGTGTTTAAAACTCGATCGAACAAAAACCCCAAAAACCGCATTTTCAATACTTCATGTTTCTGTCGAAATTTTTTCAAGCTCCAAAAATTTTTCAGGTCACTGCAGAAACACAAGCATGGAATTCTAAGACTTCTGGTAAATTTTCATGCAGTGATCAGTTAGTACGACCGCGGAAACGCGGCCAAACCCCTGGTTTGGCCGCGGTTCCGCGGTGGGATGGTATGATCATTGCACCAAAATTTCCCAGTAGGCTTTAGACTTGGAAATAGGGGTTTTGGGATGTTATTTTTGGGCCCAGATTTTCTGTAAGTGCTACAGTAATGCTTTGGGGCCCGCTTGGTAAATTTGTTCGATCGGATATTTTAAACATGCCAGTTCACAGTTTTTACATTATATCTGCGACCGTGAATGTCACTCGATCGGTAGATCCAGTCTATCTGCTATAGCCCTTTTAGACGGATTTGCGAACGTGACATTCACGTTGATGTTCTGTGTTTTGCTGTGTTGTTGCGGATTGGTCGTGGGGATAGCCTGGATGCAATTTAGTACAGTTTTGTTTTATATGTACATTTGATATTGCGGGGCGAGCGTCCGACATGTGGACTGCCGTCACTGCCTGTTTGTATTATTCTTTTGGGGCACGACCAGGTTGCGGTCGTTGTACCCGTTGTATGTATATTTTACTTTCTGTACTAGGATTACCCTAAGGTGGGGTGCACGGATAGCCGGGTTCTAGAGGGCAACAAGCCCGCATCTCATGGCGTTGAGACGGAGGGGGCTTTACTCTAGAATTGGCGGGCTATTCGCCGCACTCGTAGGGGGTATAGGTTGACCCAGGAGGGGTGCCCAAGTTACCGGATTCCGTGAAGTGCTGGGTGGTCCATTCACGTTGCTGAAGGGGGCTGCCTCGCTTCAGGTTTTGGCGGGTAACTTGCCGCGCCCGTAGGGGTCTAGTTTTTCATTGCACAGGCTATCCACACGACCAGGGGAACGTCGGGTTTCAGCGGCTCTGTGAAACCCGGGGATCCCAGATATCTATATTGTTCTGTGATGCTGTACATTTCTGTGTTGTTGCATTTTATCACGCCTTGAGCGAAAATTATATATTATATATATATACTAGTAGATGTTGTATATGTTTTGCATCCGCGCTAGTCCAGTCCCCGCTCTGTCGTTAGTTAGCTAACCTAACGGGTGATGACGGGACCCAGTGGCGAATGCGGATGGCATATACGTACATCAGTATATTTTCGTTCTTTGTGGTGTGATCAATTGATGGGACTGCGTTGATTCGGATCAATGCAAGATAAAAAAAACCTATTTTGATGTTGTTGGAACACTTTTTCAAAAAGCTGTTATTGCAAGGGCGTTCTCTTTTGTTTTGCATCGTGGTATTCAGTTGGAATATCCTGCTCCTCAGTCGACGAGGCAAGGGCCGAGATCCCTTCACCGGGAGTGACCCCTTGGACAAAAGTTTGCGTCAGGGCAATAACTTCACTATAGCCGTTTACTTTTGCTTTGCATCGTGGTATTCAATTGGAATATCCTGCACCTCATTCTACGGGGAAAGAGCCGAGATCCCTTCATCGGGAGTGACCTCTTTAGCAAAGGTTTTCGTCACTATATTTTTAAAAGCTATCAGTTCCTTCAACGATATCAAGTTCATTACGTTAAAGGTTTTCGCCAGAAACCATTCGTAGCCCTCCGTCGTTTCATATAGATAGTCAATAGTATTCAAGCTGTGTATGTTGGCCAAAGTCAAGGCACAGTGTTTGGTAGCTGTTGGGTATTCATATGCAGCATAGATAGATGCGTTGGTTTGGGACAGTCGTACTGCCATTTTGGCCAAAGTCAAGGGTATGTACGGGTGGGTTCAAATTAACCTGGATAATGACGGGTAGAACTTGATATGTGACTTATGATATGTTGGCCAAAGTCAAGGTCATAAGAGCATGGGGCAGAAATCCACATCGGGAGTTTCAAAAGAACTGAAACTTGCCAGATATGCGCATACCTTCTGGAGTGTGATAACGTGAGCGGATTCCGTCACGTTATCATGCGATGATAGTTGGATCCCGATTCCCACTGATGAGTTGGTTTACTCCTCGGGTGATCCCGGCTAATTCTTCTTTCAGGTTTGGGGAAGAATTTGACGTTACAGTGGGAGGTTTCCAGATTAGATAAAGTGATAACCATTCTGATCTAGGTTAGAGTGCACGCTGAGTGTTTCTTTTCTCTCTCTCTTTGGCAGCGACCATTGACCCGACCCTAGACTATGACTCAGTGACCAAATTGACCGAACCTTCTTAACACTGGCTTTTGGATTGTCAGAGTTGCAAACCTCATTGCCACTCCTACTTTTACCCTTTTCTCCAGGACACCCCGTACTACTACGAACATCCACTTCCATTGGACAAAACCATCGTATGGTTATATACGAACTCGAAGGTATTCGAGGATGGTTTCCGGTTCTGGAGAAAAAGAATAAGACTATTCAGTTGTCTTTTCTTTTCACCTTCTCTCAGGTTGCGAGTACTCCTTGGTTTAGGAGTAGTACACCTATTACGCAAATTGGATAGTCTTCTTCCAAACCTTAGGCTGGTGCCGACCGGTAGGGAATGTAGAAAGCCAATTAGCCTAAACGGTGTGCAGAAGGTATTAAGTTCAGACAAAGTAAGGGATTAGTAAGAAGGCAAAGTAAATTGCGACTGATATTCACGACCAAACCAAGTATTTCTTCGCCAATCCTAAATCACCTTTGAATTTCTCCAGGACACTCCGTATCACTACGAAGATCCCAGTTTATTGGATAATCCATCGTATGGTTATATACGAACTCGAAAGGAACTTGTTCCAGTTCGGGGATGGATCCTGGTTCAGGAGAAATAGGAATAAAGTACATTCAGGTGTCTTTTATCTTCACCTTCTCTCGCGTTGCGAGTGCTCCTGGGATTAGGACAGTACACCCTTTATGCTTATTGGATAGTCTTCTTCCAAACCATAGGCTGGTGCCGAACGGTAGGGAAGGAAGAAAACCATTTGGCCTAAAGGGGTGTACAGAAGGTAATGACTAAAAACAAATAAAGGGATTTGGAGAGGTGGCAAAGAATTATACGGTTACAGTTGTGAATCTGGATAATGGAAGAGGCATTACTAGGAATACCAGGATACCCCATCGAAACATTTCAATGTTTCAGTTTCACTGTGTACTGTTAAAAGAAAACTGATTTCCTAATTAGACACTTGCTCCAGGGTATGTATTTACCAGGTATGGTTCTCACATCTGTATGGTTTTACAGATGATGAGTGGGAGTAAGTTATTGGGAATTAGGTGATCATCCTCATTATTTCGCGATTCGTTGTAATTGGTGATATTTGAGGAAGTCACCTGGGCTGTTTGCCGGTCGGCAAATATTTGGTTTTGAATATCCGTTGTTGTGCACCAATTTCAAATTGATATATCTGTACATCTATTTTTATAGAGTGAGACATACCTTTTTGAAATTATGTCTATGACATTTACCTATACCGGTGGATGGTTAGGTAAGGAGCATTGAACAGCGGTGTAATTCTTCATAACCATAGTACAGTTTTCAACCTACGACACACAGTGAATGAGTCACTAGACTCAGGGGAATTATACAGAGTATTGTATATTGTCCAGTGTCCATGAGGACAGAGGGGTTGGTTCTCGTACTTTATTCTGTTTACTTATGACTTCTCTAGTTCTTAAACAGGTGTTTCGTAGAAACACAGGGTCGAAGTTTTGAGAAGTTATAGGTATAAGAATAAAGTAGAGAACCAGGTGTTGCAAGCATCGGGATTCTTCAAAGTGATCGAAGATGTAGATACTTGTACATGGTATTCAGTTGATAGTAGTGGTTAAGAGAACTTGCTTCTCTTTCAGGTCACTCATAATTGGAAGCACTCCTAAGTTGAGTAACGCTGATCGGCCTCCTTCCATTTAGTAGACATGCACTGGAGACAGCTGCATGATTTGAATCTGGTTCAATTAAATCAGTGCCTCTGTTTCTTGTATATAGAACAGTTCATATCTTGACATTGTTAAGATACGGGGAGTTGTCCGGCTTATGCTTAAAATCAGACTCCGGATAACTCAAGGCACGTTTCTGTAATAGCTGTTTGTGGGTTGACCCAGGCTATGACAAGGGTTGACTTTCTACCATCTGGAAGATCAATAGTGATATTGTTCTTGACTCGCCACAGTTTTAATTAAAAATGGATTTTTTCAGAAAAACAGTTGTGGAAGTATGGTAGAACTGGAAGTGATTCCAGAACCGCAAACGATTACTGAAGATTTGATAAGAACCTAAAGATTCAATCTGGTTTGACATTCCATTGGCCACTCCACAGATATGGTGGGTAACCTCGGGCACTCGAGAGGTACTTCGGTATGCTCAAGGACGGTGGCAGGGAGGTTCTTGCTTACCCAGACTTGCCATTGCTGTTGTTCCAGACTGTGAGACCCGGCAGGAGGATGAGTATAGCGTCGTTCTAAACTGGCTTTAGAAGTGCACGTCTATATGACTCTGCCAGAGGGTTGTTGGAGTCAGTGGGAGCAGCGGAAGCATTGGTGGACATCAGGCATATGTCTATTTATAGACTAAAGCAGATATAGTGGAGATAGATCATCTATTTCTGATGTGACAGTCATAGGTTTGACTTCATCAGAATAGGGGATGGATCTGTTAAGAAGGTAGTAGGGTGTGATGTCCTGGTATTTGATGACATACACAGAGTAGGAAGTGATATTCCTATACTACGGTCGGTTATACTTTGGTTGTCACACAGTAGTTTCTCCACATGGGACTTGGATATTAATCCAATTCTGGAGAAACAATCGGAAGCAGCTTTAGAACATAAGTTGATGTTCTATGGAATTGATAACGGCAGCCTCCTTTAGGAGACGGTTATCATTCCAGGCTTCCAAGGTGACCTGGATGGCAGAGTGGCTGTCAGAGTTATAGTTTTCCCTCTGACGAGGGGCAGTATTTTGGACAGGTGGTCCAGGAGGATACTGAGGGAAGGCATGGCGCAGGATACTGATTGAGTTCAGTTGACGATACAGTCCAAGAAGTTTGGATTTGGAGTTCATTTATGAGCTAGGTCCCATCAGACATCCAGACATTCTAAAACAGGTATTGCTCATTTCGGGAGATGGCTTTCTCCGCGAACTTGAGATATAGAGAGACATAGAAAGAAACACCAGAGCGGATCCACTCACTGAGGCTATTCCTCGAACGCAATAGTTTCGCAAACGAGCTTTGTGAGACTGACTAGTAGAGAAGTTGGGTGTTCGGTATCACACGGGCTGTGAGTATGCGACATCGCAATAATTAGCCTTAAGTGCAAGTGGGAGATTGTTGGAGATAGTGCCCTCAGAGTCAATTATTGGATCACAGGCACGTGATTGCAATGATTGAGGGAGGACCTATCCCGGTGGGACAGTCTTACTCAAGATGATAGTATGCTATCTGGTTTACCTTTATCATCGTGTACTGCTTTAGGTGACCTTACAGGTCACTATTGCACGTTGATAGAGCCCCTAGGATTCTTGCTTGACTACCGGCAGTATGAGGGCGATCATATACGTGGGAGCTGGTGGTCTATAAGCACATCCTTAAAAGGTCCCTAGTCGTGGGAGTTTCGAGACAGGGCATCGATTCTCCAGAGTAGACTAGTGTATACAGTCGAGACCCCGACGAGGGGCGGTGGCTGGTCTCACAAGCCACTGGTGTCGGTTTGTTCACCTAAGATGTATACAGGTGCTCATTGGGTTATGAGTACACCGGACAGGACTCGCCGGGAACCTGCTAGTTGGGATTATACCAGACGTCAGATAGCAGTTCCCTGGTGACATGTGTACAGGTTAGTTCATCGACCTGAGATCGTCATTTGTCTCGTGTGAGTTCCCGCTGTGCTTTGATTACTACCCTACCACGGCTCAAAGGAGTCATGCAAACAGGTTTTAGTTGGGTACAGTCCCGAGCCACATGGAGGCAGTGAGCGGATCTGCAGGGGTTCGTCTCTCCCGGTATTGGGGGTGAGGTCGCGCTGTGTCTAGGAGAGCCAGAACATGAAAAGTCCTTGGTCAAGGCAGGAGATTTGCTGGTAGGTATTCTAGTAGTATCTCAGGGTGTTCTGGGCTACACTCCGACACGACTTGTACCGCTTTTGGGGGTCTGACTTTTACCAACCCCCTAGGCCCGCCATGCGATGCTCATAGACGAACGGACCGGACTGTACGGATATTGTCACTGACAGGCTCAGTAGGGTGTCAGGATGAGTTCGCTCATCGACGTCCCTTTTGGTCAATAGCTGGTGGCCCGTTACGTATTGGCTTATACCTCTGACGTGCTAGTGGTTAAATCCACAGCCATAGTATTGACGAGTCTTTAGAGTCCACCACACTCAGTTACTCAGGTTTCGGGCGAAACGCTGTAGAGGCTGTATGGAGATATGGCAGGGTTCGATCAGATACGTGCGGTATTGCACGGATCGTGATCGGACGGTCTTTACTAGCCGGCTTTGGCTTAAGCCGGATACTAGTATTAGATAGTGTAGTTTTGTCTCTTTGCATTTGTGTTCAGTGGGAATACAAATGCGGGCATGTATTTGCAGTAGCGGGGTTTTCCTGTAATTTATTACGGGATCGGTTTTCTGGGGTTGCCAGTTTGCATTCCGTTCCGGCCGGTTTTCTTTTATTCCTTCTCGGCAGGACTTTTCGTTTGAGGGGGTTAATTGCAAGTTTGCAGTTAATTTTGTTGTGAGGGGTTTTCTTGCATAATTGTAGCCTCTTCATCATGAGATTCTTTTCTAGTCTTTATCCTTGCATTTATGGTGATGGTTTGTGAATGGATTGAATTGGTAATTGGTGTGACTAATTTCTCATTCATTCATTCATATTCTTCTCTTTGTTTTGTTTAAATTCTTTTTCCCACCCATGAATTGAGAGGGGGCCGGCCACTGTTGTTGTGAGTGAGGAGTGAGGTTTATTTGTGTGTGTGAATTTATTCCTTCATGCTTAATTAGTGGGCCCCCCTTTTGTTTGTGTGTGCTGTGAGAAATATTCCTTTTTTCCTTAGGCTTGGTATTAATTTGCAACATTCACACATTCTTTACAAGTGAGAATGATGCTTCATTCACTTCTTCCAGTGAGCATTTTTGGCCGAGCTCTTATTAAGGAGAGGCTTATTCTTTTTGCTTGGATGCTCCATTATTTCCTCAAGCATCCATGATTATCTTTGTGCAAAATTCCTCCAACATGGCAACCTCATAAACCCCAAAGAGACCTGCTTACTACACTATTCTACAGCATCCCTTGAACGCGTCGGCTAGCCAACTTCGCGCCCGAGTTGCCTCGGTCAAGAGGTGGGAGCCCGTAAACGATTCCGGCTACGTGGTGCCCTTTCGACGAGGAAGTGACGGACGAAGTATCCGCGGGAGATCGGAGTGGAGACGAACACCGAAGGACACGGATCGCTTGGTATACTTCTCTACCCGTATTTTACTTTGCTAGTTGCTAGGTTAATGGCCCGATCCGGGTGAAAAGTGCGCGGTGGTGCCGGTTGCAAGTTTTGCAAAGTTTTTGTTTCCGCGTTTCCGGCGTCGGATCGACGGCCGGGGCGCCGCCGCGGGCTTACAACTTCCTCCGCAGAGTCCTCGAAAAGAAGGACAGAGAAGCAGCAGAACAAGCGACTAATATAAAACGAATGGCGCTTCTCTTCCAAGACATGGTCGGGATGATGTTACAACTAGAACCTCCAGCTGAAGACCCTCCTATCATCATTGAAGACAACAGAGGGGAGACATCGAACCCTCCTCCGGCTCTTTCAGCAGCCAAAGAGGAAACCATCTCTAAGACCGCTCTGGATGACTATATTGCTCAGCAAATACGAGCTCACCAGGAGAATGAAGCGGCCAGCCAAGTTGTTAAAATAGGGCGACCGTATCCAGGCTGGTATGACCAAATAAAGTACCTTCCAGGATACACGATCTCCAAATTACATGTGTACAAGGGGACAGGCAATCCCCACCAACATGTCGCTCAGTTCAGGACTCTTTGCGGCAACACTGGGGGTGATGATAAACTTATGCTCCGTCATTTTGTTGGCAGCTTGTCGGAGACAGCGTTTGAATGGTACTCTGAACTTCCAAATGACTGCGTCAATACTTTCGCAGAAATGGAGCTATTATACACACAAAGATTTGCAAGCGCTAGCGAGCGCACCCAATCACAGCATTGATTAACGCCAGGGTAAAGCCAGGCGAGACGTGGGTTCAATACGCAATACGATGGCAGAATCTGTGGTCGAAATGCGAATAGCGCATCGAAGAAGCGCCGGCGGTGGGCATGTTCATGGGAACTCTGGACCCTCATGCAACCATTTCCCAATTCATGATGTTCTTCAAGCCGACCACGTTCCAAGCCATGATCGACAAACTAGCCTAAATGGACCAGATGGGTCATAGACCGTCTCCTCCAAAGCTGGAGCCGCGGAACGAGAAGGGAAAGGGGAAAACGATCGTCGTCGCTAATGCTCAACGGCAGCCCAGTGGTCTAAGGCCAGTTGATCGCCAAAATAATAGAACTCGATCTCTCGAAGATAAAATGAGACGCCCTTACTCATTCCCTCGAGACAAGACGAAAAGGTTATTCGAGCTCGCACTGCGCAACAGGCTCATCACTCTGCCGGAGCCAAGACGCCCAGTGCAACCAGGCGACATTAGCAATCCTAACTATTGCCCTTATCACCGAATATTGGGCCATCCGATCGAAGATTGTTACATCTTCAAAAGCTGGATAGAAAATTAGTACCAGCAGGGCAAGTTCGTATTATCCGAGAATTGGAAGGTGAAGCCGCCTTGGCCACACACTCCTAAGAATACGGATACACCGGGGGCATCATGCTCTTTCGTAGAAGAAGCTCCATTGGAGGTCGCTCTTTCATCCAAAACTAAAAGTATGCTGAAGGATCTCCAAACATGCCCCGCAATCAGGTGGAAAAATCCACTCGAACCCGATGTCATCAAAGGAATGTTAAAACCGCGTCCAACTCCAAAGATCGGTGGTGATAGCCAAAGCACTCACACCCAGCCGTCGAAATCTTCGAAGAAGAAGAAAAAATCCAAGAAGCCCGTGAAGCCTGGTGACAAGCGCACGGACCTGCAAAAGCAAATTGACGCGCTGGAAGAGTATAACCAGAAGGCGCGGACTCCAGTCAAACTCTAAGAGTTTCTCAGCCATGTCCTTGAGGACGGAGATGATGGGAAAGACTCGTCGGATGAATCTGAAGATTACATAGCAAGTTGCCATGTGATCTCTCACTCATTGATAGACGATGAAGAAGCTCCTTGCACCGAGAAACTGGGGGCAAATCCTTAACCAGAACTTCTAGAGCCGTCGGACGAAATAATTGATGCATCCCTGTACGAAGCTCTTCTTAAAAGCAAAGCTGCTCAAGAGCGTGAAATGACCATACTTGAAAAAGCCAAACGCCGGCGACTGGACGAAAGAGTTGAAACACTCCCGCTAGATCAAAGTACATCCGCCGCAAATAAAAGTAGGTTCAAGATGAGGAAAAGGTTCACTAAAGCCATCTCAATGGGAATGAAAGTGCCACCCTCCGAAGCGAACGCTCTCGGTGAAGCGAAAATGCATCCTAGCTACTGCTTATATCATTGAAAGATTGCACACCCCACCGAAGAGTGCAACACTTTTAAAAGATGGTGGCAGGGATATGTTGCCCACCGACAATATTTCAAGCGGATGAAATGCAAAGCTCGTCGGGAGCAAAGAAATACGACCAAGGAGCATAAAAGAACTACCGGCAACTGTCACATGGTCGGCACTGGGGGATCGTAAGTTCTCACCTTCGGGAGCGATTCTGATGAAGAAATGACTCTTGGCCCTCTCTTTAAAGAGCCCACCTTGCGAAAAGAGGAAGAACCGAAGACCTGTGAAAATATTCAACTGCGCAATCGTACGCTGCCCGAAAAGAATCTTGGGCCCTCGAACAGTGGGTCGAATAGAAAAGATAAGAGAAAAGAAAAGGTCTCTGAGAATATCATCCTTGATGACCAAGCCGTTAAAGAGCTGACAGCCAAGGACCCGCCAAAGAAAAACAAGGTGGACTACAACGTTCTGGCACACTTGAGAAAGCTACCTTCGCAGCTCAGTATTCTCGACGCCCTTATGCTAACAAAAGAAGCAAGAGACTCTTTGATCAAGGCACTGCAAGAGCCCGAGCAATTCCAAGCTTTCCTCGCCGAAGAAAATATGAAGGACGAGCTGGAAGAAGTACACACAGCCGATATCACCTTCGGCGATGAAGACCTCTTCCTTAGGACGTGCGAGCACAACCGTCCCCTTTACGTCTCTGGATACTGTCATGACATCAAGATAGGTAAAATCCTGGTCGACAATGGGTCCTCCGTTAATCTCCTCAATGTGAGAGTGTTGAAGGAAATCTGCATGAGCATTCAGCACCTCGCTCGCGATAAAATCACCATCTCCGGATTTGACTCCCAGTCATCACGGACGCTTGGGTCTGTAATATTGACACTACGCTTTGGGCTGCTTGTCACGGACATTAAGTTTCACGTCATTGACGCCATGACATGCTACAACGCTTTGCTCGGCCGGCCCTGGTTACACGAGTACAACATCCTTTCTACACAACATCAGTGTATGAAATATTTCAAAGATAGTCTCGAGTATACAGTAACAGGAGAGCTGAACCCATTCTCCGTGAACGAAGTCCGAAAGTACGAAGATGCAAAATACTTCTTGCCGGATTTTGAGGACACGGAAAGATGTCACAAACCGAAGAACAAAGCTATCACTACTATTCCGGTCTTCGGGAGTGATACCGAGGAGGAGGAAGAGATAGTTTACTCAGGTCCGCCCTAGTACAACAAGCCAGGACCGTCCACTCCTATGTTGATCTTCGGCAGTGACTCAGAAGATGAGGTCAATGCCGTATTCTCTGCTCGGCCATCAATACAAACCTTTGCTGATGAAGATCAATGTTTGCAAATTGCCATAGTTCGGCCCAAACATCATAAAGATCTCGATGCACTTAAAACTTATATTGTGCAAGAACTGCAGACATTCTACGTCCCTCCCAGGCGAAAAGGGGAAAAGGCGATCCTATTCTACCGATCCGGGGAGACCAAAGTGGAGAAAGAAATCTGGCATGGCGCGGATTCTACACTTGACAGGCTCCAGCACATCCGTGTAAGTGCACGGCGGCGCCCCGGCCGTCAATCCGACGGCCAAATGCGGAAGCGGAGATAAACTTTAATTTTTCTTGAACTGGCAAACCGCCGCGCACTAATACCCGGATCGAACCATTAATTAGTCCTAGCTAACAAAAAGATGGGAAAGAGATATACCGACGATCCTAGTCCTCCGGTCTTCTCGTCATAGTCCCGATCTCCTGCGGAAAGTCCTGCCTCCTCCTCGTCGCCGGAAATGCACCACATCGCCTACTTCTTTTACGGGCTCCCACCTCAATGCCGAGGCAACTCGGGCACGAAGCCGGCTACTCGACGTGCCCAAGATTTGCTGTAGAATGGAGTGTAGAGATCCATGTCTCATTTTGGGGTTAAGGAGGTGCCATTTGGTGGAGGAAAGAAGGGATTTTGGAGATCAACTAGAGAGCTCTTTTTCTTAGCACAATATGAAAAATGCCATACCAAATGAATCAACCTCTCCCCACTAAAATGGCCGGCCCCCCCATTTTACCATATGTGATTGGAGAGAGAAAGAACCAAGACAAGGGGGGTGGTTGGAAAGCAAAAAAAATGATGAGGAAAAAACAAATGATCACCACAAATCCAACACACAAAGGCAACCATCACCTCATGCATGATGGCTTCAAAAAGTCAAGCCATCATGAGAAGAAGAAGAAGTCAAGTGATGGTGCTCATCATGAAAACCATCATGATACCAATAAATGCAAATACCCCCTCCACAAAAGCCTATTTGCAACAATGCAAATAAACCCTCCTCCACCAATCTTCGGCCAATGAACGGAACAATGGAAATTGGCCGAAACGGAAAGCAAACTGGCAATTCCAGAAAACTGGTCCCGTAATAAATTACAGGAAAAACCCCGATACTGTGCATACACACCCGCATCTGTATTTCGACCGAAATACAAATGCAATGAGACAAAATCTACACTGTACTATACTAGGATCCGGCTTAAACCAAAGCCGGCTAGTAATATCTGTTCGATCCTGATCCGTGCAATACCGCACGTATCTGATCGAACCCTGCCATATAACCATACGGCCTATAGTACAAACTGTCCGATCCTGATCCGTGCAATACCGCACGTATCTGATCGGACCTTGCCATATCTCCATACGGCCTCTACAACCTTTCGCCCGAAAGCTGAGTAACTGAATGTGGGGGACTCTAAAGACTCATCAACACCTTGGTTGTGGATTTAACCACTAGCACGTTAGAGGTATAAGCCAATACATAACGGGCTACCAGGTATTGACTAAAAGGGACGTCCGTGAGCGAACTCAGCCTGACACCCTACTGAGCCTGTCAGTGACAATATCCGTGCAGTCCGGTCCGTTCGTCTATGAGTATCGCATGGCGGGCCTAGGGGGTTGGTAAAAGTCAGACCCCCAAAAGCGGTACAAGTCGTGTCGGAGTGTAGCCCAGAACACCCTGAGATACTACTGGAATACCTACCAGTAAATCTCCTTGCCTTGGCCAAGGACTTTGTGTAATGGCTCTCCTAGACACAGCACGACCTCACCGCCAATACCGGGAGAGATGAACCCCTGAAGATACGCTCACTGCCTCCATGTGGCTCGGGACTGTACCCAACTAAAACCTGTTTGCACGACTCCTTTGAGCCGTGGTAGGGTAGTAATCAAAGTACAGTGGGAACTCACACGAGACAAATGACGATCCCCAGGTCGATGAACTAACCTGCACACATGTCACCAGGGAACTGCCATCTGACGTCTGGTATATGACCAACTAGCATGTTCCCGGCGAGTCCTGTCCGGTGTACTCATAACCCAATGAGCACCTGTATACATCTTAGGTGATCCAACTGACACCAGTGGCTTGTGAGACCGGCCACCGCCCCTCGTCAGGGTCTCGACTGTATACACTAGTCTACTAATGGAGTATCGATGCCCAGTCTCGAAACTCCCACGACTAGGGACCTTTTAAGGATAAGCTTATAGACCCCCAGCTCCCACTTATATGATCGCCC
The DNA here is from genome assembly GCA_030015575.1 of Agapanthus africanus. Classification (NCBI taxonomy): domain Eukaryota; kingdom Viridiplantae; phylum Streptophyta; class Magnoliopsida; order Asparagales; family Amaryllidaceae; genus Agapanthus; species Agapanthus africanus. Next base: position 161,543,720 of record CM057340.1, on the reverse strand, counting down.
TCATACTGCTGGTGGTCAAGCAAGAATCCTAGGGGCTCTATCAACGTGTAATAGCGACGTGTCAGGTCACCTAAAGCAGTACACGATGATAAAGGTAAACCAGATAGCATACTATCATCTCGAGTAAGACTGTCCTACCGGGATAGGTCCTCCCTCAATCATTACAATCACGTACCTGTGACCTAATAATTGACTCTGAGGGCACTATCTCCAACAATCTCCCACTTGCACTCAAGGCTAATTTTTGTGATGTCGCATACTCACAGCCCGTGTGATACCGAACATCCAACTCCTCTACTAGTCAGTCTCACAAAGCTCGTTTGCGGAACTATTGCGTTCGAGGAATAGCCTCAGTGAGTGGATCCGCTTAGTTGTTTCTTTCTATGTCTCTCTATATCTCAAGTTCGCGGAGAAAGCCATCTCCCGAAAAGAGCAATACATGTCTTAGAATACGTCTGGATGTCTGATGGGACCTAGCTCATAAATGAACTCCAAATCCAAACTTCTTAGACTGTATCGTCAACTGAACTTAATCAGTATCCTGCGCGCCATGCCTCCCTCAGTATTGCCTTGGACCACCTGTCCAAAATACTGCCCCTCATCAGAAGGAAAACTATAACTCTGACAACCTCCTTGTCGTCCATGTCACCTTGGAAGCCTGGAATGATAACTGTCTCCTGAATGAGGCTGTCGTTATCATCTCCCTAGAACATCCACTTATGTTCTAAAACTGCTTTCGACTGTTTCTCCAGGATTGGATTAATGTCAACTTATTGCATCTAGTGCAAGAACAACATCTGGTGTGGTACTTGACATCTCACGATTGACTCAATTGCCTGAGCAAGTGATCTGCCAATCATGCCCGTCCCTCTCCCCTTTAGTCTGTAAGACACCTTTGGAGAGGGTGACTCCATTACCTGCAGGTACACTACCGTGCCAGGAGTCGTCCATCCTAAATACTCTTAGAATGCTGTCAAGTACCCTGATTGGGAAACCACCCAAATCTAGATCTAAGACCATAGATCTAGTAACCAGTATGTCTAATATAAAATCCATTTCCTTTGTGGAGAAACAACTGTGTGACGACCAAAGTATAACCGATCGTAGTGTAGGAGTTTCTTTTCCTACTTTGTGTATATCATCCAAATACCAGGATATCACACCCTACTACCTTCTCAACAGATCCATCCCCTATTCTGATGAAGTCAAACCCATGACTGTCACGTCAGAAATAGATGATCTATCTCCGCTACATCTGCTCTAGTCTATAAATAGACATAAGCAACCTGTCCACCAATGCTTCCGCTGCTCCCACTGACTACGACAACCCTCTGGCAGAGTCATATAGACGTACACTTCTAAAATTGGTTTAGAACGACGCTATACTCATCCTCCCGCCGGGTCTCGTAACCTGGAACAACAGCAATGGCAATTGTGGGTAAACTAGAACTTCCCTGTCACCGTCCTTGAGGCTACCGTAGTGCCTCTCGGGTGCCTGAAGTTACCCACCTTATCTGCGGAGTGGCCAATGGAATGTCAATCCAGATTGAATCTTTAGGTTCCTTATCAAATCTTCAGTAATCGTTTGTGGTTCTGGAATCACTTCCAGTTCTACCATACTCCCACTACTGTTTTCTGAAAAAATCCATCTTTAATAAAACTGTGGCGAGTCTAGAACAATATCGCTATTGTTCATCCAGATGGTAGAAAGTCAACCCTCGTCATAGACTGGGTCAACCCACAAACAGCCATTACAGAAACGTGCCTTGAGTTGTCCAGTGTCTGGTTTTAATCATAAACCGGACAACTCCCCGTACCTTAACATCGTTAAGATATGAACTGTTCTATATCCAATATAGAAACAGAGGCACTGATTTAATTGAACCAGATTCAAATCATGCAGCTGTCCCCAGCGCATGTCAACTAAATGGAAGGAGGCCGATCAGCGTTACTCAACTTAGAAATACTTCCAATTATGAGTAACCTGAAAGAGAAGCAAGATCTCTTTATCATTACTATCAACTGAATACCATACACAAGTATCTACATCTTCGATCTCTTTGAAGAATCCCGATACTTGCTATACCTGGTTCTCTACTCTATTCAAATACCTATAACTTCTCAATATTGGACCCTGTGTTTCCGCGAAACACTTGTCTAAAAACTAGAGAAGTCATAAGTAAACCGAATATAGTACGAGGACCAACCCCTCTGTCCTGATGGACCCTGGACAACATACAATCCTTTGTATAAGTCCCTTGAGTCTGATAACTCATTCACTGTGTGTCGTAGGTTGAAAACTGTACTTATGGTTAAGAAGAATTACACCGCTGTTTAATGCTCCTTACCTAACCATCCACTGATATAGGTAAATGTCGTAGACATAATTTCAGAAAGGTATATCTCACTCTATGAAAATAGACGTACAGATATATCAATTTGAAATTGGTGCATAACTGCGGATATTCAAAACCAAATATTTGCCGACCGGCAAACAGCCCAGGTGATTTCCTCAAATATCACCGATTACAACGAATCCCGATATAATGAGGATAATCACCCAATTCCCAATAACTTACTCCCACTCATCATCTGTAAAACCATACAGATGTGAGAATCGTACCTGGTAAATACATACCCTGGAGTAAGTATCTAATCGGGAAATCAGTTTTCCTTTAACATTACACAGTGAAACTGAAACATTGAAATGTTCCGATGGGGTATTCTGGTATTCCTAGTAATGCCTCTTCCAGATTCACGACTGTAACCGTATAGTTCTTTGCTACCTCTCCAAATCCCTTCATATGTCTTTAGTCTTTACCTTCTGCACACCCTTTTAGGCCAAATGGTTTTCTTCCTTCCCTACCGTTCGGCACCAGCCTATGGTTTGGAAGAAGACTATCCAATAAGCATAATGGGTGTACTGTCCCAATCCTAGGAATACTCGCAATGAGAAAGGGTGAAGATAAAAGACAACCGAATAAACCTTATTCCTATTTCTCCTGAACCAGAATCCATCCCCGAACTGGAACCAGTTCCATTCGAGTTCGTATATAACCATACGATGGAGTATCCAAATAAACTGTGGATCTTCGTAGTGATACGGAGTGTCCTGGAGAAATACAAAGGTGATGTGGGAGTGGTAACGAAATATTTGGTTTGGTCGTGAATATCTGTTGCAATTTACTTTGCCCTCTTACTAATCCCTTGCTTTGTCTGAACTTAATACCTTCTGCACACCATCGTTATGCTAATTGGTTTTCTTCATTCCCTACCGGTCGGCACCAGCCTAAGGTTTGGAAGAAGACAATCCAATTTGCGTAATAGGTGTACTACCCCTAAACCAAGGAGTACTCGTAACCTGAGAGAGGGTAAAAGGAAAAGACAACTGAATAATCCTATCCGTTTTCTCCAGAACCGGAAACCATCCTCGAATAAATTCTTTCGAGTTCGTATCTAACCATACGATGGTTTTGTCCAATGGAAGTGGACGTTCGTAGTAAAACGGGGTGTCCTGGAGAAAAGGGTAAAAGTAGGAGTGGCAATGAGGTTTGCAACTCTGACAATCCAAAAGCCGGTGTTTAAGAAGGTTCGGTCAACTTGGTCACTAAGTCAAAGTCTTAGGGTCGGGTCAATGGTCGCTGCCAAAGAGAGAGAGAAAAGAAAACACTCAGCGTGCACTCTAACCTAGATCAGAATGGTCACCAATTTATCTAATCTGGAAACCTCCCACTGTACCTCAAATTCTCCTCCAAACCTGAAAGAAGAATTAGTCGGGGTTACCCGAGGAGTAAACTAACTCATCAGTGGGAATCGGGATCCAACTATCATTGCATGATAACGTGACGGAATCCGCTCACGCTATCACACTCCAGAAGGTATGCGCATATCTGGCAAGTTTCAGTTCTTTTGAAACTCCCGATGTGATTTCTGCCCCATGCTCTTATGACCTTGACTTTGGCCAACATATCATAAGTCACATGTCAAGTTCTACCCGTCATTCTCCAGGTTAATTTGAATCCACCCGTACATACCCTTGACTTTGGCCAACATGGCAGTACGACTGTTCCAAACCAACGCATCTATCTATGCTGCATATGAATAACCAATAGCTACCTAACACTGTGCCTTGACTTTGGCCAACATACACAGCTTGAATACTACTGACTATCCATATGAAACGACGGAGGGCTACGAATGGTTTCTGGCGAAAACCTTTAACGTAATGAACTTGATATCGTTGAAGGAACGGATAGCTTTTTAAAAATATAGTGACGAAAACCTTTGCTAAAGAGGTCACTCCCGGTGAAGGGATCTCGGCTCTTTCCCCGTAGAATGGGGTGCAGGATATTCCAAATGAATACCGCGATGCAAAGCAAAAGTAATCGGCTATAGTGAAGTTAATGCCCTGACGCAAACTTCTGTCTAAGGGGTCACTCCCGGTGAAGGGATCTCGGCCCTTGCCTCGTCGACTGAGGAGCAGGATATTCCAATGAATACCACTGTGCAAAACAAAAGTAAACGTCCTTGCAATAATAGCTTTTTGAAAAGTGTTCCAACAACATCAGATTAGGTTTGTTTTAACTTGCATTGATCCGAATCAATGCAGTCCCATCAATTGATCACACCAAAAAGAACGAAAATATACTGATGTACGTATATGCCATCCGCATTCGCCACTGGGTCCCGTCATTACCCGTTAGGTTAGCTTACTAACGACAGAGCGGGGACTGGACTAGCGCGGATGCAAAACATATACGACATCTACTAATATATATACCAATATATAGTATTTCGCTCAAGGCGTGAATAAAATGCAATATCACAGAAATGTACAGCATCACAGAAACAATACAGATATCTGGGATCCCCGGGTTTCACAGAGCCACTACTGAAACCCGACGTTCCCCTGGTCGTGTGGATAGCCTGCGCAATGAAAACCTAGACCCCTACGGGCGCGGCAAGTTACCCGCCAAAACCTGAAGCGAGGCAGCCCCCTTCAGCAACGTGAATGGACCACCCAACACTTCACGGAATCCGGCAACTTGGGCACCCCTCCTGGGTCAACCTGTACCCCCTACGAGTGCGGCGAATAGCCCGCCAATCCTAGAGTGAAGCCCCCTCCGTCTCAATGCCATGAGATGCGGGCTTGTTGCCCTCCAGAACCCGGCTATCCGTGCACCCCTCCGCGGGGCAATCCTAGTACAGAAAGTAAAATATACATACAACGGGTACATCGACCGCAACCAGGTCATGCCCCAAAAATAATAATACAATCAGGCAGTGACGGCAGTCCACATGTCGGACGCTCGCCCCGCAATATCAAATGTACATAATACAACAAAACTGTACTAGCATTGCATCCAGGCTATCCCCCACGACCGATCCGCAACATCACAGCAAAAACAAAACATCAACGTGAAAGTCACGTTCGCAAATCCGTCTAACCGGGCTATAGCAGTTAGACCGGATTTACCGATCAAGTGACATTCACGGTCGCAGATATAATGTAAATACTGTGAAATAATGTGTTTAAAATATCCGATCGATCAAAAAATTAACAAGTGGGCCCCCAATCAAAACTGTAGCACTCACAGAAAACCTGGGCCCAATTTTAATATTCCAAAACCCATATTTTAAGCCCAGAAGGCCTCAGCAAAAAATTGGTGAAGTGATCTCCACAGTGTGCGGTGGAAGGGCTGCGGGAAGGGGGTTTTCGCGGCGGTTCCGCGCTCCCACTGTGGAGTTACTTCGTCGAATTTTTACAGAGCTCTTAGATTTTCCAGTACATCAATATTTTACAACCTGAAAAAATTTTCGACACCAAAAATTTCCAACAGAAAACTGATGCTAACAAAAATGTAGTTTTGGAACATTCGATCGATCGAAACAGAAAAAACACACTACACCAAGCTAGACTAAGTTAATGGCGAGGCTCTAATACCACTGTAAGTGCACGGCGGCGCCCCGGCCGTCAATCCGACGGCCAAATGCGGAAGCGGAGATAAACTTTAATTTTTCTTGAACTGGCAAACCGCCGCGCACTAATACCCGGATCGAACCATTAATTAGTCCTAGCTAACAAAAAGATGGGAAAGAGATATACCGACGATCCTAGTCCTCCGGTCTTCTCGTCATAGTCCCGATCTCCTGCGGAAAGTCCTGCCTCCTCCTCGTCGCCGGAAATGCACCACATCGCCTACTTCTTTTACAGGCTCCCACCTCAATGCCGAGGCAACTCGGGCACGAAGCCGGCTACTCGACGTGCCCAAGATTTTCTGTAGAATGGAGTGTAGAGATCCATGTCTCATTTTGGGGTTAAGGAGGTGCCATTTGGTGGAGGAAAGAAGGGATTTTGGAGATCAACTAGAGAGCTCTTTTTCTTAGCACAATATGAAAAATGCCATACCAAATGAATCAACCTCTCCCCACTAAAATGGCCGGCCCCCCCATTTTACCATATGTGATTGGAGAGAGAAAGAACCAAGACAAGGGGGGTGGTTAGAAAGCAAAAAAAATGATGAGGAAAAAACAAATGATCACCACAAATCCAACACACAAAGGCAACCATCACCTCATGCATGATGGCTTCAAAAAGTCAAGCCATCATGAGAAGAAGAAGAAGTCAAGTGATGGTGCTCATCATGAAAACCATCATGATACCAATAAATGCAAATACCCCCTCCACAAAAGCCTATTTGCAACAATGCAAATAAACCCTCCTCCACCAATCTTCGGCCAATGAACGGAACAATGGAAATTGGCCGAAACGGAAAGCAAACTGGCAATTCCAGAAAACTGGTCCCGTAATAAATTACAGGAAAAACCCCGATACTGTGCATACACACCCGCATCTGTATTTCGACCGAAATACAAATGCAATGAGACAAAATCTACACTGTACTATACTAGGATCCGGCTTAAACCAAAGCCGGCTAGTAATATCTGTTCGATCCTGATCCGTGCAATACCGCACGTATCTGATCGAACCCTGCCATATAACCATACGGCCTATAGTACAAACTGTCCGATCCTGATCCGTGCAATACCGCACGTATCTGATCGGACCTTGCCATATCTCCATACGGCCTCTACAACCTTTCGCCCGAAAGCTGAGTAACTGAATGTGGGGGACTCTAAAGACTCATCAACACCTTGGTTGTGGATTTAACCACTAGCACGTTAGAGGTATAAGCCAATACATAACGGGCTACCAGGTATTGACTAAAAGGGACGTCCGTGAGCGAACTCAGCCTGACACCCTACTGAGCCTGTCAGTGACAATATCCGTGCAGTCCGGTCCGTTCGTCTATGAGTATCGCATGGCGGGCCTAGGGGGTTGGTAAAAGTCAGACCCCCAAAAGCGGTACAAGTCGTGTCGGAGTGTAGCCCAGAACACCCTGAGATACTACTGGAATACCTACCAGTAAATCTCCTTGCCTTGGCCAAGGACTTTGTGTAATGGCTCTCCTAGACACAGCACGACCTCACCCCCAATACCGGGAGAGACGAACCCCTGAAGATACGCTCACTGCCTCCATGTGGCTCGGGACTGTACCCAACTAAAACCTGTTTGCACGACTCCTTTGAGCCGTGGTAGGGTAGTAATCAAAGTACAGTGGGAACTCACACGAGACAAATGACGATCCCCAGGTCGATGAACTAACCTGCACACATGTCACCAGGGAACTGCCATCTGACGTCTGGTATATGACCAACTAGCATGTTCCCGGCGAGTCCTGTCCGGTGTACTCATAACCCAATGAGCACCTGTATACATCTTAGGTGATCCAACTGACACCAGTGGCTTGTGAGACCGGCCACCGCCCCTCATCGGGGTCTCGACTGTATACACTAGTCTACTAATGGAGTATCGATGCCCAGTCTCGAAACTCCCACGACTAGGGACCTTTTAAGGATAAGCTTATAGACCCCCAGCTCCCACTTATATGATCGCCCTCATACTGCTGGTGGTCAAGCAAGAATCCTAGGGGCTCTATCAACGTGTAATAGCGACGTGTCAGGTCACCTAAAGCAGTACACGATGATAAAGGTAAACCAGATAGCATACTATCATCTCGAGTAAGACTGTCCTACCGGGATAGGTCCTCCCTCAATCATTACAATCACGTACCTGTGACCTAATAATTGACTCTGAGGGCACTATCTCCAACAATCCATTTGCCCAGATATTACACGAACGGACTAAAGAGACTCTTGAGATACCAAGGTGTACCTCTTAAACAAACTGCGCGACAAGCACGGTTCTATAACAGGATCTGGAACGTTCCTGGAACTCAACGAAAGTTGCCCAATGGGAGAATGGAAACGACCGGGCTTGGGTATGTTCAATCCAAGAAACGGGAGCTACTTCACGACTGCTATGTCATACATGACTTTGATGAAGAAGGAGATGCTCTATGGGAAGACACTAACCCTGAACCAGCACGAACTCCCGCCGTGAAAATGCCAAGTCCGTCGTTCGAAGAACAGATGGACAAGCTTATAAGGGAAGCAGGTCAAAAGGTTCGAGACGACCATAATCGCGAAATGGCCATCTACGAGAGAGCCAGGACGCAACGCCTCCTTCAACTGGCTGTGAAAAATGAAAATGCTCCTCCTTGTCAACCCGTTGTACGAAAGGCCCGACGAACAAACCAAAGAACGGGAAAGGCGTTCAACAGCGACAAAGCGGGTCCAAGAAAACACGCGATCAGGAATCGAGCAGTCCGTATTCGTCTCTTATGAAAAAGATGGGTCGAGCATATTCTTTTCCCCAGGACAAAACATAAAAGATATTCAATCTTGTTATAAAACATCAGATGATGACACTGCCGGAGTCCAAGCACCCCGAGCAAGCAGGCGAAGTCTCGCACCCGGACTATTGCTCCTATCATAGGGCAATAGGATATCCTCTCGAAGACTGCTTTACATTTAAAGTCTGGGTAGAAGACCAGTATCAGCAAGGCAGGTTCGCTCTATCCAGCAGCTGGAGGGTAACCCCGCCGTAGAAGCATGAACCCAAAGCCGCGAGAGTAGAACCAGATCAACATCGGTCTTGGAAGCGATCTCGTACTTGTCATATGATAATGTTGTCAGAAGAAGAGCCCGAGAATATGGATGAACTCCCCTGGTACTTCGAAAATGATGATGACGAGGTCATCTCAGAGTTTCACCGGCGCCAAAAGAGCTGGAAAATGGAATACATACCACTGCAGATAACCGCAAGAAAATTGATTTGGGGATGGCAAGTGACCCGTGGCCAACATTCGTCAGCGAGCTGCTGTCTGAAGAAAGGGTGGATACGCTAAAGGACGTGCTCATGCAGCATAAAGATTGTTTCGCATAGAACTATTCCGAGATGCCAGGACTAGATCCAGAGATTGCTGTACACAAATTGGTGATATCCCCGGACGTCAAGCCGATCAAACAGGCACCGAGGAGAATGCGACTCGAGCTTGAGATGAGCATCAACGCCGAGGTCAAGAAGTTAATCGACTCCGGCTTCATCCAAGAGGTCCAATATCCTGACTGGATCGCCAACATCGTCCCAGTGATGATAAAGAATGGGATGGTGCGCATATGTGTGGACTTTCGGGATCTCAATAAAGCCTGCCCGAAAGACGACTTCCCAGTACCGGTCACCGAGCTGATGATAGACAATATGTCTCATGAAGTTTTCTCCATCATGGATGGCTCGTCAGGATACAATCAGATAAAGATGCATCCCGAGGACTAGAAGCACACCGCTTTCCGAACCCCTTTAGGCATATTCTGCTACAAGGTGATGCCCTTCGGTCTAAAGAACGCCGGCGCCACCTCTCAGAGGGCCATGACGAAAATTTTCGACGACCTCATACATGAAGTCGTCGAATGCTATATCGACGACCTCGTAATTAAAAGCAAATCATATGAGGAACATTTAGAGCATCTGAAGATCGTTTTTCAGCGCCTTTGGCAATACAACTTGAAGATGAACCCTCTCAAATGCAAGTTCGGAGTTTCCTCGGGCAAATTCCTAGGATTCATCGTACGACACCGAGGCATCGAGATAGATCCGTCGAAGATCAAGGCGATCATGGAAATACCTCCGCCAAGGACTCTTAAGCAACTGCGGTCTCTGCAAGGGAAGCTCGCGTATATCCGGCGATTTATAGCCAATCTTTCCGGCAAGTGTCGCCCCTACAGTCACTTGATGAAAAAGGGAACCCCGTTCATCTGGGATCAAAATGCCAAAGCGCACTGGACAAAATCAAGCAATACCTGCAGAATCCGCCAGTGTTGGCCGCTCCCGTTAAAGAAAAACCCCTCATTCTGTATACGACTGCCCTTGAAGGTTCATTAGGCGCATTATGGGCATAAGAGAACGACCAAGGGAAGGAGAGAGTCCTCTACTACTTGAGTCGAGTTCTCCTGGGGGCAGAAAGCAACTACTCCCTCATTGAAAAACACTGCCTGGCGTTGATCTTCGCAATAACGAAGCTCAGGCACTATGCGTTGGCACATAAGGTTCATCTCATATCGAAGGTGGATCCTCGCAAGTATTTGATGTCAAAAGCCATATTAACAGGGCGGCTCGCTAAATGGGCCCCGCTCTTGATGGAATTCTCGATAACTTATCGGCCTCTTAAGGCAGTGAAAGGCCAAGCCATCGCCGACATCCTCGCTGAGCATCCAATACCTGCCGATTCTCCTTTGAATTGCGAACTGCCAGACGAACATGCGTTTGACACGATCGACGGGGATGATACCCGGTGGGAACTTTACTTCGATGGAGCATCTTCCATGAAGAAGCACAAACAATGCACTCCCATAATCAAATCGGGGGTAGGCCTCATCTTCGTAACTCCACAAGGAGGGATAATGCGCTTTGCTTTCTCCTTAACAGAGCCGAGGACAAACAATGAAGGCGAGTATGAAGCTTTGATAGCAGGTCTCGAGATCTCCATCGACATGTGAATTGAAAACCTCCTCATATACGGAGACTCCCAACTAGTCGTTAGTCAAGTAAACGGCGACTATCAGACGTGCAAGCCTGAGTTAGTGAAATACGGCGAGAGAGTACAGCGACTGCTGACTCAAATTCCTTCCTACACCTTGGAAAGCATACCGCGTGCGGAAAATAGCAAAGAAGATGCATTAGCCAAACTCGCTAAGGAACTGGCTGACGAAAACCTCAATGACGTAAGGATCGTTGTGCAAAGCCGTCGGGTTCTTGCACGGGCAGAAATATCTCCGGAGTCGTCCGAGGAAAGGGGAGCGGCCGAGCAGACAACCCTACAAATAAAAGACCAGGAAAAGGCTACGGATTTGAGAGAAGTCTTTATAGACTACTTCAAATCCCATTGAACACCTGAAGATGCGTCCTCAAAACATCAGCTCATGAAGCGAGCTCTATCTTTTGCTTTCGTCAATGATACTCTGTATAAGAGATCATTTGATTCTCTGTGGTTAAGGTGCCTGGGACCTGAAGAGGCAAAGAGAGTCGTCCAAGAAACTCACGAAGGACTCTGCGGTTCTCACCAACCCGGCCCGAAGATGAAGCTGAAGATCAAATGGATGGGTTATTATTGGCCCACGATGATCCAAGACTGCCTTGAATACGCGAAGCAGTTCCATTCGTGTCAGATTCACGGGGACTTTATCCATCAACATCCAAATCCACTACATCCAACAGTAGCTAGCTGGCCGTTTGAAATGTGGGAGACTGACATAATTGGCCCCATCGAACCAGCATCGTCCAGAGGACATCGATTTATTTTGGCAACAACTGATTACTTCTCCAAATGGGCAGAAGCAATACCACTGAGGGAAGTGAAGATGGAGAATATCCTCCATTTCTTCAAGACGCACGTCATTTATCGGTTTGGAACTCCACGACGGATTATCTCCGATAACGGGCCAGCCTATAGAAGCCACAAGATCAGCCGCTTCGCACAACAGCATAACATAGACTAGAGATACTCCTCAGTCTATAATCCCCGAGCTAACGGTCTAGCTGAGGCTTTTAACAAGACCTTAACGAAGATCATGAAAAAGACGGTGTCCCGAAATAAGAAGTACTGGAACGGGAGACTGCATGATGCTCTCTGGGCGTATCGAACTACGTTCAAAACGGCCACGAACACAACGTCGTATGCATTGGTATTCGGTACAGAAGCGGTACTCCCCCTCGAGATAGAGTTACCCTCTCTATGAGTGGCAGTTCATTACGAGCTAACGGACGAAGAGAATGCTCACCTTCGGCTTGAGGAGCTCGATGCCCTTGATGAAACCCAGCTCATAGCGCAACAAAATCTGGAGGCTTACAAAGCAAAGATGACGCGCTCATAGGAAAGATTGACTAGGTCGAGAACATTCCGCCAAGGCGAACTCGTGCTAGTGGTCAAAAGACCTATAATCCCTAATCGTGCCAAGCGGGGGAAATTCGAGCCGAACTATGAAGTCACGTATATCATAGACAAGGTCTACCGGGGTGGGGCCTATCTACTCATGGACATGCATGGCGAAAGGCCCTTCAAGCCAATAAACGGTCGCTTCCTGAAGAAATACTACGCATGACGAGTCACGGCCTAGGTTAACGATAGATGACGATGCCTATGTCCGCTCGCTATCTTCCTAAGCCCAAACTCTATAAGTAGTAGCCGGAACAGTGGACCGAAATGTCCTAAAACTAACAACGGACCGAAATGTCCAAAAACTAACAATGGACCGAAACGTCCTTAAACTAACAATGGACCGCAATGTCCTAAAACTATCTGTTGACCGAGACGTCGATAAACTACTGTGGATTGCAACATCCCAAGGCTGATACAAAAAAAAGAGAAGAATAAAAGGATAAAAAACGGTATGTCCATAAGCAAAACGGTAAGGATGAAAACCCGAAAGGGCTCCGTGAGTAAAAACAGTAGGGCTACCAGCGAGTTTTGTGAAAACCCGAAAGGGCGCAATCTTGTTAAAAGACACTTGCAAGGTCCTCTCGACCTTGTGAGGAGAAACCACCTGCGTGAGATCCTTACGACTCATAAGGGAGCAATACACTTAGGGATCCCTACGATTCCTAAGGAGAAATTACACTTGCGAGATCCTCACGACTCGTAAGGAGAACCCTCTTATGAGACCTTCACGGCTCATAAGATTCAAAAGTCTTAAGCTACAGGGATCTGAACCTGTTCTTAAGCGACCACCACAACCTCCAATGCTGCCCTACAAGTGGCTCAACGCTGACCCTTGTATACAATCCATAGGCGCGAATAAACATTTCCCTAACAAAGTCCCATCCGTGACTAGAGATATGTCTACACGGTGAACAACCCTTGTAAGTCCTCTCGACTTATAAGGAGAAAACACTCTTGTAAGATCCTTACGACTTATAAGAGAACACACACTTAGGAATCCTCATGATTCCTAAGGAGAAAATGCACCTACGAGATCCTCACGACTGCTAGGGAGAAATAGCTTCATGAGATCCTTACGGCTCATGAAGTCAAAAGCCTTAGTCGACAGGATCCTAACCCTGTTCGCTAAGCCACCTTTGTTCGACATCGACAGAGGCAAATGATGATTCGCTCCTGGCAATATTCCAGTTGTAGCGGTGCTGATGCCAAAATCGGTATCTAATTCCAAGCTTGCAGTGAGAAGCTAGCGAGCCACACGTGCATACGAAATAGCCGAAATGATGGGGCAACTTGCAAACAAAATCAGCAAGTAAAAATGTATGCTTGCAAAATAGCCGAAATGATTGGGCAACTCGCAATAAAAAGCAGCGAGTAAGAATAAAATAAATAGCCGAAATGATTGGGCGCCGCGAAAAATAGCCGAAATGATTGGGCAATCGCGACCTTCGCGATATAAAAGCTGAAATGATAGAGCATCGCTGAAAGAAGTAAAAAAATGAAATTTATGCCCTACAGGTGATATCACATCAATCTCTGTATACAATCCAGGGGCGCAAACAAAGAAGGAATCACACCTTCCCTCCCGAGGCTCCATCAGAAAACGAAGCCAAATCTTGACGGTTCAGGGATAGCCTAGAGATCATCAACAGCGTTCCTCCCCATTCCAGCAGGATTCAGACGCTGCAATCAGCCATGGAGCTATGGAAAAGCCCATACTCTAAATCTCAACGGTTCACAGACAACCTGGAGACCACTTCGATATTCGTCTCATTAAAACAGACGATGCGTCATCCAAATGACCCCATCTCGGAAATACGTCATCCACATGACCTCGTCTCGGAAATACGTCATCGACATGACTCCGTCTCGGAATCCACATGACCCCGTCTCGGAAATACGTCATCCAAATGACCCCTTCGCGGAAATACGTCATCTACATGACCCCGTCGTGGAAATACGGCATCCACATGACCCCGTCACTGAAATACGTCATCCACATGACCCCTTCTCGGAAATACGTCATCCACATGACCCCGTCTCGGAAATACGTCATCCAAATAACCTCGTCGCGGAAATACGTCATCCAAGTGACCCCGTCGCGGAAATACGTCATCTACATGACCCCGTCGCGGAAATACGGCATCCACATGACCCCGTCATGGAAATACGGCATCCACATGACCCCGTCTCGGAAATACGTCATCCACATGACCGCGTCTCGGAAATACGTTATCCAAATGACCCCGTCATGGAAATACGTCATCTACATGACCCCGTCGCGGAAATACGTCATCCACATGACCCCGTCACGGAAATACGTCATCCACATGACCCCGTCGCGGAAATACGTCATCCACATAACCCCGTCTCGGAAATACGTCATCCACATGACCCCGTTGCGGAAACACGTCATCCACATGACCCCGTCGCGGAAATACGTCATCTACATGTCAATCTCACTAAAAACTTATGGGTCCTTTCGATTCGTAAGGAAGGAAACTCTCTTATAAGATCCTTACGACTTATAAGGGAAAACACACTTAGGAATCCTCACGATTCCTAAGGAGAAAATACACCTACGAGATCCTCTCGACTCGTAGGGAGAAAGTCTTTATGAGACCCTCACGGCTCATGAAGTTGAAAAGTCTTAGGCAGCAGATCTGAACCTGCTTCCTAAGCCATCACTACCCCTCGAAGAAGCCAAAACAAGATGCTCACTCTATCATCTGCCAGGTATGCTTGCTAAGGTGACATGCTGATAACAAAAGAAAGAAGAAAGCAAGAGATGATACAACACATTGCGAAAGAAATGTATCTTTTATTCATGAATTCAATTGCGTACAAAACACATCATATGAAAGAATAAAAGAATGAATACATTTTATTCAAAATTACAAATGGTACAAAAAAAAATTATTGAGAGGGAAGCGCTTTCAATAGTCCGATCAGTCGCTCGCGCACTTCCCTCAGCCCCTTTTCTTGATCAGCTGCCGCAGCCAACTCTGCTTCGACTTGGGCTCATTGCTGCAAGTAAGACGAGGGTTGTTCCTTGACGGCCCGCTGAGCTGCCTCACGATTTTGTGCATCCTGCTCGACGACGTCGAGCTTTTGCCTCGGTGTTAACCCGTCAGAGATGCATCGCAGAAGGCCTTCAAAGATAACTTTCAACTGGGCAGTATTCGCATCAACCTGAGCATGCAGTCGAGCAGATTCGCTTGAAGTCTCTCCACACTCCTTACGTTTTAAGACCGCCTCTTGTTGAAGATGACGGAAGTAGGAAGTGCTCTACTCAACCCACCCAACCCACTGGGTGTTCACAGCCAGGACTTCTAGAGCAGGACGTCCGACCTCGAGCTCATGCAAGCAAGCCTCAATCTTCCTGCAGTGATTAACCCAAGACTCAACGACGCCCTCACTATGAAAGTTCACGAGCGTCGCCAGCATAGGGTTAACCTCCGTGGTAAAATCCACAGCAGAGGTAGGAGTCTCCATGTCAAGCTCCTCAATATAGTCGCTCAACATGCGCAGACTATTCGCGGCGCCTTTCGAGGATGCACGTCGAGAAAAAGGGCCGGCTGGCATTATGGTGCGAGACTCGAATGGAGCTAAAGTCGACGTGATTGCTGCAAAATAAATCATAGTCAGATGTCGGCTCAAGAAATAAAGAAAATACACGAACAATAGAGTCTACTATACTGGCTGCAACAGGGGGCAGAGCTGGGAGTACTGGTGGCGCAACAATACCCTCGTCCCCTCCCTCAATTTTTAAGGCTACAAGCAATGCAAAGAAGAATTAGCGATAATGTGACTACCCGTTAAAGAAAGGACGTCGGTTAGAAAAGATACTCACCGACACCAGCGGGCGGACTAATCTCTGACTGGAAAGAGAAGTGTGGGTGCAGCACCTGATACAGGTGATCAAAAAGGACTCCTGCAAGGACGCAGTAATGCAATGTCAGTACATAAATTATACAGCCTAGAAATGAAACTGATGGGTCACAAATCCGCACCTTCCAACATCTGAGATGGTACGAGAGAAGGTAGAGGAGTGGTCACTGTCAAAGCGGTAACTGATGGCGTTGCCTCGGGTAACGCAACCTCAACTCTCGCCACACCTGCATTAGAAACGAGATAAATACTGTCAGGAAAGATTGACAGGGATTGCAGAATAAGAAGAAAAGCGATGACCCAAAGTCTAACTGGTGAGTCGCCGGTCGGAACCGCGACAAGGGCATCACTTGATGCAGTGACTCCTTCACCTCCTCCATCGGGATGGTTTCGCCGCCCGTGGCTTCATCCCCTGACTCCACGAGAATCGTTGTGATACTCGCAGCACCCGGCAACGGCAAGGAGCCGCAAGGGGAAAGAGCGACGATTGGGGCGGTGCCCGACTCCTGAGAAAGGGTGGCTACCTCGGGCTCGGCGGCTGTAGCCATCTCACCCACTGCTACCTCAAGCTCGGCAATGGTAACCATCTCACCACCCATTACCTCGAGCTCGGCGATTGTAGCCATCTCGCCTACCGCTGCCTCGGGTTCGGTGATCGTGGCTATCTCCTCTACTGCTACCCTAAGCTTAGTGGTTGCCGCCACTTCTTCGGCAAGACTCGGCCCTGCAAGAAAGGATATATGAGAACCTGAAAGTTATAACTTTGACAAAAGAACCCAATGTCACGTTACCTTAAGTTGGTCTTCCGATTGCCTCCCGAGCCGCATGTACTACCTATCTGTGGGCGGTGGACAAGGCAGCCGGAGATTCCACTGAAGGAGTAGGGGCAGGGGTAGCGGTGCTCGAACCTGCACCTGTGACCAAGGCAGCACTACGCCCCCTTGCCGCGCGCATTCTGCGCTTCCTTTCCGCTCGGGCCGTCAGAGTGGATCTTCTAGATGCCTCTATCAATAGGACGTCATCGTCCGCGCCAAGGGTTACCTCTGGAGCCGTTAAGGCATCCGTCATCGATCATTTGAGTAAGGCCTCTTTCGGCAATGCAGAGGAGGCCAGGACTTCGATGGCTGACCTGGGAAGCATCTCCGCATCACCTTGCGGGGCTGGTATTGTAGTTCCTGCGATAAGATAAAGAAGGGGTCAGATTTTCCATAAAAAAAAGAGAATGAAGATGCAATGAGCCGAGACATACCAATGCCCAACAAACTGCGATTCCTCTCCTCCTCTTCAAAGGTCCTAAGGGAAGCCGCCAGAGCCTCTTCAGTGGTAAAGCCTGTTACAGAAGGAAACATGTCAGTCAAAACATGATAATAAAAATATAATGTAATAGCAGAAGGTGCGACTGATGTTTACTTAATTGCACGAGGGTGTCCAGTCCCGCTTTTTGGCTTGCCGACAACACAGAAGCTGCGATGGCGGCCTCGAGATCAGTATCGTCCGACGCTATGAATAGACCTTTGTTGGTCCCATATTCGCTCAGGCCCTCGTTATAAGGAGCATGAGGCTCCAGGTCGAGTACAGCGTCTATAGAGAGGACCGACTTCTTCTTCCTCTTCTGCGAGCGAGCTCCAGCCGCAGCCAGCACAAGCTTACGCTTGGTGGGCACTTTGGGGCGATGAGTCCCGATATTTAAGCCCATGCTAGACTCAGGGGAAGCTACGTTTACCGTCCCCATGGGAGCACGGGGCACCGGTAGTACATCTGCCGTCTCCACGGGAGCACAGGGCACCGATAGCTCAGGCCTGTCGTCGGGGACTTCAATCACGGCAGCTTCTCTTAGCGGAGGGAGAACAATGGTCCGTCACTTCAAGGGGATGTTTCGATCACCAGCAGGGGGTGCACCCTTGCGGTCGAGCAGCAGTCGCTTCTCCTCCCTGATAACGGCGCCTATTGAATGATGGTACCACGCCACGTACACATTAAGGACCTTTAGGACACAGCTCGGTTCGCTGATGAAGAAGCTGGACCCTGTGTTCAAGCGCATAAAGTGATGTAGTGCGCTCTGAGTACCCTCTTCAGTGGCAGCCGGTTCTGCCAAGAAAGGCTCAAGTGGAACACCCTGATTGTAACTCAGCTGCTGGGCAAAACGATGGGGGTTGTATCTCATGCATAGCGCCGCATCATTTTGCCTGAATACAAGAAAGCCCGGCCTGATGGAGTACAAATGGAGAATCTCCCGGGCTTTCAACACTGAGGCCTCGTCTTTAAAGATATCTTGCAAGGGCAACACCGCCTTTGAAGTTTCCTGGCCGATGGTCAAGACTTTGTCTGTGAAAGACATACCATCTCCGACCGTGCGAGGACGAAGGAGCAAGCCCCTAGCTTCCCGATGTGATGGACTCACGACGGAGGCGTCAACCAGCCGCATGATCCGAGGGAACTTGCATCTGTCATAAAACGAAGGTCTTTTGTGGATGCCAAAGACCCCAAGCACATGCAACTCCATCCATGATGTGAAGTAATGCATTGGGAAGTTGGCAGGATGCACCCCTGGTTCAGTGGTATCCACTGCTATGCTAAGACCGTGATATAAGTGGGCTAACCCGGCGATCCCGATGGCCACTTGTATTCCAGCAACCATGCGATGCGCGGGGTAGAAGACGGAAGGCCTCATGTAACGAGGATGCATAGGAAGCGCAAACCAGCTCAACCATAGCCCAAGAAACCCAAGAAAAAATGCTTCCTCATCAATGCCCGGAGCGGCGATTTCTGACAGAGGGACGATCACGACGTCAGGAAGGAAGAAACCTTCCTGATCAGCTTCCAGTATCGGCTGACGGTCCAAGCCAAAGCCAAAGGGGTCATCAAGTTTAGCAAACTTTTCGCCTAGTCGCGACAAAATCTCCGGGCGAAGAAAACGGGCGATGAAGTCCGCAAAGCTGACCCCTCGGCCTCCAGATTCAAGGAAGAGGCTCTCATACATGTTCAGCACCTTTATCAGACTCGGGAACTGGTGCTGAATGGCGTTCTCCGGGGTAAGGCCCATCACCACTGGCTTGGTGGCAAAAACATATTCGTCCGGAGGAAGAAGCTCCTCGTAGTGCTCCCCCCTAACTGGTAGACCATAAACCTCGGCGAATTCTTCCAAGGAAATGGAGACCTCTCTATCCAATAGAAGGAAGGTATGGGTCGGGATATTCCACTACTCCAAAAACGCCTTAATCCACCATATGGGAGGTGCAGAATACTGGAACAACGAAGCGTAGACCACAGGGTATAGGCCGAGCTTTAGCAGCTGCGATTTCTTCGCCGACAAGATATACCGGGCCCACTGCAAGTACCCGGCCGGATGACGGGGAGTTAGCCCGATGTTGCAGGGCTGACCCCAAGGGCGCGACTCGCCCTGACATATGCATCGCCCTAGGGTATCCAAAGCTGCCGGCGGTTGCACGGGTATAGCGGCAATCGAAGGCTGAAGGAGGCCCTCCGAAGTCCAATTAACCACCTCCACGACATAGTTCACTGGGGGTGCATCTGCATACGGGATCGCCGAGATAGGCTCCGAAGGCGTCGCGCAAGAAAAGCTCCGGCGGCCTCTGATAATCTGGTCGTACCATCTACCCCACAAGTGAAGATTTTTGTGTTCCAGGTCATGGTCTTTGATGAGGGCGAGAACCTCCCGGTCCACGGGCGCCTCAGGGAATCCTCCCTCTGAACGGATAAACGGAAACGAAGTATCAAAAGACATGTCGCCTGCAAAAAAGGGACAGAAGTCAACTGTCAGTGTTATAATTTAATTTTAAATTCTGACACTCGGTACTTTAAAATTTGTACCACACTGCAATGCAGTAGAGAGGGACCAAAGGGGGCCCACAAAATCTAGATGACAATTCATCAATTAATAATTAATAAAACAGCCTCATCATTGGATGAGACTGTTAATTAACTGAGGAAATCCTAAAGAAAATTCTCATTAAATAAGAGATCCCTCGGGAAAAGGAGAAAATCTCCCTTTGAGAGCAATGCTCTATGACAGAGTGACACTTGTCAAACTCTGATCATTAAGGAATAAAATTCCTCGAGAGCCTGGCTCTGTAATGATGATGGAAAAATCCATCAGAAAAGAATTAATTAAAATTAATTTTTATAAATTTAAAAATTCTGGGATCTTCAAGATCCATGAACAAACTCTTAAGAGTTCTTCACAAGAGATTAAGAAATCTACATGTTATCAAAAGAGCAGAGCTCTGTTCATGGGCTAAGAAATCCTAGGAAAAGATCTCTTTAGATCTATGGGTTCAGAAGAGCAAAGCTCTGTTAATGAAACCCTAAAAGGGTTTTCTTTAGATCTAAGATCTATGAAGAGCAAGGCTCTGTTAATGGGTAAATCCCTAGTTTATTAAAAGTTTTAAATTTTACCTAAAATTTTAACAGTGTTCTGACTCATAAAAGGTTCTTAAATAAGAGAGCTATACTATGTGGGAGAATGAAATTCTCAGAAGAGATAATTCTCAAGAAGAAGATGAAAATCATCTAAGGGACCAAAGGTCCTATTTATAGGCATTGAAACGCCTCTTCAACTTCTGAATTGATATAAGGGCGCAGATGCTGCCACCGCTGCACTCACGTGTGGAAAACGTGAGCGCAACGGTGGGGAGGCATTTGTTTCCCCCAATCAGAGCAAAGCTCTATTTTGAAATTCAAAATTCAAAAATTGAAGCAACTCTTCAGATCCAGCGCTAGGCGCGCTGCGCGCCACGTGTCAAACACGGATGCGCTAGTGCCAGGCGCGCTGCGCCCTAGACAGTGCACCACGTGTGCGCTGGTGCGCTGCGCGCCACGTGTCAGACACGGGTGCGCTAGCGCAGGCTGCGCTATGCTCTGGGCAGCGCACCACGTGTTAAACGTAGGTGCGCTAGCGTAAACTGCGCTGCGCTCTGGGCAGCGCACCACGTGCAAAGCACGGGTGCGCCGGCGCTGGAATTAAAAAATTCCCCACCGTTAGATCAAAAGATCTAATAAGAATGATAAATCATTAATTAATCAGAATTAAAAATTCTGTTATTGAAAGATTTTCCAATCTTGTTAAAAACAAGAAGATTGCCTTCTGTAAAACAGAAGCCCTGGGATCAAAGATCCAACGTGGGAAATATCCCCAAATCAATCAGAGAAAGATCTCTTTAACTAATTCAAAAACTCAGCTGGCCCTATATAAAGGCCCCAAGACTTCAAGTCTGATATAGAAAAAAAAACTATAAACTTTGAGAAATTCAAAGAAAGAAGAGCAAGCTCTCAGCAAAAGAAGATTATTTCTTCAAGGTAAAGATCATGAACGATGAACACAGAGATGAAATCATCTCATAAAAAGAAGAATTATCTTCTTAAAAGATCATAGATCTACAAATACCAAGGTCTTTCATAAAAGTGATCAAAAGATCTTATCATAAAAACAAAGAAGTACTTACTTCATTCACAGATCATTGATCTATAAATGCAAAGCTTTTCAAAAATAAGAACTGTTGTTCTTGAATCTTGAGACAAAGTCTCTTTTAAAAGAACATAAATTTGTTCACAGATCATAAAAATTGATCAAATGCGCTTTGGGCTATTGAAATATGCATTGCACTCTTGAACCGCGCTTCTGCGCTCTCTGGACCGGCGCTCTGCGCCAAAATGCGCCACATGTCAATCACGTATGCAACTTGCGCTTTGCGCTTCTGAAATAGCGCACTGCGCTCATGGGCTGGCGCTCTGCGCCAAGCGCGCCACGTGTCACTCACGTGTGCGCCACTAAATTGATAGCGCAATGCGCTCATGGACTAGCGCTTAACGCTCATAAACTGGCGCAATACGCCCACCATCTGGCGCTTAGCGCCAAGCGCGGCATGTGTCCTTCTCGTGTGCGCTACTTGACAGAAGCGCACTGCGCTCTTTAACTGGCGCAAAGCGCCTGGTGCACCACGTGTTGCGCTGGCAGAACATAAATTGTTCTGGTGAATGCTCTGCATTCAATACAAGACAAAAAAAGTGTCAAAATCTAATGCTCTGCATTATTAAAAGGGCCAAGCCCAAATAAAGTCTCAATAGCCAGAACATTAAAATGTTAAATATTCATTGGACTTAACCCAATATTGGCCATAATTCCTCAACTTATATTTAATTGAGCCCGTCTGCCCATAAATATTTAACAGATCTTAGTCCCAAATTGGACTACAGATCTTTCAACCAACTTACACCGGTTCGAGGGTACATCTCTTTACTCCTCTGATACTTGTCGTTGTAATCCTTCAACGTCTTCAGAGAGGTGACGGGTCCCGAAAACCACACATTTCACGGACTGTGGGGTCCTTAAACTCATGGACTATGATGTTCTTAAACTTTATAGACTATGACGTCTTTAAATTACGGACTGTGGGATCCTTAAACTCATGGACTATGATGTCCTTAACCTTAACTGTGATGTCTTTAAACTCACGGACTACGATGTCCTTAACCTGGACCGAGATGTTCTTAAACTAACAATGGACCGTAATGTCCTTAAACTAATCGACCTCAATGTCCCTAAACTAAACAATAGAGTCCAAATGCTCTTTTGTTGGATCTAAACGATCCCATTAAGTTGATCTTAGTCTAAAAAAAAATTAGACTAACGTATCCTTTACAAACGTTTAATTTGATCTTAGTCCCAAATGAGGCTAACGTATCCTTAAACCCAACTCCCAAACCCAAATCTAAGAAGATACGGATTTAGACTAATCCACGCCCTACGGGCGACAACATAAATTAGTCTCCGTATACAATCCGCGGGCAACCACAAACAAAACAAACACACACGACACGAAGTGACCATCTGGAGAAGGAGAAAGTTGTTACCGCGATGCGGTAGCGTAATTAACTGCAGGGGCTTGCGCCTGCAGGGAAGAGCGTCCCTACAATCAAAAACCCCTCAAACGATGGGGAATTTGACGAAGTCTGCTACATCGGCCGCATCCGTTTAAACCTTCGATACACGGTGCCATAAATCAACTTAGAATATTTGGAGAGGTGGACGGATAGCACCAATTAGCATCTGCCCTCAAATTTCAGGCCTGACGTCCCAATGTCCCGGTCGCGTCTTTCGGCGGGGAACATACCCGTATTATAGTATTTGAATAGTGCATATTGGATTTCAGTAGTGGATTTCGAGATCAGTATTTCCATTGTAAATCCGATGATTTGCGTTCAAATCCGATGATTTGCGTGCAAATCCGATGATTTGCGTGACGCTTGACGGAGTTCGATTTTGATTTTCATACTCGTTTTCAGGCGCACATGATGCGCTGTGGTATTTCCGTATCTTCCGTGATTTTGGAGCCCCGTGATAAAGCTAATTATTGAAATGTTTTAGTATTTGGGGGTTTAAATTTTAAATTCGAGGACCGAATTTATTTAAGGGGGGAGATTGTAACATTTCAGAAAAATATAAAATATTATTTTTTTGGAATTTAATATTAAAATAATATATTTCGCGAAAACTACCGATTTGCGAAATTGGGGTTTTCGTAAAATGGTATATATATATACCAATATTTGTGAAATAATTTGGAGATTAAAATTATTTATTCATTTAAAAATATAATTATTGGAATTGTGAGTATTGGTTTTTGGCCATATTTCTTGTGTTGCATTTCTTTCCTGCTTGCAAATTTCGTGGCCAAAATTGGTGTGCATGGATTAATTCTTTTGCATGCATTTGTGAGCTTATTAGTGAGGTGGCATGGGTCAATTTCATGGCCATTTCTTTGGCGGGGATGGGTTTTTGATGGGTCATCATTGAACAATTAAATGGGCATGGGCTACATTGGTGAGTCATTGGTTCTTTAATTGCTTCTCGTTTGGGCTAGGATATTTAGTGTTGTTTTTTGGTTGTTGTGGTAGCTATCCTTTTCCTTACACTCACCACTCAATTTCCTTACACTCACCACTCACTAAATAGGCCAGTGAGCATTTTCGAATGGGAGAGGGTGCCATTCTTCTTGATTTTGGCCGAGCCATTTTTGATGCAAGCACATTTTCTTCCTTGCAAAATCCTATGCTCACTTCATCACATCTTCTTGGTAACTTCATTTACCTCCATCCAAATCATTGGGTGCCTTGAGACAAAGTATTCACACACTATCTCTACTTCACCTTGGACATGTCAGCTAGCAAACTTCATGCCTGAGTTGCATCGGTTTTGAGGCGGGAGCCCGTATAAAGAATCCTCGACGTGGAGCCTGACCGAAGAGCGAACTTCGTCGAGCAAGACCGAAGAGCGAACTTCGTCGGGGTAGCCGCAACAAGCTAGGGGAAGAGATTTAAGACCGAAGGACACGGATCGATCGGTATAATCTCTTTTACCACTTTACAGTTTACTAGTATAGGGTTAATGGTTCGATCCGGGTTTTTGGGTTATGTTAGCACCAAGTTTAAAAGTTTTTGTTCCGCATTTGGCCACGGATTGATGGTCGGGGTGCTGGCGTAGACTTACAGTCTGTACGTCAACAACGAGGGTTGTTTGGTCGTTTTTGCATGCGTAGGCTATAGGTTCTAACCTATGACCGCACCATGTGCCGTATCGGTTTTCTGGATTTAGTTTTCATAACGTAGCGATATGTGTTGATTTGTAGGTACTTTTGCGTGGATTCCGAGACGAAGGAGCACATCGACTACGGATGAACGAGGAGTTCCACAGGTGAGTAGATTTATATCTACGGGGGAAGTCGGGTGGATGGCATATATCACACCCGCAAATTATGAATGGAAACCGATATATACATAGAATACAGTAGGAGAAACCTACATTTGAAAACCATAGATGTGGTTAAAAAGATAGTTAGAGGTAATATTAATGATTTAGTATATATCGAGATATGAGATGAATGCGATAGGGACATAACACTTGGAGATTTATCTGATAGAATGCATATGTAAAATGACTTGATGTGAGAGATTGATGCGATG
The DNA here is from genome assembly GCA_030015575.1 of Agapanthus africanus. Taxonomy (NCBI): domain Eukaryota; kingdom Viridiplantae; phylum Streptophyta; class Magnoliopsida; order Asparagales; family Amaryllidaceae; genus Agapanthus; species Agapanthus africanus. The sequence continues at coordinate 161,518,455 of CM057340.1, read as the reverse complement.
GAAAGAGTATACGATGAGATATGATGACTTAGTTGATATATCGTTATATAGATGCGAGTCGATAAGAAATAGTTTACCTTGTCGGTCCCCTTATACGAGATTGATACGGATGTGATCGGAGAGATAGGTGTATATATATATGGATACTGATGTGCATAATGAGTGATATGCCGTACAAGACTTAGATCCGTACCCCGTTGTAGTATAGGTTGATAGAATCCCTAATTGTTTAATGCCGTCGTACGATGGATTACCGTACGCGATGAGTTTTACCTTTTGATTGATCTATACCCTTGATTAGAGGATGTCGTACGATAGATTATACCGTACGTGATGTTGTGGGGCTGGATTCCGATTGATAGATTCACCGACTCGAATATATTGTAGACACGTATACCTTGTAGCGTTTCGCTTACGATGTACTTTATGCTACGCTCATGATATTCGCATTGCATTGTATATACCTGTGCTAGTACACCTACACCATTATTGATGATGCGTATGTTACACCTACACAGATTGGCCGGCTCACACACTTTCATCATCGATAATTGCTACGTCACTTACACAGTAGAATTGCTGCATCATACTATGATATATTGCTATGCTCACATCATTATGCTACGTTGCATGACATACCTTGCTATAGCTACATGTACATCATGCATACATACTTACATGTACACCCACATATCTTGCTATAGCTACATGTACACCTCATATGATGTTGCACTTGATTTCGGAGGAATTGGGAACCGCATGATATATTTAATAACTTGATGCATTTAAATAACGGTTTTCCCTTAATATGCTCATATTACTGTTCTATGTTGCATATATCATGTTGCATGAAATCCACGCATTGAGATATGGATTTCATGTGATTTATGGATTTGAGAACCGTGGGGGTATTTCAAGAATTTATGTATTGTTTGAAAACCCGGTTTCTCTTGATATGATATTTCAGTGCGTCCACCATGAGCTTTCTCGGTTCTGAGATTAGCATGTGAAACCCGATTCGAGGAGTGGGAGGCACCGTCTGCGGCTACATGGTGGACCCGGTATGGTTCCCCGGGGCGAGAGGTGATTTTCGTGGTGTAGACGATGAGCCTGGCACAGAGAGTAGTACCTACCGGTGATAGCATTTGGACTCAGCGGTTATCCGGAGGATACCGACCGGAGTCGTGAGATGATATGGGCCGATCCGGACAGACGGAGCCCGAGGGCCGATCCGGACTGACGGAGCCCGAGGGCCGATCCGGACAGACGGAGCCCGAGATATGAGGATTTACGTGTCGATGCTGGACACAGGTTTCATGATGTTTCGAGTGTCGATGTTAGACATTCAGGTTCCATGATTTTGTTGTGTCATTGATGGACACACGTTGATTTAAATCCTCATATTTTCATGCATATGCTTTCATGATATTTACATGCATGATTTTGTTGTGTCATTGATGGACAAGTAGGATGTTATCCACCTCCGTACATGCATTGATTATATTGTTGGACGAGATCCACAGGCATACATGCATTGATTATATTATTGGACGAGATCCACAGGCATACAAGAATTGATTATATTGTTGGACGAGATCCGCATGCATACAGGCATTGATTATTGTTGGCATATATGCAGATACGGTCACCCTAGATATCATAGTATTACCTTTATGATATAATTGACTTAGGAATCGTTGTTTATTTCAATTTCTACCTGATGATGTTTTCTACTCACGAGTTGGCAACTCACCCCCGTTGTGCCACAGTTCTTGCAGGTTGACCGCATTGATCAGTTGCGGCATCGCTGGCACACAGCTTGCATTCGGGTGATTTGCTTTGGTAGGTGGTAAATGTTGGATCGTACCCCTCTTGTATTATTATTCTTATTGTATCTAGTCAACTCCATCAAATCAGAAACTAGTGTTTGTATATGTTGTAAGACTTAGCAAGACTTGTAGTTGCGAGACTTAGAGTGATGGGTAATTTGTTCGCTTGGTGGGTTGATGTCTTTCTTTTCATTTTCCTTTGTGTTGATCTTCGCCGTTGGACGTCGTATACATATATATGCTTGTGGTTGTTGTTTCCGCCGTTGGGCATGATTTGCTCCCGTTTGGGGATGCTTTCTTTATATTTTATGTTATACCCATTTCGGGACTAGTTTTTACAAAGGAGTTGCTGCCGAAATTTTTAAGAAAGTAAATTTAAGTTTAAAAATTTTTACTTAAGATTCCCGAAGGTTTTTAACAATGTTTCTTCATTTATTCTTTTTGGAGGTTTAGATTTGCTGGGCTTCGGCTTACTTAAGTTACGTTACGTCTGTAGACATTGCATGATTTAAGTGCCGGTCATGAACTAATATTTCGGGTCGTGACAAAGTTGGTATCAAAACGCTAGGTTTAACCTTGGTTCGAGTCTAGGTTTGACTATGTGGAGTCTAGGGCGTATATATTTTGGAACCTAGGCTTGACCTTACGGAACTTAGACTTGAACAGGGAGGTATTAGACCCGAACTTTCGTTTCATAGGCTGACCCTGATTGATGGAGTAGGTAACTTGAGTAGAGTGACGTACCGTACGTATGTTCCGCGGCATATTTACGATACGATACTCCACTTAAGTGACCTTAGGATGTTCATATCTTGAGACTTGTGATTTTCTTCATTCCTTTGATTATACATTCATTTGAGATTCTTGATTCTATTTGTTTCCATGATCATACTCTCACTGATTCTGTTCCTCCTTATAATCATGTATTCATTCTGGATCTGTTGATTCTTTTCATCCCTTTGATCTATTTTCGTCGATACATGATTGAGGTTCCTGTCACCATGGTTTGAGCACAATTTGAGCTGCTGCTAGTGATGCAGTCAGGGCGAGCTCATAGTGGACGAGGACTGACCTTCATGTTTTCTGGTGACATAGGAACGTATTGATGTAATGTTGTGTTGTGACCTCTCGTTTGAGACGAGTGTTCGGATTTTCACCGGATGGTCGGGCCATTGTTATAGGCTGCCTGTTGGGAGAGGACTGTTGATGTACAGCCTACCTCAGGGATTGTGATATCGTCTACCGTGCAGAAAGATGACCCAGCTGTTGCTGAGATTGACGAGATGTCGCTTCCAGTGCTTACGAGCTGAGATCGCTGGAGTTTCCAGGAAGAGATGCGACGGGTGATAGCTAGTCTATCTTGAGTTGAGAGACGAAGTGATTCGTCAGATTTGACGCACCGACGCTGGCCCAGTTGAGTTGAAGATTTCCAGTGTGGAGAATCTTACTCGGATCTAGAGTAAATCGATCCAGAGATGATATTGTTCGTTCGATGATCCGATAGCAGATCGGTAAGTGGACCAGCGTCAGATAGAGGACCTCACCCAGATGTGTTGTGAGTTGATCGAGAACGGACGAATATGGAGTATTCCTCCGATGATTGGGATGAGTTCCCGAGGACGTGTTCGGCTAGATATCTTCTGCAGAGTGATGAAGATACCGAGTTCGTAATTTCGAGTCCGTGTGGGAGACTCTAGATTGACTGTAGCCGAGAACAATTGCAGTACGCAGAAAGCAAGACGTGACGTCGAGGTGGACGAAAATAAAGATGAGTGGAACAAGATGTTCGTGCGAGATGTTAACAAGCTGTTGTTACTCCCTGTTGAGATTAGAGATCGGATATGTATACAGAGGCGTTGGGATACGGCCAGTTCCCGAAGAAATGCTGTGCTGAGAACGCAGATGTCCAGAAAGCGAGAAAAGATTATGCCAGAGTAGTAGCCTCCGTATAGTTTGGCATAGGCGGGATCGGAAGAGACCTTGAGCAGATGCCTTCCAGGACACTGCTGCGATAAGAGTTGCACTGAGGATTAGATGTGTCACGGGTATTCAGAGGACCAGAGGGCGACGCCAGTGATGTGCTGCTTTACGAGTGATCATACTAATTGGCCGAGAGATGACCAGAGGAGTTCCAGAGTGGAATCATTTCCGTTAGCACACCTGACCGGGCCGACGAGCCGATGGATTGCGAGATTGGTAATCCATAGAGAAATGAGGACCCAGAGACAGAGGACGCCAGACCGTGAGCAGGAGGCAAGCGGATATTCTTTCTCTGCAAGTTTTGGGTGCACCGACATTTTTCTTCGACATTGTAGGAGGTGTACCTCAATGTCAATTGTTGCGATTGCGTTGGTGATCCGAGTATCACGCTCATATCGCTTGGATTTGAGTTTTGATGATTGAGTTTCATGATATTGTTTTCGTGCACCATGGCTGCACCTACTGGGTATTTACACTTTGTGCGTATATGGCACTTGATTTATGTTTATACACCGCTACATCGGTTTATGATTTGTACATGTCGATTGCCATGAGCGTAATGAACTTGATATCATTGTAGAATCTAGTGATTTTGGAAAGGAGTGTTTTTTAGGCTTTTCCTAGCTTCGCTAAAGAGGTCACTCCCGGTGAAGGGATCTCGGCTCTTTCCTCATCAAATGAGGTGCTGGATATTCATCAAGGAATACCACTATGCAAAGTAAGAACTAGAGAAGCAGTCAAAAGACAAAACCGAGTGGGTTGTAGCATTTGCTAGTTTCGCTAAAGTGGTCACTCCCGGTGAAGGGATCTCGGCTCTTTCCTCATCGAATGAGGTGCTGGATATTCATCAAGGAATACTGGTATGCAAAGCAGAAACTAGAGCTACCCTTTTTGAAAATTTGATTCTACAACATCTTTTGCTTTCTTTCTTTTCATTAATCTCATTAATGAAGTCCCATCATTTAATATTTCCTAACCATCACAGAAAAATGAAACGAAAATAGAACGTATGCTTATGCCATCCGCATTCGCCATGGGGCCCCGTCATGCACCGTTAGGTTACTTAACTACCGGCAGAGCGGGGGCTGGACTAGCGCGGGTGCAAAACATAAGCAACGTTTATTATATATCATATATATAATATTACATTTGTCTCACGCAGTTATATGATCAACATCACAGAATTAAGGAGCAGAAGCAACATATGAAATATTGGATATACTAGGATGTCCGTGTTTTAAATTTAGCCAATAATGTAAAACACGGATTCCACAGTCGTGATGAATAGCCAAACCCACATACCTAGACCCCTACGAGAGTGGCAAGTAATCCTGCCAATACTAGAGTTAGGAGACCCGGTCTCAACTCCTTGAGATGGTCTCCCACTGGACTCTAGAACCCGGTTACTTGTGCTCCTCGCCTTGGGTCTATCCTAATGCAGAAAAGTAAATAATATACAACAGTGGTGACATCATCCTCAACCCAGAAGTGCCGCAATAAAAGAATATTACATACAGATTTTACATGAATGAAAATAAAAACCCTCATCTCATATAAAAAAAACCCGGCTATTTTTCACAACGATCCAATAAATCATATCAACAACAACACATGATATCACATATCATCAATGTAGTAAATATACGTATCCCTAAAACTTGTTGACATATAGCAACGAGATTGGAATACCCCACATATTACACTTACGGTCGCAGAAAAGAAAACATTAAATTACAATAATTAGAATCCGAAATATCCTTAGTCATCATAAACCCGGGATATCTCATTTTCCAGATTTCATGTCTAACTTATAAAACTTGCATTTTAGTCTCAAATTGAAAACTCTTTTCAATTGGTTGTCGGATAATTCAACAAGATTCCCGGCTTAGTGATCGCGTACAATACGCAATTGCGACGGAGTTTTGATCCGAATCAAAACTTCGTGGCCATCGATCAATTGAGACTAAACGGCTAGCTTTACAATATACTAACTGGTTTTCACAAAACTAATTAATCCGGATTCTAATAATTGTATCACACATATCACAAAGCTTGTAAAGTAGCCGCGGCATTAGAATTCCGCACGCAATTAGCAAACTTAACCAATTTTTCCAAAACACGAAAAATCCAGTGAGCTAAAGTTCCAAAACCGATCGTTTTAAGCCAATCCAGGAGTCGAAACAAACTCAAAACCCGCCCGAATCTTTGCGGAGGCGAAGACCGAAAAACAAGTATCGAATGGGGGGCCTCGGGAGGGTACCCACCCCTAGGGGCCACCACGTAGTGGCCCCCTAGGGTTGGCAGACCCGAGAGTGCCCATATGGGGTGCTCTCGGGTCACCCACCCCCAAGGCCACCTTGTAGTGGTCTTGGGGTGTGGGTCCAGCCTTTGGCCCCCACAGGATGTTCTCGGGGTGTGCATGCTCCACCCCACAGCTTCTCGGTTCAAACCGTGAGCCCGCGAGGTGTGCAAACAACTCAAAACAACAATTTTGAAAACTGTTTTTATCGACAGTTTTTGCGGGACAAAAACGGCGGATTTCTAACGTCGCTACAAGTTACCCTAATGTTCTAGCATGGCTCTGATACCATGAAAGCCGACCTTAGCACCACCATGAGGTTCTAGAGGCATCAAGCATGCCAAATTCAAATTTTTATTAGGTGCTAAGCTAGACTAACAAGATCTTTGCTAGATTATTAGGGGTTTGCCTTTGTGATGTGATTAACTCAAAAGAAGAAAAGAGCATGCAACCTTTGTAGTTCGAGTCCTTCTCTTCTATAGCTCCGGGTTGAAGTCCACGCGACTCTACTAGGATCCTCTTCGAGTTGAACGAACTTCCTTCGTGATCTTCGCGCTAAATACAATCCACCCGAAGTTCCTCTAGCCCAAGCTAACTCTACACTAATCTCCTTTAGTGTAGGAAACACACCACACAAAATTGCTAGTTTGTTGTGGGATGGTGAAGTAGGGGATGTTAAAACTCACAAGTTTGTGTTCAAACTTCATGATTCACATTTCATGTGAGGGTTGAAGCTTGAACCATGGCAATTGAGAAAGAAGATGAAGCTAGAGAGCAACCATGGGAGCAACTCAAGAAAAATAGCTAAATGTTGAGAATGAGACTAGAATGAATGGCAACTCTTGACCCCCACTCATTCAAGTATGGAATTTTGCAACCATGCTTGAATAGTGAGTCAAGATGAATAAACTATAAATAAAGCCCATGCTTGCAACCATGCTCTCATTTCCCACCTCTTTTCTATTTTTCTTAAAAATAGAAAATCAAGCCATGCTTCATTATTAGATATATATATATATATATATATATAATGAAGAATAATTAGTGAACTAATGATATTAGTTAAGGTATAATTATATCACATATAATATATATCACATTACTAAATCAACACTTGATTTAATAATCCGGTTATATCACATATGACCGACTAATATCATTCATCTGTATATCACATTATCAAATCAACACTTGATTCAAAAATCTGGTTATATCACATATAACTGAACCGATAACAGATAACTTCCAGATTACAATACGGTATCACATACTCATATTTAATCAGGCCCACGCACATATCAACATATGTGCCCTACTTCGTTTCGCTCGAACCAGGAAAATTCTGTGTGGGACTCTAAAGACTCGTCAATACGCCAGCAGTAGGTGATGATCACATCAATCACCTACAAGCCGTTGGCGGTACTAGATGGACGTAACGGCTACCCGGGTATTGAGCGATATGAAAATCAAAAAGTAAGATCATCCATACTCTCCATGAAGCCTATCAGTAACACTACCATACAGTCCGTTTTCTTCGTCTGATATGTCGCATATCATGTCTAGGGGTGGTAAACGTCAGTCCCCAGTAACGTGATAAGTCATGCCAATGTCTGGCCTATAACGGTTCGAGAAACTACTGATAACACTTATCAGTAAATCTCGGCAGCAGCCCTGGCCAGGGACTTCCAGTTATAGCCAATTGAGTATAGCGCAATATCAACCCCCAATACCGGAAGAGACGAAACCCCTCCTATCATCCATTGCCTCCATGTGACTCGGGACTGTACCCAAAATCCATCTATTTGCACGAATCCTTTGAGCCGTGGTAGGGAGGAAATCAAAGCACAGTAGGAGCCACACAAGAATCTATGACGATCTCGGGTCTACAGACTAACCTGTACCAGTGTTACCAGAGGACTGCTATCTGACGATATGTATACTACCACATAGGAGTCCTCGGCGAGTCCTGTTTGGTGTACCCATTCTCCAATGAGCACCTGTGTACAATCTTTGATGTCACACACCAATAGTTGTGAGATCAACCATCGCCCTCTAAGGGACAAGAAACTTACACACTAGTCTACACTGGAATATCGATGCCCTAGTCTCGATATTCCCTCGACTAGGAACTGATTAAAGGATGTATTTGTGGACCACCCTGGCCCCACTAGTATGATCTCATCATAGTCCTGGTAGTCAAGTACATATTATAAGGGCTTTATCAACATGAAAGAGACAGACAATATAAATACTAGTCTACATGTTAAGATAAAGGTAACCCGATAGCATACTATCATATCGAGCAAGAAAGTCCTATATATATAGGTCCAAGCATCCACTATATCATCAATAATGGCCTCTAGGGCACACATATTACTAACAAATTGTGTCTCCAAATCTTCAAAGCAAAAATAACTACTGCTAGCTCCAAATCATGAGTTGGGTAGCTCTTCTCGTGAGTCTTCAATTGTCTTGACACGTAGGCTATAACCTTACCATTCTACATCAGAACACATCCTAAGCCTTTCTCAGATGCGTTGCTGTGAATAACCAACCCTCTGGAACTGTCTGGCACTGTCAAGATAGGAGCGATGGTCAATTTTTGCTTCAACACTTCAAAAGCTGACACACATTTCTCCGTCCATACGAACGGTACCTCATTTCGAGTTAGCTTGGTCAATGGTTCAGCTATTCGAACGAAATTCTCCATGAATTTTCTATAATATCCAGCGAGCCTAAGAAAACTTCTAATCCCCAAAAGAACGCTTCCTTCACATCCATCACACCTTTCCAAAAGCCGTAGGCTGATCAAAAGTTCTTATTTTGCATTTATCGCTCCAGACTTATTCCTATAGGACGTATTTATAAGAAATTAATAAACTCGATCAATTTTATTAAGTGATAAATCATCTCAATTTATATACCTCATAATATAACTAACTGATAACTAATAATTCTAATAATCTAACACACTAATCATAATCTCAAAAATAAATCAGAACTTATCTGATTTGTGATTACAATAATATTTAATACAGTTATATTCAAATATCTCATAATCTAACGGCCACACTCAAACTCACGGCGGATAACTGTTCACATCATAATTTTTCATTATTATATTCCCCATTCTTATTCATTTTACAAATAAATAGGTGCTTTTGATCCATGTCTGCTACATAGTTGCAGATTACAGGTTCTCGGAACAAAACAGTGAAAATGATGAAAAGACGATACAAAAGTGAGACTACGACCAACAAATAGAAGAATCTTGATCATGCCTACAGTTTGAGGGACAAATGAAGATCAATGAACAAATTCACAAAGTACAAAGGCAGCGCAAGATTCAAGACTTCAACACGAAGCAAACGGTAAAAGTCCACAACATTCTACACTGTGGAAATCTGGAAGAAACTAGAAGACATTCTGAAGAACCAAGTGAAGAAAACAGATATGATAAGCAACTTGAAGCATCAGAAGAAAACAGAGCCAGAGAACCCTCCATATGGCCGCGGATCCGCGGCCAAACATGGCTTCCTGCCGCGGATCCGCGGCCGTGCTAAGCACGTGTCGGTGCAAACTGTCGGTGGGTGGCGGTGCGTTGACTGGGATTCTCAGGGTAGTTTTGTAAATGTAGATAGGGATCAGATGTAAACCCTAGGATTTCTATAATCTATAAATAGGAACCCTACAACTCTTTTTGGAGCATGCCTCTTCTTATGCCTCTTTTTAATTCCTAATTTCAGAATTTTATTCGCTGTAAATGTTTGAAGAGTGCATCAAATAAAAAGTAAGTTTTTATTTTCTATGCCTTAGTTTAATTTCTTTTCTGCCCTAGTATAAATTTTATTTATCTGCCCTAGTTATAAACTTTATTTATTTGCCGTAGTTTAGATAATTAGGTTATTAAAAACAAACAAAAAATGTCTCTTTTTATCAATTCCCTAATGAGTGAGTAGTTCCTCACTTGTTAGGGTTAGGAATAGGAAAGGTTTGAGAGATGAAAATCTCTCACCCCTTTCTTACCCGTTATACATTTTAAATAGGACTCTATGCATACATACGCACCGCTCACTACGGCACCCTATCCTACGAGGTAGCGGTGATACCGTAGTTAAAGACCGGTTGTGTATGTTTTCCATAGAGATTAGGGTAAGAGTTAAGAAAGGACGGACAAGGACCTAGAGAAAGAAACCTAGTTTCTTCCCGATCGTGCTAATCCCCTTTGTTAATTATTACCTTAACACCTAAATAGTTCTTAATGAGGGCATAGAAAGCGGTGAGAAATATTGAATTTCCATACTTAACCTAAACCTAACCCTAGCAAGGTTTTAATCCTAATCAAACTCATTTCAGTTTTTAGTGATAATCAATCCTACCACAATTGGAATTAACTCGTTGGAACAAGTAGAAATACACAAAATCCCTGTGGACCGACCCGTACTCAACCGGCTAGCTACCAAGCGACACCGTTCTTGATTGCGGTTAACTATTCTTTGATTTATCTTTTAAAAGTGCACGCACGCAAAACCCCAAATACCAATCAAATGGCGCCGTTGCCGGGGATGGCGTAGTTATTTTCTTTTTGTAATTTCGGGTTAATATAAAAATTGAAAAATCATAAAAACTGGAAAAAAAATATATAAATTTATCATCTTGTTATTTTTTGAAGGGTTTTCGTTTGAATTGTGCAGGATCGAAGAGACGAACAAATTCAGATCTGGAAAATTCTAGTGAGCAAAACAGCAAACATCAGATCTGAACAGATAGAGGAAAATCAGAACATAGAAACAGAAGAATTTTTGGGAACTGAACCGCCAAGTCAACCGCGGAACCGCCGCAGTTAAGCACTTTTGACGGTGGAAACTCCGCGGTCTGCTGACGTCAGCAGACTGAAGCTCCTCTGTAAGCTTTCGTTTCTTCTTCTGGACCCCCTGATCTCCTCTGAAAAATTTTCCTGCAGGGTTCTTTGCGCAAAAACTTCTCTCCCTTCTCCAATAACTTGATCTTGTGCAGGATTCTTTGCGCTGCAATAAATTAAAAAAAAAATTGGCAAGTGTGTTTTGTGTGTTTTACTGCTTTGCATCTTTAAAACTTACTTTAAGGGGCTTTAACACCAATCCAGATTGGGTGGGGATTTCATTACCCTTCCTAGGACCCCAAAAATCACAAAAAAGCATTTTGCATAAACCATCGAGTTAATTAAAAAAGATTAGACTCAGCCTATAAGGATCGTCGCGCTCAATAGGACAAAGGAATAGTTGTAGGCATCGATCGTTTATCTAAACCAGACTTTGTGGTGCCTAGGCTAGACAAGTGGGGAAAGATAACTTTAAAAGGCCCGTCTCACGGTGATTCGTGAGTGGATCCCTCCTTTCTTTACTTGTGTTTACCTGGCCACAATTGGCGGTGAAGAGACGATTTGAGGTTCTCACAACTTGCCCTTTGGAATAGTTAGGAGCAGTCTAGTTGACCTAGGAGACCCTAGATCTAGGCTTGATTGTGCATATTGTGATTGCTTGAACGTGTGTCTAAGCTTCTTATAAAAATCTTTTTGCAAAAAGCTCATTAAAAAAAACACAAAACAGAAAATTTTACAAAAACTTCTTTACCTTCACCTTCATATTCATCATCTCCTAAGGAGATGTCGGGATTCAATCCTAACAACCCCTTACCTTCGGGACTGATTCCACCTCCACTAGGTGCGAATAACCCACCACACCCACCTGTTGAAGTGCCCCCAACGAATCACGCTCCAGGATCTTTTCTATCCTATCCGCACCGCTTTACCCACTTGTCTTTCACTTCCACCGGCTAACGGGGATAACTTTGAGATTAAACCCCACTTCATCAATATGTTGCCCAAATTTCACGGGCTAGAATCCGAAGATGCCTACATCTTCATAAACAAATTCCAGAATGTTTGCGCAATGATGAAAACCACACAACTTTCTGATGATACTATAAGGCTACGTGTCATTCCATTCACTTTATGTGACCTAGCCGAAAAATGGTTATATAGCACAGCATCACACTCAATAAAAAATTGGGAAGAGTTTGTTAAGGCTTTTCTAAAAAAGTTTTACCCACACCACAAGACCGCGAGAATTCGCAACGAAATTATTCAATTTTCTCAGCTTCCTTCCGAACCTTTTTGGAAGTGTTTTGAAAGATTTAAAGACCTACATGTTCAGTGCCCTCACTACGGTATCGAGAATTGGCAACTTTGCCAAACTTTATACGAAGGACTGAACCCAGCAACTAAGCAGTTGTTGGAAACCATTTGTCAAGGTCATTTTCTTACAAAATCTAGCGAGGAAGCTTGGCAGTTTCTCGACGATCTTGATGAACAAACACTTCAGTAGGAAAGCACTAAGACCACCTCATCTACTTCATCAGGTCAGTCTAGGGCAGGCATATATCAACTTGATATGTCGATTGCAATGAAGGCCGAAATGGCCGCACTTATGAAAAAGCTAGAAGCAATTGAGAGCAAATTCTCATCGCCTTCTCCTGCCCCTGCTTTACCCCCACGCACTGTTTATGCTTGTTGTTCGGATCCATCCCATCTTACTGAAGAGTTTCCTTACAATCCATATGTTCAAGGACAAGATCAAGTCAATGCTGCCTTTCAGCAAAGACAAAGAAATGATCCATACTCTTCAACTTACAATCCTGGTTGGAGGAGCCACCCAAATTTTGCTTGGAATCAAAATCAACAATTCCAAAGCAACAACAACTTTCAAAGGCCTCCTCCAGAACAACAAGCCCCTCAACAAACTCAATATCAGCAACTTTTCCAACCCCAACCTTACCCAAACCAAATGAACAATTTTGTACCCAACAACTCTTATCCTCAAAACAATTTTGTTCAGCCAAATAACGATAAGGTTTCCTCGCTAGAACGAAGTTTGGATGCATTTTTAAAACAATCTACACAATCCGCAACAAGGTTAGAGACTTCCATTCAGTCTTTGGTGCAAAACAGTGCTTCACATGATCAGAGCATCAAATCAATTGAGGCCCAAATTGCACAACTAAATGTTGCGTTAAGCGACCGAGAAAAGGGAAAGCTTCCGTCTCAACCATTGCCAAATCCCGGTCACACACACAACGTACATGTTGCTTATGAACAACAAAATCATAATGTAAATGCTGTGACCACGTTGAGATCTAGAAGAGCGTTGCACAATAATATGGGTAATAGTGATGACACCCCTGCCGGTGCTTCTTCTTCTTCAGAGCCTGTTCTTCATTCTTCACAAGGCTCTACTTCTAATTCGAACGGACCCATATCTCACTTCACGAAAACACCAACACTTGGATCCGTTCCAACTCCGCAATCTACTCCACAAACATTGGACTCAACAAATTTTCAAAATGTTCCATTTCCAAACAGGTTAAGATCCAATAAACCAACTCCATAAATGGAGAAGATTATGGAGTTATTCAAACAGGTTAGCATTAACATACCTCTCTTGGATGCAATCCAACAAGTCCCATCTTATGCTAAAATCTTAAAGGACTTATACACCAAGAAGAGGAAGTCACAAGTACCCAAGAAAGTTTTCGTGGCTAGTGCAGTAAGTGATTCTCTTATCCAACCTTTACCCCAAAAACATAAGGATCCCGGCTGTCCTACAATTTCAATAACAATTGGGGATAAGAACATCAATCGAACACTTTTAGATCTTGGTGCTAGTGTTAATTTGCTACCATATTCAGTATACGAACAATTAGGCGTTGGAGAGCTTAAACCCACTCATTGTACTCTCCAAATGGCCGACCGATCCATCACCCATCCTAGGGGTGAGTTAGAGGATGTGTTAATTAAAGTAGGGGATTTCATTCTCCCCGTTGATTTCATTGTTATGGATACACAGCCTGTAGCTAACCCTCGGAGTCAAATTCCGGTGATACTCGGTCGACCATTCCTTGCGACTTCTAATGCGGTGATCAATTGTCGAAATGGTTCAATGAACCTATCTTTTGGAAATATGACAATTGAACTCAACATTTTTAAGTTGGGGAATCAGCCCTCCGAGCCTAATGCTAGTATACTTGATGTTTGCTCAATCCACCAGATCACGCAGGAGGACTGTGAGCTCGAAAAATTTCTGTTCAATCACGGCAGTTTTGACGCCACTAGTGCGTTCCTCCTAGATTCTGACACAGCTTTCACACCGGATAACGATTACGAGTGTTTCACTTTTTTGGACGATTTTGAAGACTCAGCACCTGAGTTTGTGTCCTTTGATTTTTCGGATGAGTTAGCTGAACCATCCGACTCGGTTGCTTACACTCGCTTTGAACCATTGATGGAATCCTTCGAGTTCGAGACAGTTTCACCAATGTTACCTTCAATTGTTTCACCTCCGAAACTCGAACTCAAGCTGTTGCCGTCTCAGCTTAAATACGCTTACCTAAGTGAGAATGAGACCCTTTCTATTATCATATTGGCATCTGTAACACCTTAGGATGTGTTTAGTGGCTAATTATATTTTAAATATATGGGTTTTCATAAAAAGTTTACCAAATTGAGTTTCAAATATTTTATCCTATTTAATGAGTATTTTATTAGAATTTTTCTAGGCTTGCACACACTTGTGCATGCAAATTAGGGCTTATTTGGGGTTAAACCATGATTAACAAGCATGGTGGAGTAACCCATTTTCTTTAAGTTAATTGATTCTTATTAAGTATTTTGGGTTTTATTTATGTGTTTTTTTTGTGGAAATGATTTTCTTTGTTGACTTGGTGAGAGAGAGGGAGTATGGGCTTCATGGCATGAGCCATGCTAATTTAATGAAGAGAGAGGGGGGTTTGACTTGTGCTCTCATTCTCACTCTCACTTCTCTCATTCTCTCTCTCTCACACACACACACTCACTCAGCCATAGCAGCAGCAGAAGAAGCAGCAGCAACTCCACCAGCATCAGCAGCAACTGCAAGCAACAACAACAGCAACCAGTAGCAGCAGCAGCCCAAGCAGCAGCAGCATGCATCAGCAGTAGCAGCCCCCAGCACAAGCAGCAGCACCTCTTCTTCTTCTCCTCCTTTCTCCTTGCACCTAGGGTCTAGTAAGGTATAATCTCTGAGCCTAACTCTCTAGTTTGCTTAACTTGTGTAGAATTAGCTTCGGTTTGTGTAAAATGTGAGATTTAGTGCTTGATTTGATGAATTGTGTGGACTTTTGTCCAAGTGATGTTAGTGTTGGTTAATGTTCAGTTGAAAATATTGCACTTTGGTATAAGTATTTTCCTTACATTTCTTAAATAATAAAAGGTGTTTATTATAAATATTAAACATATTTGGACTTATCTGCAAAATACTATTTGCCATATATTTATATATTATAATTAATATTATGAAGAAAAATATAAGCATTTTATATTTATATAATATTTTGGTAATTGAAAATATGCATATCATATCAAATATTCTAATCACAATTCTTAAAAGATATAATATCATACAAATGGTTAGAATAATATTTCAAAATATATGCATAATATTTTAGTAATTAAGAGATGTATAGCATATCAAATATTCTTAATCATGTTTCTTAAAGATTTATTACCATATAAAGTGCATAGCATATTAAATATTCTTAATCAAGTTTCTTAAAAATTTATTACCATATATAGTGATTAAGATACTCTCTCTAATTTAATAAATAAACTAACATTATTCATAGAGATATTGTGCAAGATTTAGCTCAGGTCAAGAGATCAAGATGTTCAAGATGTCAGGATCAAAAATCTGCCAAAATCATAAAATCAATACTGACAGGGACTCAGAATCCAGGCATGGAAAGTCACCATATTAGGAAGTCACCATATATGGTAACTAGTTTTTCTTCTTTGAGGGCTATATAAAGGACCAAGGGCTAAAGTTAGAAGGCATCAAGCCGAAGAGATCACGAAGTCCAAGACGGCTCACGCATCTAGGCTGATCATCAACTGTTCATCTACCTCCTTCGGAAGAGTTCGAGAAGCAAACCAAGTTTTTGTAATCATTTTCTAAGGAATAAAGTGTAGATTGTTCAAGTTGATTAATAAAGGTAGTTGTTTTATTTAATTCTTTTGCATTTTATATTATGTTTTCCCTCTCTGTCTTTTCATCTTCTTTTCCCAACATGCGCGAGTAATTCTCCGCTTGTTAGGGTTCGTAGGATTAAGGTAGGCTAATGGATGATGAACATCCCTAAACCCTTTTTAAGTCCTATAAAGTTTATGAACTTTATCAAAAGAATCATTAACATCCTAATCGGGCGCGCTAACAATTCTTTGTTAGTTCCGACCGCGATTAGAGATTAGATTAATGATTGTTTTGGTAAAGGCTAGATATGAACGAAGTTCCGTGTCGAGATAAGGGTTAAGAGTGGGATTCCTTTTCCCTCCAGAAACCCTAATCTACACGCATCACCGTCATTCTAGTTTTAAATCTATTAAAGGATAAAAAGGGTAACTTTTAATTAATCATCCATAACCACTAAATCCTAACGAACCCTATAAGCCCCCTTATTATATTAGCTACATCCATAAATAATCTAGATCTATATTCTGCATTCTTGCTTAACGTAGATCTAGAAAACTTTCCACAAAATTCTTTATCCCTCCTCTCTTTCTCAACACATCTAAAGTAAGAGTAAAAGGTTCCACGTTTCCTTGAGGACGACCCGTACTCATCTCGGTCTAGCTACGCGCGACACCGTTATTGATTGCAGTTATTCTACAAACAATTTTTCGTATCAATCAGTTAACCTGGCCTAATTAAGTGTTATTAGTGCCAAGTAAACCTAGATAAATATCAGATTTTACCAAAATACCATAGGGTTTCATTTTGTGCAAAATTTAGCGTTTTTAAGTGAGATTTCACCTTTCTGTGATCTGCTATAGACCCGGGCACTTCAGATAAAATCTGAGTTAACAGTAGCCTACTTGGGAGATCCTGACCACACCACCAGAGTAAGAGACCCCCATTCAACTTCCAGGCCACCAGAATATTCCTTCTGGCCCCAAATTGCGGCCAGACTTAGGAGATAGGTGTTAGAGTTTTGTCTAGGGTAGTCTGCTGTGTTTCCCAGTGTCTTGGCATATACAATTTTGTAAGTTTCTCTCTGTAGGAAAATCTGGGACGATATATCGCTTTTCTAGTATGATTAGTTCGCGCGATACGCGCGATACGTGAGTGGGTTCTGTGATCCAGCGTGTCGCGGCGTGTCGGGATAGTTTTAGACGCGTATACACACGTTTTAGCGTATCGTACGCACGCGCGCTTAGTTCGCGATGCGAGTTTCTCGTTTGATTTCGATATCGCGTTTTGCGAGATATTTGCTTATGTAGATTTTCTTTGTGTAAATTCTAGGTTCGCAGGAGGGTACGTCGGACGAAGCAAAGAAAAGGATGCAAGTGGTCGGCTATGAGTAGCGCACAACCAGGTGAGTAGATTTAACATCTACGGGGAAATCGCCCGTATGGCGTTAAGCGTCAGGGCGTTATAGGATATTTTAGTTGTATGTATTCATATATACTATAGTAGCATACCATCCCTTGTTGCATATAGAAATGGTAGATATAGAACACTGCACTGTCACTAACGGTTCAAGCTGCACGAGCACTATTTGTATGTTACACTCACACCGTTAGTGATTGCCATGACACTCGCACTATAGGATTTCTACGCATTATACATATTGTTTGATTGCTGCATCATTGATGATTGTCATGACTTGTCGTATATTGATATTTTCATACCTGCGCACATGCACACTGTATATTCATACCAGTGCACACATATATTGATATTTTCATACCAGTGCACACATATATTGATATTTTCATACCTGCGCACATGCACACTGTATATTCATACCAGTGCACACATATATTGATATTTTCATACCTGTGCACATGCACACTGTATATTCATACCAGTGCACACATATATTGATATTTTCATACCTGCGCACATGCATACTGTATATTCATACCAGTGCACACATATATTGATATTTTCATACCTGCGCACATGCACACTGTATATTCATACCTGTATATTGATATTTTCATACTTGCATGGATTTACGCATTGAGATATGTTGTTTCCATGATATTTCTGGATTTGGGAACCGTGGATATTTCAAAAGAGAATATGTAATTGTTTTAAAAACCTGGTTACCCTTGATATGATATTTCAGTGCGTCCACCAAGTGTTTTCTCGATGCTGAGAGCGACAAGTGAAACCCGATTCGAGGAGGCGGATGAGGACGATTGCGGGTACATGGTGGACCCGGTATGGTTCCCCGGGACGAGAAATGTTTTTCGTGGAGTAGACGATGAGCCTAGCAGGGTGGCTAGTACCTACCGGTGATTGGTTGGATCTGGCGGTTATCCGGAGGATACTGACCAGAGTCGATAAATAGATACGAGATGACACGTACTGCCGGGGCCGAGGGCCGATTCCGCAGACGGAGCCCGATACTTGAGGATTTGCGTGTCGATGCTAGACACGATGATTCATGATATTTTAGTGTGCCGATGCTAGGCACCCATGATTCTATGAGATTTACATGATTTGGGTATATGGATGACACCGATTATTTTCCACGTTGATATTCCGTGTAGATGTTAATTATTCCCATGCTCAGCATTCAGTATTTTACCTCTCATCCTGTATCTGTTGTACCTGATAGAGTATATTTGCTATGCACGATTATTGCATACCTTGCTCATCATATAGATGTTATTAGAGTACATTTGCTATGCACGATTATTGCATACCTTGCTCATCATATAGATGTTATTAGATTGCATTTGTTATGCACGATTATTGCATACCTTGCTTATCATTTAGAGATGTTGTTAGATCGTACTTGATGCATGATTACTGCTCATATAGTTCATCATATAGATGTTATCTGTTGGCATAGGTTGAGTATCGCAGCACGTGCATACTCGTGATTACCTTTATATGTTATCTACTACTCACGAGTTAGCAACTCACCCCCGTTGTGCCACAGTGTTGCAGGTTGCCCCTCGGAGTAGTCGCGGCAGGCTGCTTTCGTATATCTTTTTGGCTACGGATACCACTTCAGTTGGTGCGTGAGCTGTTTGCTGCTAGGTGGGTTTGTGATATCCGGTTATTTCCATTGTACATATTTTGTATCTAGTACTCTCCATCTACTTTTATGTATTTGACTTAGAGACCAGTGTGAGGACGATGATGTATATTATTTTGTATTCTGGTGTCGAGCTCGTTGTGAGTCGACTTTACTTATGCAGTTCTTATCTTGTGTGATGTTTTTCCACTTATTGCTCTTTTCTTCGCTACGGCGTCGTATATTGTTACCATGGTGATTGTCTACTTGAGGTTTTCTTAACTTTTCAGTAAATGTTCCTATTAAATGTTTAAACACTCTATACTTTTTCTGGTTTTGATTTCTGGGTTTCGGCTTACTTAGTCGCGTTACGCCTGTAGACGTTACGTGGTTAAGTGCCGGTCATGGGCCAGACTTTGGGTCGTGACAAAGTTGGTATCAGAGAGTTAGTTTTACCTTCGGAGTGTAGGATGACCCTGGTATGATGGAGTAGGTAGCTGCAGCAGAGTGGCGTAGCGTGCGTATGTTCTGCGGCATACTCACGATACGGTACTCCGCCTAAGCGACCTTAGGACTTGTTGAATGAAATTCCTTCATGATTGTATACATCCTTGTATTCGATTTCCGTATCCTCATCGAATCCTACTTTCTTTTCAGCCATTATGCCGCCAAGGACTACGAGGGCGCAGAGAGCAGCCGCGAGAGCCGAGATTCGAGTTGATTCGTCCGAGACGAGGACTGATCCGGGTAGTACCCCTGTTGTACCAGAGCAGATTGTTCCTCATACAACAGATCAGATCGCTAGACTAGTGGCAGAGATGCAGGACTTGCGCCAGACGATGAGCTCACTGGTGGAGGCCATTCGAGCGCAGCGACAGGAGGTTGTCACCCATGTTACCCAGTTGTTCCTTGCGATCATCATGCAGTATTCCATCACCTACATAGCACCAGGAGATGCAGCCCCAGTTTACGAGACACGTCTTCCAGAGACTTTGAGAGTTCCGGAACAGTTGAGGAATCGTATTGGTGTACCAGCCCAGAGCAGAGGCTTAGGACGAGGACAGTTGTTCAGCTCTCATCCCCAGGAAGGTCAGCAGTCAGCGCGTGGATGTTTTCGATGCGGAAGCCTTCAACACTTCATCAGGCATTATTCCTTAGCACCACGTCAGGGTCGTATTCTGAGACGTCGTGGACACGGAAGGTTCGCGCGGAGGGGTCAGTCTGGCAGAGGAGGAGTTCGGTCAGTCGCAGGTGAAGGGCAGGTACAAGTTTTCGCTTCAACTCATCGGGACGTGAAGGCGTCCAATACAGAGTTTTCAGGTATCCTTAATTCGTATGTTCTTTTGATGTATTTGTTTGATCCAGATCCATGCACTCATATGTTTCCACACTTCGTGCCGAGTTTAGGACGAGAGTCATGTTAGGTAGATCAACCGTTTGTTGTGTTAATTTCTGTCAGCGATTCTTTTGTTGCGCGACACGTAATTCGGTCGTGTGCCTTTCGGATAGGAGATAGAGATTCGTCTGTCGTTTTGATCCTTCTAGAGATGTTGGACTTGGCGTTCTCCTGGGCACGGACTGTTTAGCTACGTGCTAGGCGTTGTGGACTACCGTGAGGAAACAGTTAGGTTTTGTTTTTCCCGGCGAGTCAGTTCTTGTTGTGCAGATGGATAGTTGTGCCGCCTCTCACAGCTTGAATTCAGCCTTTTTTGCTAGTCGGCTTTTGGAGATGATGTCGTGGATTCTTGGCGTTCATTTGTGATACCGTAGCTACAGTTGGTTTGTAGGACCGGTTTTCTTTCGTGCGAGAGTTTTCCGACGTTATTCCAGATGGGCCGGCAAAGATTTAGGAGCTTAAGGATCTGCTGCAGAGTTGTTTGTTGGGGGAGTCTCGTGCGTCTGAGTGTTTCGCATTAGGAAGCTCCTATTTCTATTCGTCAAGGAGAAAGATGACAGATTGAGGTTGTGTATTGATGGATCGTCAATTGAACCGGCTTACGGTGCGGATAGGTATCCTTTACCTCGCATTGGCGATTTCTTCGATCAGCTCCAGAGTGCGAGATATTTTCTAAGTTTGTTTGGGATCAGGTCATCATTGTTGTGGGTTCGGAGTGATGACATTCCGAAGACTGCCTTGTGCGTGCTACGGGCTTTGTGTGTGTTGGTGTGTCATTAGATTCACTAATGCCCTAGCAGCATTCGTAGATGCGATGAACCGGATTTCTTCAGGCCGTTCCTCGACCAGTTATTGTTGTGTTATTTACGACATCCTGGTCTATTTAATGTGTCTTGAGGGATAGGAGTAGCACTTGAGGATTTGTTTTGCGGACACTGGGAGAGCCCCAGCGGTTTGCTAGATTCTCGGAGTGTTCCTTCAGGCTCGTTGTGTTGACTTCTTGGTCTTGTAGTTACGGGAGACGGTTTTGTATGGTTACGAGGAAGATCGTGGCCGTACAGCTTAGGCCAGACTTATGAGCAGGACGGAGGTCCGCAGATTTTTGGGCTTAGCAGGTTTTTACCGCCGTTTCGGGCAGGATTGCTAGTGTAGTGCCGCACCGTTGACTGAATTGACCGGAGTGGAGGTTTCCTTTCTTTGGACTGAGGCTTGTGTGCGGAGTTTCGGCAGTTGAAGATTCGGTTAATAACTGCATCAGTTCTTTCTTTGCCTTTTGGTTCGGGCGACTTTGTGGTTTAACTATGATGGTTCGTGAGTAGGGCTCGAATGTGTACTGAGGTGACACAATGGAGTTATCGCTTTGGCTTCCCTACATTTGGAGGAAGTACGAGAAGGATATCCCACTCATGATCTGGAGATGGCCACGGTGGTTTTGCGTTGGAGATTTGGGGACACTACTTGTTCGAGGATCGTGCCAGATTCTCACGGACCACCAGAGCTTAATGTACATCTTCCTGCAGCGGATTTTGATTGTTATGATGGTCCTCCGCAGATTTACAGTTCTTGTGCGATCGTTGAGTACAGCTTAAGTTTGTCTCTACTGAGGGGGCAGCTTGCTCATGTCTGCGCCCGACCACTTTTCTTTAATCACTTTCGCGAGACACTGCCCGCCGACACTCATTCATCAGAGATACTTGAGTCTGTTCGGCTGGGTAATGATTCGGAGTCCTTGAATTGTGACAAGGGTGTGCTAAGTTTAGGGACGCGTTTGTGTACCTGATATTATTGGGTAGAGACGTGAAGTCCTAGAGCAGGCACATCGGTCAACTCTCTGTACTCATTCAAGTCCCACCTGTAGGGTTCCTAGGCACTCTCAAGAGGTCTCACAAGGCATCAACCATGCCAATTTCAAATTTTACGGGTGCCGAGAAACCCTAATACGGATCGTTGACTAGAAGTTTAGGCGAAATACGAATCTAGTTAACAACTTAACTAAAGATAAGAAGCTACAACCTTTGTAGATCCGGATATCCACTTCCTTGGCTCCACGTAGGCGTCCTCTCGCTGTCCATCTCGAATCCCGGACTCAATCGTCGGCTTGATCGGAGAAACGGGCGGACTAGGTCGTCGGCTTCGTGCCGAAGATGATCTACGTCGAGGCATCACAAGTTCAAGCTCCGACTTCACAAATTTGTGAAACTTGTGAAGAAAACACCCAAAACAACTTGGCAAGAGGTAGAGGGTGAAGAAATAAGAGGTGGGTTCACTTTAGAATTGGATTTCACACTTTAGAACTCAAGTTGCCATTGATGGCATCAAGCTTTCTTTCTTGAAGAAGAAGATCAAGAAGAAGGAAATATTATGATAAGTTTTTCAAAAATGAAAAAGAAATGAATACTTATCATAATAGGAACCATGGTTAGGTGTAGAGAATTGACCAAGGTTAGAAGAGTGGTTAGGGTTAAGCATGAAGACAAATTGGTTACTTTGGTCAAAGCTTCATGAAGCTTCACAAAGGTTCAAGAATGAAAGCAACCATTTTGTATTCTTATCCCATTCTTTTTCCAAAATCAATAAATAAAAGAATGGATAATTAAAACCCTAATCACTTTCTTAACCTAGGTTTAATTCTTTACACTTAACCAAATGAGCAAGCATCATCAAACATGATACAAAGATGTGCACAAAAGTATATCACATATACAACTTGCACATCAAGTGAGAAAATCCATTTAAAGTGAACCAATACTAGTTAATACAAAATAATATATCAAATATATAATTATACATTAAATCATTAAATCAACACTTGATTCAATGATCCGATCATGTCGCACATAACCGACTAGTATACAAGGTATCGATTTATCGAATCAATGATTCGATAACTAGGTTATATCGAATATAACCAATCGATATATTCATCGCAAGAATGGAATACGGTATCACATACACACATTATTCTCGGTCCTGCACATATCTCATATGCGCTCCTATTTCGTTTCGCTTGAGCCAGGAAACCTCTGTGTAGGACTCTAAAGACTCGTCAATACGCCGGTAGCAGATGATGATCATATCAAGCACCCACAAGCCGCAAGCGGTCTGCTAAACGTAACGACCATCCGGGTATTGAGCGATCAAAAGATCGACGAGCTAGCCCGCTCACACTCCTGTGAATCCAACCAGTAACACTTACCGTACAGTCCGGTCTGTTCGTCTGATATGTCGCATATCAAGTCTAGGGGTGGTAAACGTCAGACCCCAATAACCGATAAGTCGTGCCGATGTGAGGCTCATAACGGGTCGAGAAACTACTGGTAACACTTACCAGCAAATCTCTGATCAGCCCTGGACAGGGACTTCCCTGTTACGGCCAATCGAGCACAGCGCAACATCAACCCCCAATACCGGGAGAGATGAAACCCCTCCTATCGCTCATTGTCTCCATGTGACTCGGGACTGTACCTAAAGACCACCGTTTTGCATGCCCTCATGGACGTGGTAAGGTGGAGATCAAAGTACAGTGGGAATCACACAAGACTCTATGACGATCTCGGGTCTACAGACTAACCTGCACAAGTGTCACCTGAGAACTGCCATCTAACGTGAGGTATAATACCATCTGGGAGTTCTCGGCGAGTCTGTCCAGTGTACCCAGTCTCCACTGATGTAACACCCGAGCCCAATAATACTATTTATATTTCTAGTTGAGTGTCGTATATTGCTCATTTCCAATTATCCTGATTATCTCGTATTTATTGCTAAATTTTAACCGGTTAAGTTAATTTGGCACATAACAAATTTTAACCCCTAAAATGAAATTAAAAATATCCATGTTGGCCTACTCGTCACCACTAGTCGCGTGGTAGTGTCCGCGCATCGAGATTTCATCGCGTTCGGCAAAACGGGCAGGTTTGGACGTCTACACGCGCGTACAAGTGTCCGACTTGGGGGCATGCATTTTAATCATTAAACACCTCTTTTCAAAATTTGGAACCCGCTTAAAATCCTATAATTTGAATTTAGAACATTTGGGCGCAAACCGGGCGCGATTTGGAAATATTTCATTTAGCGCCAAAGATGCCCGTTTGATTAAATATATTTAAAACTATAATATATATATTTCCGTTATTATTTCCAACGTTTAAATCTTTTTAAAATTTTCTTTGTTAATTTAATCCCTCGTGGGCCCCCTCTCTCTCTCTCTGTCTCTCTCTCTCTCCCTCTCTATTCTCTCTCTCTCCCTCTAACAAACTCCCTCTCTCCTCCTATATTTATATTTGCAGCCGCCCCTACTCATCTTCCCCATCACGAGAAAACCCACGCGAACCCCGAACCCTAGCCCTAGCCACCTCCGGACATCGCCGTCGACCTCCCCGCGACCTCGTCGTCGCCGCCCTCGCCACCACGAGCCTAGCCGCGCCCTCCTACCTCCTTCCTTCGTCTCGTCCCGCGCCTGCACCCAACCCCGACGCCATCACCCGGCCGCAGCTTTCGCCGTCGACGCCGCCTCCCGTCGCCGACGACGCCTGCGACTCCCTCTCTTCCTCCTCGTCCCGACCTCGTCGTCGCCTTCCTCCTCCCCTCGCCGGACCACCACCAGACCCGAGCCCGACCCTAGCACCAATTCCCGGGTCGCCGGAGAACGTGCCGTCGACCCTCGTCGACGTCACACGCGCCACCTCCGACCACCTCCTTTCCCCCTCGATCACCAGAGCCGACCACCACCCTCCTCTACTCGTCGCACTACCCTCTCCAGCGAACCCGAGGCTGTCCAGCCTTCGCAGCCGCCGTCGCTGCCTCGCCGGCATTCCAGCGCCGTCGAGCCCACGTGGTTGCCCCCTGGTGTCTCCCTGTAAGCACCCCTCATCTTTCCTTTTGTGCAAAATCCCCCCCCCCCGCTGATCTTATTACGTATATCATGTTGCTAACTCGTTGCCGATGACTTTTGCCGGAATCCGACCGTGCCGTCTTTTGAACCCGACGCTCCAGCGAAGTACCCTGGTCCGTGTGATCCCGTTGTTCTCTGTTGGGACTCGATCCGTGGCCCGTGCACCCGTCTCGTGTTTTCTGCCGACATTGCATCCGTGCTTTCCGGTTTGCGAAACCGTCGAGGCAAGTATCCGAATACTTGCTTTAACATGCTAGTACACAAGATCAAGTCTTGCTACAAACTTAATCATCATATTATAACCACACAGCTATTTGTAACATCGATATCTTTTTATAACTTAGAATTGATGGTCACAATTATCCGTAACATTAAATCAATATAGTAGTTGCTTGTAATTAACCGGTCTGCTATTAATTCACACTTTAACTAACTAAACCAAGTAGATCGTCCTCACTTCATTTGTTAAATCACCCATGAGACAATTATTATGCTTTAGTTTAAATTCATGTAGCTTCATTACGTATGTTGTTGATATTGTTTCACTTTGTGACTATTGCACCCCAAGGGTGCTTGAACCTGTTGGTAAGAGAATACAAAGCATCACTGTGTTTACATGGAATAATATTTACTGTTCCTGCTGTTGTTCCTTATTCGTTACTATACCTGTTATCAGCATACATTTGATTGCATTACATATCGACTCAACCTGTTAAAACGTGACCTGACCTGTTACCTGATTCCATGCCTAATGCCGACAAACCTGACCATTCCTGCTGTCTATCCAGACAGACCTATTTTACCTGATTTTGTGTTGGCATTAGTCCTTGACTACTGAATACCTGACCTGACATACATAGCTTGGGGGTATGGGGAAATCAAAGGTGAAACCGACTTGTAACTTAACAGTTCGATACATGTTCTGATCAGTCTTACGGGCTTGGCCGGCCCCGGAGTGATGATGCTGACATCACTCATCCATCCAGCTACCTATTACTGCTTAGCGGCACGTCTCGGATTCAGCCCCGAGGACCTTGACCGTGGTCCCGGGCACGCACGGGATACTATTGAGTTACATCGACGATTCATCAATTGATTTCAAGACTATAGAGTAGAAACCTGATAGGACAGTTTAGTCACCACTGCACATTACCCTGCTCTGTTATTTCTTAGTACTGCTTTATTCATGTTCATACCTGCATTGCTTATTACCATGTTTATATTATATCTTTTGGTTGACGTGACGCGCTGACGTCTGGGTTTTGCATGGCCCAGATTCCTTACCACTATCGACGACTGAGCAGGAGTACTTCAGCCAGCAGGCTGAACTGTGAGTTCCTTAGGGTTTAGTTTATTTATTTTCATTTCATTCCAGATGTGAGCCCGCATTATGGGACGTACTGTTTATTTATTGTATTGGATCATTTGCTTCCGCACTTATTGTTTATTGATTCTTGTTATTATGGATTTGGACATGTATTAGATTAGTTTATTTTTATTGTTCTTGATATCTCTACAACCGTAATGCGACTGTGGATGGATACATCCTACCCACAGGTAGCATGGTTGGCTATGTCTCGTGCCCAATCTGCGTACTCTGGGAAGCGGGGCGTGACAACTGAGCACCCGTATATCATCTCTGATGTCAAACACCAATGGATATGGGATCATCCATCGCCCATCTCATGGGTCGAGAAGCGTATACGCTAGTCTACTCTGGTATATCGATGCCCCGTCTCGATATACCTACGACTAGAGACCTTAAAGGATGTACTTATGGACTACCATGTCCCCACTAGTATGATCTGCATCATAGTCCAGGCAGTCAAGTACACATCCTAAGGGCTTTACCAACATGTAACTATAAGACAGTTTAAAGAGACTAGTGTACATGTTAAGATAAAGAAAAACCAGATAGCATACTATCATATCGAGCAAGAAAGTCATCTCTATATATGTCCAAGCATCCAATATAATATACATCATCTGTACAATACTGGCCTCTAGGGCATACATACAACTAACAATCTTCCACTTGCACTAGGGCCGGCTGCTGTAGTATCGCATACCGAGCATCCCGAAGAGTCTCTCAAACTGTATCTGGGGAATGGCCTTCGTGAGTGGATCCGCCGTGTTGTTCTTCGTGTCAACTCTCCTGACCTCGATCTCCCGGCGATCAACTATCTCCCGGATCAGGTGATACCGCCTCAGAATATGCCTGGATCGTTGATGGGACCTGGGTTCCTTGGCCAAAGCCACCGCTCCATTGTTATCGCAATACAAAGGTATTGGATGCTCAATGGATGGAACCACTCCAAGTTCAGTAATGAACTTCTTGATCCAGACAGCCTCTTTGGCAGCATCGTTGGCAGCGATGTATTCAGCCTCCATCGTCGAGTCTGCCACGGTTTCCTGGTTGGAACTTTTCCAGCTAACCGCCCATCCGTAAAGGGTAAAGACAAAGCCCGACTGCGACTTAGAGTCGTCCTTATCACTCTGGAAGCTAGAATCGGTAAAGGACTCCACTTGGAGTTCTCCGTTACCATACACCAAGAGCATCTCTTTAGTCCTTCGCAAGTACTTGAGAATGCTCTTCACAGCTGTCCAGTGACTCTCTCCAGGATCAGCTTGATACCTGCTCACTACACTTAGTGAGTATGCAACATCGGGTCTGGTACATAGCATCGCGTACATGATAGAGCCTACAGCCGAAGCATAGGGTATCCCTTGCATGCGAGCTCTCTCCAAATCAGTCTTGGGAGACATCTCTTTAGAGAGAGTGACTCCAGAGATCGTGGGTAAGTTCCCATGCTTGGATTCTTCCATACTAAACCTCTTTAGTATGGTGTCAATGTACCTGGATTGGGACAATCCCAATATCCGTTTGGATCTATCTCTATAGATCCTGATTCCCAATATGCAGGAGGCATCACCAAGATCTTTCATTGAGAATCTATGTGATAAGAAGAGCTTGACCGATTGCAGCATAGGAATATCATTTCCTATCAAGAGTATGTCGTCCACGTACAATACGAGGAAGACTACCTTACTCTCTGCCACCTTCTTGTAGATACAAGGTTCATCTGGATTTTTGACGAAATCAAACTCTTTGATAACAACGTCAAAGCAGATGTTCCAACTCCGCGATGCTTGCTTTAATCCATAAATGGATTTAAGCAGCTTGCACACCTTCCCGCTGTTCCCACTATCTACGAAGCCCTCTGGCTGAGTCATGTACACGCACTCTTCTAAATCACCATTTAGAAAGGCGGTCTTAACATCCATTTGCCAGATTTCGTAGTCATGATATGCAGCGATGGCAAGCATGATCCGGATGGATTTAAGCATAGCCACTGGAGAAAAGGTTTCGTCATAGTCCACACCTGGTCTTTGACGAAAACCCTTTGCAACAAGTCTAGCTTTAAAAGTCTCCACTTTCCTATCTACACCAAGTTTCTTCTTGAAGATCCACTTGCTCCCAATGGGTTTTACCCCTTCAGGAGCAACTTCCAAAGTCCATACTTTGTTGGTGTACATGGATTCCATCTCGGACCGCATAGCATCCAGCCATTTCACTGAGTCCCTACTCGTGATGGCCTGCTCGAAGCTAGTTGGGTCATCATCATCCATGATGCAATCCTCGCTCCCTCCATCCATGAGAAAACCGTAGTATCTCTCAGGTTGGTGAGGAACCCTACTAGATCGGCGGAGAGGCTGGGGTTCGTTGGGTACTACTGAATCCTCTGGTTCTACCAAGTCTTCTGTTATAGTTTGTGCCGCTGGAACCTCTTCCAGTTCTACCTCAATGCCACTTGTCTGTTTCATAAGAAAACTCTTTTCTAAGAAAGTGGCATGTCGAGAAACAAACACCTTTTGTTCCTCGGGATGGTAGAAGATATACCCTTGTGAATTTTTGGGATATCCTACAAACTTACATAAGACTGATCTTGCCTCGAGTTTGTCCAGATTTTGTCTTTTGACATAGGCTGGACAACCCCATATCTTAATGTAATTAAGATGTGGTCTCTTCCCTTTCCATATCTCATATGGAGTGGTAGGCACTGATTTGGTAGGAACTCTATTCAATAGGTCCATGGCTGTCTCAAGCGCATATCCCCAGAAGGAAATAGGTAACTCAACTGTGCTCATCATAGAGCGCACCATATCTAATAGGGTGCGGTTCCTCCATTCCGATACACCGTTGTGCTGTGGTGTATATGGAGGAGTCAGCTGAGAGAGAATCCCATTCTCTTTTAGGAAGTCCAGGAATTCATTTCTTAAGTATTCTCCTCCTCGATCAGATCGAAGGATTTTAATACTTTTTCCGGTTTGGTTCTCGACTTCTTGTTTATATTCTCTAAATTTCTCAAAAGCTTCTGATTTGTGTTTCATCAGGAACACATATACGAATCTAGAGAGATCGTCAGTGAATGTAATGAAGTACGAAGAACCATCCCTGGCATGTGTAGACATGGGACCGCATACATCACTATGTATCAGTCCCAAGAGTTTGGTAACTCTTTCTCCGTGTCCCGTAAACGGAGTTTTGGTCATCTTGCCTTTGAGACATGATTGGCAAGTGTCATAAGATGAAAATTCAAACGGATTTAAATATCCATCCTTATGCAACTTAGCTAATCGTGTCGCATTGATGTGACCCAGTCTACAATGCCACAAGAAGGATTCGTTCAGTTCTGAACTCTTCCTCTTGTTTGTGTTTGTTATGCTCAGAACTGTTGATTGATTTAGAACATAAATGCCATTGCACAACGTGCCTGATCCAACCAACTTTTGGTTACGGAAAATGTTCATAACATTGTCCTGTAATACAAAATTATATCCTTCTTTACTCAACAAAGAAACCGATATAATGTTGCATATCAGGTTCGGCATGTAATAGCATTCGTTCAGAACCAATGTATTACCAGTTGGTAATACAAGGTGATATTCCCCGACAGTCTTAGCTGCAACAATTGCACCATTTCCAACTCTGATGTCTTTATCACCTTCTCCAAGTTCTTTACCTTTCCTTAGCCCATGTAACTGATTATATATATGGGATCCTGACCCGGTATCTAATACCCAGGACGTAGAGCAAATGGAGAAACAGTTCTCTGTAACGAACACACCCGAAGAAAATGCATCAACATGTACTTTCTTCAATCGGGTGGCATGGGAATCCTGGTATTCCCCTATATCCTGTTCAGTCCTATAACCCTTATAGGAAAGAACGGAACCAACGTTCCCCAGCACAGTATAACATGCGGGTTCGGTCAATACATCCATATTATTATCTTGATTAAGGCATGAAATGGTCGCTACCTGGAGAGAGAGAGAAGAAAACACTTTAGCGTATGCTCGTGCAAGATCAGATTGGTTATTATCTTATCTAATCAGGATGGCTCCCACTGGTTTTTATCAAATCTTCCTTCAAACCCTAAAAGGAAAGACTAGCCGGGATTAATTACACCCTACAACTTCGTCGATCTTTCAGCCAGGCCAGTGTCGGTACTTTGAGGGAGGTTCCCCGTGCTTTCGCACGGACCTAATTAATGTAAATCTCGTTTTCCCAGAGGCGTAACCCCGTTGACACCTTTCTAGACACCTACTTGATCGGCTAATTGTAGTGTGCAAAACTCTCCCAGGAGTAACTCTTACTCGCAGTCGGTATCGGGATCCAACTATCTCATAGAAGGTATGCAATCTCATTGCAAATTTCAACACTTGAAATTCCCGATAATGCTTTTGCCCCTAGCGTGCTATGACCTTGACGCATGCCAAACAACCCATAGTCCGCTAGTCAAGTTCAACCCGTACAATTCGTGATCGAATTAAACCCACCCGTACGACCCTTGACGCATGCCAAACAACGCCGTACGAATACCTTAATCCAATCGCATCTTATGCTACAGATAAGTAATAATCAGCTACCGTACACTACGCCTTGACGCATGCCAAACAACCGTAGCACGAATACTGAATATTACATATCTGAATTGACGGAGGGCTACGCAGGTTTTTTCTGAAAACCATAAGCGTAATGAACTTGATATCGTTGTAGAATCAAATGAAGTTTTTAAAATGGAGTGATTTTGAGGCTTTTTCTAGTTTTGCTAAAGGGGTCACTCCGGTGAAGGGATCGTCGGCCCTTTCCTCGTCGAATGAGGTGCGGGATATATCATATATATCACTGTGCAAAGAAGAAACTATAGAAGCAATCAAAAGTCAAACCGAGTGTGTAGCATCTGCCAGTTATTGCTAAAGGAGTCACTCCCGGTGAAGGGATCTCGGTCCTTTCCTCATCGAATAAGGTGCAGGATATATCACATATACCGCTGTGCAAAGCAAGAACTGTACCTACCTGTTTTATTTAAAATTTGATTCTACAACATCTTAGGTTTCTTTTCATTCATTAATCACATTAATGAAGTCCCGTCATTTAAGTACCTAAACATCACAGATAAATACGACGTACACTTATGCCATCCGCATTCGCCTCGATGTCCCCTCGTGCACCGTTAGGTTAGGTAACTAACGACAGAGCAGGGCAGGGCTAGTACGGGTGCAAAACATAAGTAACGTCTATATAATATATCATATATACTATATACTGTATCTATCACAGAACATCACATGATCACATCACAGATATCGCAGCAGAAGAAACATATGAAACATTGGATATACTAGGACGTCCGTGTTTTCAATACGAGCCAGTATAAAACACGGATTCCACGGTCGTGATGAATAGCCAATCCCACACCCCTAGACCCCTACGAGAGCGGCAAGCAACCCTACCAATTCTAGGGTTAGAAGACCCGGACTTGACTCCTCGAGATGGTCTCCCACTGAACCCTAGAACCCGGTTACTTGTGCTCCCCTCCTTGGGTCTATCCTAATGCGGAAAAGTAAATAATATACAAAAGGTGACATCTTCCGCAACCTGGAAGTGCCCCAAATAAAAGAATATTCCATACAAGTTTTTACATGAATGAAAATGAAAAACACTCATCTCACATAAAAAACCCCGGCTATTCAAACACGACGATCCAATATAACATATCCAGCAACACATAACATCACATATCATCAACGTAAGTAAATATGCGCATCCCAATTGTCGTTGACATATAGCAACGAAACCGGCGATATCTCATATTACACTTACGGTCACAGAAAAGAAAGTGTAAAACTACAACAATTGGAATCCGCAACCTCTTTAGACATCGCATGCCTAATCAAAATGAAATACTTAGACATCACATGCCTAACAGTTATAAACCCCGCATTTTAGTCTCATTATCGAAAACTCTTTTCGATATCAAATGAAACTAAACCGCTAGATTTATATCATTCATTCAGTTATCTCATAACTGTTTGTGAATTCCAATTATTGTATCCCATTCCGGATAAATAGAAAATATTAAACTTTCCGATCGAACATTCGAACACCCAAGTTTTCCGAAACCGTCCAACACATGAAATAGGTTCAAAGACATTCACTTCATGCCTCAGTACCAACGGTCCAGTCGTAGAAGGGTCAAGCCAACGCCTCACATGTGGCACGCCGTACTGCCCCAAACCCGAAGGTTCAAAGGGCAGTTCAAGACGATCGCATAATCGAGTTAAGGTTTGTTGTCTTCTAGAGGGACCATCGCGTTACTTGCACTACTCAGAACGTCCTTAAACCACACAAAAATCCAACACTTGGATATTTTCCGGCAGGGGAAAAGTTGGGTATTTATATCCGGTCGGACTTTTTAACATATTCAAAAAATTATCCGGAAAGCACATAGACAAAGTTCGATAATCCGATCGAAATACCGAGTCCCCAATACAACCCAGAATACTCAACTCTTGAATAAATATTAAAAATTCCCAGAGAACTCAGCACTGAATAAAAGAAGTTACTGTGCAAAATTGGGTGGGTGACGTCATCATACGGCCGCGGAACCGCCGCAGAAGCCAGGATTCTGCCGCGGTTCCGCCGCACTTTGGAGCAATTGGGTGATCGTGTTTCACAGTAAATCTTACAAAGTCCTGCTGAATTTTCTGCATATTTTTAATTTGGAAAAAACCCAGTTTTTAAAAAATGTACAGAGAGCAACTTTGATATTAGGGTTTCGGTTCGATCGGACTTCAAACTCCGTCTGGACTTCGCCTAAGGCTCTTGCTAGGCTCTGATACCACTTTAGGGTTCCTAGGCACTCTCAAGAGGTCTCACAAGGCATCAATCATGCCAATTTCAAATTTTACGGGTGCCGAGAAACCCTAATACGGATCGTTGACTAGAAGTTTAGGCGAAATACGAATCTAGTTAACAACTTAACTAAAGATAAGAAGCTACAACCTTTGTAGATCCGGATATCCACTTTCTTGGCTCCACGTAGGCGTCCTCTCGCTGTCCATCTCGAATCCCGGACTCAATCGTCGGCTTGATCGGAGAAATGGGCGGACTAGGTCGACGGCTTCGTGCCGAAGATGATCTACGTCGAGGCATCACAAGTTCAAGCTCCGACTTCACAAATTTGTGAAACTTGTGAAGAAAACACCCAAAACAACTTGGTAAGAGGTAGAGGGTGAAGAAATAGGAGGTGGGTTCACTTTAGAATTGGATTTCTCACTTTAGAACTCAAGTTGCCATTGATGGCATCAAGCTTTCTTTCTTGAAGAAGAAGGAAATATTATGATAAGTTTTTCAAAATGAAAAAGAAATGAATACTTATCATAATAGGATCCATGGTTAGGTGTAGAGAATTGACCAAGGTTAGAAGAGTGGTTAGGGTTAAGCATGAAGACAAATTGGTCACTTTGGTCAAAGCTTCATGAAGCTTCACAAAGGTTCAAGAATGAAAGCAACCATTTTGTATTCTTATCCCATTCTTTTTCCAAAATCAATAAATAAAAGAATGGATAATTAAAACCCTAATCACTTTCTTAACCTAGGTTTAATTCTTTACACTTAACCAAATGAGCAAGCATCATCAAACATGATACAAAGATGTGCACAAAAGTATATCACATATACAACTTGCACATCAAGTGAGAAAATCCATTTAAAGTGAACCAATACTAGTTAATGCAAAATAATATATCAAATATATAATTATACATTAAATCATTAAATCAACACTTGATTCAATGATCCGGTCATGTCGCACATAACCGACTAGTATACAATGTATCGATTTATCGAATCAATGATTCGATAACTAAGTTATATCGAATATAACCAATCGATATATTCATCGCGAGAATGGAATACGGTATCACATACACGCATTATTCTCGGTCCTGCACATATCTCATATGCGCTCCTATTTCGTTTCGCTTGAGCCAGGAAACCTCTGTGTAGGACTCTAAAGACTCGTCAATACGCCGGTAGCAGATGATGATCATATCAAGCACCCACAAGCTGCAAACGGTCTGCTAAATGTAACGGCCATCCGGGTATTGAGCGATCAGAAGATCGACGAGCTAGCCCGCTCACACTCCTGTGAATCCAACCAGTAACACTTACCGTACAGTCCGGTCTGTTCGTCTGATATGTCGCATATCAAGTCTAGGGGTGGTAAACGTCAGACCCCAATAACCGATAAGTCGTGCCGATGTGAGGCTCATAACGGGTCGAGAAACTACTGGTAACACTTACCAGCAAATCTCTGATCAGCCCTGGCCAGGGACTTCCCTGTTACGGCCAATCGAGCACAGCGCAACATCAACCCCCAATACCGGGAAAGACGAAACCCCTCCTATCGCTCATTGTCTCCATGTGACTCGGGACTGTACCCAAAGACCACCGTTTTGCACGCCCTCATGGACGTGGTAAGGTGGAGATCAAAGCACAGTGGGAATCACACAAGACTCTATGACGATCTCGGGTCTACAGACTAACCTGCACAAGTGTCACCTGAGAACTGCCATCTGACGTGAGGTATAATACCATCTGGGAGTTCTCGGCGAGTCCGTCCAGTGTACCCAGTCTCCACTGAGCAACCGTATATCATCTATGATGTCAAACACCAATGGATATGGGATCATCCATCGCCCATCTCATGGGTCGAGAAGCGTATACGCTAGTCTACTCTGGTATATCGATGCCCCGTCTCGATATACCTACGACTAGGGACCTTGAAGGATGTACTTATGGACTACCATGTCCCCACTAGTATGATCTGCATCATAGTCCAGGCAGTCAAGTACACATCCTAAGGGCTTTACCAACATGTAACTATAAGACAGTTTAAAGAGACTAGTGTACATGTTAAGATAAAGAAAAACCAGATAGCATACTATCATATCGAGCAAGAAAGTCATCTCTATATATGTCAAAGCATCCAATATAATATACATCATCTGTACAATACTGGCCTCTAGGGCATACATACAACTAACACCACCAACATTTAACGTGACTTGTGAGATGGTTACGGGTGGGCAGGGATGGAAAAAGAGAAGTCTCGGGATTCGTTTCAAGGTGTCTGTCCAGTTGTGTGCTTGGGTGGAGCAAGTGAGATCGGCGGGAGAGTTGCAACCTTTAACCGTTCCGAAGAGGGAATGGGAGCAGGTCTCCACAAATTTCGTTGTGGTGTCTACCCAGGTTTAGTCAGGGTGTGACTCCATTCGGATGCTTGTCGTCCGGTTATATTCAGTTTGCTCAGTTGTTCTTTGTTAAGTTTATGAGTACGTATTAATTGTTGTCGGCAATTGGGGATCGTCACTCGCCATTGTTAAGGTTCTCCTTCGATAGAAGTTATTAGGAGACACTCCAATTGGCAACCTTTAGGTCTAGTGGTTAGGTCGTGTCGATCACCAGTCTGTTTTTCTAACTCCGCGTTGTAGGATTTTTGGACCCCACTAGTCTAGAGACTTTGGAGATGATCCAGTTGTTTTAGGTCAGGATGAGAATTGTCCATTTTGGACAGAGGTCATATTCCGACCAAGATGGTCGCAGATTCGAGTTCGAAGTGGCAGATCAAGTATTCCTACGGATTTTTCCGATAAAT
Organism: Agapanthus africanus; assembly: GCA_030015575.1. Lineage (NCBI taxonomy): Eukaryota > Viridiplantae > Streptophyta > Magnoliopsida > Asparagales > Amaryllidaceae > Agapanthus > Agapanthus africanus. The sequence goes on along the minus strand of CM057340.1, from coordinate 161,481,953 downwards.
GACGTGTTGAATTTTGGGAAGCTTATCCCAGGATGGCAGGTCTTTTTAAGATCCTTAAGGCGAGTTAGTTTCGTTGCCTTTAATTTGGCACTTTCGCCCAGATTATTGAGTTTCCACCCCGTATTTTTGTGTCGATACTTTGCAATTACCTTCATGACCTTTCTCGCTTGATTCAGCACCAGACCATTTAGTTCGAGCGTGATCTTTCGTTCACCAAGAAGCCAGTCGTAATATTGGACCGGCAGGTGAAGAAACTTCGATCGAAGGTCTTGCAATCAGTGAAGGTGTTTTGGCGCAGCCCGAATGGTGAAGAGATCACTTGGGAGGCCGAGGGCGAGGAAGAAGTTCCCTCATCTCTTGAAGGTATGTGTAGCAGTATATTTTTAAATTCGGGGACGAATTTCTTTAAGGGGGAAGATTGTAACACCTTAGGATGTGTTTAGTAGCTAATTATATTTTAAATATATGGTTTTTAATAAAAAAGTTTACCAAATTGAGTTTCAAATATTTTATCCTATTTAATGAGTATTTTATTAGAATTTTTCTAGGCTTGCACACACTTGTGCATGCAAATTAGGGCTTATTTGGGGTTAAACCATGATTAACAAGCATGGTGGAGTAACCCATTTTCTTTAAGTTAATTGATTCTTATTAAGTATTTTGGGTTTTATTTATGTGTTTTTTTTGTGGAAATGATTTTCTTTGTTAACTTGGTGAGAGAGAGGGAGGATGGGCTTCATGGCATGAGCCATGCTCATTTAATGAAGAGAGAGGGGGTGTTTGACTTGTGCTCTCATTCTCACTCTCACTTCACTCATTCTCTCTCACACACACACACTCACTCAGCCACAGCAGCAGCAGAAGAAGCAGCGGCAACTCCACCAGCATCAGCAGCAACAACAAGCAACAACAGCAGCAACCAGTAGCAGCAGCAGCCCAAGCAACAGCAGCACAAGCAGCAGCAGCATGCATCAGCAGCAGCAGCCCCCAGCACAAGCAGTGGCACCTCTTCTTCTTCTCCTCCTTTCTCCTTTCACCTAGGGTCTAGTAAGGTATAATCTCTGAGCCTAACTCTCTAGTTTGCATAACTTGAGTAGAATTAACTTCGGTTTGTGTAAAATGTGAGATTTAGTGCTTGATTTGATGAATTGTGTGGACTTTTGTCCAAGTGATGTTAGTGTTGGTTAACCTAGCCTAATTAAGTGTTTTTAGGGCCAAGTAAACCTAGATAAACCCCAGATTTCACCACAATACCATAGGGTTTCATTTTGTGCAAAATTTAGCGTTTTTAAGTGAGATTTCACCTTTCTGTGATCTGCTATAGAACCAAGCACTTCAGATAAAATCTGAGTTAACTGTAGCCTACTTGGGAGACCCTGACCACACCACCAGAGTACGAGATCCCCATTCAACTTCCAGGCCGCCGGAATATTCCTTCTGGCCGCAAATTGCAGCCAGACTTGGGAGATAGGTGTTAGAGTTTTTTCTAGGGTAGTCTGCTATGTTTCCCAGTGTCTTGGCATATGCAATTTTGTAAGTTTCTCTCTATAGGAAAATCTGGGACGATATATCGCTTTTCTAGTATGTTTAGTTCGCGCGATATGCGCGATACGTGAGTGGGTTCTGTAATCCAGCGTGTCGCGGCGTGTCGGGATAGTTTTAGACGCGTATACACACGTTTTAGCGTATCGTACGCACGCGCGCTTAGTTCGCGACGCGAGTTTCTCGTTTGATTTCGATATCGCGTTTTGCGAGACATTTGCTTATGTGGATTTTCTTTGTGTAAATTTTAGGTTCGCAGGCGGGTACGTCGGACAAAGCAAAGAAAGGGAAGCAAGTGGTCGGTTACAAGTAGCGCACGACCAGGTGAGTAGATTTAACATCTATGGGGAAATCGCCCGTATGGCGTTAAGCGTCAGGTCGTTATAGGATATTTTAGTTGTATGTGTTCATATTTACTATAGTAGCATACCATCCCTTGTTGCATATAGAAATGGTAGATATAGAACACTGCACTGTCACTAACGGTTCAAGCTGCACGAGCACTATTTGTATGTTACACTCACACCGTTAGTGATTGCCATGACACTCGCACTATAGGATTGCTACGCATTATACATATCATTTGATTGCTGCATCATTGATGATTGTCAAGACTTGTCGTATATTGATATTTTCATACCTGCGCACATGCACACTGTATATTCATACCAGTGCACACATATATTGATATTTTCATACCTGCGCACAGGCACACTGTATATTCATACCAGTGCACACATATATTGATATTTTCATACCTGCGCACATGCACACTGTATATTCATACCAGTGCACACATATATTGATATCTTCTTACTTGCATGGATTTACGCATTGAGATATGTTGTTTCCATGATATTTCTGGATTTGGGAACCGTGGATATTTCAAAAGAGAATATATAATTGTTTTAAAAACCCGGTTACCCTTGATATGATATTTCAGTGCGTCCACCATGTGTTTTCTCGGTGCTGAGAGCGACATGTGAAACCCGATTCGAGGAGTCGGATGAGGCCGATTGCGGGTACATGGTGGACCCGGTATGATTCCCCAGGGCGAGAAATGTTTTTCGTGGAGTAGACGATAAGCCTAGCAGGGTGGCTAGTACCTACCGGTGATTGGTTGGATCTGGCGGTTATCCGGAGGATACTGACCAGAGTCGATAGATGGATACGGGATGACACGTACTGCCGGGGCCTAGGGCCGATTCCGCAGACGGAGCCCGATATTTGAGGATTTGCGTGTCGATGCTAGACACGATGATTCATGATATTTTAGTGTGCCGATGCTAGGCACCCATGATTCTATGAGATTTACATGATTTAGGTATATGGATGGACACCGATTATTTTCCACGTTGATATTCCGTGTAGATGTTAATTATTCCCCATGCTCAGCATTCAGTATTTTACCTCTCATCCTGTATCTGTTGTACCTGATAGAGTACATTTTCTATGCACGATTATTGCATACCTTGCTCATCATATAGATGTTATTAGAGTACATTTGCTATGCACGATTATTGCATACCTTGCTCAGCATATAGATGTTATTAGATTGCATTTGCTATGCATGATTATTGCATACCCTGCTTATCATTTAGAGATGTTGTTAGATCGTACTTGGTGCATGATTACTGCTCATATAGTTCATCATATAGATGTTATCTATTGGCATAGGTTGAGTATCGCAGCACGTGCATACTCGCGATTACCTTTATATGTTATATACTACTCACGAGTTGGCAACTCACCCCCGTTGTGCTACAGTGTTGCAGGTTTCCCCTCGGAGTAGTCGCGGCAGGCTGCTTTCCTATATATTTTTGGCTACGGATACCACTGCAGTTGGTGCGTGAGCTGTTTGCTGCTAGGTGGGTTTGTGATATCCGGTTATTTCCATTGTACATATTTTGTATCTAGTACTCTCCATCTACTTTTATGTATTTGACTTAGAGACCAGTGTGAGGATGATGATGTATATTATTTTGTATTCTGGTGTCGAGCTCGTTATGAGTCGACTTTACTTATGCAGTTTTTATCTTGTGTGATGTTTTTCCACTTATTGCTCTTTTCTTCGCTACGGCGTTGTATATTGTTACCATGGTGATTTTCTACTTGAGGTTTTCTTATCTTTTCAGTAAATGTTCCTATTAAATGTTTAAACACTCTATACTTTTTCTGGTTTTGATTTCTGGGTTTCGTCTTACTTAGTCGCATTATGCCAGTAGACGTTACGTGATTAAGTGCCGGTCACGGGCCAGACTTTGGGTCGTGACAGCATCTCTAACCCTCGAGCAAGAGAAAGCCCTTTTAATGGTCTTACAAAATAACCGGCAAGCTTTTGGCTGGACTATGGCGGACATCAAGGGGATTAGTCCCCTCATAGTTGAACATCATATACATATGATGGATGATGCCAAGCCAGTAAGGGATTCACAAAGACGCCTCAGCCCCATAATGAAAGAGGCTGTCAAAAAGGAAATTTTCAAATGTCTTGATAGTGGTATCATTTACCCTATCTCTGATAGCCAGTAGGTTAGCCCCATTCATGTTGCCCCAAAGAAATCGGGCATAACGGTCATAACCAATGAGGCGAATGAGTTAATACCTACTCGCACCCAAACTGGGTGGCGAGTTTGCATCGAGTATAGAAAACTCAACGCCGCGATAAGGAAAGACCACTTTCCGTTACCTTTTATTGACCAAATGCTAGAACGATTGGCTGGGCATGAATTTTATTGCTTTTTGGATGGGTACTCCGGCTATAATCAAGTTCCCATCGCCGAAAAGGATCAAGACAAGACCACATTTACTTGTCCTTTCGGTACATTCGCTTACCGTCGCATGCCCTTTGGGTTATGCAATGCACCAGCTACTTTCCAGCGGTGTATGATGGGGATATTTTCAGACATGGTGGAAAAAATTTTGGAGATTTTTATGGATGATTTCTCCATTTTCGGCGACTCCTTCAATGAGTGTTTGCTACACTTAGACGATGTTCTTACCCACTGTAGGGATAAGAACCTCACTTTAAATTGGGAGAAATGCCACTTTATAGTAAGAGAGGGTATTGTCTTAGGACATGGCATCTCGCAAAATGGCATAGAGGTCGATAAAGCCAAGATTGAAGTCATTTCCAATCTTCCTCCTCCTAAGTGCGTCAAAGACATCCGAGCCTTCCTTGGCCATGCCAGTTTTTATAGACGGTTCATCAAGGATTTTAGCAAGATAGCTAGACCCTTGACTCTTTTATTGGCCAACGACACCACTTTTGATTTTGACTCAACCTGCATGGAAGCGTTCGAGTCATTGAAACACTCACTTATTTCTGCGCCCATTCTTTCATCTCCCGACTGGACGCATCCATTTGAAATTATGTGCGATGCATCTGATTTCTCCATTGGTGTTGTCCTTGGACAACATATAAATAAGATGTCGCACGTAATTTATTACGCTAGCCAAACATTAAATGAGGCCCAATTGAATTACACAACAACAGAAAAAGAATTTTTAGCCGTTGTGTTTGCACTAGAAAAATTCAGGCCCTATTTAATCGGCTCTCCAGTGATTGTTTACATGGACCACTCAGCTTTTCGCCATCTTTTCGCGAAGAAGGATGCTAAATCTCGGCTAATACGTTGGATCCTCTTGCTACAAGAGTTTGACCTTGTCATAAAAGACAAGAGAGGATGTGAAAACGTAGTCGCCGACCACCTTTCACGACTCCCTTCTTCGCCTACACTTGAAATTCCTATTAAAGATGTTTTTCCCGATGAGCAGCTCTTAACCGTGTCATGCGAACCTTGGTTCGTTGATATAGTAAATTACTTGGCCACCGGACTGATACCAAAAGATTGGTCGAATCAGGACAAACTCCGATTCTTGTCCCAAGTAAAACATTTTTACTGGGATGAACCATATCTCTTTAAATACTGTTCCGACCAAATCATTCGTCTGTGTGTCCCCGAAAACGAGTTTAAGAGTGTGCTGTCTTTTTGCCACGATCAAGCGTGTAGCGGGCATTTTGGCCCCAAAAAGACAGCAGAAAAAATCTTGCAGTGTGGCTTCTACTGGCCACGACTTTTTAAAGATGCATACGAATACTGCAAGACATGCTACCGGTGCTAACACTTGGGCCGAATTTCTCGGAGAAACAAAATGCCGCTCCAACCAATTTTGGTTGTTGATATTTTTTATGTTTGGGGAATAGACTTCATGGGACCATTTCCCAATTCTTTTGGGAACATGTACATTTTACTAGCTGTTGACTATGTTTCTAAATGGGTCGAGGCTGTGCCCAGCCGAACGAATGACAACAAGGTTGTCGTTAGATTTCTTAAAAAAACATTTTTACTCGGTTTGGGCATCCTCACGCGATTATAAGTGATAATGGATCTCACTTCTGTATTAGGACATTTGAGTCCTTAATGCGCAAATACTCCATTACTCACAAATTGTCAACACCATATCACCCCCAAACTTGTGGGCAAGACGAAATTTTGAATCGGTGGATTAAACAAATTTTGGAGAAAACAGTTTCCAAAAACCGTAAAGATTGGTCAACAAAACTAATTGATGCATTATGGATATTCCGTACTTCCTACAAGACCGATCTTGGCATGTCTCCATACCGGCTTGTTTATGGGAAGGCTTGCCACCTTCCTGTTGAAATTGAGCACAAGGCATTTTGGGCGATCAAAGAATTGAACTTATCCATGGGAGATGCGGGCAGCAATAGAAAGCTGCAATTGAATGAATTGGATGAGCTGCGGGATGAGGCCTATGAGAACGCGGTGATTGTTAAAAACCGAACGAAGGTGTTCCATGACAAACACCTTATGCGCAAGACTTTCAAACCTGGCCAACAGGTTTTGCTTTATGACACTCGGTTACACTTCCATCCCGGCAAGCTCAAATCTAGATGGAAAAGGCCGTTTTTGGTACGCACCGTATATCCGCACGGTGCGGTAGATCTAGAAAACCCGGAGGACGGTACATTATTCAAAGTAAACGGACATCGACTTAAGCCGTTCCTCACTGCGGACCCGTCGAAGGAGCTCCTGTTTTTGCAAGAGCCGATTTATACTGACTGATCTTCCTCCATGTACCCATAAATTTTCGATCATCAAGCCAAAACATTGTTTCAAACAAGTTTGGGGGTATGTATCATTTGTAATTATATAAATACAAAATAACATAAAAAATAAAATAAAAATTGAAAATAAATTTTTTTTGGGGTATTTTTGTAAATTTAAAGTTTTTAAAATAAAATAAAAAATTTTATTTCCTCTTTTTAGAGGGGTTTATTTACAAATAACCAAACACTTCCCCCTATATAAAGAACACGACCCTCTCTGTTCACAAACCCTAAAAAAAAAAAAGAATCCCTCAGAAAACCATAGCCACCGCTTGGAATTCTGCAGCCCGATCTCGTTGATCCGCCGCGCTTTCGCCGCCAGATCCCCTTTCCCATAGCGCAACCGCCGCGTTCCTGTGCCGTCACCCTCTGAAATTTTCAGAGGAGGTTCGATCTCTGAAAATCCTCTCTGTTTTTAATTTCTGTATATCTGTAGCTTAACTAATGGCACCCAATATGCAACTAGAGCGTGACTTTTCACAAATTTTTTCACATGCGGTATATGGAAGTTACTTTGCGAATGAAATAGCACGTAGGGGCTGTAACTTTTTGATATATAATCACCCAAATGCCTACGCCCTTCCGGAATTAGTCACTCGTTTTTACGAGTGCATGGAAGATGGGTGTCTCGCCCAATACGGCTTTATAAAATTGCAGTGGGGTGATAGGGAGATTATAATTGATAGAGACTTCATACATGAAGTCACCTTAATCCCTAGGATACCAGTTCATGATCAACCATTACAGTTTGAGGATTACATGCCCTTAATGGGCAATGATTGCTCGAGAGAACCGCGGAAGGGGATCCAAGCGAGAACCCTCTTCGCCAATGTTTTAACTGTGTGCCGGTAGGCACAAAACAATATTTTTGGGAGTTCCCACAACACCACATTTTTCACTCCATCACTGCATATTGTGCACACACTTATGACTAGGAACCCTCGATTCGATATGTGCACGGTGCTGCTGAACTCAATTGATGCGGGCAAAAGAGCCGCAAACTACCCTTGCCCCATGCTTGTGACACAACTGTGTCGCTATTTCATCCCCGTGGAGGAGTTTGAATTTTATATGGTTGGAGGCATACCCGTCAGTCCTCTCATTGAGGGCGTATCTACGTCCTATACACGCCTGACGGATGTTTGGTCAAGAACTGAACCGGCGGAACACATGCCCGCCCGAACACCTAGCTCCAGCTCAACCGTGAGCGAGGGAGAACTCACCCCCTTAGAACACGCAAATTTAATGAGAAGAGCTGTTAGGGGCATTGACAAGTTGAGGGGGATAGCGAGGGAGCATGATCGGCGGTTGACTGAAATAGAGCAGGGGATCCGAACCCTGCTGGGTAGGGAGGAGCATTTCCGTTCACGCTCAAGGGCGCGACGTGGGGCCGAGTAGTGAGGGCACTGCTTTTGGTAAGTTTGGGGGAGTTGGTGGTTGTAAATAGTTATCATTTGCATTGCATATTTTTTTGTATATATTTTTTCTTTTTCTTTTGCACGTTTAAATTCTGCATTGCATCTTTATAAAAAAATCATAAAAATTATTTAAAAAATAAAAAAAATATAAAAATATAAAAATCAAATAAAAACTGAAAAAATTGAAAAATTATAAAAATTGAAAAATTCAATTTTGGCCATAATTGACTTGAGTTTAACAAGACGGTTAACTAGCTAGGAAAAACTAGATCCTAGACTTAGTAAATTAAAACCCTAAAAATAACCTTTCTTAAAAATTAACGGTAGAAAATATATGTCTTTGTAGTTTACTTAGAAATAGGCAAATTTTGAGTTCACTTCTTGGGCTAAGTCAAAATATGGGAAGAGTATTGATATTTTTATTAAAGTATAAGTCTGAAAAATAATTCTTAAGCTTAAGTCTAAATTCTGAAAATATATACCCTACAACTTGCACAAACACGAACCTTGAAACTTGGAATAGTAGAGGATACCTTGAAATGCTCTTGTCTAAAGTCCTTAGTATGAAGTAAAATAAAAAATAAAAGTGTGAATAAAGATATAAAAAAAATGAACACTGGTTTTGTAATTACTTAAGGCTGCATAAATAGAAAAAATATATAGCGAGGGTGCTTTATCACCTAATGCCTTAAACCAACTGGTTTGGGAGTCACTGCTAAAAGCCTTAGGTATTACAAGACGAGGAATTACGCCTTAATGCGCAAACACATTTTGTAATCGGTCGTTAGTACCTCAAGAAGTATTAACGGTCGCATGAAAGATGTGTGAGCAATTTCATCTAAAAAAATTCACAAACTAAAAGTACTTTGGACAATGGACAAGAGTATAAGAGCTTGAATTGAATTTCCAAGTGTAGGGGTAATACATACACATACGTAGGGGTATATGATTGGGGTTTGGATGGGAGATAAGAATGAAAAATAGGACTTATATCTTTAGTAAAGATGATAAAAATTCCTAAGTTAAGATGGAACCTTAGAAGGAAAATTCAAAAGATGTTAAAAGCTAAGTAAATTTACAGAACATATACAATCTTAAGTTAAATGATAAGGAAGCGTGAAAAATACGGGTTGATAATTTCTGAGTTGAAAATAATAGAATTTCTTGCTAGAAAACCGAATTGAAGAATAAAAGTCAATAGGCCAAATTGATAAGATTTTGTATGTAGTATCAGCTGAAAACCCTCAGGAGACAACACTCCTCCTACTAGGGACACCTAGAGGTTTAACGGCTTATTGCACGAGCTCAGTGCAATCGCGTTTCCCTGCGAAAGTGAGGTTAGGCTTTTTCGAGAATAAACTAGTTTTACTCGAGGACGAGGAAAAGATAAGTTTGGGGGTTTTGTTCACATCATAATTTTGCATTATTATATTCCCCATTCTTATTCATTTTACAAATAAATAGGTGTTTTTGATCCATGTCTGCTACATAGTTGCAGATTACAGGTTCTCGGAACAAAACAGTGAAAATGATGAAAAGACGATACAAAAGTGAGACTACGACCAACAAATAGAAGAATCTTGATCATGCATACAGTTTGAGGGACAAATGAAGATCAATGAACAAATTCACAAAGTACAAAGGCAGTGCAAGATTCAAGACTTCAACACGAAGCAAACGGTAAAAGTCCACAACATTCTACACTGTGGAAATCTGGAAAAAAACTAGAAGACATTCTGAAGAACCAAGTGAAGAAAACAGATATGAAAAGCAACTTGAAGTATCAGAAGAAAACAGAGCCAGAGAACCCTCCATATGGCCGCGGATCCACGGTCAAACATGGCTTCCTGCCGCGGATCCACGGCCGTGCTAAGCACGTGTCGGTGCAAACTGTCAGTGGGTGGCGGTGCGTTGACTAGGCTTCTCAAGGTAGTTTTATAAATGTAGATAGGGATCAGATGTAAACCCTAGGGTTTCTATAATCTATAAATAAGAACCCTACAGCTCTTTTTGGAGCATGCCTCTTCTTATGCCTCTTTTTAATTCCTAATTTCAGAATTTTATTCGCTGTAAATGTTTGAAGAGTGCATCAAATAAAAAGTAAGTTTTTCTTTTCTATGCCTTAGTTTAATTTCTTTTCTGCCTTAGTATAAATTTTATTTATCTGCCTTAGTTATAAACTTTATTTATTTGTCGTAGTTTAGATAATTAGGTTATTAAAAACAAACAAAAAAATGTCTCTTTTTATTAATTCCCTAATGAGTGAGTAGTTCCTCACTTGTTAGGGTTAGGAATAGGAAAGATTTGAGAGATAAAAATCTCTCACCCTTTTCTTGCCCGTTATACATTTTAAATAGGACTCTATGCATACATACACACACCGCTCACTATGGCACCCTATCCCACGAGGTAGTGGTGATACCGTAGTTAAAGACCGGTTGTGTATGTTTTCCATGGAGGTTAGGATAAGAGTTAAGAAAGGACGGACAAGGACCTAGAGGAAGAAACCTAGTTTCTTCCCGATCGTGCTAATCCCCTTTGTTAATTATTACCTTAACACCTAAATAGTTCTTAATTAGGGCATAGAAAGCGGTGAGAAATATTGAATTTCCAAACTTAACCTAAACCTAACCCTAGCAAGGTTTTAATCCTAATCAAACTCATTTCAGTTTTTAGTGATAATCAATCCTACCACAATTGGAATTAACTCGTTAGAACAACTAGAAAATACACAAAATCCATGTGGATCGACCCGTACTCAACCGACTAGCTACCAAGCGACGCCGTTCTTGATTGCGATTAACTATTCTTTGATTTATCTTTTAAAAGCGCACGCACGCAAAACCCCAAATACCAATCAATAACCGAGAGTTTGGATAATATCTTGAACCAAATATGCAACTTTTAGAACTAACAACAGATCTAAAGTATCGAGAATGGCGGACTAATACCCTTTGATCTCTTTCACGAATTGCAAGGTGGACTGAATAACCTGCAGTCTCTTTCGCTAGAAAATCTAAAAGAAGAAAAAGAAGATCATGCTGCTAGAAGACATCATAAGAAAAGAACAGCTGCTTGGACGGAAGAGAATCATGCTATTAGAAAACGTCATAAAAAAAAGAAGAATGGCTGTTTGGACTTGATATTGATGGAGACAATTGCTTATGATCAAATTAAGAGAACTCATTTCTGAATTAGATATTATTGACGCAACTTTATTTATTTTGGAATAATAAACTAAAAATATGAATGAAGATAAATTTTGGCTCTGATATTATAATAAGATAGCAATAAACTCGATCAATTTTAGTAAGAAATAAATCATCGCAGTTTATACACTCATAACATAACTAACTGATAGCTAATAATCATAACAATCTAATACACTAATCATAATCTCGACAACATAAATCAGAGCTTATCTAAATTATGATAACAATAATATATATATAGTTATATTCAAATATCTCATAATCTGACAACATTTATCGCCCTAGACTTATTGCTATAGGCCGCATTTATACTTACCACATAGCCATTGTTATCACCAGCCATTCAACGCCACCACCATTTGCTAAGAAGAGCCTTATTCATATCTTTAATGTTTTTCACTCCCAATCCACCCTCTTCTTTCGGCCTATACATATGTTCCCACTTCACCAATTGATATTTCATTTTCTCAGCTGAAGCCCATCTCTAAAGAAAACTTTGACGTATTCGATCACTTCGTTTTATAACCCATTTCGGTAGCAGATAGAAGGACATATAATATTTAGGCATTGCTGCCAATACCAAATTTAACAGCATTTACTCTTCCTCCATTCGACAAACACCATCGGTTCCACCCTTCCAATTGAGACTGCACTTTATCAATCAAGGGAATCCAATCTAGTTTTTTTAATTTCCTTTTTTCTTTAATGTTTTTCATAAATTTTGCAGTTTACAAAACTTTGGTTAAATTGGAGTTTTATAAACTCCGGTTATCAAACATGTCATAGTTTGGATTTTGAAGTTGTGTTTAGATAACTTCATGCAACTCCGGTTATCTAAAACTTAACTTCATTCTCGATCAAGGTCTTAACCCTTCTCTCGGTAAATGGTTACATGTCTGGTGATCAGTCGAAAATATTGCATTTTTAACACATCAATTTCCCTATTCTTTGCAATCTTCTAAAAGTGTTTGGTATAAATATAGCACATATTAGCAATTCGTCTGCAAAATATCAAATAACATGTATTATACATTATAACCGGCATTATGAGGGAAATTCTGTGTTTATTACTGCACGCATGATATTGTTTATCTTAACACTGTTTATCAAGATTGTGTGCAGAAAATCCTTTAGGTTAAAGAGCTGGAATCACAAAAGTGCCGATAAAATGTATCAAGTACAAGACTTGAGATCTGACAGCAACCAAGAAAGAAATTTCAGATTCCAGGTATCAGAAGAAGATCCCAACATTGTCAGATGAAGCCACAGAAATTTCATGCAGTGAGCCTATTATATGGTCGCGGATCCGCGGCCGAGTTGGCCGATCCGCCGCGGTTCCGCGGCCTAGTTAGCTCTTTGGCCTTCCAAAATCCTTTGGAATATTCCCTGTAACAAGCCTAGCTTCCAGAAGACTCTCAATTACCACGTGGTTTCTTCCAGAAGGCTCTGCATAACAAACTCACTCTAGAATATTCCTTGTAACAACCTCATTCTAGAATATTCCCTATAACAAACTCATTCTAGAATATTCCCTCTAACAAACTCATTCTAGAAGGCTCTCTCTAACAAACTAGCTTTGGAGGGAAGATTCAAATGAGATGGTTATAAAATGAGATCTAGATCTAGGGTTTTGAGGTTAGACAATTAGTAGTGAGTTGGTTACACATTTGGAGCCAAAATTCAAATTCAAGTTGAGTGACACAACTTGATACCAAAACCCTAGCCCAAATTCAAAATCAAAGCCAAATCAAGATCATTTTGAGAAGCAAATCAAGCAAGAAACCATCGATCCTTTATCCGCAAAGCCAATCTTCATCCGAGCAAGAGATCCATGATGATCCGTGATTCACGGAGATCGAGCGGAGCGAAATTCGACGGATCTAGTTATCTCTTCAAAAGGAGAGATCGAGAGCAACATCTTGTAATCTCGAATTGAGGGAATGTGTAATTAGTCGTCGATTAAATAAAGGTGATAATTGTAATTCTTGCTTTCTTTACATTCTTGCATTATGAAATTTCTTGATTCTTGATTCATTAATTTTCATGATGTATGAGTGAAATCTCCGCTTGTGGAGGATTCGAGAGAATCGGTAGATCTAGTGATGATAAGATCATTTTCCTAATCTTAAGTCTTATGAGATTTGTGAACTTTAGGAAAAAGAAACATCAATGACCTAATTTGGAGCGAGATCACATTCTTGATAATTTCGTTGCAAACTAGGGATTAAATAATTGATGATTCTCTTTACTAAAGGCTAGATCCAAATGATGATCAATGAAAAGATAAGGGATAGAGAAGGAGAAACCCCAGTTTCTTCAACAGATCCCTAATCTTCATTCGTCACTATCGTTCTAACTACAAATTATCAATAGATAAGATTAGTCATCTCTAGATTCATCACTAGTACTAATTTGATCGAATCCTACAAGCTATTCTATAAATCTTGATAACTAAATTGATTGGGACATTTCTTGATTCTAGATCTATTTTCTTGATGTTTCTTGAGATCAAATCTTACAAATCTTGAATCAACTTTCTTGCATTTTCTTTTATCTTTTCATTTCGACTCATAAAACAAGATTGATCAAAACACACATCTCAGTGGACGATCCGTATTCATTAACGCGCTACATCGACACCGTTAATTGATTGCGGTATAAATTTCTTTGGTTGTGAAATATTTCTAAATACACACGAAGAAAGATTCAATCAAATGGCGCCGTTGCCGAGAATGTGTGCTATTTTGTTCGTTTTTGTTATTTGAGTTGAAAATTTATTATTCCATCAGAATTTTTAGATCAAAGTTCACAATAAGCGCTTAACGATTTGTTGTGATTTTTGCAAGGGAATCTGGAATCATCGAAGCAAAGGGAAAAATATTCAGATCATTTCAGGAAGTCCAGTGGAGTAAAATGAGCATCTGTACAAAATTTTGTGCAGAGATCTCGTCAACTCACCGCGGAACCGCGGCCATAGCAAGCATTTCACGGCGGATCCGCGGTGATATTGAAGCTTCAGAATTTCATTTCTCTGTGGTAACTTCTATACTTTCTTATCTCCTCCCTACTCTGTCCATTAACTAATTTATGCAGGATTCTTTGCAAAAATTCGCAGCGCCGCAAAAAGAAAAATTATTGCGTGTTTGATCTTGGTTGTTTGCATATTTTAATACGGAAATTAAGGGGCAAAGACCAAATTCAGATTAGGTGGGGAGTTCATTACCCTTCCTAAGCCCCGGAAATCACAAACTTGCATCCGCATCACGCTCATTAACTAAAAAAGATCTAGACATGACTCTAAGGACCGTCGCGCTCACTTAGGACAGAAGGAGGTCATGGGTAATCTAATGTTTATCCGCGTTTCTTTTGTGGTTTCTAAGTTTAGTGTGTCTAAGGCAAGTGGTTACTTAATTAGGCCTACTACTTACGTAGTGGAGAACCTCCCACTTAGGCACTTACCGGCCATAGAAGGGGCAAAGATGCAGTAGAGGATTTATCTTGCGACTTGTCTTCTGGAAGTCTAGGAGCGGTCTAGAGCCTTGACCTAGGTGACCACTAGATCTAAGGTGGTGTGTGCATTTTTTGTGATTTGATTTTTCAAAAACCGTATTTTTCAAAACAAACCCCAACCAACTTTTCCCCTAATTATCACAACGCTGCCACTTGTGCTAAACCCTTTAGTACAAGCTCGGCTGGACACGGGATTCTAGTGCCCGTCTTGTCTGCGTTCCCCCATCGACCCCAAAGTCGGTATTTCTACATTTTCTTTTTCCCACCACCCACCATGACCGCGATGGATGGATTTCCATCAAACTTTAACACCACTCTGCCACTGCCCGCAGGTGTGCAGAATCCTCCACGCATCTCTCTCCAAGAGAGATGTTACCCTTTGCGAGGTCCCCTTCCCACCTGTCTTTCTATACCACCTGCCAATGAGGAAAATTTTGAAATCAACCCTCAATTTATCAAACTGTTACCCAAATTTCACGGTCTTGAGTCTGAAGACGCATACGTTTTTATATCCAAATTTGAAAATGTATGCGCAGTGATTGGAATGTCACAACTGTCTTTGGATGCTCTGCGTTTACGTTTTCTCCCATTCACTTTGTGCGATTTAGCCGAGAAGTGGCTTTATAATACAACCGCACGTTCTATTTCAAAATGGGATGAATTTGTTGCAGCATTCCTTAAGAAATTTTATCCCAATCACAAGACCAGCCGTGTTCGGAGCGAAAACTTCAAATTCACCCAACTTCCCAATGAACCATTCTGGAAATGCTTTAAACGGTTCGAGGATCTTCTTTTACAATGCCCTCATCACGGAATCCCCAGATGAGATTTGTGTCGAGTTATCTATGAGGGTATTGATCTCACGACTAAACAGATGCTTGAAACCATGTGTCATTGCCAATTCATATCTAAAGATGATGGTGAAGCTTGGAAATACCTAGAAGATTTAGCTCAAAACACATTACAATGGGAAAGTGTTAGACAACCATCGTCTAGGGATGATATCAATCAGCTCGATGTTTCCGTCATAATGAGAACTGAAATGGCCACAATACAAAGGAAACTCGACGCTATAGAAAATAGAATTTCTTCAGCCCCCTTAAACCATTACACACTTCCCAAAACCGTGTGTGGCTGCTATTCAAATCCATCACATTTGACGGAAGAATGTCCTTTGAATGTACCGTTTCAAGGTCACACTAATGCTGCATTTCAGCAAAGACCTGGAAACGATCCTTCTTCTTCCTCATATAATCAAGATTGGAGAAATCACCCTGATCTTTCTTGGATCCAACACCAAACACAATACACGGATCTAAACCAGAATAATTTTCAATGGGTTCCTCCACCACAACAGCAACCACCACAACTGAGTCAGCACCCTTTTCAATCGCAACCTTTTCAAAACCCGGCCAACAATTTTGATCCTTTTTCTGCCGGTACCAATAACACTTCTGCACTTGAACAAACCATGAGTTTGCTTATGACAAATTATATTCAAATGTCGACTGATTTTAAGTCTTCTATCGATGATATAAAGAAAACCACCACCTCCCAAGATGAGATTATTAAATCGATGGAAGCACAAATTGCACAGTTAACAGCCGAAATAAATGCTAGAGAGAAAGGGAATCTTCCATCTCAACATCTACCTGATCCTGGACCTTCACATTACACTAATGTGAATGCACTTACCACGTTGAGATCTGGAAGAGTAATAGACAATCATGTGGGTGAACAGATTGATGTTGAGGAATCAATTGAACCCCAGGCTTCCACTTCCACTTCCACCCCCACTTCTACTTCTTACCCTATTTCGTCTAATTTACCTTCTTCTTCCGAGCCTATTCTCCATTTTCCCAAAGGCTCGAACCCTCCACCCACTTCATCCTTTCCACCCCCACAACCTTCTCCATAAATGTGGGACCCAACACTTTTTGATAGAGTTCCATTTTTGGAAAGGTTGAGGCCCAACAAACCCAATGCCCAAATGGAGAAGCTTGTGGAAATGTTTAAGCAAGTTAACATCAACATCCCTCTCCTAGATACTATACAACAAGTTCCGTGCTATGCTAAAATTCTGAAGAACTTGTGCACTAGGAAGAGGAAGTCTCAAGTGCCTAAAAAAAATTTCATGTTAAGTACTGTAGATACGGCTTTTCCCCAACAATTACCAAGGAAACGTAAGAACCCTGGTTGTCCTACTATTTCTATTTCTATTGGGGATAAACACATTAACCGTGCTTTACTTGACCTTGGCGCTAGTGTTAACTTATTTCCATATTCAGTCTATGAGCAACTAGGTATCGGAGTGTTAAAGCCCTCGAACATAACTCTCCAGATGGCCGACCGATCAATCACCAAACCTAGGGGTGAACTTGAGGATGTGTTGATAAAAATAGGGGAATTTGAATTCCTGTGGACTTTATTGTTCTTGAAACACAGCCTGTAGCGAACCCACGGAACCAAATTCCGGTGATTCTAGGTTGTCCCTTTTTGGCTACTTCCAACGCTGTAATCAACTGTAGAAACGGCTCTATGAACCTATCTTTTGGGAATAGGTCAATTGAGCTCAACATTTACAAGTTGGGAAGTCAACCCTCCGATCCTCATGCTCGAGTATATTCTATTGAATTAATGGATATCGACGGCAGCGAATTTGATCAGCCTCATGATACTGATTTAGACTCTTTTCATATGTTGTTGTTTGACCCAACTATGTATCATACACATACGGACTCTTCCACTGAGCTGTCCGGGTCAACATCTAACACTGATTATGAACCGTTTTTAGAGTCTGAAGATCACCCCGCGCTTTTTGATGACATTATTTTTCATGGTATCGATGAGAGTTATGAGGAAATTTTCGCTGATGAACTCGCATTTTTAAAAGACACGGGCATTGAGATGAATCACCCTCAATACAAAGAAATTGAACCTCCGCCCCTTCTTCTGGGCTATAAAGAGAATGCGAGTAATCCATCACAATCACTGTGTCGTCTCTCCAAAACGAGACACAAACACATTCTATCCCACCAATTATCTTTTCCCCACCTCTTCCTGGGTCCTTATAATATAGTCTTCCACCAACCGATGCACTATACTGATAAAATTTTCGAATGGTTGGTATTGACTTTCGGTTTTTGCAAAGCTTGGCATTGACCGGTAATTTTTGACCCCCTCTTATGATTTTCAATTCACATTGTTTAACTCAAGTTTGGGGGGTATATTTTTTGCTCTTGAAAATAAAAGTTGTCCTCAAAATTTATGAGCCAAAAATAAGTTTGGGGGAGGATTTTCACTTTTACTTATTCTTTCCCCCTGTAATAATGTCCTCCCAAGGTTACAGGTTTTTTGAGGTTTAGCAGAAGACAACAGTGAGGACACTATTCTAGACAAGTTTGGGGGAGGTTTGTGCTTATTTACGTATCACTTTGTATCATATTTTGCATAAACACAAAACATATAAAATAAAATAAAATAAAATAAAAATAAAAATAAAAATAAAAAAATATTTTGTACATAAATAAGATAATAAAAGATTAGATAGTGAAAAATTACATCCAAAAGATTAGAAAAGTTTTAAAAAACCAAGAAAATTAGAAGTTTTCTTAAACGAAACTAGTAATAAGTAGTTATGAGCCATTGTCCCAAGAGTTAGTAAGATGAAAGAAGTCACTAATCTGAGAATAAAAATAAGTCTGAAAAATAGTTCCTATTCTGGAAGCCAAACATTTGAATGTTGATACCCTACTATACGCACTTGCACACGTCTTGAAACTCGGGATAGTAGAGAATACCTTGAAATGCTCTTGTCTAAAAGCCAAAGTATGAAGGAAATAATAAATGAAGAAAATATAAATGGTGTAGAAAAATGAACATTGGTTTTGTTATCACCAAGGCAGCAATAAAAAATATAGCGATGGTGCTTCATCACCTAGTGCCTTAGACCAACTGGTTTGGGAGTCACTGCTAAGCCTTAGGTGGTGCAAGACGAGAAAAATACTAATACGCCTAATAAGTAAGCACATGAGTAATCGGTCGGTTAGTACCTCAAGAAGTATTAACGGTCGCATGAAAAATGTGTGAGCAATCCCATCTAAATATTCACCAATTAAAAAGTACCGTGGTAGATGGACAAGAGTATGATAGCTTGAATTGAATTCTCTGAGTGTAGGGATGTCTTTTACACACATGTAGGGGTATATAATCGATGTTTGGAAGAAAGGTAGGAATGGAGAATAAAGACGATATTTTATTGAGGGATGATGTAATTTCTAACATCTTTTCATGACTATTAAGATAGGGCTCATGACAATCGAAAAGCTAGTGTAGTTGGAAACTCTAATTTTCAAAGTCTTTCTTTAATAATTCTTATCTTTACATGTAACATTCACGGTCTTCCTTTTATTATGGGATTTTGTGGGTGCAATTCGCTGAAAACCCTCAGGAGACAACACTCCTCCTACTAAGGACACCTAGAGGTTTAAAGGTTTGTTGCACGTGCTCAGTGCAATCGTGTTGCCTACGAAAGTGTGCTAGTTAGTTTTTCTTTTTCTTTATTTTCTCCTTCTCTTAAAAATAAAACAAGTTTGCTCGAGACGACCAAAATATAAGTTTGGGGGTATTTGATCAGTCGAAAATATTGCATTTTTAACACATCAATTTCCCTATACTTTGCAATCATCTAAAGGTGTTTGGAATAAATATAGCACATATTAGCAATTCGTCTGCAAAATATCAAATAACATGTGTTATACGTTATAACCGGAATTATGAGGGAAATTGTATGTTTATTACTACACGGATGATATTGTTTATCTCAACACTGTTTATCAAGATTGTGTGCAGAAAATCCTTCAGGTTAAAGAGCTGGAATCACAAAAGTGCCGATAAAATGCATCAAGTACAAGACTTGAGATCTGGCAGCAACCAAGAAAGAAATTTCAGATTCCAAGTATCAGAAGAAGATCCCAACATTGTCAGAAGAAGACCACAGAAATTTCATGCAGTGGGCCTATTATATGGTCGCGGATCCGCGGCCGAGTTGGCCAATCTGCCGTGGTTCCGCGGCCTGGTTAGCTATTTGGCCCTCCAAAATCCTCTGGAATATTCCCTGTAACAAGCCTAGCTTCCAGAAGGCTCTCAATTACCACGTGACTTCTTCCAGAAGGCTCTGCATAACAAACTCACTCTAGAATATTCCTTGTAACAACCTCATTCTAGAATATTCCCTATAACAAACTCATTCTAGAAGGCTCTCTCTAACAAGCTAGCTTTGGAGGGAAGATTCAAATGAGGTGGTTATAAAATGAGATCTAGATCTAGGGTTTTGAGGTTAGACAATTAGTAGTGAGTTAGTTACACATTTGGAGCCAAAATTCAAATTCAGGTTGAGTGACACAACTTGATACCAAAACCCTAGCCCAAATTCAAAATCAAAGCCAAATCAAGATCATTTTGAGAAGCAAATCAAGCAAGCAACCATCGATCTTTTATCCGCGAAGCCAATGTTCATCCGAGCAAGAGATCCACGACGATCCGCGACACACGGAGATCGAGCGGAGCGAAATTCGACGGATCTAGTTACCTCTTCAAAAGGAGCGATCGAGAGCAACATCTTGTAAACTCGAATTGAGGGAATGTGTAATTAGTCATCGATTAAATAAAGGTGATAATTATAATTGTTGCTTTCTTTACATTCTTGCATTATGAAATTTCTTGATTCTTGATTCATTAATTTTCCTGATGTGTGAGTGAAATCTCCGCTTATAGAGGATTCGAGAGAATCGGTAGATCTAATGATGATAAGATCATTTTCCTAATCTTAAGTCTTATGAGATTTGTGAACTTTAGGAAAAAGAAAGATCAATGACCTAATTTGGAGCGAGATCACATTCTTGATAATTTCGTTGCAAACTAGGGATTAAATAGTTGATGATTCTCTTTGCTAAAGGCTAGATCCAAATGATGATCAATGAAAAGATAAGGGATAGAGAAGGAGAAACCCCAGTTTCTGCAATAGATCCCTAATCTTCATTCGTCCTCATCGTTCTAGCTACAAATTATCAATAGATAAAATTAGTCATCTCTAGATTCATCACTTGTACTAATTTGATCGAATCCTATAAACTATTCTACAAATCTTGATAACTAAATTGATTTGGAAATTTCTTGATTCTAGATCTATTTTCTTGATGTTTCTTGAGATCAAATCTTACAAATCTTGAATCAACTTTCTTGTATTTTCTTTTATCTTTTCATTTCGACTGATAAAACAAAATCGATCAAAACACATATCTCAGTGGACGATCCGTATTCATTAACGCGCTACATCGACACCGTTAATTGATTGCGGTATAAATTTCTTTAGTTGTGAAATATTTCTAAATACACACAAAGAAAGATTCAATCATCTGGTCATCTGTATTTACCATGTAACCAATGGAATCATAGTTGATCGTGTTATGTTATGTATAGATAAATTGTCGTATAAGTGCAAGAATAATTTTGATGATGCTAAAGATTAAGTCCAAAATTGTGTTTTATATGTATGTAAATGGGTTCTTGCATGTGCTATGAATGAGAATGTATTCTAATTCGATAGTATATAATCATGTTATTTATCCCTACCATATTTAAATTATAACCTCCCATCAATTTGTACATATATGCATGCACCATCTTTTGAATTGCAAAATTCAATTACAAAACTGTATGATTTATATGAGAAAACATAGAGAGCACTACTCTTTTAATCTATCTATCTCTATCTCTATCTCTATATCTTTATCTATATCTATAATATTCCTAAAAAGATGACTTTCATAGTTCTATCATACCATCAAATTTTTTATACAACCAAATTTTTCATCCCATCAAATCCTAGTCTCTCTTTGCACATTCAAATCCAGTATCACATCTAATAATAAATAATTTCTATAAAAACCCGAAAATCCTCATATATCATATGTTATTTAAATTCTAGGGAAAACAAATTTACCATTAAAAATCAAATCAATCCAATCTTATAATATTAATATGTTTTGTAACAAAAAGAAAATCTTTTATTGATAAATAATTACACATGCTAATTAAATTTTTCGTAAATCAAAATCTATATCTGTAATACTCCTAAAAGCAAATTGGGATGATTTTTCATAGTTTTGTCATACCATCAAGTTTGACATACTATCATATCCTAGTCTTTCCTTACACATTCAAATCCAGTATCACATCCAAAAACAAATATTCTTTTAAGAACATCCCGCAAATCTATTTCATATATTTATTTAAATTTTATGAAAATCAAATTTTGTTATATTAATATTTTGTAATAAAAGAAAATATTTTATTGATAAATAAATCATGCCCATGTTTTTTAAGATTTATGGAAATCAAATTTGTGATAAAAAATCAAATAAATTTTTTTATTTATAAAATCCAAATCAAATTTTAATATAAATTAAAGTTTCATAACAAAAACCTCACAAATCTTTAACTTTAACAGTTTTTAAAAGAAAAAAATAACTTTTGAAAAAGAAAACTAAATCATTGTATTTGTTAAGATCTGTCCTATTATAACTACAATTTCTACGGTAGTTGCAATTATAATTTCAAATTAGATTAACAGTCAACATATTGATGCCATGCGGAATTTTAATAAATTTCAAAAAAAAAAAAATTGAGAAAAAGTACAAACAAAAAATTAAAATAGAATAAGGAACTATCTAGATTGGGCAAAATAGAATCAAAATAAAAAATAGGACAAAAAGTTGAAAAGATTAATAAAGATATTTATTTAGCATAGTAGAGACTTTTAGTTAAGATAATAAGAATATCCTTATAAAAACTTATTTTATTTGCACGTGCATTGCTCCTGCAGCATGCTAGTATTTTATGTTGTCATGGTGTGTGTTAAAAATTCTTGCTCCATTTATATCATATGTTATTTAAATTTTATGAAAATCAAATTAATCAAATTTTGTTATATCAATATTTTGTATCATAGAAAATCTTTTATTGATAAATATATCATGGATATAGCATATAAGTTTTATGGAAATTAAATTTGTGAACTAAAATGAAATCAAATTTTTTTTTTATCTTAACAGAACTTAAATTTGTTATATCAATATTCCAAACAATAAATTTGGAAATTAAATTTGTGGTATAAAATCAAATCAAATTTATGTAATTTAATTTCCGGTTAAATCTTATGGCTTCATTACTTTAAGCGCAAAAAAATACAAAATTTGGTAAGGTAAATTTCCAAGGTTATGCTAAAAAGGAAAGAGATGGATGAAGCACATATAATGTTATATCAAATTTACCTCAAGTTGATGAAATTAGAAGGATGCCTAAACTAAATCTCTGAGATATTCAATAATTTGAAAGCAAAACAGCCTTTTAAGTGACTTTAAGTGACTGGGGATATATTTCTAAGGTTAAGAAAGAAGACAAGGGAGAGAGATAAATGAAGAAGAAAAGTATTTTTGGGAATTTTTTATTTTTCAAATAAAGTCAATGGGGTCTATCTGGGCCAGAGTAGTCAGGGCATAATTGTCTTTTCGCATCCACCATTAAAGGCGTTAGTCATTTAGGGCATGTTTATTTGACACGAAATAAGATAGAAGTACCAAAAGTAAACCTACTTCCGGTATTTCAAGTGTTTTTTTTTTAATACAAGAAAAACTTGGAAGTCACTTCTAATTGATGAGGTGGATCGCACATGACTTGTTTTCTTTCAAACTTTATTCCCCTCATTTTGGTTGGAAGAAACAATGGAGCACAAGTACAAGAAAAAGTAAGTATTCTTTTTAATACATCCAAAATGCAATAATTTTTTATTATTTAAAAATAGTTTTCTTTTTTCTTTTTCTTAACAAAAAACATAAGAATTTATTTCATTATTTACTTCCTTCTCCAAAAAATATTATAAAGAAATATTGGAAGTAAGTTTTAGGCTTACTTCCCCGACAACTTTTTGAAAGTTACTTCATAACTATTTTCTGCACTTCCGATTCTTCTTGTCATCCAAACGGGCACTTAGACCTATTTGTTTGCACGGAAGTAATATGGAAATACCGAATGTAAGCTTACTTCAAATACTTCAGGGATTTGTTTTGACGGAAATAAAACTTGGAAGTTACTTCATGGCGATGAAGTGGATACTGCGTGGTATGGCTATTTCCAAGATTTTCTTCCTTTAATTTTGGATGGATGAGAAGTAATCATGAAGTACAAGGAACAAGAAAAAGTATTAATTATTTAGCTTCTCTTTATTACTTCTATAAAGTAATGATATATTACAATTAAAAACTTAATTTTTTATTTGTTTTTCTTATGAAAGAAACATGCAAAATTATTCCTTCTTAAAAAACCATACAAACAAACACTAAAATTAAGATTTAGGTCTATTTCTAGGACAGCTTTTTTTGGAAGCTACTTCAATATTATTCTTGTTCTTCTGATACTTCAGGACAACCATACATGCCCGTGCAAAATGAAAATTTTGGATATTTATTTGTCTGAGTTTTAAAATTTAGATATTTATTTGTTAAAATAGGGTGCCTTCCGGTATATTAAGGCTTTTAAGGACCTGTTTGGATATGGAGTTAGGATAACTATGGTTTATTTCAAAGTGGAGAAGAAGGTGTGCAAACTATATTTTGCAAGCCTTAAACTCCAAAAATGAAGTTTAGATAACCTTTGATCAGATTGGAGTTGAGATAACCGCAGTTTAAGGCTGAGAAATTGTAGTTAACTTAACTCCAAAATAAATGCCAAATAAGACAAAGTCAGCATTTTGGAATTAACTTTTGGTAACTATATGAATCCACAGTTTACCAAAGTTACCTCCATTCCTAAACAGACCCTGAATTCCTAATTCTTTAACCAAACACAAAATTATGGAATCCTAACCAAATCCTAACGAATCCTGCAAACATACAGGCCCCAAGAAAACCACGTTCAAATGCTACTACTAAAAAGATATCAAATTCCGCACAACCGCCACCTATGCTCTCTTGCTCCAATTCTCTTCGCTTCCTCTCATCCTCAATTCTTCACATTCCTCTCACAACCCAACACTTCATCTCTCTCCTCGCACAATGCTCCACCTTCAATCACATCGTCCAAACCCACGCCTTCGCGATCTCACGAGGCCTCGACCTCGACAACGACAACCTCTCCAAGCTCATCACAACCTGCTCTCAATTGGGTCTCAAAGACTACGCCTTCTCAATCTTCAAGCTTAAACAACACCCCAACACTTATCTATACAACACCATGATCAAAGTTCTCTCGCAATCTGAAGCACCAATAGACGCCATTTTCTTGTTCAATGGGATCCAATCAATGGGTCTTCGGCCCGACACCTATTCCTTCCCTTTTGTGTTGAAGGCGGTCGCGTATCTGTTGGCTCTCGAAGCGGGCAAACAGATTCATGGGCAGGTTGTAAGACATGGGTTGTGTTCGGATATCCACATTTCGACCGGTTTGATTCATATGTACTCGAATTGCAGAAGTGTCGGCGGTGCACGTGCTGTGTTTGATGGAATGATTTACAGAGATGTTATTGTTTGGAATGCGATGATCGCGGGTTATGCCAAGGTTGGAGATGTTGATCGTGCTCATAGACTGTTTGATAAAATGGCTGTCAGAAATGTGGTGTCGTGGACCACGCTTATTGCTGGGTATGCCCAGATGAATCGCCCTGATGAGGCGATTGTGTTGTTTAGAAGGATGCAGCTTGAAGATGAGATTGAGCCGGATGAGATTGCATTGTTGGCTGCGCTCTCCGGTTGTGCCCAATTGGGAGCTTTGGTTTTGGGGGAATGGATCCATAGTTTTATAGATAAGAAAAATTTGCGTAAGACTGTTCCTTGTATGAATGCGCTCATTGACATGTATGCAAAATCTGGTAATATAGATAAAGCGGTAGAGGTTTTCGAGAACATGAATAATAGAAGTGTGGTTACTTGGACTACAATTATTGCGGGGTTTGCTTTGCATGGGCGGGGCCAGGAAGCTCTCACCATGTTTCATAGGATGGAAAAGGAGAATACTAAGCCTAACGATGTTACTTTTCTAGCAATATTATCAGTTTGTAGTCATATTGGGCATACTGATTTGGGTCGGTGGTATTTCGAGAGGATGACCTCACAGTACCACATTAAACCAAAAATCGAGCATTACGGATGCATGGTTGATCTTCTCAGTCGCGCTGGATGTCTAAAGGAAGCGCACGAGTTAATTACAGACATGCCATTTGGAGCAAATGCAGCGATATGGGGAGCTCTTTTGTCTGCAGCTAGAGTATGTGGAGATGTTGAGATGGGAGAGCTCGCTTTGAGACAGCTCGTTGATGTCGAGCCTCATAACAGTGGAAACTATAGTATTATGTCTAATATTTATGCAGGATTTGAGAAGTGGGATGATGTGAGGAAACTACGAAAGATGATGAAGGATGAGAGAGTTACTAAGGTACCGGGCGGGAGTTCTATCGAAATAGATGGCAGGGTGCATGAGTTTACTTCAAGAGATGGCGCACACCCTTGCTTTCAGAGGATATATGAAGTTCTCTATGAAATAAATGGCCACTTGAAAATGTATGAGCATTTGCTGATACTTTAGTGGGGGCTGCTTGAATTTGAAGGATGAATTGCTCACTTATGCTGAGAAAATCATCATACAAGGTGGCTGTGACTGCAAAAGAAATTCGAGATGTCAAGAAGATCAAAAGGAGGTATGATTTGACTGCTAATGCCCCCACATATATAGTACTACTAAATAGAAAGAGAATAATGGAGGAAAGAGGCCATAGGAGGCTTTTTCGTCAGGTGGCGTCTAAAATCTATATCTTCCGTAACTTTTTTCGACCATCGGCAACCATCATCATCATCTTTATCATGCAAGATATGGATACACCAAATTTCATGTGATTCCATTACGTTTTCACCATTGAATTAGCAATGTAAAAAGTTCTATTGTCGGTAAACCGTTAATTTTGCACCCACTAAATCAACGGTGAAAAGGTGTTGGAATCAAATGAAATTTGGTGTATCAATATCTTAGATAATAAAGATGAAGATGATGGGTGCCGATGCTCGAAAAAAGTTACGGAAGATGTA
Organism: Agapanthus africanus; assembly: GCA_030015575.1. NCBI lineage: Eukaryota > Viridiplantae > Streptophyta > Magnoliopsida > Asparagales > Amaryllidaceae > Agapanthus > Agapanthus africanus. The sequence continues at coordinate 161,455,003 of CM057340.1, read as the reverse complement.
GATTTTAGACGCCACCTGACGAAAAAGCCTCCTATGGCCTCTGTCCTCCATTATTCTCAAATAGAAAACATAAAAGTTAAATTTGTCAATTAGAACACAAACAAAACTTTGTTGTCAGACAATAACATTCACCTTGGTCACGATTTCTTGTTTAGGGCCTGTTTGGATGTAGGATTTAGAAATTTGGATTCCAAAATAGTACAGTTGAAAATTTCTTGTTGTTTGGTTGGTTTTGGATTTCTAGTATTGGATTTGTAGATCCTTGTAATTTTTGTTTGGTTGGTGAAAGAAAATGACAACTAGAGGATTATTAAATAAATAAAGTATCATGGGTCGCATCTAAAAGTACAATGAATAGTGCCTAATCCTTGCAAATTCTTAAGAAATTTTAGGATTCAAGAATCCATGTTTTGTGGTGGGCTCTCCATAAAAAACAAAGGAATCCTAAAAATCCAAATTCACGAACCAAACACAAAATTATGAAATCCCAGGATTCCACAATGCAAATCCTAAATAATACTGCAACCAAACAGGCCCTTATGGAAAACTACTTGACCGAGTTCTTCGAAAGTCACCGCTAGTTGTCATTTTCCCTATACATTCTCCAAGTTTGTTGACCAAATGCTAGTACACTAAGTCCGTGTATTTACTATTCAAATAGGACCTGGGTGTACCTATATATTATTTTTATGTTTGGATAACCCATGTATTGTTCTGCCCTTTATTTGACATATAGACCATTTTAGGGGCTATTTGTAAACCGAAACCTCATTGTTTGTTGAATCTTACATGCAAATTCTAAAATTAATAAATAAAGTTTAAAATGTCATAGCAGGAGACAATAGCAGGAGACAATGAACTTTATAAGCTGTATATAGTGAGGAGAGTTTAAATAAATGTCGTTCTCGTCGATTTATCTGTCTATCATCAAACATGTTTGATAATTGTATATTTTAAGAGATATGAAGGATAAATTGTTTGATTGTTAGGTATAACAATGCCGAGAATGTACAGAACGGCGAGGAAGACCATAGGGAATAAGGCTCCCTATAGATCCTTTCGATACCCACTGGATACCTATAGAGCACCAAATAGACCGATTCCAAACCTTCCGGTTTAATGAGAATCGGACAAGAGCAGTGCATATTCACACGAGAGACATGCAAAATTTGGCAGTAAACATTAAGAAGAAGGGTCCAGTGGAGGACGCCTCAATAAAAGGTAACAAATTAATGGGTTAACAAATTCCTTACCAAAGAAATATGACTATGTGAAAAACATGGTTGAAAAGAATTCAGAGGTCCATAACTTAAGATAAGCCGAATGCGAAGTTGAGTTGGAGGACTATCATGTTCTGCGACACAATGTGAGGCTTACGGAAATCTTATCCATGCATCATAACCTTAGAGCTGGTAGGATGGGCATGGACGAAGTTCCCGAGATACGAAGGTCCATTTCAAAGCGCATTTGATGGAGGTCCTTTTCGGGTCTCCCTCAGATGTTGTCTTCCGTCGATCTCCCGGTGGATTTAGAAGGTAATCTCCTGTTGCGTGTGGGTCTCAATGGGTTTTAAGGAGATTGATGGTTTTAGGAGTTTAGCGCCGAGTACCTGCAAAGAAGTCCCGGGGTGGTTTGGTACCACCGAGGACCCTCCGACGATCAAGTTAGCACTAGATCCGAGCAGAGTAACGGCTAAGTGGAGTAGAAATGACTTACTTGACCCCTCTGTGATTGGGGTTTATATAGCGGTGGTAGCACGCAGCGGTAGGCGCGAGAATCTCGCCGGCAGTTATGCTCCCGACGTCACGTCCGCGTGGAGAGCGGATCGTCCATTAATGGGGATCGTGATGGCGTGGAACGTAGGGTGTTGCTGGCGGAGAATCTGCGCATGGCGAGATTTGCGGAGCGGCGGTTACGCCTGTGAGCGGTGGAGTTGGTCGGAGGACCGAGGAAGACGTCCTCGGCTGGGGAGCTCGGGGGCGAGCGAGAAGGCCGAGGAGTTTTGGTCTTGTGGCAGCTCGGGGCGAGCTGAGGGGCCGAGGAGGCCCATTTGCATGGGGCCCCGAGGAGGGCCAGGTCGCACTTGCAGGTCGGGTACAGGGATGGCCTGGTCGGTCCCTGTGGGCCCTTTCTTCTGAGTTTTGGGACACGTCATCTGCCACGTGACCTGATCTTGGGGATCGCCAATATTGAGCATCATCATTAGCCCCCCACTCTTGTCCCGACCAGCTAGCGGGTCGGGTCAGGAGTGGACTGTCGGGCCGCTCGGGGAGAGTTCCCTCCTAAGGTTTCGTCGGGACGCATCCCCGGGCTGTCAGCTGTCTTTATTGTCAGCGAATCAGGGCGAGATCTTTGCATTTAAGGAAGGTGCGCCGGTTCGTGCATCCTGCCATTGAAGCGACGGTCTACGTGTCAAGCGTTGGTTGGCCGACGAGACGTGTGCAGACCTGCGACGCCTGCAGGGGCGCGGTCCAGTGTAAGAATGACAAGTGGAACAATCGGAGCCGTTGGATGCGAGGAGGTGTTTTGGCGGGAGATGAAGGGCACCGTTGGATGAGGTCGCTCATGGTGATAAATAGGGGTGGGGCCCGTTCCAGGGCCCCTACTCCTTCATATTTCCCCGTTCCAAGTCCTGGTTGCTCGGCGCCCGTCTTCTTTCTTCCGCTTTCGTTTCCCGAAGACCCTCCTTTTCAAGGTTAGATGTCTTTCTTTGTAGAGTCAGTAGGTGTCGTGGGAGTAGGTTCTAGGGACCCTTTAATTGAGCCCGAGTCCTCCCGGAGAGTAGGGGTCGGATCCTTTCGCCGGGGTCGTGCAGCGAGGGAAGCTCCCGGGGAGGAGGCAGTAGATGCTGCCCCCGGCGCCTCGTGTTGTGTGAGGCATGAGGACGAGCTCGCTAATGCTCGGGCTCGCTTCCACATCCCCTCATGTTATACGCTTCGTCTGGCCAAGGAGGTAGAGAGGGCAGACCAAGTACGGGGCAGGGAGATCGCTCTGTATTTGGAAGCTTTCTGGGGTGGAATGCGTCTGCCCTTCTCTCCCGAAGTCGTCGAAGCGCTGAACTTTTTTGGGTTAGCCCCTGGCCAGCTAGTGTCGAACTCGTGGAGGATTCTCCTTGGGTTCCTGATCCGCCTGAAGTTACAGGCGATTCCCTTCAGCCTCTCTCTCCTTGATTCTTCCCTCGTCTTCAAAAATCACCCTAGTTGTCGAGCGGGCGACCCGAGGTGGGTCTACCTCTCTTTGAGGAAGCGACAGGAGGGCGCTGCCGGGACAGGGGTTGTGGCCCTGCCTTCTTCCATTCACGACTGGAAGAAGAGGTTCTTCTTCGTTTCCCCTTCCGAGGGCGAGGACTGGCCCGTGCCTACAAAGTGGTCGAGGGAGAAATACTTGCCGGGGAACCAGTCCAGTGACCCTGTCGCGGTGAGAGTGGCGTCGTGGGAGCCCATCCCCCGTTTCGATGTGCTGCTGTCTGAGAGGGTCCTGAGTTGGGCCGGACTCAGCCCCGTTGAGTTCGTCGGTAAGTTTGGGTTTGCTTTTTGGCTTGAATATTGCTTGTGTCACTGACTTCCTTACATTCGGTTTTGTGCAGGACCCATGGACATGGACTCGCTCCGATCTTCCATGCGCCAGCTGAGGAAGGTCGCAAAGGCTGGGGGCGCCAGCTTTTCCCGCTCAAAGCCTGCCCCGGCTCCTTCTCCTCCCGTGGTCGTGTCCCGTGAGCGTTCGGGGGCGGATCCCGCCCCGGGGCCTAGCAGAGTGTCGGGCCGGAAGCGGGCTCGGATTCTGGAGGATCCGGCCTTGGAGGAGGAGATCGGCTCCACCTCAGAACCGCTCAAGAGGAGTTCCCACAGACCTTCCCGGGGCCCATCTTCGCCGATCACGGTGGAGGAACGGGGCTTCCAGTTCGCAGTGCCTTCGGGGCTATCCGTCGCGGATAGCCTGCTGCATGAAATGGAGACGTCGGCCGGGGGTAGGGTCCCCGGGGGGACTTTCAGGGCTCAGCTGGCGTCCATCGCCCAGGAGTCCGTTCAGGTGAGTGTTTGGTTTTTTTAGTGAGATTCGGTACCTTCTTCGTCTTTCTGACCTCTTTCCTGTATTTCAGGTTCTCCAGCACGTTGCCCTCGCCTTACGCATGGAGGCAGAGGTGATAGCCCCGGCGATGAAGGCTGCGGGCCAGCTCGCCTCGCTGGAAGAGAGCTCCAAGCGGGAGCTGGAGGCGGCGATGGCGAGGGTCGCCGCCCTGAAGGGCGAGGTGGAGGCCGGGAAGCAGGAGGTCGCCCGGTACCGCGAGGCCGCTGTGGCTAAGCTCGAGGACGCTCAGGTGCTTGCCGGCAACCTGAAGAAGACGGTGAAAACCCTCCGGAAGGAGCTGGGGGCGGTGGCCGAGTCGGCGAAGTCGGCCGACCTGAGAGCGGCGAAGTTGGCCGACCTCTCGGCGGCGAAGGCGATGGAGGGTTACAAGAAGTCGAAGGACTTCTATGATGACCTGGCCGTTGCCACGACCCTCATCTGGCACGAGGCTCTCGACGCCGTTAAGGCCTGGATGCCGGGGTTCGCCGATGAAGAGCTCCGGGCCGAATACCCCCTCGCGGATGCCGATGAGCAGGGGCAGGAGATTCCTAGCGAGGAAGTCGCCGATGACCCAGCTCCTCTCGCGGTGGATGTCGAGGGCCCCGAGGTCGCTCCTGGCCCCGAGGCCTAAAGCCCCCCGTCTTCCTCCTCCTTTTATTTTGTTGCTTCTAGAATTTTGTAAGCCTCTGGACATTTTGTAAGGCTGGGGAGCCTAAAATACCCTTTGTGAAGACTTTGCCTTTTAGCAATAAAACTTTTTCTTTGGTTTCATCGGTTTGCACTTTGTCTTTTGTTCATGAAGAATGCTTGTAAAATATCTCTGCTTGCACTGTTGGGCTTTCATGTCAGGTCGGCCATCTGTCTAGGGATCGTTCGTCGAGTTGATTTCGATCACTTGCCAAGCGCGCCAAGCGCCGCCGAGAAGGAGGCGTCTCCATGGCCCTGAAGTCGAGGGGGGATCGCTCAGACTTGGATGGACCTGATGCCCCTTATTGGGGCCTCGGATTCTTTGCATGTGACGGGCAGAGGGCTGTCCGTCATATTTGTGCCGAGCATGAATGTGAAGCTGCTCGGTTGTCCCTTGGCGCGGGCCTTTCGCTTCTGGCGTTGCGAGCAGCGACCCCTAGCTGGGGATGGTCGAGCAAGGGTCGGGCTCGATTGCCTTTGGGAGGACTTTGGGTCCTTAGCGTTGGGGCTGTAAGAAGCCTACTAAGGATGACCGGGCAGTGAAGCTGCGTGGTTGCCTCTTGGCGAGGGCTTTGTTCTCTGGCGTCGTGGGTAGGCTACTACCATCCTAAGATGAATGACCGGGATAGTCGCTCGGGTGTCTCTTGTGAGGGCTTCGATCCCTGACGTCATGGGTAAGGAGCTATCAGCCGGAGATGACCTAGCAGGGTAGCTGCTCGGTTTCCTCTTACGAGGACTTTGATCCTTACCGCTGGAGGGGCTGTAAGAAGCCCACTAAGGATTACCGGGCAGTGAAGCTGCGCGGTTGCTTCTTGGCGAGGGCTTTGATCTCTGGCGTCGTGGGTAGGCAACTACCAGCCTGGGATGAAAGAGCGGGGTAGCCGCTCGGGTGCCTCTTGTGAGGGCTTCGGTCCCTGGCGTCATGGGTAGGGAGCTACCAGCCGGAGATGACCGAGCATGGTAGCTGCTCGGCTGCCTCTTGCGAGGGCTTTGATCCTTCAGGACGGGGACCGAGCAGAGTTACTGCCCAGTGCCTCTTGGCGAGAACTTTGATCCTTGTCGGTTGTGGTAGGAAGCTACCAGCCGGGGATAGCCGAGCAAGGACTCGACTGCCTCTGGGAGGACTTTGGTCCTTAGCGCGGGAGGGGCTGTAAGCCTACCAAGGACCCTCGGCCGGGCAGGGTTACTCCCCGGTGCCTCTTGGCAAGGGCTTTTGTCCTGAAGGATAGCGGAGCGAGGGATCCTCGGGCTTGACTGCCTCTGGGAGGGCTTTTGATCCCTGTCGGTCGTGGTAGGAAGCTACCAGCCGGGGATAGCCGAGCAGGGTAGCTGCTAAGCTGCCTCTAAGGAGGACTTGGATCCTTAGCTTTGGAGGGGCCGTGGGAGGCCTGCTAAGGATAACCGGGTAGTGAAGCTGCGCGGCTGCCTCTTGGCGAGGGCTTTGATCCCTGGCGTTGCGAGTAGGGAAGCTACTGACCAGGGATAGCCGAGCAGGGTAGCTGCTGAGCTGCCTCTGGGGAGGACTTGGATCCTTAGCGTTAGAGGGGCCGTAGGAGGCCTGCTAAGGATAACCGTGCAGTGAAGCTGCGCGGTTACCTCTTGGCGAGGGCTTTGATCCCTGGCGTTGCGAGTAGGGAAGCTACCGGCCAGGTATAGCCGATCAGGGTAGCTGCTGAGCTGCCTCTAGGGAGGACTTGGATCCTTAGTGTTGGAAGGGCCGTAGGAGGCCTGCTAAGGATAACCGGGCAGTGAAGTTGCGCGGTTGCTTCTTGGCGAGGGCTTTGATCCCTGGCGTTGCTAGTAGGGAAGCTACCGGCCAGGTATAGCCGAGCAGGGTAGCTGCTCGGCTAATTCTTCATGAGGTTTAGCCCGACCATCCAGTTGTAGGCATGGGGAACAGGAACGGTCGCGGCGACCGTGCGCGTAGCATGTGCATTGAATGTGGGGGGAGGCGAAGCGCCAGGGTCATTTCGTTTCGATTCCGCCAGAGAAGGCTCGATGATCGCCGCGTGGCAGCGACTTTTTGGGTGAAAGCGGGCGACTGTTGAGCTCCGTTGGGGCGCAGTGGGATATATAAGGCTGAAGGAGTACTGGTCCTTCCTTCCTTCATAAACAGATCGTCGAGAATGCAAGACTTCCCATTTACCATCCCCGACATCATCCACTTCGAAGACGTATACCTTTACGATCAGAACTGCACCGAGGACACGGTGCAGTTGGTCTATGGGAGCATCGAGGACTGTTCCCCTCCGAACGGCGGCCAAGACATGGACGTCTTGCCTGAGATTCGGGGCAGATGCTATTTGGTTTTATCCGTCTACCTCTCCGAAGATGCCAATTTGATTTATGGCACCGTGTATCAGAGGTTTAGACGGATGCGGCCGATATAGCAGACTTCGTCAAATTCCCCCTCGCTTGAGGGGTTTTTGATTGTGGGGACGCTCTTCCCTGCAGGCGCAAGCCCCTGTAGTTAATTACGCTACCGTGTCGCGGTAACAACTTTCTCCTTCTCCAGAATTTCACTTCGTGTCGTGTGTGTTGGTTTTGTTTGTGGTTGCCCGTGGATTGTATACGGAGACTAATTTATGTCGTCGCCCGTAGGACGTGGATTAGTCCAAATCCGTGTTTACTTAGATTTGGGTTTGGGGTTTTGGTTTAAGGATACGTTAGCTGTATTTGAGGCTAAAATCAACTTAAACGTTTGTTAAGGATACGTTAGTCCAGCTTGAGACCAAGATCAACTTAACGGGATCGTTTAGATCCGACAAAAGAGCATTTGGGGGCTCTATTGTTCCAGTTTAGGGACATAGTGGTCCTTGTTTAATGTATGGCCGTTGGGACCCGTCACCTCTCTGACGTCGTTGAAGAATTATAACGACAGGTGTCAGAGGAGTTCGGAGATGTACCCTTAAACCAAAGTCTATTGGGGGATCTACAGTCCAATTTGGGACTAAAGTCTGTTTGAAGGTTTAAGGATACGTTAGCCATATTTGAGGCTAAGATCAACTTAAACGGGATCGTTTAGATCCGACAAAAGAGCGTTTGGGGGCTCTATTGTTCCAGTTTAGGGACGTAGTGGTCCATCGCCAGTTTAGGGACATGGTGGTCCATTTCCAGTTTAGGGACATGGTGGTCCATTGAATGTATGGCCGTCGGGACCCGTCACCTCTCTGATGTCGTTGAAGGATTACAACGATAGGTGTCAGAGGAGTTCAGAGATGTACCCTTGAACCGGATGTAAATTGATTTAAGGGAGCAGTCTTGTTCAGTCAATTTAATTTGAGGACTTACGGCCATGATTGGGCTAAGTCCAGTTGAGAATATTCAACGTTTTTATCTTTGGCCTATTAGGCCTGTGCTAGGGCTTTGCCCCTGTTTAATAATGCACTGCATTTTCTTTTGGCCTGCTAGGCCTTTTTGATTTGGGCTCTGTCCCTTTTAAATGATGCACAGCATCTGTTTTTGTTTGGGCTCTGCCCTTTTTAAAATAATGCATTGCATTTTACTAGGCCTGTTCGGCCTTTTTAAATTGGGCTTGGCCCTTCTGTAAATAATGCAGTGCATTAATCAAACTGACAGTGGCCATGTGGCCTGTCAGGCGCTTTGCGCCAATTATTGAGTGCAAGCGCATGTGGAGGTGACACGTGTCACGCTCGGGTGAGCGCAAGCGCAGTGCGCTGCACCAGTGTACTGCGCTGCGCCAGTGCGCTGCGCTGTTGCGCTGCTGACACGTGGCGCGCTCTGGTGAGTTGCGCCAATTTCAGAGAGCAATGCTCTATCTTAAAAGCGCATAGCGCAAGTGGTTTTGGAGCTGACACGTGGCGCTTTCTGGTGGCTTGCGCCAATTCAGAGAGCACAACAGTGCAAATTTGCAAGTGCAAGGCACTGTTTTAATTATCTTGATCCAATTTTGGATTCAAGAAAAGAATCTTTAAGATTCCAGAACCAATGGTTCATAAAAAAGGTAATGCCTTTGTTATTATTATCTTTTTATATTGAAGATCCTTGATCTTGTTCTTAGATCAATGATCTATTCAGAAGAAATTCTTCTTTTTTATTCAAAGGTTTTACCTTCTTCTTTTTTTCTTCTTGAGTTCTTTTCAAAATTCTTTTGAGTTCTCTCTCTGTTTCTGTCTCTGTTTTTCTCTCTGTGTTGTTTTTTGAAATTGGGGTCTAGGGGCCTTTATATAGTGCCCATTAATTTGTTAAATTTGTTAAAGAGATCATTCTCTAAGTGATTTGGGGATTTTCCCCCATCGTTGGATCTTTGATCCAAGGGCTTCTGTTTTACAGAAGACAATCTTCTTGTTTTAACAAGAACAGAAAGATCTTACTGGAATTTTAATTCTGTTTGACGCAAACGCATCTGCGCTTGACACGTGTCGCGCAGCGCAGAGCGCTGACACGTGTCGCGGAGCGCGGAGCAACTGCGCTGACACGTGTAGCGCAGCGCAGAGTGCAAGTCAGCTGAAGCGTTGCTTCTTTTATAGAGCCTTGCTCTGCTTGAGTGCGCTTCCTTGGGCGCTGCGCTCCCTGCGCTGGCGTGTCTGATTTTGACACGTGGCGCGTTGCGCGCAGTGCAAGGAATCTGAAGCGTTGCTTCTTTATTTTAATTTTAATTTTCACTTTAATTTTCAAAACAGAGCCTTACTGTGATTGGGGGAAACAGAAGCGTTGCTTCGTTTCCCGCTTTGGAATTTGAACAGAGCTTTGCTCTGATTGGGGTAAACAAATGCCCCCCACCGTTGCGCTTACGTAGCCCCCAAACGTGAGCGCAGCGGTGGCAGAATTCCAACCGTCGCGACAACTTTTGGAAGTTGAAAGGGCATTTGATGCCTATAAATAGGACCTTTGGTCCTCAATAGATGATTATCATCTTTTCATAAGAATTTTCATTCAGTGCCTTGCTCTTTTGTTTAAGCACTTTAAGAGTTCAAACTCTAGAGAATTTTTAGGTAAAAATTAGATTATATTAAATTAATTTTAAGAGCCTTGCTCTCAGTAGATCCCTGATCTAAAGAAAACCCATTTAGGGTTTCACTTAGCAGAGCTTTGCTCTATAGGTCTAAAGGGATCTAAAGAGAACTAAAGAGAACCCTGTTAGGGTTCCATTATAAAGCTGTGCTCTTTAAAACACTTTCCTTGTATTTTCTTAATTCATCAATGGAGCTTTGCTCCTTCCAAATCATACAGAAGAACTCTTAGGAGTTTTTCATGGATCTTGGAGTTTAAAGATGACATTTTATTCTTCGATGAATTATATCGTCTTGCTTAATCAGTCTTTCTGATAATTTTGTTGATTCTCTTTCATAGAAACAATGGACGCCCACATGTACGATCTCGACGAGATCATCTCTTACGGGGACATCCGCCGACTCGGCCGTTCTCAAAATCGAGAATTCACAAACACGGAGTTTGCTGAAATCATGAGCCGCTTCGACGCATATAACGGTCAACTGCTTCCCCGACGTTCCTCCCTCCTGAAGCTTATTGTGGGAGCCATCTGGGAAGCACTTCCCCTATTCTGTCCCGGTGTGCCGCTTAGGGCGTTGGATGCCGCCGAGGATAAGGTGCACTCGGTGTACCTGATGAACTTAATCTCGAAGAGACGGCGAGACAATCTTGTTAATCATTTGCACCAGGCCTTTCAACAGTCCGCTATTCTTGCTGCCTACCGGAGGGTGGAGGACATCAGCGGGGATCCCGACGCCCGTGCTCGCGAAAGGAAGCACACCAGGATGGTTCGCCAAGCTTGGAAAGTCCTGGACAAGGTCACTTTCGAGTTCCTCAATCCCTGTCCAGGATCTGAGGTTTTGCCATTGTAATCATTTGGACAATGTCTTTGTATATTTCTTTATGATTGTAAGAACCCTTTGCAATATGAATGGAAAATTTCTATTTCAGCTTGTCTTATTTCTCGTTCTGAGTCTTTTGCACATGCATGAATGAATGTGTCTCGAATGCTTGATCAAATGCAAATCAGATGTTCTTTCTTCTTTCTTTGATTATCAGCATGTTGTCTTAGTAAACATGGTCGATAGATGATAGAGCGAGCATCATGTATTGGCTTCTTCAAGAGGTGGTGATGGCTTAGGCCGCAGGTTCAGATCTGCTACCTAAGACTTTTCAACTTTATGAGCCGTAAGGGTCCCACAAAGGCTTTTCTCCCTACGGATCGAGAGGATCTCGTAGGTGTATTTTCTCTTTAGGAATCGTGAGGATTCCTAAGTGCGTTTTCTCTTATAAGTCGTAAGGATCCTATAAGAGAATTTTTCCTTCTTATGAGTCGAGAGGACCCGTAAGCGGTTGTTTCCCTCCTTATCAAGATTTGACTTCGGAGAGTGTGACCCGTGAATAGTATGCAAGGGTCCGTTTTGGACCGACTTGCAGAGTCCCCGTGCTTAGGAAACAGGTTTTTTGATCCCCACTGCCTAAGGCTTTTCCTTACGAGTCGAAACATATCGAGTAGTTCTCGTAAGGACACTAATTTCCTCATGAGTCGAGACGAATCGAGCATTTCTCGTAAGAGTATCCTAAGGTCACAGTTAACCTCTGCTCTTTACGACAGAGGTCCGTTAGGGTTTGTGGTACTTAGGGTTTTGGCCGTCGTACCGTCGCGTTGGCTGATATATTCCTCGATATGCAATCTTGCTGTTCGAGTAGCCTTGCGATTGTCGTGTCTCTGATCCCTTCGGGGGCTGGACAAGACGTCTTCAAGTAATCTTCCAGGTAGTATTACCGTCGAAAGAGCAAGCGTAGGGATATTCCATGTCACTTTTTACTTGAGGTTAGGCTCATTTTGGAGAGCCCCGATGAGTCATAACCACTCCGCGCTGGTGTGGGATGATCTCCGATAGTCTTTCAGGCTTTATATGACTTGCCGTCAAGACCCTGAAGCTAGGAATTTGGCCTTTGCTTCGTTTGCTGGCATTACGTCCTCTATATCGAGACGAATGTCGCGGTTGCCTATAGGTTGTTGGTGAACCGTCGAGATTTGGAACTAGGGACTTTGCCGTGGCTCCGCTGTTTGATGATGTTGCGTCTGCTGTGTCGAGACGAACGTCGAGGTGGTGATCATTCCGCACTGGTGTGAGATGATCTCCGGTTGTCTTTCAGGCTTTATATGACTTGCCGTTAAGACCTTGAAGCTAGGAATTTGGCCTTCGCTTCGTTTGCTGGCATTGCGTCCTCTATATCGAGACGAATGTCGCGGTTGTCTCTAGGTTGTTGGTGAACCGTAGAGGTTTGGAACTAGGGACTTTGCCGTGGCTCCGCTGTTTGATTGTCGCGTCTGAATCCTGTTTGAGGAAGAACACTGGGGTGACATCTCGTCTGCTGTATCGAGACGAACGTCGAGGTGGTGACCACTCCGCACTGGTGCAAGATGATCACCGATTGTCTTTCCGGCTTTATATGACTTGCCGTTAAGACCCTGAAGCTAGGAATTTGGCCTTCGCTTCGTTTGCTGGCATTGCGTCCTCTATATCGAGACGAATGTCGCGGTTGTCTCTAGCTTGTTGGTGAACCGTCGAGGTTTGGAACTAGGGACTTTGCCGTGGCTCCGCTGTTTGATGATGTTGCGTCTGCTGTGTCGAGACGAACGTCGAGGTGGTGACCATTCCGCACTGGAGTGAGATGATCTCCGGTTGTCTTTCAGGCTTTATATGACTTGCCGTTAAGACTCTGAAGCTAGGTATTTGGCCTTCGCTTCGTTTGTTGGCATTGCGTCCTCTATATCGAGACGAATGTCGCGGTTGTCTTTAGGTTGTTGGTGAACCGTCGAGGTTTGGTGGCTCCGCTGTTTGATGATGTTGCGTCTGCTGTGTCGAGACGAACGTCGAGGTGGTGACCATTCCGCACTGGAGTGAGATGATCTCCGGTTGTCTTTCAGGCTTTATATGACTTGCCGTTAAGACTCTGAAGCTAGGTATTTGGCCTTCGCTTCGTTTGTTTTGTCATATCCAAATCCTGTTGGAGGAAGGACATTGTTGTTGACATTGCGTCTGCTGTAACGAGACGAATGCTGAGGTGGAGCTGGGATTTTGCCTTCACTCCGATTTACTGACCATGGGATCTTTTGTTGACGCTGCATCTACACCCTGCTGGACTGCGAAGGAACGCCGTTGTTGACATCTCGTCTGCTGTATCGAGACGAATGTTGAGGTCAAGCTGGGATTTTGCCGTCGCTTCGCTTTGTTTCGACCGCAAGGTCTTTTGTTGGCGTTGTGTCTGCATCTTGCTAGACTGCGAAGGAACGCCTTTGTTGATTCTTAGGCTGTAGATATTGCCATTAAGATTTGGAACTAAGGACTATGCCGTGGCTCCGTTTCGTTGCGACTCTGAGGTCGATTGTTGACGTCACGTCTGCATCTGGTTGGAGTGAGGAGAAACGCCGTTGGTGATCTCTAGGTTGTCGATATTGATGTCGAGACCCTGAAGCTAGGGATCTTCCTTTGCTTCGTTTGTTGACATTGTGTCCGCAATATTGCAACAAATATCGAGATTGTCTCTAGGCTGTTTATGAACCGTCGAGATTTGGCTTCGCTTTTTGATGGAGCCTGTTGGGAAGGTATGGTTCCCTCTTTGTTTGTGCCCCTGGATTGTATACAGGGATCGATGTGATCTCACCTGTAGGGCAAAAAGTTTCATTCTTTCATCATTTTTATATTGTTTCCGCGATGCTCTATCATTTCAGCTTTTTATATCGCGAAAATCGCGATTGCCCAATCATTTCGGCTATTTTTTGCGGTGCCCAATCATTTCGGCTGTTTTGTATGCATATATTTTTACTTGCTGCTTTTTGTTGCAAGTTGCCCCATCATTTCGGCTATTTTGTATGCATGTGCGGCTTGCTGGCTTTTCGCCGTAAGCCTGGAATTAGACACCGGTTTTCGGCAACAACACCGCTACAACTGGGATATTGCCAGGAGCGAATCATCATTTTCCTCTGTCGATGTCGAATAAAGGTGGCTTAGCGAACAGGGTTAAGGTCCCGTCGACTAAGGCTTTTGACTTTATGAGCCGTAAGTGTCTCACAAAGGTATTTCTCTCTACAAGTCGTGAGGATCTCGTAGGTGTATTTTCTCCTTAGGAATCGTGAGGATTCCTAAGTGTATGTTCCTCTGTAAGTCGTAAGGATCCTACAAGAGGGTTTTCTCCTTATAAGTCGAGAGGACTTACAAGGGTTGTTCACCATATGGACATATCCCTAGTCACGGGTGGGACTTGGTTAGGGAAATGTTTATTCGCGCCCGTGGATTGTATACAAGGATCAGTATTGAACCACTTATAGGGCAATATCGAAGGTTGCGGGGGTTGCTTAAGAACAGGTTCAGGTCTCTGTAACTTAAAGACTTTCAAATCTTATGAGCTGTAAGGGTCCCATAAGAGAGTTCTCCTTACGAGTCGTGAGGATCTGGCAAGTGTAATTTCTCCTTAGGAATCGTGAGGATCCCTAAGTGTGTTGCTCCCTTGTGAGTCGTAAGGATCTCACGCGGGTGGTTTCTCCTTACAAGGTCAAGAGGACCCTGTAAGTGTCTTTTAACGAGATTACGCCCTTTCGGGTTTTCACAAACACTCGCCGGTAGCCATACTGTTTTTACTCACGGAGCCCTTTCGGGTTTTCATCCGTGCCCATCTTGCTTATGGACATACCGTCTTTTTTTTTTCTTTTGTTTTATTCTTTTTATGCTTTTTATTCTTTTTTTTAACGAGATCGCGCTCTTTCAGGTTTTCACAAACACTCGCCAGTAGCCCTGCTGTTTTTACTCACGGAGCCCTTTCGGGTTTTCATCCGTGCCCATTTTGCTTATGGACATACCGTTTTTATTTTTTATTTTATTGTTTTTTTATCGGCTTTGGGATGTTGCAATCCACCGTAGTTTATCGACATCTCGGTCAACAGCTAGTTTTAGGACGTAGTGGTCCGTCATTAGTTTAAGGACGTTTCGGTCCGCTGTCGCCGTATTCGAGGTGAATCTCTAGTTTACTGACTTATCGATCTATGGGGCTTTCCCTATGAATGAGCATGATGCCCCCGGCGTATCCATCTTTCTCGGAGCGTGCGGTTGTGGCGGGTTCACCTTCCAGTTTTCGGAGATGACGAACTTCCCCTGTTGGTATTGGTCTTCAACCTAGTTTTTGAAGACGTAGCAATCCTCGATCAAGTGACTTACCGTTTGGTGGTAAGGGCAATAATTGGGATCGTTGATATCGCCTGGCCGCAACGGACGTTTTGGACTCGGCAGATTGATGAGTCTGTCGCGCACTGCCAGCTCGAACAGTCTCCTTGTTTTATCTTGAGGAAATGAGTAAGGACGTCCTAGCCTCTCCTCGAGGGATATGCGTGGACGCATATTGTTTTGACGAACAACCGGTCTAGGGCCACTCGATTGTTATTGAGTGTTGGCGACAAAGGCCGTTTTCCCCTTTCCTTTATCCTTTTTGTTTGCTCCGTTGTTTGTGGGTCCGAGATTCTCTCCGGATCTCATGCAATTGAGCGGCTGAATGTTCTCGCAACTCCTCAATCTTTCAGAGATGGATTCCTTGAAGAGAGGGCCGAGGGCTACTTTTTCGTCGGAATTGCTCCCGAAGGTGAGAACTTGCGATCCCCCGGGATCATCCCTATGACAATTGCCGGCAACTCTTTTATGCTCATCTGTCGTATTTTTTTGCTGTCTACGAGCTTCCCGCTTTGTTCTGTTGACGTAATGCCTGCGAGCGGCATACCCTTGCCACCAACACTTAAAGGAGTCGCAGTCTTCAGTAGCGTGTGCGATCGTCTGATGATATAGGCAATAATTAGGATACATCTCTACTCCACCGAGAGTGTTTTCTTCATAGGGTGGTAGCTTCATCCCCATTGATATGGTTTTAGCGAACCTTTTCTTCGCCTTGAATTTGTTTATATCCGCAGCGGATGTCTTTTGATTTGACGGGAGTGCCTCGACCCTTTCTTCTAGTCATCGGTGTTTGGCTCCTTCCAGTATGGCCATCTCACGCTCTTGATTGGCTTTAACTTTCAGACGAACATCATTCAGGAAGGCGTCGATTATCTCGTCTGACGGCCATAGAAGTTCTGGTTCAGGGTCTGCCCTCGGTTTCTTGACGCAAGGAGCCTCTTTATCATTCACCACTGAGTGAGAGATCACATGACAAGTTATCCCTGGTGCGTCCGTCTTTTTTGGAGTGTGCGGCTGTGGTAGGTTTACCTTCCACTTTTCAGACAGCGCAAACTTGCCTTGTAGGTATTGGTCTTCAATCCAGTTTTTGAAGACGTAGCAATCCTCAATCGGATGATCCAATACTCGGTGGTAGGGACAATAATTGAGATCATTGACGCCGTTTGGCTGCAACGGGCGTCTTGGATCTGGCAGATTGATGAGCCTGTTGCGCAGTGCCAGCTCAAACAGTCTTCTCGTTTTATTTTGAGGAAACGAGTAAGGATGTCCTAGCTTCTCCTGGAGGGATACGCCTGGACGCATATTGTTTTGACGGACAACCGGCTTCAAGTTGCTTGGCTGTTGTTGAGCATTGGCGACGACAATCGCTTTTCCTTTCCCCTTCTCATTTCGAGAGTCCAGTTTTGGAGGAGACGGTCCATGGCCCATCTGGTCCATTTGGGCTAATTTGTCGATCAAGGCCTGGAAGGTGGTCGGTCTGAAGAACATCATGAATTGGGATATAGTCGCCTGCGGATCAAGGGTTCCCACGAACATGCCTACTGCAGGAGCCTCTTCTATGCGTTGTTCGCATTTCGACCATAGGTTCCGCCATCGTGTTGCGTATTGGACCCACGTTTCGCTTGGCCTTATCCTGGCATTAATCAATGCCGTTATCGGGGTGCGTTTGCTGGTGCTTGCGAAATGCTGGGTAAACAACAGCTCCATCTTCGCAAATGTTTTGACAGAGTCGTTAGGTAGCTCCGAATACCATTCAAAGGCTGTTTCTGCTAAGCTGCCGACGAATTGGCGAAGCAACAATCTGTTATCGCCTCCAGTATTGCCGCATAAGGCCCTGAATTGAGCGACATGCTGATGCGGATTCCCTGTCCGTTTATATACGTGGAACTTAGGGATCGTATATCCCGGCGGGTAACTGATTTGGTCATACCAGCTTGGATAGGGTCGTCCGGTTCTAACAATTTGCGCAGCCGCTTCATTCGCTTGATGAACTCATATTTGCTGAGCTATATAGTCGTCCGGTGCGGCCTTGGACATGGTTTCCTCCTTGGCTGCTGAAAGGGCCGGAGGAGGATTAGATGTTTCCCCTCCGTCATTTCCGACAATGATTGGAGGGTCTTCAGCTGGAGGGTCCGGCTGTAATATCATCCCCACCATATCTTGGAAAAGGAGTGCCATTTGTTTTATGTTAGCCGCCTGCTCTGCGGCTTCTTTGTCCTTCTTTTCGAGGACTCTGCGTAAGAAGTCAGCGTCAGTTTCTTGTTCGTGCTGCTGTTCTGATTATGCCTCCGGGCTTTCTTTTGGCTCGGTAAGTGTAACCATCGCAGTCATCATTTCCTGAAGCTTCTGTTGCTGCTCTTAGGCTTTTGTCACGGATCGGGTGAGCGGTCGGTGACCCGTCGAAGCGCGGCTTTCCTCCTTTCCGGAAGCTATATAAACAGTGTGCACCACCATGCCCCCAGACTTGGGGCGTTTGTGTTCAGCGCTTTTACGGTTCGCCATGTTCACAGGGGCTTTTTGCGGTCTCCTTTTCTTTTGAGTGATTGGAGTTGAGGGGGCCGTTGTAGTGGGCACCCAAGTAGCTGTTGCTTTTTATGGCTTGACGGAGTAATCCTTCTCCTGCCGAACCTTCATCTTTTTCTGTCGGCGGAGATAGTTTTCATCAATCACCGACTCTTGGACCTGTCGCCAGACTTTGTAAATTTTAGAGGGTAGCCATTGAGGAGGTTGCTCCGGCTTCTTCTCTGTAGCATTCTTCACAGGTGAAGGAATTCTCTTTAGCACCGCAGTAGGAGAGTTTCTGCGCACCCTGTTGAGCAGTTCAAAGCTGTTCTCGATTGGAACAGCAGGATTGATCCCCGCCGTTGGAGCTAGCGGAGTTATCCTAGAGGGGGAGTTTCCCCCAGCCTTCCTCACTCGGCGCCAGTGGCGACGTCGAGCGTGTCGTGTGGATGGAGTTGTCTCAGCCATAGGGGTGACCTCCTCATGTCCCCTGCTTTGAGGAGAGACCATTATTGGTGCTAGCCTGTCGAAGACTGACACCCGTTGAGAAGCAATGTCTAATCTGTCAAAGACAGACCTCTGAGTAGAGGAAGCAGCTTTGAGGACCTCGCCTGGAGCAGAAGCCGGAATGTCCATCCTTTGTAAAAATTGACTTTTTGGAAGGAGGAGCCTTTCCTATGATTTCGTCCGCTTGAGCCGGGATAGCTATCTGCTTTCGGATGGCAGCTTCGGGTATCGCGGGTTTGCAGACGCTCTGGCCCTGTCTGTTGAGAACTGAGGTATTAGAGTTGGGTGACCCGTTGAGAGGGGCTGCGGCAGTGGTAAGTCGATCAAAGATCGACTTCTTTGGGCTTTTTGCAACGTCATTGGGGCATTAAAGCTCATCGGTGGGAGCATGGTCCCGAAGAATAGTCCAGTGGTAACTTGAGTTACCTGCTCCACTAGCATCTTGAAAAGAGAGACCGCTTGGGGCCCGTAAGTCACTCCTCTAGCAGGGACCGAGCGAGAGTTGCAGTTGCAGGCAGTGCAGTTTGAAGCCATTGATCTTCTGTTTTCTGCACGGAGCAAGACACCAAATCTTAGTATCTCGAATCCACAGACATCCACAGCAAACCGCGATTCGTTCACGAACACGACACACAAAGTGTGGAGTGGAAAGAGGAAAAGGTCCCACCGGGCGTGCCAGAATCTGTTCCCCTCCGAACGGCGGCCAAGACATAGACGTCTTGCCTGAGATTCGGGGCATATGCTATTTGGTTTTATCCGTCTACCTCTCCGAAGATGCCAAGTTGATTTATGGCACCGTGTATCGGAGATTTAGACGGATGCGGCCGATGTAGCAGACTTCGTCAAATTCCCCCTCGCTTGAGGGGTTTTTGATTGTGGGGACGCTCTTCCCTGCAGGCGCAAGCCCCTGCAGTTAATTACGCTACCGTGTCGCGGTAACAACTTTCTCCTTCACCAGAATTTCACTTTGTGTCGTGTGTGTTGGTTTTGTTTGTGGTTGCCCGTGGATTGTATACGGAGACTAATTTATGTCATCGCCCGTAGGACGTGGATTAGTCCAAATCCGTGTTTACTTAGATTTGGGTTTGGGGTTTTGGTTTAAGGATACGTTAGCCGTATTTGAGGCTAAGATCAACTTAAACGTTTGTTAAGGATACGTTAGTCCAGCTTGAGACCAAGATCAACTTAACGAGATCGTTTAGATCCGACAAAAGAGCATTTGGGGGCTCTATTGTTCCATTTTAGGGACATAGTGGTCCTTGTTTAATGTATGGCCGTCGGGACCCGTCACCTCTCTGACGTCGTTGAAGAATTACAACGACAGGTGTCAGAGGAGTTCGGAGATGTACCCTTGAACCAAAGTCGATCGGGGGATCTACAGTCCAATTTGGGACTAAAGTCTGTTTGAAGGTTTAAGGATACATTAGCCATATTTGAGGCTAAGATCAACTTAAACGGGATCGTTTAGATCCGACAAAAGAGCGTTTGGGGGCTCTATTGTTCCAGTTTAGGGACGTAGTGGTCCATCGCCGGTTTAGGGACATGGTGGTCCATTTCCAGTTTAGGGACATGGTGGTCCATTGAATGTATGGCCGTCGGGACCTGTCACCTCTCTGACGTCGTTGAAAGATTACAACGATAGGTGTCAGTGGAGTTCAGAGATGTACCCTTGAACCGGATGTAAATTGATTTAAGGGAGCAGTCTTGCTCAGTCAATTTAATTTGAGGACTTACGGCCATGATTGGGCTAAGTCCAGTTGAAAATATTCAACGTTTTTATCTTTGGCCTATTAGGCCTGTGCAAGGGCTTTGCTCATGTTTAATAATGCACTGCATTTTCTTTTGGCCTGCTAGGCCTTTTTGATTTGGGCTCTGTCCCTTTTAAATGATGCACAGCATCTGTTTTTGTTTGGGCTCTGCCCTTTTTAAAATAATGCATTGCATTTTATTAGGCCTGTTAGGCCTTTTTTAATTGGGCTTGGCCCTTCTGTAAAGAATGCAGTGCATTAATCAAACTGACAGTTGCCATGTGGCCTGTCAGGCGCTTTGTGCCAATTATTGAGCGCAAGCGCATGTGGAGGTGACACGTGTCACACTCGGGTGAGCGCAAGCGCAAGCGCAGTGCGCTGCGCCAGTGCGCTGCGCTGTTGCGCTGCTGACACGTGGCGCGCTCTGGTGAGTTGCGCCAATTTCAGAGAGCAATGGTCTATCTTAAAAGCGCATAGCGCAAGTGGTTTTGGAGCTGACACGTGGCGCTCTCTGGAGGCTTGCGCCAATTCAGAGAGCACTACAATGCAGATTTGCAAGTGTAAGACACTGTTTTAATTATCTTGATCCAATTTTGGATTCAAGAAAAGAATCTTTAAGATTCCAGAACCAATGGTTCATAAAAAACGTAATGCCTTTGTTATTATTATCTTTTTATATTGAAAATCCTTGATCTTGTTCTTAGATCAATGATCTATTCAGAAGAAATTCTTCTTTTTTATTCAAAGGTTTTACCTTCTTTTTTTTTCTTGAGTTCTTCTCAAAATTCTTCTGAGTTCTCTCTCTGTTTCTGTCTCTGTTTTTCTCTCTGTGTTGTTTTTTGAAATTGGGGTCTAGGGTCCTTTATATAGTGCCCATTAATTTGTTAAATTTATTAAAGAGATCATTCTCTGAGTGATTTGGGGATTTTTCCCCATCGTTGGATCTTTGATCCAAGGGTTTCTGTTTTACAGAAGACAATCTTCTTGTTTTAACAAGAACAGAAAGATCTTACTGGAATTTTAATTCTGTTTGGCGCAAACGCATCTGCGCTTGACACGTGTCGCACAGCGCAGAGCGCAGCGCAACTGCGCTGACACGTGTCGCGGAGCGCAGAGCGCAGCGCAACTGCGCTGACACGTGTCGCGGAGCGCAGAGCGCAAGTCAGCTGAAGCGTTGCTTCTTTTATAGAGCCTTGCTCTGCTTGAGTGCGCTTCCTTGGGCGCTGCGCTCGCTGCGCTGGCGGGTCTGATTTTGACACGTGGCGCGTTGCGCGCAGCGTAAGAAATCGGAAGCGTTGCTTCTTTATTTTAATTTTAATTTTCACTTTAATTTTCAAAACAGAGCCTTGCTCTGATTGGGGGAAACAGAAGCGTTGCTTCGTTGTAACACCTTAGATTGTGTTTTGTGATTAATTATATTTTAATATATAGTTTTTAATAAAAAAGTTTACCAAATTAAGTTTCAAATATTTTATCCTATTTATTGAGTATTTTATTAGATTTTTCCTAGATTTGCACACACTTGTGCATGATAACTAGGGTGCTAATTTTGGGTTTAACCATGATTAGCAATCATGGTTAACTAACCATTTTCTCTAATCTAGTTTTATATTTTGTTTAAGTGTTATAGGTTTTTTTTTAGTGTGCATGGTTGTTAAAATAAAAAGGGTTTTATTTTGAATTTTTGTTTTGGGTGTTGACTTGGTGTAAGAGAGAGAGAGAGAGAGAGAGTGCATGATGGGGCATCATGGCTTTGCCCATGCCTTCATTTAATGAAGAGAGAGAGAGAGGGGTTGACACTTGATGCCACAATTTCCTTGCCTCTCAATTGTTTCTCACTTCTCTCATTTCTCTTATTCTCTTTCACACACACACACTCACCTTCAGCTGAAGCAGCAGCCTCAGCATCAACAGCAAGCAGCAGTGGCAGCAACAACAACAACATCAGCAACAACTGCAACACCAGAAGAAGCAGCAGCAGCAGCTGAAGCAACAGCCATAGCTAGCAGCAGCAGCAGCTCGAGACAACACTAATAGCAGCAGCTCGAGCAGGCAGCAGCAGAAGCAAGCATCCATCAGCAGTAGCAGCAGACAGCATCATCAGCAACAGCATCAGCAGCTTCTGGCAGTAGCAACAGGAGCTCCAGCAGCTGTAGCCACCCCTCATCTCCTCTGTACACTTCTTCTCTTGCTTCCTAGGATCTCTAGGGTATATTTTCTGAACCCATATCTCTTTCTCCTAGCTTGTATGCTTATTAGTGTCGGTTTGTGTTTATTTATGAGTTTAGTGCTAGGTTATAGTGAATTGTGAGGAATTTTGATATAGTGATGATCGTGTTGGTAAACCCTACCCATTTAAGTGTTATTAGGGTCACTTGAACTGAGATTTAACCCAGATTACACTAAAATACCATAGGGTTTGACTTTTGTGTTAAATTGGTGTTTTAATGCGACATTGTGACATTCTGTGATCTGCTTTTGACCCGGGGTCTTCAGGACAAAATTGAGAAAATTGGGGCATGCTCACTAGGTATAGATAACACTACCAGAACACGAGCCCCAATTGCCTCAACTTGGCCGCAAATTTAATGCATCTGGCCGCAAATTGCATCCAGAAAGGGGAGTGGGGTGTTGGGTTCTTGGCTAGGGTTGTCTGCTGTGTTGTATAGTGTTTTGGCATGTATAGTTTTGTAATATTTAACCTGTAGGAAAATCTGGGATCATATACCGTTTTTCGTGTCCGTTGTGTTTGCGCGATACGCGCGATACGTGAGTGGGTTCTGTGATCCAGCGTATCGCGATGGTTTTAGACGCGTACACACACGATTCAGCGTATTGTGCACATGCGCGTTTAGTTCGCGACGCGAGTTTCTCGTTTTGGTTCGGTATCGCGTTTCGCGGAATATTTGGCTTATATATGATTTCCATGTCTTATTTGCAGGCTTGCAGGTAGGGACTACGGACACTGCTACAGGGGGAGCAGATGGTAGGATTCACCTAGCGTGGAGCGTAGGTGAGTAGATTTAACATCTACAGGGGAATCGCCCGCATGGCGTTATGCGTCTGAGCTAGGATTCAATACTTGTCGCATATTCTACGTCATTGTTAGAATTGCGCATTCACCCTATTTACTTAGATATAGTTGTACTGTGATTAGTAGCCGTAGGACACTGCACTAATTATTGACGATTCATGTTGCACGAGCACTGATTATATGCTACACACACCGTCAATAATTGCCATGTCACACACAACCACTTATAGATACTATATTGCTTTGTTAGGGACCTTGTGACATTGATTCGTACTGCTTATCACATATGACATTACCATACCTATATATATACCTATAGAGTATCGTACCATTAGTGATAGGTACGCATACCCCTTACGATACATCTACAGGTATACCTTGCTCATATTTTACTTATACCCAGTAGGGTATACCATATCATGTGCTTGCAGGTAGACATCTATACTTAGCTGTACCTTATTGATTTCTCATACATCTGGTTTCAGCTATATGTTCTCATTTATATGCTCGCATTCAGATATATTGCATATATTTATTCCTGGATTTGCGCATTGTTTATTTGGATTTTACATGATGTTTTCTGGATTTGGGAACCGTGGGAGTTCATGAAATTATGCATACATTGAAAAACCCGGTTTCCTTGATATGATATTTGCGCATCCACCATGGGTTTTATCGGTGCTGATTATATATACCCCTACGAGGAGGCGTCGAAGCCGTAGAGGGTACATGATGGGGCCCGGTATGGTTCCCCTCTGCAAGAAGATCGATGGAGTTTGCCGATTGAGCCTGGAGGCGGGCGAGTACCTACCGGTGACAGTACCCATGACTCGGCGGGGGATCACGGAGACACCGCTGGGAGTCATGTACGTATGCATACGTCGAAAGGCGAGGGTCAGAGCTAGGCACTCGTGCTTTCGGGATAGCGTATGATACGTGATCAAGATTTCTGTGTCGATACTTGGCACATGGTTTTCATGATATTTCTTTAACACCTTTGTATATATAACAGGGGATTTAGCCGTTGTTATATATACCCTTACACCAATATTAGTGGAATGGGACGCTAATATATGTGTATTGCTCTCATCATATTTATTTCTGCATATATATATATATATATATATATATATATATGTTTAGGGTGTTAGAAATTCTTGAGATCAGACTTGGGACATAGGTGATTCATTGAGATTGGATATTGGATATGAAAGAGATTGCTGATTTGTACATTCGGGATATAGGAGATCTATTCGATATTGTACATTGAGGTGATATGAGACTTATATGATGTGAGAGCCCAGTTGGGGGCTGATTTGAGGATTTGTGGATTTGAGTGTCTTGATGGAGTGTGATCCTGCCACGATGTCAGGTTTCCGTGGAAATGACATATTCCACCCTATACCTCACACTTACCTATTTTATGTACAAGTTTCATATATTGGTAGTACCTGTTAGTGTACCCTTATGATAGTTACATATCTACATTCTCATATCCCTATTGCATGCTATTGTCATGTTTTATTATTGCTTCACATATTGATTGTACCTGCTAGTGTACTTTCCATTATTCAGCATTTGCATGATATGTTATTACTGTAATCGTATATCTTAGATTCATGCTGTACGTACATTCCCGCGATTACCTGCATATGTTATCTACTATTCACGAGTTGGCAACTCACCCCCGTTATGCCACAGGTGTTTCAGGTTGTTCCCCAGAGTAGTCGAGGCAGGCTGTTCTGTATCCATCTATCATTTTTTGCTATAGATACCGCATCGGCTCACAGTACTATTTTGCTTAGGTGGGTTTTGGTGGTTATCTGTATTTTGTATTGTTCATTCGTTGTATCTTTTACTCTCCATCTACTATTATGTTGTTGACTTAGAGACTTGGTGAGGACGATATTGTATATTATTGTGGATTTGTTGTTTTTTATATACAGCTTTCTCTCTATTGTCTTTGTTTCTTCGCTACGGCGTCGTATTTTTGTGTTGTATTCATCTTGGCTAGTTTTTACAAAAAGGGGGTGTTGCCAAAATTTTAAAGAAATAATGTAGGACTTTTAAAGAATTTGGGTTGCGATTTCAAATGTTTCAAAAACTTATATTATCTTTTCCGTATTTTTTTATGGTTTAGATTTCTGGATTTTGGCTTTCTTTTACTACGTTACGTCTTAGGGCGTTGCGTAGTACTAGGGCCGTCACGGGCCAATTTCGGGTCGTGGCAAAGTTGGTATCAGAGCGCTAGGTTTTACCTTTCGGAGTGTTGGATGACCTTTGTATGATGGAGTTGGTAGCTTAAGCAGAGTAATGTAGCGTGTGTATGTCTGCAGCATACCCACGGTGCGGTACTTTGCATTAAGTGACCTAAGTACAATTTGCTTGAAATTCCTTCCTTGATGATTCATATCCTTGAGATTTGATTCCTTATTCTCATCGAATCTTATATCTATTTATAGCCTTGCCGCCGATGACTATAGGGACTCGGAGTGATGTAGTGAGGGCCGAGGTCAGAGTTGGCTCGAGTGAGACGAGTACTGAACAGGATGGCACTCTAGTAGCACAGGTGCAGACGGATCAGCCTACGACATATACTATTGATAGACTTTTGGCAGAGATGCAGGACTTCCGCCAGACTATGAGTTCATTGGTTGATGTCGTTCGGGAGCTACGATAGGAGGTTGTCACCCCTGTTACTCAGTTGTCACTTACGATCAGCATGCAGCAGTCCGTCACCTACATAGCACCAGTGGTTGCAGCTCCAGTTGACGAGGCACATATTCCAGGACATTGGAGGACTCGTACCAGTGTACCAGCCCAGAGACAGAGGTTTGGTCATCGAGACAGATTTCGTGGCCGTCGCGGGAGTAGCAGAGGCTTAGGACGAGGACAGTCGTTCAGCTCTCATCCCCAGGATGGTCAGCAGTCACCACGTGGATGGTTTCGATGAGGGAGCCTTAAGCACTTCGTCAGGGATTGTTCCTTAGCACCTCGTCAGGATCGTTTTTAGAGAGGCCGTGGACGTGGAAGGTTCGCTCAGAGGGCTCAGTCTACCAGAGGAGTTCATCCAGCTGCGAGTAGAGGGCAGACACAGGAGTTTGCTTCTACTCATCGGGACGCGCAGGCGTCCAATGTGGAGTTTTCAGGTATCCTTAATTCGCATGTTCTTTTCATGTACTCGTTTGTTTTTCATGCTTGTACCGTGGTTGGGTAGATTAGTCGTAGTTGTGCTAACTTCTGTCAGCGATTCTTTTGTTGCGCGACACGTATTTCAGTTGTGTGCCAATCGGATAGGAGATAGAGATTCGTCCGTCGTTTTGATCTTTCTAGAGATGTTGGATTTGACGTTCTCCTGGGCACGGACTGGTTAACTACGTGCTAGGCGTCTGTGGACTACCGTGAGGAAACAGTCAGGTTGTTTTTTTTTTTCCGGCAGGTCAGTTCTTGTTGTGCAGGTGGATAGTTGTGCCGTCTCTCACAACTCGAATTCAGCCTTTTTCGCTAGTCGGCTACTAAGGAGATGTCGTGGATTCTTTGCGTTCATTCATGATACCGTAGCCACAGAGGGTTTGTTGGACCGGTGTTCCTTTCGTGCGAGAGTTTTTCCAACGTTGTTCCGGATGAGCCGGCGAAACTTAGGGAGCTTAAGGATCAGCTGCAGAGTTATGGTTTGGGGAGTTTTGTGCATCTGAGTGTTTCGCTTTTGGAAGCTCCTATTCCTGTTCGTCAAGGAGAAAGACGGCAGTTTAAGGTTATGTATCGACGAATCGTTAATTGAACCGGCTTACGGTGCGGATAGGTAACCCTCACCTCGCCGTGATGATTTCTTCGATCAGCTCCAGAGTGCGAGGCATTTTCTAAGTTTGTTTGGGATCGGGTCATCATTATTGTGGTTCGGAGTGATGGCATTCTGAAGACTGCCTTATGCGTGCGACGGGTTTTGTGTGTTTTTGTGGGTCGTTGGATTCCCTGGTGCCCTAGCAGCATTCGTAGGTATGATGAACCAGATTTCTTCAGGACGTTCCTCGACCAGTTATTGTTGTGTTATTTACGACATTCTGGTCTATCTAATGTGTCTTGAGGAACAGGAGTAGCACTTGAGGATTTGTTATGCAGATACTGGGAGAGCACCGGTAGTTTGCTAGATTCTCGGAGTGTTTCTTCAGGCTTGTTTGTGCTGACTCCTAGGTCTTGTAGTCACGGGAGACGGTTTTGTATGGTTCCGAGGGAGATCATGGCCGTACAGCTTAGGTCCAGACATGTGTGCCGGACGGAGATCCGCATATTTTTGGGCTTAGCAGGTTTTTACCGCCGTTTCGTACAGGATTACTAGAGTAGTGCTGCACCGTCGACTGAATTGACCGAGATGGAGATTTCTTTTCTGTAGATTGAGGCATGTGCGGAGTTTTCAGCAGTTGATGATTCTATTAAACAACTGTATCAGTTCTTTCTTTGTTTTTGGTTCGGGTGACTTTGCTGTTAAACTGTAATGTTTCTTGAGTGGGGCTCGAGTGTGTACTGAGGTGACACTATAGAGTTATCGCTTTTGCTTCCCTACATTTGGAGGAAGTACGAGAAGGATATTCCACTCATGATCCGGAGATGGCCGCGGTGGTGTTGCGATTGGGGATTTGGAGACACTACTGGTTCGAGAGTTGTGTCAGATTTTCCACGGACCACCAGAGCTTAATATACATCTTCCTGCAGCGGATTTTATTGTTGTGATAGTCTTCTGCAGATTTACAGTTCTTGTGTGATCGTTGAGTACAGCTTAAGTTCGTCTCTACGGAGGGGACAGCTTGCTTATGTCCGCGCCCGACCACTTTCCTTAAATCGTTTCCGCGAGACACTGTCCGCCGATGCTCGTTCGTCAGAGATACTTGAGCATACTCGGCTGGGTAATGGTTCGGAGTCCTTGATTTGTGACACGATGTGCTAAGTTAGGGACGCGTGGGTGTACCTGATGTTATCAGGTAGAGACGTGTAATCCTAGAACATGCACATCTGTCAACTCTCTTTATGCATTCAAGTTCCACCAACATTTAACGTGACTTGTGAGATAGTTACGGGTGGACAGGGATGTAAAGAGAAGTTTCAGGTTTCGTTTCAAGGTGTCTGTCTTGTTGTGTGCTTGGGTCGAGCATCTAAGGCCGGCTGGAGAGTTGCAACCTTTTACCGTTCCGAAGTAGAAGTGGGAGCAGATCTCCACGAATTTCGTTATGGTTTCTACCCAAGTTTAGTCAGGCTGTGACTCCATTCGGATTCTTGTCGTCTGGTTATACTCAGTTTGCTCAGTTGTTCTTTGTTAAGTTGTGTGTTTGTGTTAATTGTTGTCAGCAGTTGGGGATCGTCACTCGCCATCGTTAGGGTTCTCCTTCGATAGCTGTTATCAGGAGATACTCCAATTGGCAACCTTTAGGTTTAGGGGTTAGATCGTGTCGATCACCAGTCTGTTCTTCTGACTCTGCGTAAGTAGGATTTTGGACCCCAGCTATGTCTAAAGACTTCGGTGATGATCCAATTGATTCAGGTCAGGATGATAATTGTAGCCAGTGCAAATAAAGGTCTGATACCGACCGTGTTGGTCGTAGACTTAAGTGCGCAGTGGCAAACCATGTATTCCTGCGGATTTTTCCGATGAATGACGTGTTGGATTTTGGGGAAGCTTGTCCCAGGATTTTAGGTCCTTTCAGGATCCTATAAGCGAGTTAGTTTTGTTGCCTTTAATTTGGCACTTCCGCCCAGATTATTGAATTTTCACCCCGTATTCTTTGTGATGATACTTTACAATTACCTTCATTACCTTTCTCACATAAATTGGCACCAAACCTTTTGGCTTGGACGCGATCTTTCGTTCACCAGCAGCCAGTTGTGTTAATGGCCCGGCAGGTGGAGAAACGTCGGTCAAGGGTCTTGCTATCTGTGAAGGGTTTTTTTGGGCGTAGCCGTATAGTGAGGTAATCACTTGGGAGGCTGCGAGCGAGATTTGAGAGATTGTAATCTTCTCTTTGAAGGTACGCGTATCGGTATATTTTTAAATTCGGGGACGAATTTCTTTTAAGGGGAGGAGATTGTAACACCTTAGATTATGTTTTGTGATTAATTATATTTTAATATATAGTTTTTAATAAAAAAGTTTACCAAATTAAGTTTCAAATATTTTATCCTATTTATTGAGTATTTTATTAGATTTTTCCTAGGCTTGCACACACTTGTGTATGATAACTAGGGTGCTAATTTGGGGTTTAACCATGATTAGCAATCATGGTTAACTAACCATTTTCTCTAATCTAGTTTTATACTTTGTTTAAGTGTTATGGGTTTTTTTTTTAGTGTGCATGGTTGTTAAAATAAAAAGGGTTTTATTTTGAATTTTTGTTTTGGGTGTTGACTTGGTGGGGGGGAGAGAGAGAGAGAGAGAGTGCATGATGGGGCATCATGGCTTTGCCCATGCCTTCATTTAATGAAGAGAGAGAGAGAGAGAGGGGTTGACACTTGATGCCACAATTTCCTTGCCTCTCAATTGTTTCTCACTTCTCTCATTTTCTCTCATTCTCTCTCTCACACACACACTCACCTTCAGCTGAAGCAGCAGCCTCAGCATCAACAGCAAGCAGCAGTGGCAGCAACAACAACAACATCAGCAACAACTGCAACACCAGAAGAAGCAACAGCAGCAGCTGAAGCAACAGCCACAGCTAGCAGCAGCAGCAGCTCGAGACAACACCAATAGCAGCAGCTCGAGCAGGCAGCAGCATTAGCAGCAGCAGAAGCAAGCATCCATCAGCAGTAGCAGCAGACAGCATCATCAGCAACAGCATCAGCAGCTTCTGGCAGTAGCAACAGGAGCTCCAGCAGCTGTAGCCACCCCTCATCTCCTCTGTACACTTCTTCTCTTGCTTCCTAGGATCTCTAGGGTATATTTTCTGAACCCATATCTCTTTCTCCTAGCTTGTATGCTTATTAGTGTCGGTTTGAGTTTATTTATGAGTTTAGTGCTAGGTTATAGTGAATTGTGAGGAATTTTGATATAGTGATGATCGTGTTGGTAAACCCTACCCATTTAAGTGTTATTAGGGTCACTTGAACTGAGATTTAACCCAGATTACACTAAAATACCATAGGGTTTGACTTTTGTGCTAAATTGGTGTTTTAATGCGACATTGTGACATTCTGTGATCTGCTTTTGACCCGGGGTCTTCAGGACAAAATTGAGAAAATTGGGGCATGCTCACTAGGTATAGATAACACTACCAGAACACGAGCCCCAATTGCCTCAACTTGGCCGCAAATTTAATGCATCTGGCCGCAAATTGCGTCCAGAAAGGGGAGTGG
The DNA here is from genome assembly GCA_030015575.1 of Agapanthus africanus. NCBI lineage: Eukaryota > Viridiplantae > Streptophyta > Magnoliopsida > Asparagales > Amaryllidaceae > Agapanthus > Agapanthus africanus. The sequence continues at coordinate 161,424,938 of CM057340.1, read as the reverse complement.
GGTGTTGGGTTCTTGGCTAGGGTTGTCTGCTGTGTTGTATAGTGTTTTGGCATGTATAGTTTTGTAATATTTAACCTGTAGGAAAATCTGGGATCATATACCGTTTTTCGTGTCCGTTGTGTTTGCGCGATACGCGCGATACGTGAGTGGGTTCTGTGATCCAGCGTATCGCGGCGTGTCGCGATGGTTTTAGACGCGTACACACACGATTCAGCGTATTGTGCACATGCGCGTTTAGTTCGCGACGCGAGTTTCTCGTTTTGGTTCGGTATCGCGTTTCGCGGAATATTTGGCTTATATATGATTTCCATGTCTTATTTGCAGGCTTGCAGGCAGGGACTACGGACACTGCTACAGGGGGGAGCAGATGGTAGGATTCACCTAGCGTGGAGCGTAGGTGAGTAGATTTAACATCTACAGGGCAATCGCCCGCATGGCGTTATGCGTCTGGGCTAGGATTCAATACTTGTCGCATATTCTACGTCATTGTTAGAATTGCGTATTCACCCTATTTACTTAGATATAGTTGTACTGTGATTAGTAGCAGTAGGACACTGCACTAATTATTGACGATTCATGTTGCACGAGCACTGATTATATGCTACACACACCGTCAATAATTGCCATGTCACACACAACCACTTATAGATACTATATTGCTTGGTTAGGGACCTTGTAACATTGATTCGTACTGCTTATCACATATGACATTTCCATACCTATATATACCTATAGAGTATCGTACCATTAGTGATAGGTACGCATACCCCTTACGATACATCTACAGGTATACCTTGCTCATATTTTACTTATACCCTGCTCATATTTTACTTATACCCAGTGGGGTATACCATATCATGTGCTTGCAGGTAGACATCTATACTTAGCTGTACCTTATTGATTTCTCATACATCTGGTTTCAGCTATATGTTCTTATTTATATGCTCGCATTCAGATATATTGCATATATTTATTCCTGGATTTGCGCATTGTTTATTTGGATTTTACATGATGTTTTCTGGATTTGGGAACCGCGGGAGTTCATGAAATTATGCATACATTGAAAAACCCGGTTTCCTTGATATGATATTTGCGCATCCACCATGGGTTTTATCGGTGCTGATTATATATACCCCTACGAGGAGGCATCGTGGCCGTAGAGGGTACATGGTGGGGCCCGGTATGGTTCCCCTTGGCAAGAAGATCGATGGACTTTGCCGATTGAGCCTGGAGGCGGGCGAGTACCTACCGATGACAGTACCCATGACTCGGCGGGGGATCACGGAGACACCGCTGGGAGTCATGTACGTATGCATACGTCGAAAGGCGAGGGTCAGAGCTAGGCACTCGTGCTTTCGGGATAGCGTATGATACGTGATCAGGATTTCTGTGTCGATACTTGGCACATGGTTTTCATGATATTTCTTTAACACCTTTGTATATATAACAGGGGATTTAGCCGTTGTTATATATACCCTTATACCAATATTAGTGGAATGGGACGCTAATATATGTGTATTGCCCCCATCATATTTATTTCTGCATATATATATATATATATATATATATATATATATATATATGTTTAGGGTGTTAGAAATTCTCGAGATCAGACTTGGGACACAGATGATTCATTGAGATTGGATATTGGATATGAAAGAGATTGCTGATTTGTACATTCGGGATATAGGAGATCTATTCGATATTGTACATTGAGGTGATGTGAGACTTATATGATGTGAGAGCCCAGTTGGGGGCTGATTTGAGAATTTGTGGATTTGAGTGTCTTGATGGAGTGTGATCCTGCCACGATGTCAGGTTTCCGTGGAAATGACATATTCCACCCTATGTCTCACACTTACCTATTTTATGCACAAGTTTCATATATTGGTAGTACCTGTTAGTGTACCCTTATGATAGTTGCATATCTACATTCTCATATCCCTATTACATGCTATTGTCATGTTTTATTATTGCTTCACATATTGATTGTACCTGCTAGTGTACTTTCCATTATTCAGCATTTGCATGATATGTTATTACTGTAATCGCATATCTTAGATTCATGCTGTACGTACATTCCCGCGATTACCTGCATATGTTATCTACTATTCACGAGTTGGCAACTCACCCCCGTTGTGCTACAGGTGTTTCAGGTTGTTCCCCAGAGTACTCGAGGCAGGCTGTTCAGTATCCATCTATCATCTTTTGTTACAGATACCGCATCGGCTCACAGTACTATTTTGCTTAGGTGGGTTTTGGTGGTTATCTGTATTTTGTATTGTACATTCGTTGTATCTTGTACTCTCCATCTACTATTATGTTGTTGACTTAGAGACTTGGTGAGGACGATATTGTATATTATTGAGGATTTGTTGTCTTTTATATACAGCTTTCTCTCTATTGTCTTTGTTTCTTCGCTACGGCGTCGTATTTTTGTGTTGTATTCATCTTGGCTAGTTTTTACAAAAAGGGGGTGTTGCCAAAATTTTAAAGAAATAAAGTAGGACTTTTAAAGAATTTGGGTTGCGATTTCAAATGTTTCAAAAACTTATATTATCTTTTCCGTATTTTTTTATGGTTTAGATTTCTGGGTTTTGGCTTTCTTTTACTACGTTACGTCTTAGGGCGTTGCGTAATATTAGGGCCGTCACGGGCCAATTTCGGGTCGTGACATTCGTTTCCCGCATTGGAATTTGAACAGAGCTTTGCTCTGATTGGGGTAAACAAGGACCACTTCAGCCGGCTGCTCCCCCGACGTTCCTCCCTGCTGCAGCTGCTAATGTACTCCATCTGGAGGGCATCGCCGGGGCTTTACAACCCCCTGTCCGAGCAGCTCTATGACGAGGCCGTGGGCAAGCTGCGGTCTCTGAGGCGCTTCGGCCTGATCTCCGCGAGCCGGCTGGCTCGCTCAGAGGCGCTCGTCTGCGAGTGCTACGAGCTGAGGCTTGGGGTCAACGCACGCGGGGGGAACCGAGGGCAGAGGTTGGATCTCGCAAGGCCTCGGCTGGCGGAGATCTTTACCGAGAATCATGAGCAGTGCTCACTGCACCCCCTTCCCCCTGTTGTAATTTTCTTTTTCTTTTTGTATGTATGGCTGAGGAGCCCATAATACCCTTTTTGAATAAATGAGATCTTTCCTTCTTTTTTGCAACGTTCTATTGATCTTTATTAAATTAACAACAGACCCTAGGAAGAGTTTACATTGCTTTAACAGAAACGTACATGTTAATAGATGACCTTACTAGCACGGCCCGAGCTCCCGGGGGGCTTGGTAGCCTCCGCGCTCGGCACCGAGTACGGGGGTCCCTGAGCGCCGGATTGGTCATCTGATGAAACGAGCATGATCTGGCTGACGGTCAGCTCGGCGGGTGGGGGTCACTGCTCCTGCTCGCGGTTGACCTGCCGTTTGTCCCTCAAGTAGACGGCGAGGCACCCCGATCGGATGAGCTCCTCGATGTAGTCCCGGAGTTGCTTATAATCCTCCGTGGCGTGGCCCAAGGTCCGGTGGAGGGCGCAGTAAGGGCCCCGGGTTCACTTCGAGGCCTGACATGGGATTGGGGGGAACTTGAAGAACCCCTCTCTTTGGGCCTCCTCCAGTAACACTGCGTGGGAGACGTTGAGCGGGGTGTACTCCTGGAATTTCGGGTGATAAGGCTGCTGACGCTCCGGCCTCTCTTCCCGAGCCCTCTTCTTCTGGTCGGACCGTTCTGCTCGGGGGAGGTTCGCGTTCACCTCGGACTCTAGCTGAACCTCGCACTCGGTCCACGCCTTGACCTCGGCCATAGTCCTAGGCCGTGCCAACGCAAAGGAGCGCAACCACTCCTTGTGCCTAAGGCCAGATCTGAGCGCCGTGATGACGGTCTCGTCCCGGTGCTCGGGGACCTCGAGGAGGGCGTTGCAGAAGCGGGTGATGTAAGCTTTGAACGTCTCCTTGTCTCCGCTCTTTATTGTGAAGAGGTAGTCGACCGTGCGCTTCTGCCGACGGTTCCCAACGAAGTGGCCGAGGAACTGAGTAGCTAGCTCGTCGAAGGTTGAGATTGAGTGAGGCTCGAGCCCTCGGAATCAGTCCCGACCTGTGCGGATGAGGGTGGCTGGGAAGGCCCTGCACTGGGCGGCGTCAGAATGGTCCTGGAAGCTCATCCCCGCGGTGAAAGCATCCTAATGGTATTTTGGGGCGGTTTTCCCGTCGAACAAAGAGACCTTCGGGGGCTTGTTGCGCGAGGAGACGTGGACAGCGAGCAGTCCCTCAGTGAATGGCTTGGTGAGCGAGTCGGCGACGTACTTAGCCCCGTCGCCCGAGAGGTGACCTTCCCGGCGCATGCCCTCGATCTTCTTCTCGAGGGCATCGAGTCGGCCGTGGTACCCCGAGGATTCGGCGCCTTATGATCCATGGCCTCGGCTGCAGGAGATCTGCGTCTGGGTGCGGCCCCGGTTCCTCTCGATGAGGTTCCTCAGATCCCCGGGTGAGGTGGCTCTCGAGCAGTCGTGGCGAGCCCCTTCTGTGCGGCCCCGTCGGGGGAGGGGGTGTCGATCATGCCTATGGACAGGCGATGTGACCGACATCTCCTCAGGGGGGTAAGGGTCGCGAGGAGGCTCGAGGCGAAGCGCTCTGTCGGCAGACCACGGTGTAGAGCCGTGGGGCGCCCAGCGGGTCTCAGGGAGTATCGACCCATGAGATCTGTGACCAGGAGTCGTAGCCTGCCGGTGGTCAGCCGTGCCGACGTGGGTAGAGTCTTCTGGAGGCGGAGGAGCGGCGATCTGGGGCCCAGGCCCGGCCGTTTGGACACGGACGAGCACATCCATGAGGGACTGTAGCCGTTCTATTCGGCTGGTGAGGGCGTTGACGATGGTCGCTGAAGGAGGTTCATCCGTGCCCCCGGTGTGGAGGAGGCGGTGGCTGGTACCTGGATCTTCAGGATGGTTGCTTGCCATGTGGACGGAGATCGGAAGGTCAACTTTGTTTTTGTGGAGTTTGCTTTCCCACAGACAACGCCAACTACTGTAGGTCCTTTTCGGGTCTCCTTCAGATGTCGTCTTCCGTCGATCTCCCGGTGGATTTAGAAGGTAATCTCCTATTGTGTGTGGGTCTAAATGGGTTTTGAGGAGATTGATGGTTTGAGGAGTTTAGCTCCGAGTACCTGCAAAGAAGTCCCGGGGTGGTTTGGTACCACTGAGGACCCTCCGACGATCAAGTTAGCACTAGATCCGAGCAGAGTAACGGCTAAGTGGAGTAGAAATGGCTTACTTGACCCCTCTGTGATGGGGGTTTATATAGCGGTGGTAGCACGCAGCAGCAGGCGCGAGAATCTCGCCGGCAGTTATGCTCCCGGCGTCACGCCCGATGGAGAGCAGATCGCCCATTAATGGGGATCGTGATGGCGTGGAACGTGGGATGTTGCTGGCGAAGAATCTGCGCATGGTGAGATTTGCGGAGCGGCGGTTATGCCTGCGAGCGGTGGAGTTGGTCGGAGGACCGAGGAAGACGTCCTCGGCCGGGGAGCTCGGGGGCGAGCGAGAAGGCCGAGGAGTCTTGTTCTTGTGGCAGCTCGGGGCGAGCTGAGGGGCCTAGGAGGCCCATTTGCAGAGGGCCCCGAGGAGGGCCAGCTCGCGCTTGTTAGTGTATATGCCCTAGAGGCCATTACTGTACCATACTAGTTTGTATATTACTTAATGGAAGCTTGGGATATTCACAGTTGTATTAACAATCTTGCTCAAAATGGTAGTATGCTACTTAGTTTGTTTCTATTTTAATGTGTGCATGTGTTTCTTTTAGCATATCGCCTATACACATTAGTGGAGCCCTTATGATCTTTGCTTGGTTACCAGCGTTGTGATGGCAGTCACACTAGTGGGGGCTGGGTAATTTACAAGCACATCCTTATACTGGTCCTTAGTCGTAGGATTATCGAGATGGAGCATCGATACTCCGGAGTAGACTAGCGTATGCGCTTCTTATCCCAGCAGGGGAGATGGTCTGTCCCACAGCCATTAGTACGTCGTACTGGAGATAGTATGCGGGTGCTCGTTAGGTTACGAGTACACTGTACAGGACTCGTCGGGAACTGTTGGTTGGTACTATACCTATCGTCAGTTATCAGTTCTCAGGTGACATGAGTTCAGCTTAGTCCGTTGACTTGACACTGTCACTTCGCCTCGAGTGTGTTCTCACTGTTCTTAGATTGCTACCCTACCACGGCTCAAATGAGTCTTGCAAACAGGTAGCAGTTGGGTGCAGTCCCGAAACACTTGGAGGCAGTGCCGGTTAGACATGATTCCTCTCTCCCGGTATTGGGGGTTGATATCGCGCCGTGTCTAGGAGAGCCATTACACAAAGTCCCTGGCCAGGACTAGCGAGATATACTGGTAGCGTTTCCAGTGTTATCTCAGGGTGTTCTGGGCTACACTCCGACACGACTTGTACTGCTATTAGGGGACTGACGTTTACTGCCCCTTAGGCCCGCCATGTGATACTCTTAGACGAACAGACCGGACTGTACGGAGATTGTCACATTCAGGCTCAGTAGGAGTTCGGATGGGTTCACCTCATCAGTCTTCTTATCGGCATTTACCTGGGGACCGTTACGTACAGCTAGTACCGCTTGCGGCCTGTGGTTAAACCCACTGCCAGCGTAGTGTCGAGTCTTTAGAGTCCCACACAGAGGGTTATTCGCCTTTGGGCAAAACAGAGTAGAGCTCGCATGGTTTTGCGACGGGGTTCGTTCATATCCGCGCACTTGTGCACATTTGGTGTCCGGGCAGTTATTACTAGCGGGCTTTGGTTTAAGCCAGATCCTAGTAATTGTTTTGGGTTTGGTTTTATCTCATTGTATTCGTGTTCCTTAGAACACGGATGCGGGTGTGTATGCACAGTTGACAGAGGCAGAGGCAGAGGATTCTCATTAGGGTTGTTGACCGTTGTCTTTTTCCAAATCCTAATGAAAATGTGAAATATGATTAATGATATTAATTAAAGGTAATTGTGTCATGGTTAGGGTTGTTGACCATTTGACTTTGGTTGACTTGTTGACCTATGTTGACATATTGACCATCATCATTTCACATGAAAAATGCTCTTTGATTCTTGCAAAATTCATTTAATGTGAAATGATAATGGTCATTCCAAATGAACCATCACAATTTCCTTTTAATTATTATTGTTAATTCATAATTCACTTATATGAGAGTATGGTTGATAATTATCCTCATTCTTGCTTGCTCTTTCTCTCTCATAGGTTAAGCTCATCCTCTTCCTCTCTCTCAAAGCTCTCATCTCTCATGTGTTGAGAACCATTTGCTTTTGAGATAAAACCACCAAAACTTCTCTCTGCTCATTCTAGGGTTCTAGGTTTAGCAAGCCAAACACTTTAGTTACCTTAAGGTTGAGCTAGGAGCTCAAGGTAGAGGCCCTCCGGTGGATCTTTCTTCGGCAAGAGAAGGCGACGAGGAGGAGCCGTTCAACTCACTCCAAGGAGCAAGAAGAGAAGGAGTTCAAGACCTAGGTATAACCTTCTAACCGAGTAGCTAAATCTTTTAGGTTGTTTGTTAGTTTTTGTTTAGCAAAGATCCTCCATTTCTAGTCCATGTTACCTTGAGTTAAAAAACTGTTTTTTACCTTTTCCGCCTCCCCGTAAGTACTGGGGTAGGTAACGTGGACTTACATCGCTTGCAGGTCGCATACAGGGGTAGCCTGGTCGGTCCCTGAGGGCCCTTTCTTATGAGTTCCGGGATACGTCATCTGCCACGTGACCTGATCTTGGGGATCGCCAATATTGAACATCATCGGTATTGGATTGGAAAGATGGGAGAGCATGTAAGAAGAAAAGAGTTGATAGCCGAACACGCCTTCTTTTATCAACATCCGTCCAAAAGGAATTGACAGCAAAACAAAGTTGATAAATCCTCCCAGCGATGACATGGAAGATGATAGGGAAGTAGAACCTAAAGAAATCATAATCCTTGATTAAATGAATGTTTATGTATGTATTTGTATATTTTCGTTTGTTTTGTAGTTGGACATCCTTTGTTATCACTAGTTGTAAATGAATGTTTGTTTCATTTATAGTTGTAATTTAACATTTGCTTAATGTTACATTTTTTTAATGAACTTTATGATGTCATGAAACATGATAATTATTCATTTGAGTGGGAGTTCGGGAGACTGAACCTATCTCATTCTGTTATAAAACTTGGATTTTGAAATGAAACGAATTGGTGTTATGTTGGATTAATTATTGTACACAAGAGATGAATGGAAGCCTAGCGACCATTCCATTTTGTGTCCTTCATTAATTATCATAAACTAATTTGATTCATAACATAATTGAAAATAATGAGTATGATCTTGCATTTTTTTATTACATTGTCTCTATATAGTTGAACATGGCGTCAAAAACTATTGTCGCTGATTTAAACAAGGGCGATAAGCGGAACGGTGACAATTTCGATATTTGGCACCGCAAAGCAAAACATATCCTGCAAGAGCAGGAAGCATTTACTCATACCATGATAAAACATGCGCAAGGTAATACCGTACAGAACCGCAGGCGCTTAGAGACATTCCAAATGTGGGAGGAGAAGAATAGTATTGCGCGCATTAATCTTCTTAGTTCCTTTCAGGATGATCTTATCTCAGAATTTGAGCAATATGAGACTGCTCAAGCCCCATGGAACACGCTTAAGGATAAGTTCAGGTGAACTGCCATGAAGCTCAAGACGCTAACAATCAAGTTTCACTCATTCAGGAAGCGTCCTGAAGTGAATATGAAAAAACACCTAAGGGAAATGTCAAACATGATCGAAGAGCTTAAGACTGCTAGACTCACTTTATCGGCCGAACATCAAGTGCAAACTGTAATAAGGTCCCTTCCAAATAGTTGGGAGCACATGAAGGTGAATCTGACTCACAATGACAGTATCAAGACGTTTGATGATGTTGAGCTTCATCTCGTCCTTGAGGTGATCGACTTGAGGCTGCTGGTGATTCGGGACATGCATATGTCGCTAAGTCAAGCAAGAAGAAATTTGATGGATTTTCTGGAATGAGGAAATTCAAGCGCAAAGGCAAGTTCTTTAGAAAGAAGGGTAAGGAAACTGGGCCAGTGCCGAAGAAATTTAAGACCGACAAGCGTTAGCGGAAGAGAGATATGACCAAAGTGAAGTGTTTCGATTGCCAGAAGAACTCTTGATCCGTTACTGTTAGAAGCGCCACTATCTTCAGGATTTTCAATTAATTGAATTTCTTTAGTGACTTCTCTCATGCAAGGATGGTTATTCTCTAAGAATATCACATCTCGTGATTCTACTTCTGTTATACTTTCATTCTCTTGTTCTCCTGTGAACACATACTTTTTAGAGTGTTCGGAATATCTTATGAAGATGCACTTTTTTCCTTCGGTCCTAACTTTTCATGTTTGTGGGACGAGTCATGAACAAAAGCTTTCGACCCCCATGGCCGCAGAAA